>CM065594.1:73732029-74456088 GCA_033119425.1 Bufotes viridis | reverse complement strand
TACTTGGAAGACACTTATCATAGTTGACAGTGGCCCACGCTCACCTTGCAATAGTCAGATCTTCCAGTTTCTGAAGATTCCACAGTAAGTGTTTACCAGAATGCTTATTGCGCAAATGTGCAGACATAAGTAATACGGATTTCATGCGTAAGAAATGTTTTCAGACAACTGTGATGCAGCCACATTTTATTGCTAGACCTGAGCCTAGATTGCTACAGAACCCTGAGGCCCGAGACAGAATGCGATAAGGAGGATTAAAACGTTTTTCTAGGGCACCGTGAGTGCTCGGTTTATAGATCCATAGAACACACCTTTTTATCTTGAATTTCCCGTTACCTGTCAGGGTTTCCTTCTATAAATATGAGACTGTTCAGGATTGGTGGACATGGTGCTTCAGGGGACAATTAGTTGAATGATTGTCTATCTGACCACTATCAGGTTGAGCTTCAGGGAGGGTGGGTGCCTTCTCCCTCCACTACCTTGGGCACCAGGAGAGTTTGTCTGGCCCCTGCCTACAGGTATCTACTTTTGATTTAGTAGAATAAAACGTTGTGATCCTGGATAACAAGTCCTTATGAAACTTCAAGTCAGCCTATGCGGCATCTGTAGAGCCCATGGACCAAGAGCAGTGAGACTCCACTTCGCCCCTTCTCAATCATTTTGAATCCACACTGACCACTTCTGTTCACAGCAACCACAGTACAGATGTGTCCTTTCCTTACCGTGCCTATTTTTTCCTCTTGGCTGCGATGAGAGGTGCAAGAGGTTTTTAAAAAAAGCTTTTGCCATACTTGCAATGCTCTGCAAGAGGGAAGTCAAGGAAAGATACACTTGGGGAAAAGAAGAAAGGGATATAAAAGCAAGAAACTCCCTGTAAAAGTATTGAGGTGATGATGATGGGGGGGATGGTAGCATGCCTGTAGATACATTCAGTGGTTACTGACTGTCCTTTATATAAAAATAGCAGCGGGTATACTTCATAGTTATCCAAGCTGTTAATATATGGTAAAGAAGCCAATTATTTGGATGACCTTTTCTGTGTAATGTAAGTGATGATATGCAGTACAGCTTTCTTAACCTGTCATGTACTCACACTCCCCCCTCCATTGTCCGCCTGCACATTTTAGGCTACTTTCACACTCGCGTTGTGAGGATCCGGCAGGCAGTTCTGTCACGGGAGCTGCCTGCCGGATCCGGAAATCCGTGTGCAAACGGAAAGCATTTGTAGACGCATCCGGATGCGGATCCGTCTAACAAATGCATTGAAACACCGGAACCGTCTTTCTGGTTTCATCCAGAAAAACGGATCCGGTATTTTTTTTCTTTGCATTTTTGTCTACACATGCGCAGACCGGAAAACCGGATGTGTTTTGCCGGAACACTTGGTGCCGGATCCGGCATTAATGCATTTCAATGGAAAATAATGCCGGATCCGGCAAGTGTTCTGGAATTTTGGACGGAGAAAATACTGCAGCATGCTGCGGTATTTTCTCCGGCCAAATACCGTAAGAGTGACTGAACTGAAGACATCCTGAACAGATTGCTCTCCATTCAGAATGCATTAGGATAAAACTGATCAGTTTTTTTTCCAGTCTTGAGCCCCTAGAACGGAACTTAATACCGGAAAACTTTAACGAAAGTGTGAAAGTACCCTAAGCCTTATGCACACTACCTTATTTTTTGTCTGCATCTGATCTGTGTTTTTTGCAGATTGGATGCGGATCCACTCATTTCAATAATAAAGTGAAGTTCGGGTCCCCATTGACTTTAATGGTGTTCGGGTCCCGAACCAGAACTTTGACCTGACGGGTCAAACTTCAACGGGTTCGCTTATCCCTAGATAACTCAAATTTCTTAACTCATCGTGATAAGAGTTTCAGTGTTGACCCTGCTACATCCGTGTATCACTGGTGGACAGCCTACTTTATGTAACTTTCCTCTAACACTGTATATCGCAGTGTGGGGTTTAACAGGCTTGTGATCTTGCACAAGGGCTGGACTTTGTGAGCTAAAAGCACAACAGATGGCCAAAAGATCAGAGACGCTGAGGAAGTTGGATTATGTTTGACAGCAAGAGGATATGCATGAGAGCTCAAAGACAATGGTGGAACCGCTCCCAGGGGTTCTGCTGAAAGGCTGGAGATGACATATATAGTTTAAATTCCAACTTTAGGCTCCGATCCCATCACATTTAGGGTAAAGGGATGTAGACCTGCATTTACACAGATGTTTACTTGTTTTTGAAGGCTCTGTATGAATATTTCACAGACTGAGGCTGGCACAGTTGGCACTGTTATGTGGACATTGTGCTTTTGTAAGCTCACAGCTGGGAGCGTGCCGGGGGAGTGTGCTTGACACCCAGGGTATTAAAGAGGAGCTGTCCCCTCTTCTGAGAAGTCCCCATACAATAATGAATCAGGGGCATCTTTTCATATAATTGTGTCATTCCATTCCTACGTTATTGCTATTGGAAGTTTATTAATAAATCTACAACTGGGTGTTGCCTGGTGGGTGGTGGTGGGTGTGTGTGCACCGTCTGACACTGGCAGCACTGATTGGACAATATCAGGCTATGCAGGGACACACCCCCTCACTGTTACCCAAATGCAGATTCATTAGTAAACATCTAGTAGCAATAACTGAAGAATGGAACAAAATCATTACTGCGTGGAGAATTCTAGTAGTTACTGAAACAGACAGAAGAGGTGACCAGTCCTGTTTAAAGGGGACCTTTTCTGAAGCTGGACCCCCAGTGGTAATCGTAGTAATCATACTTCCCTGATCCTCCGCTGCTGGTTTCTGGCTCCATTGCTCCTCTTTGAATGCCACAGGTCCCAGGTCTCCCTGCATCAACATCCAGTTTGACGTGGGTCATGTGGACCCTGCAGCCAATGGCTGGGTGCAGCAGTGATTGTTACACATGCATTATTAGTCCAGTGACATTTATTTATTTAACGCACTTATAAAGCGCTGCTATATTCCGCATCGCTTTACAGACGTTATTGTAAAGCTGTCCCCAATGGGGCTCACAATCTAAGTTCCCTATCAGTATGTGGCATGTGGGAGGAAACCGAAAGTACCCAGAGGAAACCCACACAAACAGAGGGAGAACATACAAACTCCAGGCAGATATTGTCCTTGGTCAGATTCAAACCTAGGACCCCAGCACTAACCAGTGCTAACCACTGAGTCACCGTGCTGCAGCTGCAAGGATGCTGACACGGGGAGACCCCAAACCCATGGCGCTTGAGGGGGCTCAGTGGAACCGGTACCCAGTAGGATCAGGTACGTATGATTACCAGTGTTGGTCCGGCCACCCTGGAGGGTCTGCAGAAAAGGTCCCCAGGGGTGAACAATTGCTTTAAGGTGGGTTAGATAGGTCCAGGAATTCTGGGTTTTCTCTGGGTATCTACACACAGCCATGCTGCCAAAAATTTGCACAAAAGCAGTATTTTAGCCATTTCCCGTAACACAGCGCTTCAGAAGTAGATGGAAAATCGGCGATGGAAAAAAACAGCAGCATGGTGGCATATTCCCCACAGAAGTCAGTGGGAAGCTGTTGGAATTTTGATTGTGGATTGCGGCACGAACAGAATCCACAGTGGATTTTTACAGGGAGTTTTTGATACGTTTCTTGCCTTTTATGAGATGGTAGACAGATTGGAAGTTCAATACAGGGACATAAAAGCCTTAAAATACCCCAGACCGAGGTCCTCAGGCAAAAAAGCCACATAACCCTGGAATGGGAAGTGTGACCATTTGGATGCTGTTACCATTTGGATGCAGAAATTGACCTTCTGTATAGGTGAGACCTGCTTATATCTGGTGGGCAGATACTTGATTTCTGCTTTGCACGCTGACACCTGCACAGCTTCGCCTCCACTGTTTATTTTGGGTAAAATAAAGCTTAGTTTGGACTTTAAATCCATGAACCCTGTGAACTCTGACATCCTGATGATGTTTTGCTCCATTTTTCACAGTAGTATACTAAACAAATTGCCTGGGTGAATCTGTGTCAAAAAGAGCGGTCTCTTAACCTTCACAAATTGCAGATTCCGCACGGTTTTTCCATGCAGATTCTCGAGCGCAAAAAACGCAGCATAACACAGTACCAACAAAGTGTATGAGATCAGACAAATCTTATGCACACTTTGCCTTTTCATTCCATGTGGTTTTTGAAATCTGCGGCATGTCAATTCTTTGTGCGGATTTTACCCTTTTCAGGGTGAGATCTGCGGCAAACCGCATCAAGGTGGTTTTTGGTGCAGAAAAGCAGACATCTTTCTGGAAATTGGTAAGGGATTTCTGCAAGATAGCCTGTACCCGTGTGCAGGTAGCCTTATTCTTTATTTTTTTCTGCTGGGGGACTCTGCTCCCTCTGCTGCCCAATTCCACCTAGACTCCACTTTTTCTTGGATTATTGAACCATTAAAGGGTTTATCCAACCCCGATAATGGCCCCTCTAATGCCCGAGTTCCTCATACAGGTTGTACTTACCTTGCTCCCCGGAACTTGCTTCGCTTTTGATGCCAGCAGAGTCGCCGTGCATATCAAAACATCCGACAAGGGGGGGCAGCCAATAGCAGGCCGCAACGGGGACAAACCTCCCTAGCATTGTGGGGGACGCATGGGAGTCTCATCCCGTCACGGCTTGTTATTGGCTGGACCCCCCTTACCTCTTCCCCGATATCCCCCATCCTCCCATGGCTGGATGTTTAATGGGGAGATGGAGTGGCGCCCGTGCCGGCATCAGAAGCCACGCAGGTGGCCCTTTAAGGTTCATGCACACAATAGTGTAGTTATTCCAGATTTTCACTACATTTCTACACTGCACCATAATTCTCATGAGTTAAGTGAGGATTTTGATGGAGATTTGCCCAAGATCTCATCCTTTGTATTAATGCTCTCGAAATGCTCACAAAATCCACAGCGCAGGTTAATTTCTGAGCGGACAATTTCCACACTGTGAGATCTTGAAAATCTCCTCTACTTAGCCAGAACTGTATTACGCTGCAGATTTTCCACACGAAAATCCACCGGTTATTTAATTGTCTGCCGTCCAGTGCCCGGCTCCTACAAACTCTCATTTTGTCAGCAGCTATGGATTCATGATCCTTGTATAGATACTGAAGAATAATGACATGTTCTCCTATAGACCCATTGATTACGGCTATATAATATGGACCCATCGTTACGGCATGCCCCGTAAAGTCTCTTTGTATGTGTGCCTATGAGTGTGCTCTTATAGACGCCCCTCTCCCCCATGTGTTTCATTTGTCAGAATTTTTTTTCCCTGGAATGTGCTGTATAGTAAAAAAAATCCAAAGCTTGTGAGATTCTCAGACTCTATGACACATGAGTCATCTGCTGTCCCACCAAATAGCTTCACCATGACTTCATTTAGATACCAAAAACAGCGCAAAACAAGGCATGATTTTAGCATTTCCCATTCATTACGTTTCTGTTATCTAAAACATTTTATATGCTCGTTCATTATTTCTCTTGGCAGCAGAACTGGTTTTGTATACATCGAATCCAGATTTTTCCATTCATAAAATCTTCTCGTACCGGTCCGTGAATTATTATTGTCCTGATTTCCATATAGGATTAGATATTGCAGGAAAGATGATATTTTTTATTGGGGACGTTGGTTCTGACATTAGCTTGTGCTGTTTTGATATTGTTTGGCTTCTGGCGTAAGAATTTAGCGACATTCCTGCTATGTCCGTTCCCATTTTAGAACATTTTGGTAAAATGTTCACCATTAGTGTTTCTGATGGATGGACACATTTGTTACTCCATAAGTTCAATGTGGAAGATTTATCAAGACTGGTGTAAAGTAGAACTGGCTTAGTTGCCCATAGCAACCAATCAGATTCCACCTTTCATTTTTCAGAGCTCCTTTGGAAAATGAAAGGTGGAATCTGACTGGATGCTATGGGAAACTAAGCCCGTTTTCTTTCACACCAGTTTTGATAAATCTCCATATGGCTATACATGAGTATATTTCCTACATTGTATGTAACTACACCATCTATATGTCATGTATAGATATAGATATATATATATATACAGGGACGGACTAGGAACTTGAAATGGCCCTGGAAAAAATACTAAAAGTGGCCCCGTTTTGTAGTCTGGTCCAAATTGATGGAAAGCAGGGCCAACACAAGTACGTGGGGCCAGCAATACCATATTGTGGCACATTATGCCACCCCAACAGAGCCAAATACCACAGTCCATCACAAAATACTGCCAGCAGCACTAAAAACATCCACAAAAACTTCCACTGGCCGGCCGTGAGGAGGGCCCAGGAGGCCCCCTGCGCATAAGCACACTGGGAACTTTCCCTGTAAGGTCTATCTGACCCTGTATATATGGAAGGCTAGGCTCCTGGGATGAGGTCTTATTGCCGTCTATTACAGGGTGTTCTTGTCTACTTCTGAAGACTTCTCGTGTTCTCCTGCTGAAGATGCTTGAATTACAGCACACAGCAGTCTAGTCTTTTATGTCTAGTCAAACGTGAGTAAACTATACTATCCTGCCAGAAGGCCAGCGGACAATTCCCAGTTAATTTTTAAGCTTCCAGTATCTATTCTAAGCTTAGTAAAGGTTATAAGATAAAGTTAGGTGCAAGCTGATGGTAGGACCTTTCTATCTGTTTGTTAAACTGGTGTTTTTATATAGAAAGTTTGTCAATGATTTTCTCCAGCAGAATATATGATTGGGAATGTTGATATTTAAAGTGGATTAATGTATAAACTGCTGTCCAAGCCAGCCAAAATTGTTCCCATTGGCCAGTATTTATCTAATGTGCATGGCCAGCTTTAGTCTGCAGGAGCTTGCCACGCTGGGGATCACCTCTTATCCAATCCAGTGCTGAGCCACGCCCCCTGCACTGATCACATGATGGGGACATCCAAGGTTTGGGTTCAATGAAGCAGCCCCTTATGGATTCCAAATGCCGTTATGGTCCGCGGTAGCGGAATCCATAACGGGATGCTACGATAAACCGAACCCGAACTTTGGACGCCGAACTAAAAATAGAAGTTCGCTCATCTCTAATCATGAGAATGCTAGTTGGAGTGCATTAGGCTACGTTCACGTTCACGTTGTTTGTTCCATTTTTCTGTTCCATTCTAGAGATACAAGACTGGAAAAATGCCATATGACGGAAACAATAGCACCTGTCTGCCTAGAATTTTCCCGGACAGAGTAGTGCAGCATGTTGTGCTATTTCGTCCTAAGGCCCCATGCACACGACCGGGCAATATCCGTGCGGATTCCGCAGATGGATCCAGACCCATTCAACCTGCTGAGGCACGGACAGAAACCCCACAGAGGAGCTCCATGGTGCCTCCGTGCCACCATCCCGCACTGAATTTCCAGATTGCAGACCCATTCCAGCTGTTTCCGGGCCACAATACGGGCACGGCCGGGCAACGGACGTGTGCATGAGGCCTTATACTGTGTCATATCTGTTTTTTGAAGTGTTGCCGAATCTCTTTAGGGCACTGCAGAGTATAATTAGGGGTCTAGGTAGGGAACAGAGTTATTTTGGAGTTTCATGCTGATTGTCATCTTCTCTTCATGGTCTCAGCCAGCGGCCCTCCAGCTTCTACATGTGCAGGGACATAGAGCCAGTGTCCTCTTGTCATTTGTCTTTCCCTGGTTTATCAGGACCCTGGGTTGATAGCAGCAGCGTCGTCTTCCTGTGTCCTTCCAGCGTTCTCCGTGTGCTGCTGCTCTCCATTTGCATTCTTCTGCCATATTCGGTCATCTTGTTAAACCTTTCAGTAAATTACTTGATGAAGTCGAGCGGTTGAAAGCACAATGTTAATGTCAGAGGCTTTATAAACTCTGCTGATGGTCAAACAATTCACAGAGCAAGTGCACTGAAATGACAGCTCTGTTCAAAACAAGCCTTGTTTGCATCCTTTTGTGTTAAATCTGCTCCCGGCTGCCAGGGTTGCGCTGGCATTGTCTGCTGAATGGCAAGTACATTTATTGTTGCATAGAAGGAGAGGACATCATGGCACTCTACATTTCACAGGGTTGAGTGCCTTTCTGCTGGTTGGCTATTTATGTGGACCAGGAACAGAATATTCCATAGCAAACCACTTTTTACCACCAACTTAGTTTTTTGATCTTTTAAAATGTTCTCATCATTCAGAGATCTGATGGCTTTGTCTGTGACTGGAGTATAAAATGATAATGAACCCCACTCGGCTGGAACTCTACTGCTCACCTTAATGGACTATTCGACCTTAGTGAAACAATAAGGCTGGGAACACACCTAGGCGTTTCTGAATCGCGCGTTTTTGGATGCGCGTTTTTGTAACTAAGAAACGCGCGTCATACGCGCGATTCAGTGATTTTCCCCTATGGCATCATTGTCCATAGGCGCGTTAAAACGCCCCAAAGAAGCTCATGTACTTGTTTGGGCGTGGGGCGTTTTACAGCGCGTTCAAATGCGCTGTACAACGCCCAAATGTGAACCATGCCCATAGGGAAGCATGGCTTTTCACATGTTGTGCGTTTTACAGCGCGTTTGAACGCGCTGTAAAACGCTTAGGTGTGTACCTAGGGTAAGGGATGAGGATGTTGCTGGACTATTACATGATATTTACATGATATTCTCAGTCATTACAAGCCTTGGAACATAGTGCTGCCATTAGCAAACCCACTACAGATGTGTCCTTCCTTGCCTTGACTCTATGCACAACATATTCCAAGATGTATGGCACAAGATGATCAGCTTTAAAAAAAAAGAAAAGAAAAAAAGGATATTCTGCCACGAGATGGCTATCCTGTATGTGTCTGTGTTGCCACCCAGTGGTTGTGTTGAGCATTACGGCCTGTCAAGAGTTTTTCTAGCTTGTCAAGTTATTGTATTGAATTTGTTTGTGAGAAATTGAAGTCCTTAATAAAATTTGTGGAAAGGTAAGGGTGGACAAATAGATATGTCTTGTGTCTCTACATAGCGGTGTTTTAAGTGACAGTCAGATGCAGTGTGGACTGTTCCAGGACCTTGAGTGGTCATCCTCACCCTGTGGCTCCTCAGCTGTTGCAGACTTGAAAACATGTTCAATATTCTGGTGCACTATACAATGTATGCTTCAATATACACTGGTTATACTGGTAAGAACATTGTAATCATCTCTTTAGTTGTCCAGGACTTTTATGTTAATGGTTTTTGTTGATGGGAGCTACTACAGTGCTGCTCCCATTCTGGCAATGGAGCTACATTGAAAAGCCGATCTGTAGGGGTGCAGTTTGTTGGACCCCAACCAATTAGCTAAAGGTGGCCTATCCTGAGGATAGGCCATCACTTACTATAGCCTCGAAAACCCCTTTTAAGTCTTGCTGCCTGGGAAAACTTTAAAGGGGTTATCCCATGACTAATGTAAAAGATGAAAATTGGACATCATATAGAACATGACAGCCTCTTTCTAACAAAGCTAGAACCAGCCCTGTATCTCACATGGATCCAGAGATCTCCCCATTCATTGCTCTGCTAGATTGATATCAAGCTGGAAGCTTCAGAGGAGTGTCTTTTCTGCTGCAGCTCAGGGGGCGTGTCTCAGCTCTCCCTATCACAGCTCAAGAGGCGTGTCTCAGCTCTCCCTATCACTGCTCAGGAGGCGTGTCTCAGCTCTCCCTATCACCGCTCAGGGGGCGTGTCTCAGCTCTTCCTATCACAGCTCAGGAGGCAGCTGAAGGATGAAACTGAGCATGTGCGGCCACCTCAGTGAGCAGGACAAAGAAATAAGAAAAAAACAAACTGCAGGTGGCGCTATTTTATTGAATAACTCAGTGGCTATGCTAAATTTTTAATTACATGCAATTACAAAAGTATTCAGATCCAGGTGCTGCTTTGAAAACTGTAGAATATTTTTCTTGGGACAACCCCTTTAAGACCACAAGTAAAATGAACACAAAGTTAAATTCATAAATGTAAAATGTAGTGATGAAGAGTTGCATAGCTGAAGCAGCCTATAACTATTATTGCACAAGTAGCAGTTGACATAGCCTACAATATAATTATCCTTTTAGTCATACAGACCAGGCTGACCAATAGGACGAGTAAGAAAGTATAATTTGCTATGGGATGGATGTCTGGGAATATACTCAGACGAGACTCAGTCTAAATTAATGTGATTCATGTACACATCATAAAAGTACAAAGGTTACTATTTCATTGGCGCACATATAAGGTCAATTTGATGACTGCCTCTTCCATAATACATGCTGAAGGGCGGCCTACTCAAGAAATGATCTGTCAATTTGTTCTACACATTAGCTGAAACTTCAAAGACCTTCCAATCATCAATCCCACCATGGTTAGTGGAATTCTGGTTTTACGTGTAGACGTGTAACTCCTACAGAGATCATATTGCCACTTGTCACGTTCTCCTCGTGAGAAGAATTTAAAAGTTGTGTATGTAAGTGATTTACAGTACAACTATGCAATAAAATCATCTGGTAAATCCACCTTGTTTATTAGGGTAAACCGCATTATAACTGCAGTGAACATTTGGATGAACCTTCTGTGTTTTTGTATCAGAAAGTGAGAGGATTTTTGTATTTAGAGTGTGTAAATTATAACACTTGCCTTGGAACTTCGACCACATTCGGACCCTAGGGGGCATCCACCATCCATACTTCCAGTCCAGGCCCTTTTTTCAGATCATGTTGTTTAAAATACTACCAGATCAGGAGAACAGATTGGGGTACCAGCAGGGGCATAGTTAAAGGCTCATGAGCCCTGGTGCACGAGTTCAGCTTGGGCCCCCTTCTCTCAGTGCTTTGTGGCCAGGGGCAGGGAAGCACATAGCCTTCGTGCTGCCTGAGGTCAAAGTTGAAATGCCCCCCCCTTCCCCACCAACGCCAAATTCTTGACCTAACCCCTTTCCTTCAGCGGTGTAACTTGACCAGCAAGGTTTTTCTATAATACCAGTGTCTTCTTATGTGGCACACGGGTCTTTGGGCCCCCTCAGGCTCCTGGGCCCAGTAGTGACTGCTGCCTCTGCACCTATATAGCTACGCCCCTGGGTACACCTATTACTGCCTTTGTTGGGAGCCACAGAATGGAAGGTTTTATTCCACATGGCCCCACCTCTCAGGAAATTGGGCTCTTCTTATGACTGGTTGGTGTTCATGTCTAGCCCAGAAGGTGGTGAGGTGGCCACATGTGTGGGTTGTTTTCTGCTATGAAGACTTATGGTGTTGCTGTCTTGACTGTCTCCAAAATGACTCCCAGACTTTAGTCGAGTAGGCCACACTTGAGTAGCCACCATTCCTGCATGTGGCTGTAATAGGGTCCAGGATGGGTCTGAGCTCAGAGGTGCGTAGGGACTCCCCAAAACCTTAATCCAGCCTAGGTATAAAGTATGTTAACATCATGGTAAGAAAATGAGGACCATAACAAGAATAACTTTTCTCTGTGACTTCTGAGGTCTATCCTAGTGTAAACGTAAGGAGGCAGAATGACGTTTGTCTTCCTTTATGGGTGTAGTGTTCACATATAGAGGAAAAACAGGACCTTTGCACCTTTTACAGTTTTGCATCATCTGTCAAATAAGTTGGTTCTTCTTATGTACCGAAATTGGAGTTTTTCCCAGCAGAGCCAAAAATAAGTTGCATTATCTATGCATTTTCAGAGCTCGTAGAGGTGAAATAATATAGCTGCAGTCCTATGTAAAAGTAAAAACATCACAATACGTTTTGCTGAATGAAGAACCTGGCTCTGCTACATCTGTATGTTCAGAACGTATCGATAATCTACGCCTATGGTGACTATAACAATCATGTTATTTCTCTCTTATTTTAGGGTTCGATGATGTAATGATCGTGTTTTGGGAAAGAAGATTAGAAAGGTTTACAGTGCGTTAAGACTGGAGAAGCAGAGTAAGTACAAGGATTGCTGAAGGAATACCAGCACAATATTACAGTTTGTGAAGGGGAGGGTGTGACACATGATATGACCCTGTTGGTGCTGCTTAGTGGCGGACAGCCCGAGGATATTACAATTATTCCTTCTTCCTCTTTTGGTGCCTGGTATAGTGTCATGCACCCTTGTAAGGGCATAGTATGGGAAGTAGCATCACATTATATAATAAAAAATAAGAATAAAAATGCAAAGTAGTGTAAGAAAAAAATTAGGAAGAAAATTATAATTGACACCTGAGGTAGCCCAAACTGTCACAGAGAGGATAGCAGTACTATAAATGACATGTTACGTAGGGTCGATTCAGATTAGAGATTTTGTATTGTGGCTTAGAAGATTCTTAGTTCTTAAAGGGGTTGTCCAGAATTCCCTCTTTTTTAAGTTAACCCCCTAGCATGGTTGACCTAATGCAAGAATCATACCCACCTGCTCACCGCTACTCCAGTCCTGCTCCCTGACTGCATTCAGCCATCTTCTGGTCAGTCTGAAGCTAGTTGACTGCTGGCCAGGATGCAGAGAGGGTCACGTGCGCCACTGCAGCCAGTGACTGGCGTCAGGGGTGACGTGTCTCCAAGCAGCGAGTCTCTCTTGGAATCCCATGCCACTTGGGGACACATCATCGCAGTCCATTCAGAATTCAGCACGCCTGGGACCAAAAGATTGCTGAATGCAGGCAGAGTTCAGGACCAGAGAGGTTGGGACCAAGCTTCTTGTATCAAGTCAACCATACTCAGCTGTATTAACTCAAAAGCAAGGAGATTCTGTACAACCCCTTTAAATGGGAACAACCCCTTACTATTAAACTAGCTTCCCCTATGATTAGTCGATCTCTACAAAAACGGCTGCTGAACATTAGCGGCCACTATAGGGCAAATAAAGTATTACACGTTGACTATTTTCTTCTAATCATGTACTATCCCATTAAGCAGCCAAACTGGATTGCTTTTTAGTCATGAGGCAAATATCTGGATATCTTCTTCCATGACCAGAGGTGCTTGTTCTCTTAATAGGACTGCGAACATGGCATGATAATGTCCTATGAGGCTGAAGTTACTTGGCCATGTTTATAAATGCAGACAGGTTAATGGTGATCTCCCTGGGTGGTCAGTCATATCACTGATATGTTGTACTTTTATAGTTCAGATCTTTGTTTCATCAGATACTTCCACTAGTGGCTATAATTGTCATGTCAACAGCGCCATTAAAATATCTAGGAGATGGTTTGAAGTCTTCAAGATCATATGGCCGGCTCCTTCACTACCGCTTGTCTGCAAGTCACCTGCCAAACATGACAGCTTGGCGCTATGTCATAAATAATATGAGTTTTTCATTTCACCGGCTCAGTATAGTAAGTGAGGTCACCTACTATTGGAACAAGCATGTAGACTGGAAGCTCACTTTCCACATTACGTGCTCAAAGGCGTTTAGTGCTTTGTTAGTAAATAACCACATCAGATGTTACAGGGTCCCGGTCCCGGTCCTAGCCTGACAGCTTATTGTGTGGGGCAACCAATAAAAGGGTTGTCTGGGTCCCTAAAATTAGGGATAGCTGGACACTGTGTGTGAATAAAAAAATTATATATAAAAAACACCCGCTTTTGTCGTCCTGAATCATCCACACGTCACACTGCTGGCCCTTCAGTTGCCTTTGTGTGCTGGTTAAAGGGCTCTTTCACACTGGCGTTTTTGTTTTCCAGCATAGAGTTCCGTCGTCGGGGCTCTATGCCGGAAAAATCCTGATCAGTTTTATCCCCATGCATTTTGAATGGAGAAAAATCTGTTCAGGATGCATCAGGATGTCTTCAGTTCAGGACCGGAATGTTTTTTGGCCGGAGAAAATACCGCAGCATGCTGCGCTTTTTGCTCCGGCCAAAAATCCTAAACACTTGCCGCAAGGCCGGATCCGGAATTAATGCCCATTGAAAGGCATTAATCCTGATCCGGCCTTAAGCTAAACGTCGTTTCGGCGCATCGCCGGATCCAACGTTTAGCTTTTTCTCAATGGTTACCATGGCAGCCAGGACGCTAAAGTCCCGACTGCCATGGTAAAGTGTAGTGGGGAGCGGGGGAGAAGCATACTTACCGTCTGTGAGGCTCCCAGTGAGCTCCAGAGGGACGTCAGGGCGCCCCATGAGCATGGATCACGTGATCCATGCGCATGGGCCTCTCTGACGTCATTCTGGAGCGCCCCGGGAGCCGCACGGACTGTAAGTATATTGCTCCCCCGCTCCCCTCTACTACTATGGCAACCAGGACTTTAATAGCGTTCTGGCTGCCATAGTAACACTGAAAGCATACTGAAGACTGATCCGTCTTCAAATGCTTTCAGGTCACTTGCGTTGTTACGGATCCGGCGGGCACTTCCGGCAAATGGAGTACACGACGGATCCGGACAACGCAAGTGTGAAAGAGGCCTAAGGCACGTGACTGTGGAGGTCATCCCCAATTTAGATTTTTTTTAAGGACCTGAACAACCCCTTTAATAATGCTAAACTTTACTCTGAAAAATTATTACCATCAATTCAAATGTTTTGATTCCTTAAGAATATTTATTTAACAGGGTTTACGTTTTTGATAGGGTTTCGATGGGGTTCCCAGAGAGAAGACTCCCACCAATCTTAATGATATGACAGAACTTAGAGATATATCACTTTTCAGTATTCCAGTTTTTTTTCTTCATAGTATAAGAAATCCTGCAGTTTTCTAATATACATATTTAAAAGTCTGTCCTCAGAAATTTCTAATATTAGTGCAGTTGACCCTGTCTGGACAGTAGAATGGTATATCACATAGAGCAGTCTCGTGTAATGCAAGCATTGGCAAAGGGCCTATTTACACAGGCAAATGACTGGGCCAGTTATGGGAAATGAACATTCGTATGAACAGCCTTCCCGTTAATTCGGCCTTGTAAATGTTAGTAACAAGGTTACATGACATACTTCTGCTGGGTCAAAACACTGGACACATTCATGGGAAATCTCTATAGGACAAATGTTGGACTCATGATTTTTACTACTGTTCATGGCTGCTTGTCTCTAGATGATATGGTCGTGTTATTAATAATGTTTGTAGTTTGCCTCCTCCATAAATCACTAATCACCTGTTAGATACCTGGACTTTTGACTAACTATTAGAGGTCACATGATGTGCGAGGGTCACATAACAGACACCATGTTTAGAGTCTTTTCATTCTGGCCATTTTAAATGTAAGTAACAAGGTTACATGACATACTTGTGTTGGGTCAAAACACTGGACACATTCATGGGAAATCTTTATAGGACAAATGTTGGACTGATGATTTTTACTACTGTTCATGGCTGCTTGTCTCTAGGTGATATGGTCATGTTTTTAATAAAGTTAGTAGTTCAGCTCCTCCATGAATCACCAATCACCTGTTAGATACCTGGACTGTAGACTGAATACTAGAGCCATGTTTAGAGTCTTTTTGAAAAAAAAATGAAAAACACGCATTATACATAATAGGGACTCCTTGGGTCTGTTCATAGAGTATACCATAAAATACACTGCAGACACAGTGTGACAGGAGCCTCAGCTCGATTCACTTCTTTTGTGGGTGCAATGCATAGGACTAATCTGGGCCTTGCCATTTTGTAGGCTCAGGCAATTGCACAGGTATAGTAAAGGTTTGTGAGCAGAATCTATAAATATATTAGGAAATTATATGATTTACTAATAGATTAACAAATAACCCAGACTACCACTTTAGATGCTTTTATACTTTTCTTTGCTCACTTTTTGGTGTTCTACAGCCATGATTGGTGAAATGAAATGCGACTTCACATATGGTATGTTGATTATTGGCATCGCTAACTTTTTAAAAATGTTGACTGTCAGAAAGCAATAAGCACGCTAGGTCTAGGAAAATAAACATAGGCCAACTATGGGAAAATAAAGACGCACACGCGTGCAAGCCAGCCATGATAGTGTAAACACACACGTCTGAGCCACAAGAAGAAAGGATACACACAAAATATGGAGCCACAAAAATAGATCTCGTCGATGGGTGGCTTCAGAATCAAAGTACGCAGGCATATATTGTCAAGCAAGAGATCTATGTACTGCCAGCTGTATGGGCAAAATTATCATCCACAGTACATAGAGAATATATAATTGGACCAAATATATCATAGTACATTCATTTTCTGCTGCTTACATAGCCCTAACACATTCCACAGTGCTGTACACAGATTGTCACCATTCACATCTGTCCCTGTGGAGTTTACAATGTAGCCTCCCTTTATCCAACATCGGCACACCTGGACAATCTCATAGGAAACCAGTTAACCTATCAGTATGTTTTTGGAGTGTGGGTGTAAATTGGAATACCTGGGAGAAACCTACATAAACACAGTGAGAGGATACAAACTCCATATATAATACATAATGTAATATTACCAGTCATAGTGCCCACCTAGTACAGGTTGTTTGCTTATAATATAAAGTGCCCACATAGCAGCTGTGATGCCTATATAATGCCAGCAATAGTGCAGTACCAGCATTGGTGGAAACAAAAGCCATGCTTAGTGAGATACAGAAGAAGCAGTTCTAAAATGGTATCACATTGCAAAAGCCATTGAAAACGTCAAGAAAAGGTTAGTTACTATTGTTTATTTAACTTATTAAGTGTCAAGATGAGGATTGCTGCACACTACATTCATTTTATTGGGGAGGGAGCTCACTAGTACAAAATACTCCTCTCTAACACATCTACAATTTGGGATAGAATAGGAGGTGGCCACAAAAACTAAGCTACAGTATAATGCATATAAAAAGATATACAAATTCAGCTAAGCTAAGTGAGATTAATAAAATCCAGAAAGCTGCAGGGGTTTCAGCAAAGCGTAGTTAGCTGGGACAGTTCTGGACTAGATTTCATGTGGACTGGGGGATAGGTTTGGTGGTGGGATCTACCAGTCCATGCCCTTCCACTACATGTATTGTCTTTTGCCAGAGGTGATCGCAGGTGAGGCCTGCTGCTGTAATTAAGGAGGGATAAAAGCATCCCTCTATGTGTCAGTCTAGAGAGAGAAAACTTGGAAACAGAGACCTGAAGTTTGGGTAAGGGCCCAGCGACGCCTGCGGAAAGAGGGTCACACAGTCAGCATTGGGAGGACGTCTTGACCATAATCCCCCACCCCCCAAAGGCTCTGAGTGGTCTCCGCTAGGAGGGCTAAGGGGCCCAAGGCTATGTGTAGCCGGATCTCTTCCCGTATGGACTTGTGTCTGATGAGCAGACCTGCTAAGGCTTAGAGTCTGACACCCTGTGCTTAGAGTCAGGGAAACTACTGTGTATTAGTTAGAGCCCAGATGGGCAGGTGTTTGTTTCATTTTTGATGCTTGTGTGGGTGCTGTAGTACCACATAGTGTTGAGCGAACGAGTTTTTTAAGTTCTGCATCCAAAGTTCGGGTTATCAAAGAATCCCGTTATGGATTCCAAATTCCGTTATGGTCCGTGGTAGCGGAATCCATAACGGGATTCTTCGATAACCTGAACCCGAGCTTTGGACGCAGAACTTAAAACACAAGTTCGCTCAACACTAGTGCCACAATAAAGCACCAGTTTGGACATTAAATCCCGTTGTCAGAGGAGAAGTCTGTGATTGCGACCCCCTGAGAGAGAGCGATCCCTTACAATTGGTGGAGGATGCGGGCAATGTTGCCCATGCAAAAAGGGCAACAGCCGATTGCTAAGGGCAACGGAAAGTGAAAAAGCAAAGTGTTGCCAGGGGCAACATCACGACAGAAATGAGCAGGTGCTGCTGAATGCTGCTGTGCTACTTTGTTGGAGTTAAACGGCAGAAAGCCTGTTTGTCCGGTGAAGCTTCTGCTCATGCTATTCTGGACACTTTTTGCTGTGTTTGCAAAGAATTGCTGTGTGGTGATTAAAAGGGCCAGAAGCCTAAGTAAAAGAGACTGACCTGTGGAGTTTTTTTTTTTTTTGTGGGGCCACTATGAAATCCTATGTGGAAGTTGCTGCTGCTGAGTGGAGCCCATCAGGCGCAAGAAAGTATTGTTGGGGGTGTTGCCAGTGGGGGCACTGTGCAAGGTGTGCTATAGAGGAATGGTTGATCAGGAAACATGACGAAACACATGAGAGTTCCGCCGGGATGATAATCGGGGGAATCCCGGTGTGGGTCACGCTAGATTCCTGCCAACAAGTATGTCAGGTCATGACCGAAACTCTGGACTTTCTGAAGAGGGGACCAGAGACAGATACCACTGTGTCCCTGTCCTTTGTAACGGACTATGGCTCCATACAGTGGAAGCTCTTGAAATGTGAGACCCTGAAGGTGGAATTCATACTTGGCAAAGACTTTCCATGGTTTTGGCAGCTATGGAGCGGAGAAAGTGTTCCATATCGTGCGGCTGGAGAATCCGTGGAAAGGTCTTCAGAGTGTGTGACTCACCGTCGGGGTAAAGATTGGATTCAAGGCCAAGACGTTTCCTATGGCAATCACTGCATGGAGGAGTCTGCATGTGATCGTAACGTCAGGAACAAGGGCCAGAGGTTCCTAAGATCCAGGAGAAGGAAGATGTTCCTGGAGCACCCTCATCTCCTGGGCGTTCCAAACCTGTGACGTCACTGGGTAAGAGCTTTCCTGTTATTGCTTGTGTAGCAGACAAAGTGACAGTGAGCATGTCTCTGGAGGTTGGGCAGGTTGCTGACCAGTGCCCTGAAACCTCAGAAGACGTGTACTGTGGTGTGAGCCGGCAGAAGTTGCTATATGCCAAGCCGGTAAGTGTTAAGACACCGGGACTAGAGACTGCTACAAAAATGTGTGACATTATGGTGAATAGCAGTCCAGTCCAAGCGTTGTTGGACGCAGGGAGCCAGGTGAGCCTGGTACATGCCAGCTTGGTAGCTGGGGACTATGTGTTGGACCAAGTGTGCTGAACCATCATGGGATACCAAGAGCTATCCTGTGGCTCTCACTTAGTGTGAGACTCCAGTGGGAACCGGGACTTATGAACTTGGTGTTGCAAAAAGGCTCATGCATGATGTAATATTGGGCCGTGATTTCCCCTTGTTCTGGGAAAATGGAAACACTTCTGCAGCAAGTGACAAAACTCCTGCAGAACCTGTACCTGTCCCTTTAAATGATAGTGTAAGGGAAATGACCATTGAAAACAATGGTGCAGATGAGGTGCAGAATGAATATGTGAAGTTAATTGAAATGCATAATGCAAATATGCAGTTATGTGAAATATATAATGATGACACCCCTTTTCCTGTGCAGGCTGTGATCGGGGAAGAAGCTCCCCCTGCTGCTAAAAACGTATGGGATTTGACAATGCTGATTGATAATGTTGGTAGCATAGAGCTGAGGGAACCCACTGTGGTAAATGTGTAGGAAAGTGTGGCAGTGCTAGAAGGTGTACCACACAAACCAGATGCAGACAAGCAGTTTCCACAGTGTTCTATGGATTATGAGCTCATGAGCAGTGTTGGCGAAGGTAACGTGACATACGAGGTGAACCAGGCCGATCGAGTGCCTGGGTGGGTTCATGACGTGAACCAGATTGAGTACTGGAAGGACCAGGAATCATTGGTGGCCACACATAGTGAGATTGAGAATGTGTCTCAAACAATTCCCACTGAGAAAGCAGAAGAGGCGGTACATGGCCCGAAGTCTGCTCTGGGTAAACATCCAGTCAGGCACCTGAACAAAAGGCTGACTCCCATAAAATACTGGCTGTGGGGTAGAAAACTGATTTTTGTGACAAACCGAGCTCCGCTGGCCTGGGTGTGGCAGAATAAAGGGAAAAATGCTGAGACCTCCGGTCTGAAGAAGAGGGGGGGGGATATGTAGTGAAGTGTACGGTATGAGTGCTGGAAGGTGGATAAAAGGTGCCTATATCACACCCAGATACCTCAGTTGGGTGAGATAAATAAAATCCAGAAAGCTGCAGGGGTTTCAGCAAAGCACAGTTTGCTGAGACAGTTTTGTTTGTTCTGGGCTGGATTTCATGTGGACTGGGGGATAGGTTTGGTAGTGGGGTGTGCCAGTCCACGCCCTTCCACTACATGTATTTTTTTTTTGCCGGAGGTGATCGCAGGTGAGGCCTGCTGCTGTGATCAAGGAGGGATAAAACCATCCCTCTGTGTGTCAGTCTAGAGCAGGGTTTCTCAACTCCGGTCCTCGGGACCCACCTACCAGTCATGTTTTCAGGATTTCCTTAGTATTGAGCAGGTGATATAATTAGTGTCGGTGCATCAGAATTTACCACAGGTATTCATTCTGTGGGATATTCAGAAATCCTGACTGGTAGGTGGGTCCCGAGGACCGGAGTTGAGAAACCCTGGTCTAGAAAGAGAAAACTTGGAAACAGAGGCCTGAAGTTTGGGGGAGGGCCCAGCGATGCCCATGAGGAGGAATAGTGATGAAGTATACATTACATTTCTTCCTGTGCTGATTGATGCCCCTGAGGAACCAATCTATTATAGTGGACGACCCTTTTAACAGGCTTGTCTGACAATAAAAAAAGGGGGTAATGTACGAACAGATATACGCCTGTGCTGCAATCTGCGACTTTTTCCCCAGGTCCAAAAAGGGGGCGTAACGTGGGAAAAGGCTAGGCTGGTATGTGTCATTTTATCATTTTCCATGCCTATTTTAGGCATAGAAAATGGTCTAAATCTACACAAGCAAGGGAACTCGTTTTGTGCGGATCCGTTCAGATAATGCAACTGTCTGCATCCGTTTAAAACACTTTCACAAACAGAAAGCCAAAATGCGGATGAACCGCCAGAGCAGGAGGGACGAAGACTGGCATCTAAATCGCCGGTCTTCATAAAAGTGCCTCAAAGGTTTTGATTAGTTTCCAAATGTAAATTAATTAAACTTACTAATATACTTTGATTGTGAAATGTCAATGGATTTCAGAGCCGAACCCATGTTCCTGGAAATGGAGTTTCTGGTGCCAGTCTTACAAGGTCAGAAAGCCCCTTCCTGTTTGTCGGTGACATCCTTGAAGAGGGTTGAATGTCTGGTTCAGCTCATTACCTAAGCCAGACCTGTTTTCTGTCTCTTCATCAAAAGTGATGGATGGGGGTAAGCATGTCACCAACACAGAGAAGGTGATGAGGCTCCTTGTCTGTTCTGGAATAACAGTGGGACCACCACTTCCTTGAAACTGGGACCTCCATAAAATAATTAACAATTAATGTATATGAGGAAGTTTAATTATTTAGATTCATAAATCAATGAATAACTGTTTGTCGAACATCCCCCTTTAGTTGCATCTGCAGTTTTAGACATCGAGTGGAATTCAACTTCCATCACACAGTAACTGTTCATATTTAAAGGGGTTTTCCGGGAGTTCATTATTGATTGCCTGTCATAACGATAGCTGATCAATATCTGTGTGAAGAGGCTGCGGCACTCTGGTGAGCCTCCTCACAGCTTAGCAGGGCTAGCAAAGTACATTGTATACTGTGCTTGGTTTTGCAGCCCAGATAAGCCATGTGACCATGAACAGGACATCATGGCTTGGGAAGAGCCACATTACTATTAAACTTCCCGAAACCCCTTTAATTGTGCTATATTTTTTAGATGTTATTCATTTAATTTCACTCTGATTAAACTGTGTCTATTCTTTGAGCTTTATTTGTACTAGAATTAATCATTGAATATTCTTGCCGCAGTAGAGGGATGTTGGCAATTGTGACTTATTTATTTTATTAAACCCTGCTCCCCACCACTGATCTCTGCCAAACCGAATTCCAAGAAAGTCCGCCTCCCTAGAAAATAAATTCCTGCTTCAATGGTGACCTCAAGAGCTATGTGACAATTTTGCTTAAATCCCTCCAACCACAGAGTTGTTTTTAGACCTCCTAAGGTCCTTGGTGTATTTTGAAAGGAGCTGTACCCCATCCCACACTTCCCAAAAATTCTGTTACGTCTGATAGTTATTTAAGTCTGTTCAATGGGACATAGGTGGGTTTTTTATGTTATAACAGTAACATAATAGTAAGCAGGAGAGTAAATATTCTTTAACATGCTGAGAGTGGGGTCACTTTTGAGCACAGGACCACCCATGCTACTTTCACACTAGCGTTTATATTTTCCAGTATTGAGATCCGTCATTGGGTCTCAATACCGGAAAAAAAAACGCTTCCGTTTTGTCCCCTTATATTGTCAGTGGAGGCAAAACGTACCTGAACAGAACGGAGGGCTCCAAAATACATTCCGTTCCGTTCTCATACCGGAGAGCAAACCGCAGGATGCTGTGGTTTGCTTTCCGTCCTGGGATGTGGAGCAAGATGGATCCGTCATGACCCACAATGCAAGTCAATGGGGACGGATCCGTTTTATCTGGCACAATAGAAAACTGATCCGTCCCCTATTGACTTTCAATGGAGTTCATGACGGATCCGTCTTGGGTATGTTAAGGATAATACAAACGGATCAGTTAATAACGGATGCAGACGGTTGTATTATCAGTAACGGAAGCGTTTTTGCTGAAACCCTGCCGGATCCAGCAAAAATGCTAGTGTAAAGTAGCTTCATACTGTCAGTGTGTTCCGCGATGTTTCCTTAGCCCCTTGTTCTGGGACTCAAACTTTGACAGAAGTGTTGGTATAATGGAAGCTGCCAGAAGATGTGTGTTCACCATGTTAAAGGAAATGTTGAGGTCCCTTGAAAAATATGACATCCAAGAAGTATATGGTGACATCTGCATATTGTAATTAGTCTATACGTTACCAAAGATCACATCCTGTGCCACCTAATAGAATCCGAATAATGTAATCAATGGTTTACATAAAAAAAAAAAACAAGGCCCCATATCAAAGATAAGAATTGGTCCTCCATTCTGGTGTTGGATTTTGGTACACAGGGATGACACAGTTGGTGTAGCTTCCTCTCTTCAACCACTTTCCACAATTTTTCTTACCATTTCGCCAACCTATTTTCTAAAAATATGGTTACTCTAGAGAACGAGGTCCTGAATAGTTTCTCATCACCCAGGAATAGGTGGGTTGTATGAAAGTACAACCAGGTTTAGGAACTGCATGGGCTGCCTATATCGTATGTTCTTAATAGAGAAACTGACAAGAGACTAAAGATTACCATTAATAAGAATTCCTTCCTGACTTCAAACCTTTTTTGGTTTATTGGAAATGATAAAAATCAGGCATACATGATAAAAACAGGAAAGGCTATCATGGTCTTGCAAGATTGGGACAATAAATCAAGAACAGTAGGGATCGTTAGTGATGCTGTGGATAAACATTGCTTGTTTTAAAGTAAGACCAAACACAGAATATGAAGAAAAAAACATTTCCTTCCTTCATCCCTTCTGTACCTTTGATCATATTGTGTCTCATGTTACAAACTGAATGATATAAAGAAATCTCTCTGTGTCCTGAGAGCTCATTCATGTTCCTCCTCCTGCTCCTCACTGTCCTGTGTCTGGCCATAAGTCAGGTGGCTGGAGCAAGAGCCTCCCTGCTTTGTCCTGTCTGCTGTAGGACAAAAATATAGTTTAGAGACCGTCTTTGCTAAACCTCACCCCTTAGTAGACTGCCACCTGAAGGTAGAACTGATCAGCAGAAGATAAACCCCTTTGTTCTCTGAAGAATTTTTACAAGACTGGTGGAATCAGGACCATGCAAAAATACTACAGATTGACAAACAGTGAGGACAACTGTATTTCTTGTTTACTTTTAAAGTCATTGTCCAGAAACAGCGCATTACATCTGCTCTTTGGTTGGGTGTGGTATTGCAACTCCGTTCCAGGTGTAGCGCTTTTCTTGGAATAAAAACAGCAATGTTTTTCAGATCCTGGACAACTCCTTTTAACATTCATTTGAAGGTTTAGCGTTTCTCGAAATTTCAACAATATACAATAGATGGTCATGTCACTTTATTATGACCACTTCCTACTTTTGATGTCGGCATTGTGTAGTAGTGTCATGAAGGAAGTCACACGTCGTGAGCTGGCTTGGTGGGTACATACAGTGTGCAATAGGTTGTCTGCACACATATTCCTCATTGCTGTCATGGCCAGAAAGCCAATAATCATCCATTTTTCGCAACAATTGCCCCTTTTACCCAAGAATGGCATAATTTATGAAACTGTGAACTGTTTGCGTGCTGCTGTGCTAAAAGTGTATCGTGAGTGGACAAATGGCACCACTGCGATTAAGCCATGTGGAAACTCCAGAGCACCACGTGTTATTGATGTGAGAGGTGAACGTCCGCTACGAAGGTGTGCGAGGGTGAACGGACACGCTACAGTGAAGCAGCTCACAGGCAAAATGAACCAGGGGCTACCAAATGTGTGTCTAAAACAACTGTTCAGTGAACCCTACTGCATATGGAGCTCAGGAGCAGACGGATGGTGTCTGCACCTCTGCTAACAAAGTTGCATTGGCAGAAAAGGCTTCAGTGTTCACTGATTGGGATTGCCTTCTCAAATGAGTCAAATTTTCTGCTCCATTGAATGGATGGTCATTGGCGTGCAACCATTGCTGGAAGAACACAAGTTGGTGGCGTTAGCGTTGTGGTCTGGAGAATGTTTTTATGATATTCTCTGATGCACTTTCTACCAATTTGAATATTAATCCACCCTTGCAGATCACTTACACCCATTCATGCTGATTGTCTTCCCTGGGATGGATGGGATATTCCAGCAAGACAATACAACATGTCACATGGTTAGAAATGTCCAATTGGTTGGAAGAGCATGACCAGACTTCCAAGTACTACCCTGATTCCCCAGACTTGAACCCAACGGAGCATTTGTGGGACCACCTCGGTCATTGTATTCACTCTATGGATCCTCCCTTACACACCCTCCAGCAGCTGTGAGATGCTCTGCAGTCAGCATGGCGTCAGGTACCCGTGACAACCTACCAGGACCTTATTGAGTCACCCCGAGCCTGAATAGCAGATATCCATGCTGCAACACTAGCTGGTGGTCATAATAATGTGACTCGACTGTGCATATTTCAGTAAAATAGAAGGACCATTGAGTGAAGCCAAGCCTTTTTTTTAATGTTATTCTTCATTTATGTTGTACATTTTTTGTAACCCGCTAGGTTTTGAAGTGCTGTAGTGCTAAATCTGAAAAAAGTTAATAAATGTTGTGGTTTTGTATTCTAATGTGGCTTAGACAGAGAATATATTTATTAGAAAGTTGTGTTAATGTGTTAGTATGGTATGAGCAGAATTTCCTGTCATGCCCGGCATCTCTGTTCACCTTCGTTATAATCAGTCGCTTATGCGCCTTGTCTGTTTCTCTTGCATGTAACCTTATTAAGACTTCAGAGAAATTGCAGCTGTACAAACATGTCGTTTCCTGGCTGTAAATGTAGAGTATATATAGAAATAGCTTATAATTACCTCTTTATGTAAGGACGGCATGCAATGAAGGGATTATTTTGGACACTTATAGTTTTTAGCTATTATGGAACAAGGAATTGCTCAGAAAAACCCTCAGTAAGGTAAAAACATAATCTGTGTCTGAATTTTGTCTAACTTATGCACTTCAAGGCAGTGATACCCATCTGGTGGCCCTCGGGTACCTGATTGATGGCCTATTGGGGAGACAAATTTATATGGCAAAGCTGCTTTTTCCAGGAGTGTCCTGTCCAAGTGTAAAGAAAAGCAAATGTTGTGTGTAAGTATCTATATAGTATATGGACTGGTTTGTGTGCCTGAGTCCTAAAGGAACGTCACATAATTTTTTTCTGCCTGTTAAAACCTGTTAGCGCCACATATACTTTTTCATTTTTGTTTTTATTTTCTGATTGTAGTGTTTTGTTTTGTTTTACTCTATTTTCTGAACAACATTACGGGGGCTGCCATCTTGCCGGAGCTATTGTTAATAGCATTTATAGACCATGCTTTACAGCAGCCACATGGGCCTAGAGGGGACCTCATTCACCTCTAAGATAGAGTATTCTAGGCATGCTCTGTGGCCTGCGCAGAGGTCATTGTACAAGGGAGGAGTAGATAAGATTTGACAAGCACTTATGATGGATTACCAATATACTGTATGTGTTGTCTGCCATTGTCATCATGTCTGGGATGATAATGAGATGAGTGCTAAAAAGGGATCTGTACAGACCAAGAAGTGGCACCTATTATTAGGCTTAAGTGGGAAAACTGCAGGATGTTAGAAATGACTTGTAAATATAGATAGTGATGTGGAAAATATAGAACTGAGTTTTTTAAAACAAATTTGTTTAACATAAAAAATGAGAGATGGACAATGTCATTTTTGATGACATTCCTTTTAAGTCTAAGGGTACTTTCACACTTGCGTTGCTGGATTCCGGCAGACAGTTCTGTCGCCGGAACTGCCTGCCGGATCCGGCAATCTGTATGCAAATGGATACTATTTGTAGACGTATCCAGATGCGGATCCGTCTCACAAATGCATTGCAATGTCGGATCCGTCTCTCCGGTTGTCATCCGGAAAAATGGATCAAGTATTTATCTTTTTCACATTTTTGAATGTCTGTGCCTGCGGATCTGGCAATGCGGTAATTAATGCTGGATCCGGCATTCCGGCAAGTGTTCCGGAATTTTGGACGGAAAAAATACCTCAGCATGCTGCGGTATTTTCTCTGGCCAAAAACTTAAGAGGGACTGAACTGCAGCATCCTGATGCATGCTGAACGGAATGCTCCCCATTCAGAATGCATTACGATAAAACTGATCAGTTTTTTTCCAGTATTGAGCCCCTAGGACGGAACTCAATATCGGAAAAGAATAACACTAGTGTGAAAGTACCCTAAACCTGTGTGTAACCTTTAAATATGCCTGTATTTAAAGGTACAGTGGCATCACTGGTTATTCCCTGTGCTGTGACATCACTATATACAGTCTCAATATACTGTGACATCACTGTATTATTCCCGTACTGTGGCATCACTGGTTATTAGCCAGGTGCTGTGACATCACTATATACAGTCTCATTATACAGTGAAATAACTTTATTATTCCCGTACTGTGGCATCACTGGTTATTATCCTTGTGCTGTGATATCACTATATACAGTCTAATTATACAGTGACATCACTGTATTATCCCCGTACTGTGGCATCACTGGTTATTATCCTTGTGCTGTGACATCACTATATACAGTCTCATTATACAGTGGCATCACTGGTTATTCCCTGTGCTGTGACATCACTATATACAGTCTCATTATACAGTGACAGCACTGTATGATCCCTGTACAGTGCCATCACTGGTTATTATTCTGGTGCTGTGACATTATTATATCCAGTCTCATTATACAATGACATCACTGTATTATCCACTGTGGCATCACTGGTTATTCCTGTGCTGTGACATCACTTTGTTCATTTTCCCTGTAGTGTGACATCAAAGTGGGCATTATTCTTGTGCATATTGGAGACCAAAATAATCAAAGCATTTCATGTTCTAAACTAGCTGCTGTGTGTAGTCATGAAGGATCGGGGTTGCTGTGGGGCCCTATGGTTACCCTTTACACCTCTGAGTGAACACTGGAAAAAAGTACCGTACTTTTTCACCTTGTGGATCGTTAACAGACCAAGTTACCTAGAGTATTTGTACGTGCCATAATTCATTAAAAAAAATAACGTCCATTAAAAACAACTAACCCGGATCAGCTGAAGAACAACTGAAAAAGGCAAAAGGGTGATGATATGGTAAGCTGCACATTTGCAGGTTCTGTAGTGCAGTTCCCTTTTAAGCATCCACAAATGTAGTATATTTCTCAGAGGGCAGAAGTTTACTGCTATAAAGACCCGCTGCCCATCCCCTTCCCTTATAATGGCAGCCATATAAGAAGAACTCCTGGAGAGTCTTTTGATGAGCTGTTGACAAGGGTTTTGTTCACATTTTTTCTAAAACATTATACCAGCAATTATTGTGTAGCCATAAATCCAAACTATTTCAATAGCATCTTGTTCACAAATCCCACTTGATCTGTTTTATTGGGACACTAATCTCATTACACGTGGTGCTAAAGTTATTTATACTTTCAGCATGGCATATGGCTCCATGACATCTAAATGTGCTCATTTCTATCACTTGGAGACAGGCTAGTCTGTCATAAGCTTGTTTACAAACCAGGGACGCTATGTTCAGGAGACGTAAGAGAAACCAGTGCCCCCACGGCAGCTTTTAGCATCAGAGGTATCTATTACCAAAAAGTTTTGATGATAAAACACAATCTGTAATCAGATCCACAGATCATTCTCTCCGTAGTTTAAAGAAGCACTCCAGTTTTTTTTATTTTAGACATAATACTAACTCACCACCAGTATTCTAGCAGTGTCATTTCTTACACCGTAACGCAGTTGCATCCATACATTATGAATGTTTTCATTATGGAAATCTGGGCTTGTGACCTTAAGTCTGACCAGCAGCCCAGAGCGTGCCCTAATGTGTAGACAGGAGAACAGTATTTCCCTGTGGCTGACTTCCTGTGAACTACGGGATGACATCATCACCAATAAATTCTCCTGGCAGCTCTCTGACCCCTCGCCAATCTCCAGGTTTCTCTGTAAGTCCCTGTGTTCTGTTGAAAATATAATGTGTCTGCTATCTAAAGTTCCAGGAGTGCAGATATAAAGTAAGTGAGTGTATTCAGTGATTATCTGCAGTTATATAAACCTCCTCACTCACACTGCCTGCCTATAATATCTGTGTGTACTGACTCTCCAGTATCGTTGCATGAGATCTAGCTTCACATTGGGCTCCCGGCCTCCTGCATGTCAGGCTACATTCACATGACCGTTTTGCTACCATATGTGCGTTGTGGACTGCAAACTGCGTGTCTGAAAAACACGGGCATCGGCCTTGTGAACTCCTCATCACGGTGCAGACACATTGACTTTAATGGGTCCGCGATCAGCAAGAGGCGAAAGGACATGTCTGGTGTTCCATGTGCCAGTCTTTATGTATTGTGGGTCGGAGTAAGATGCAACTAATTTATTAGGAAGCACAGGCCTCCTAATTAGTTAGACCTATCTGGCCCTCCATGCGCCAGAAGTTGAAATTATTGGCTAGCATGCTTTTGAGCTAAAATATCCTACTGTATTTTTATCTATTTTTTGTTTCAATCATGCCTCGGTTTTAACATTTTATGCAATTTTTGAAATGTATTTGAACTGAAGCCTCAAACTTGTACAATGTAGAAACCATATGGTTACTCTAAAACAGCACATTGTTTTTTTTTCTTTTCTCATTACTTTTAGAATAACATGTCCAGTGTCTGTGTCTGATTTGTAACTATGATAACTCTCATAGCTTGTTCTTGGGACCCCACATTGATTTATACATTAAGTATTCCCCAGCAGACAGCACTTTATACAGTGATCGCCACTGGTTTGCTCTTACACTGCTGGAACGTGTCCTGCCGTCAGTGTCAATGTCCGGATAACTTGCCAGTTATTTTGGAATCTGTCCATTGAAACCTGAGCTATCTGTGTTGATCTCCTCCTTGCTAATGAAAATATTCCTTTGACACCATGGATAGTTTTTTTTTTTCCAGTTTGCTTTGTACCAGTAATCTGGTTCCTTCTTCCTGAAAGGTTTCATATTCTAGATGCAGAGTAATGGGCCGCCATACATCAAGGGATTTTACATATGTTGCTTTTTTCTGGTCGATGTCAAAGTCAACACAATGTCAGATGGCTAAAAGCAGAGGTTGATTATGAAGGAGCTAGTGACAAGGTGACATCACCAAGAAACAAATCTAATTTAGGCGAGGAATAGGATGACTGGGGAGGGGGCATTTAAATGTACAGTAGGTGAAAGCATTTCTAAACCACAGGTCACATGTGAACCACAAGCTTGGTTTATAACTGGAAATATGCACAAAAAGCAACACCCATACTGTAGAAAATAATGAGAGAATATTTGCATTGGTCCAGTTACTGGTACTGGGTAAATAACTTGTGGTTTAGTCTTGGTCTTCATGGCTGTCAAATACTGATTCTTCATGGTTGCATGGCTTGATCCCTACTCAATCAATGGTAATATATATGCTAATAAATCTCCAACCTGGTATTGTCCATGACATTGTGCTTTTGCCACCCGGCTCTGATCTGGAGTTAGATAACAAGAACACAAAATACGTTGGTGAAGGATAAAAGTTTGTTCAATCGTCTTCACGTCAGGAGTATTAGTTCTACTCCATAAGAAAGTTGGAAGTTCTGCATGTTCTTGTATTTCCTCAGTTTACTATGGCTGTAACTTAAAAATGTGACTATGGAGCAACCCAGGAGGAGAAGAGGCGTGATAACAGCAAGAATGGTGGTTGTTAGTGCTCCTGCCTGATGTACGTTGAGGTGCCCTTGGTGTTTGTGGTTTTTAAGGTGCAAGGCAGGGTCCCGTGGTGCAGCTGTAGATGTCTGTGCAGTGTAACAGTGCAGGGAATAATGAGGCCAAATTAACAGCAGAACAGTTCTTTACTGAAGAATTAAGTTCAGGCACATCAGTTACAGTTCTCGGCATGCAATGGACTGCAGAGGTTAACAAATGCACTTTTCTTGCACAGTTCTTACAGGTGACACGGCTGAACAGTTAGTTAATAGGCCAAGATGTTCCTTTAAATCAATTTTCACACTTCATTACTCTAGCTTTCTTGTCATTAAGCATCCAGGAATGAGGGTGCACGCTTTCTCTGGTACGATGCAACCACAGGGCGGACCCTCATGTCAGATTATGCTCTACACCTTTTTTGAACAAGTTGTCGTACTCACAGTACTTCAAGTTTTCTACAATGTCCTATATGGAAAACTGGCAGTTGGGACAACTAGTTGTAATTACACTGTGTTGCCTCAACAAGCCAGAAGACACCACGGTAATTTTGTGCTACCTCTTAAAACAGTTGATTGGTGGGGTGCTGGGAGTCAGACCCGTGCCGACCTGATATTTATGACCTATCCTGAGGATAGGTCATCAATATCTTTGCACTGCACAACCCTTTTAAATTTTGCCCAGATCCACACTTTGTGGTGTGGTGTGGTGGACGGGCAAAAGGTGGCCCAACCTATTAATTTGGCAACAATACTAAACTAATCGCTAATTCTATATATTGATTTGCAGCCAACCTGATACAATTGTATAGTGTTCCTGACATTAGTACTTTTTTTATTTTTATTTTTTTTTTACCAAAACCATGTTGGAGAAGTAGAGTGCACTGTTCCATTAGCTGGTAAAAATACATGGTTAGGAGCAGGGGCGTAGCTATAGGGGAATCAGGCGAACCGACTACTTTGGGGCCCGAAATGAAAAGGTGCCCATCCAGGAGGAGGACTAAAAGATTTTATTGGCAGGGCCCCCTCAACAGTATATACATTGTATACAATGACACTGTAGGAATCAGAAAGAGAGGCTGCCGGGCTTGGCCTGAGAGAACAGTCTTGACTAGACACAGGAGTGTAGGGGGTTGTGAAGAAGCTGCTGGGGGAATGGGTCCCGTTCAAAAATTAGCTGTGGGGCCCAGTCATCTCTGGTTACGCCACTGGTTAGGAGTTCACAAAGCAAACTGTATTCTCTGAGCTCAGTTTATACATTGTATACGTATGACAAACTCATGTTTCCTGTGCATTAATCTTTCCTTTGCTTTATCCATCATTTTGTGGGTCCACTTGTACTTGCAGATCTGGAGGGGTGATGGGCAATAGGCTTTAGTATTTTTAATAAAACTCTCCATTCCATTTGATCCCACGTATCTATTGACTTTTTGAATGGAGCCTTAATTATACATTGCTACTATGAATCTGTGCTGTGATTTATACCTGCAGAGTCCATTAATGCACAGTATTGATTGTACTTAGGCCACTGTGGTGTATTATAAAAATTGACTGTTCTGCACTAATCCCATGTGTTTAGTGCACTCACAGTAAAGCTTCTGTATATCTATAGGAGAAGTTCAACTCCCTGGGAAGACTTTATTGCAATTGTGTTTCTTTCCTTTGGAGACCTATGTTTATTATAGTAACATAGCTGCCGCCTAATCAGAGGGACTCGATGAGCTTACATCTGATTGAGAGTTTACCAGATCCTGACAGAGTTAAAACTTTCTCAAACCAAGTTAACTCAGCTTTCAGAGTTGGTTTGCTGTCACTTCTTGTCATTGATCTTATCACAAAGAAAAATGCAGCGCAAAATTATGGCAGACATCTGATAATTGTCATCAGACCTAACTTAAAAGAGAAAAAAACTGCCTTATACTTCTTTACTAATTTTATTTTTTTGCATTCTATTGGTCTTTCATGTAGGTAACTAATATATAAAGATAAGATCTAAAAACTTCCATTTTAATGTTCTAAAGTGATGGCCTATCATTTTCTGGTCAGTGGGGTCCTGCACCTCCCCCCCCACTGATCAGCTGGCTCGGAGTACCTCTAGTGCCTGAACTACACCACCACTCCATCCATTTATGTAGTTGATGGAGCTGGTTCACTCCTGTTCACTTCAATGGAGGCAGAGCTGCTGTAACCAGCACTGTCGTCTACACACTGAACAGACCCTTGTAGTTGAGGTGCCAGCGCTACTGCAGAACAGCTGATCAGTGAAGGAGCAGGATGTCAGACCCCCGCCAACAGACTTTGATGGCCTGTCATGACGTTAGGCATTTTACAACCTCTTTTTTTCCCTTACCGCCCCATGACATAATAGTATGCCGCAGTGAGCGAGTTCCAGTGGGTTCAGCTGTGGGGATCAGTATCTGATAGGTGCTCTGACACACAGGAACCTGGCCAATCAGCCTTTTGCTCACCAAGCACAGTGCCATACATTGTATAGCGGCTGTGATTGGTATCATGCTCACCCCCTTTCACTTCATTGGGGCTGAGCTGCGCCTAGGCCATGTGACCGATTTAACGTGTTTTCACACAGCCTAAGAAAAGCTGGAGAAGGCCGCGGTGTACTGCGAGCGCCGCTGTCTTCTCAAACAACTGATCGGTGGTGGTGCCGGGGGTCGGACCCACACTGATCAGATACTGATGACCTATCCAGAGGTGTGTCCATGCCGTCCTTCGTATTTCCTGTGATGTTATGTCCATCAAACTACATGAGTATATCTATTAAAAACCATTATAATCCCAGTAAACCCCTTTAAGGCTGTCAACCAACTTTTCACATACTCATAATTCAGAGTTACATAATTCTGCTCGGACTAGAACGCCCTTCCTTAGACAGCAGATGTTTGGAGAGAAAGGAGATAATCCATGAAGCGCTGTAGATAGGCAGAAAAGCATACAAAAGGTAGTTTGCAGGGAGGAGACAGCAGCAGCATCCTGGAAACACAGATCCAGTATGTATGACTGTGAGGGCCACACTCACATGAGAAAAGTCTGAAACTAGGAGTAGGTTTCAAACTGAATATCAAGGGGTCTGGAAATGAATGAATGAGTGAAGATTGCAGAGTGTAAGATACTGTATGTAAAGATCATGATTCCAAATCAAAGGTGTCCATAGCCTTTAACTGACAAAATAACGGATGCATTGAAAGTTATGTCTGTAATCTATGGTGGCTCCATTTATGAATAAATGAATTTACTTTTAGAAATGTATTGGATTAAATTGATCCACCTACAATGGGGCTGCAACCTGTGGACATTCTTTACATGAATAGATTATATAAATATCTACTTAGAAAAAATATGGATAACTTTACAGGAAGTGTGAACTTCATGGAGGAAATGCCTTCCCTTTTCTTATTCTGAAATGTTAAATATACAAACAGTGCAGGCCAACAATATGCCAAATATTCACATAAAGGGAAAGGCCTTATATGGTTTATCCTCCCTTATGGATAGAACATAGAGTTGTCTGAATAACTTTTGGAAGAGCGAGGTCTGTGGTAGCCTGGAACAGAAGTTATATAAGTGGATTAATTTTCTTTTTGGCAATTCTACATTATTAGGAACATAGACACTAATTTTTATTTATGGATGCTATAAATTTGTTATTATGTTTTGTTCACCATTTAATACAAAGTCTACAATGGTGGGAATTCTGAAAGCGAACCTGTCACAGTGAGTTCAAACTGCAGGTGATATTTTGTAGAGCAGGAGAAGCTGAGCAGATTGATCTATAGTTTTGTGGGAAAAGATTCAGCTTAAGTTTTAATTTATCCATTTTAGTACGTGCTGTTCCGGTGCTTAGGATTCCAGTGGGGGGCCTACTAAGTGATTGACAGACTAACTTATATGATTGTGCCTAGAGATAGCTGTCACTGAGTAGGACTGCCCAATGGACTCCTAAAGAGCATAGGTTTAAATTTAATTTTTACAGAATCATTTCCCATAAACTATATATGAATCTGCTCAGCTCTTCCTGCTCTATAACATTCTGCCTGCCGACCGGACTTTATTTTCATGATGGCAGGTTCGCTTTAAATGAGAGCGTTCTACAAATATAGGTGTACTGTCTATCCTTGGCTTGCATGTGAACCAGCAGACTATCAGTTTCATGACTTCATCTTCCTTGGTGTTGGGATTTTATGAGTTAGGAGACAGGGACACCATACATGGTCATATCTGCTGGCAGATTTTCTACATACCTTCTAACTTATGACAGAATGTGATGTTGAATAAGGCTGAGCATAGTCCAGCGTGAGATAAACATTGTCGTCTTCCTCTTCTCCAAAAACAGAGAGAAGCAAACACTGAGTGAGAAGATTTGTGCTCCATGCAGAATGAGTTCTGGTGAGCTTACGTCTTGTTTTTTGCTATGTGTTTTGCTTTTTTTTTTTTTTTGGGGGGGGGGGGTGGCAGTTGATCTTTCATTTGCTATGGATACTCTATTAGGAATCTGTATTTATTGTAATGTATGACATTAAAAACTGTTGAGTCATTTTATTTGGTTGATTTGAATTGTTTTATTTCAGCCTTGAGTAGAGATGAGCGAATTGATTCTACACAAATCAAATTGATTACGAATTTCCCAAAGATTCCAATTTTGGCAAATCCGCAGCTTTTGTGTGTATAGCCATACACGTCACTGTCACTTTGACATTACTGATGCTGTCTTGGTGTTAAAAAGCTTAAAAGGGGTTGGATACAGTCCTAGGAGACCCCAAAATGTCTTACACGACTTTTGGGGCACTTTGGATTGGAACCAAATTTATTCAGACAAGTTTGAATCTGATTCAACCAAATTGAACCCAAAACAAACTTTGGAAAATTCCCTCATTTCTAGTCTTGAATTTGGATATATAAATATGAAACCTGTTTGTCATAATGGTACAGTTTTAAAGTGCACCGTCATGATAGTCTTAAGAAGTCTAGACATTTCTTATTGACTTAATGGCGTGTACGATGGCCAGCGTTCACTGACTGAAATGTTGTCCAATACAGATAATGAAGTTAGCATATCCAACAATGTGGTCAACGGAATAACATCAAATTGCAACATGCAAGACAAAGGTGAGATATTATGTGGAAATTGTATCTAATTGAATTAAAAGGGTTCTGTTGTCAGATACGTTGCAATAAAACCGTCTCACTTGAGACATGTCCGCCTGACAGTTGAACATTATGGTCTTGGTCTTATCTTCCTAGGTGCCCACATTCTTGAAAAAATTGATGTTTTATAATATTCAGCTGTGCCCCTAGGAGCAACAAAGGTGGTGCCATTGCACTTTTTTGCACTCAGAGGCTCTGTTTACTGTCCTTCATGCCGCACCCCCACCACTGACAGGGCCAGGCAGTGTAGACAGGGCCAGGCAGGCAGAGCACCCAACGATCTCCATCACTGTACAACGTGTGCACTGAGCGAGCTCCCGCTAGAATTCATGGCCAGGCATGAGTATGTCTTCACTGCCTGGCCCTGTCAGTCAGTGGTGGGGGTGCAGCATGAAGGGCAGTAAGTGGAGCTTCTGGGAGAAATGAGGTGCAACGGCACTGCCCTCATTTTTCCTAGGGTCTCATTTGCATATTATAAAACCAATTTTTCTCAAGTACAAACAAGTCAAGCACACAAGTCTCAGATGGGACTGATTTATTGTGACGTGTCTGATGACAGAACCCTTTTAAAGAGATTTCTTTAAGGAGTAAATGCCTCCATTTTCAATGTGGTTGCTTTATGCGGTTTTGCAGGATTTTAAGATGTCTGTTTTTGTCCCAGAAGCAGCTCATCCTTAGGCCTCTTGCACACGAACGTTTTTTTTTATCAGTGTTTTGCTGTCCGTTTTTAACGGATCCGTTTTTCCGTTTTTTGCTTCCGTTTTGTTTCCGTTTTGGTTCCGTTGTTCCGTTCCGTTTTTCCGTTTGGCATATACAGTATACAGTAATAACATTGAAAAAATTGGGCTGGTCTTAACATTTTCAATAGGTGGTTCCGCAAAAAACGGAACGGATACGGAAGACATACGGATGCACTTCAGTATGCTTTCCGTTTTTTTTGCAGACCCATTGACTTGAATGGAGCCACTGAACGTGATTTGCGGACAAGAATAGGACATGGTCTATATTTAAACGGAACAGAAAAAACGGAAAAACGGAAACGGAAGGCATACGGAGACACTTCAGTATTTTTTGCAGACCCATTGAAGTGAATGGTTCAGTATACTGTCAGTATACTGAACTGAAAAAACTGGCAGTATACGGTCCGCAAAAAACGTTCGTGTGCAAGGGGCCTTAGTCATGTGCTTTGCCAATGGACAAGAGTGGTGCTGTTTTTACTAACCCTGGACAAACCAAATTGTATCTCCCTTACCATGTGTACTTGATGTCCTCTGACTATATGTATATAGCCTTTTAATCTACATGTAATTCTGTATTTAATTACATTATGAATGTGCAGGTTCACATTTACATTCACTTTTAAATCTGGACAGTGCAGTTTTTATTCGGGCCAGAATTTCTGCAGCAGTATTTTTTACTGTGCATATAATCCTTTTGCCTGCCAAATTCGCATCAAATCCACGTGTTGCATGCAGGTATTGGTGTGAATTAGCAATGGTTTGCACCCTATGCATTGCAAAGGGTGAAACTCGCGGAGGAAATCTGAAGCATAAATTGACATGCGCAGGATTTAAACTCTGCACGTGAGTTAGTCAAAATTTCTTAAAGTCTTATCCTAATTTCTGCTACTGCACACAAATCCTCTGCAGTTAATCCGTAGCATATGTGCCACACCCAAATCCGCTGCAACAAATCTGCAGCATGTACATCCAGCATGGACACTTCCTGACCCAATGTTAATTTGGATTATATTGTGCTTTTAAATCAAGAATAGATTCTATTCTTAGATTTTTTTTTTCTAGTCTGTCCTTATTCCACTCGTCTACTGTGATTTATGGCACAAGAATAGCAGGTTCCCTTTAAGGGTTGTAGATCGGCAATATGCGATTAGCCCAACATAGCTTTAATTCCTACGGTCAGAAACCGTAAGTAATGGGTCCTTCATTTTCTTTTTACAGTATTGAAGTATAATAAGTGTGTTAACATAAATTCAATGATTTGAGAATAAATAGGCTTAAACAGGCTAAGTGATAAAAATATTTATGAAGTGTGATTAAATATAAGTTAAAATAGATGAATCACATACAGAATAAATAATAATCAATTGCCTGGCCTATACAATACATGTCGTAGCACATGGTTGACACCCCATGGTGAAACTAGAGAGAGAGATAGTGACCTACAACATCCTACCTGGATGATATTCTCAGCAGAGTTCCAGTTATTTGTCTCTGTGCAAAAAAGGTTTATCCCTTTCAGCCCCTTCTCCTTAGGATGTCCAGTGTGTAGTACGCATGTCTATGAGATAATCAATCAGGAATGCAGCCTTCTCAGCACAATTAACTAATCAGTACTTAACCCCTTAAGGACCGGGGGTTTTGGGATTTTTGCATTTTTGTTTTGCGCTCCCTGCCTTCCAAAAGCCATAACATTTTTATATTTCCGCTCACATAGCCATATGACGGCTTATTTTTTGCGGGACAAGTTGTACTTTTTAACGCTACCATTTATTTTTGCATGTGATGTAGTGGGAAATGGGAAAAAAATTCTAAATGGGGTGAAATTGCAAAAAAAAAGCAATTTCACCACAGTTTTACGGGTTTTTAAATTACAACGTTCGATTTGCGATAAAACTGACTGGTTAATTTTATTCTTCAGGTCAGTACGAATCCGGCAATACCTAATATGTATAGTTTTTCTTGCGTTTTGATAGTGAAAAAAATTAAAAGTGGGAATTTTTTTATTTTATTTTTTGTCGCCATGTTTTGACCCCTATAACTTTTTGTAATTATGCGTACAGAGCAGTGTAGGGGCTCATTTTTTGCGGGGCAATCTGAACTTTTAATTGATACCATTATGGGGTGCGTATGATGTTTTGATCACTTTTTATTCATTTTTTTTAGGAAATGAAGCGTCCAAAAATGGCGAATTAGCCATTTGGACGCTTTCTTTCCGTTTTATGTTTACCGTATGGTGAATATTTTTTAATATTATTATAGTATGGGCGTTTTCGCACATTGCGACACCCATTATGTGTACTTTTTTAATTTTTTAATTTATTTTATTTTCATTTTGGGGAAAGGGGGGTGATTTGAATTTTTATATTTTCTTTATTTAATTTTTATTTTTTAAACTTTTTTTTTTTTTTTTACCACTTTCTTATAGTTCCCATAGGGAACTATAAGATGCAATCATCAGATTGCTATTCTCATATATTCCAATGCAATAGCATTGGAATATATGAAAAAATCGCATATTTCCTATGGAGCCTATTACAGTCATAGGCTCCATAGGAATACTGTGTAGTAACCTAGGTTTCATTCACAGAAACCTAGGGTACTACATGCATGCTCGGCTCCCCTTGTGGCCATCAGGGAGCCGAGCAAAACCGAAAGTGAAACTTTCGGTTTTTGCGCGATCAGATGCCGTGGTCAGGATTGACCACGGCATCTGAGGGGTTAAATGTCCGCGATTGGCATCGCTGCCGGTCGCGGACATGAGCTGCGGGTGTCAGCTTGATGAATCAAGCGTTTACCCGCAGCTCATGCGCCCGCTCCGTGGGGGAGCGGGCGCCATCTTTAAAGTGCGGACGAAGGGCGTACATGTACGCCCTTCGTCCTTAAGGGGTTAAAGAGGACCTTTCATGGGTCCGAACATTGTAAGATAACTATCTGGACATGTAGAGCGGCGGACAGGGATCTCACTGCACTTACTATTATCCCTGGACGCCGCTCCGTTCGCCCGCTGTGGCCCCGTTACGTTCTCCCGCGCTGTATGGTAATTGCTACTAACTTCGCAACAGTGAAGACACATCAGCTTGTCTCCCTGGGCATTCCTTCTCCCTGGCTGTAGCGCTGTTCAATCGCAGTGCAGAGCTCACAGCCTGGGAGGGTTTTTTTCTCCCAGGCTTCAATGGTTAGGATATAACCGTTTGCAAATCTAATTGTATTTCTGGTACTTTATTCCATAGGGTACATGTATATGCTGCAGATTTGCCGTATTGGATGTATGCAGATAATCTGAAACATTTTACAGTAGCCACAAATAGGATGCGATTTTAAGAAATCTGATCTGTAGGCTGCAAAAAAAATCCACAGTGTAAGGCCTTATTCACATCGATGTTTCTGATTTCCCTTGTACTTCTCCGTTATAGGAGCTAAACAATGGAAATAATGTGACATAACTGACACGAATAGAGCCAAACAGATCTATTTAGCCTTTGGCACAGATGTGAACAATCACTAAACTGATCTGCAGTGCTGATTTAGAATCCTCAAAATGTCAATTTAGGTTGCAGATTTCCACTGTGGCTTTCACCCTTTGCAATGCAGAGGGTGACATGCGCAACAAATTTGCATGTGGAGTTGGTGCAGAAATTCTGCCCGTAGGGTATGGCCACACAGGATGGAAAGGTCTGCTGGGAATTGTTTCCGGCAAAAAGTGTACGAATGACATATAATTATGTGCAGGTTTTGCAGCGGCTGCGGATCTCGCCCTCTGCATTGCAAAGGGTAAAGTGACCTGATACAGGTCTGCTTCCGCAGCAGATTTGTGTGTGAATATTTCTTGAAATCTCCTCGACTTTGCTGTACAGCGCGGTGAATTTGCCGTACAAATATCTAGGGTGTAGCCACCATGTGTGAATGTATTGATTTAGAATAAAATGGGTTTCCTGAATACTTTTCTTTCAGGAGCATTTATGTTACGCAGACGTTGAACTAGAACTTGTGTGGCCAATTTAGAAATCGATTTTATCGCTGTATTTACAATATATTACCATTGCAGGCAGTCGGATAATGTGCTTGTCAAGGACACGTATCTCATGGATTCAACTTTTTTCCGTTTTGGGAATTACTTGTGTTAAACTGCTCACTTACTGATTCAGCCAGATGGAACCTAGTCGATGGTCATACAGTTCCATCACGTCCTGTTTCTCCACTGATTTCACTTCTAAATGATATCTTGGGAACGAATTATCATCAGCCAACATTTATATGAGACCGCTCTACAGGATTGATTTGAATTATAGGTGATCCCACACGGGCATCTATTTAATAGTTTTTACCGCTCTTTAAGGACCAAAAATCTTGTCTTGTAACCTGATGCATACATATACATTGGCACCTAATTATGGCACTTCTGTGGTATGAAGGGCCTAGTCCTTGTTCACCATGACTCTATGGATGTTTCTTCCACCTGTTTGCTACTGTATTTGCCATTACTTTATGCACGTCGGGGGTCTGACCTCTAGGACCCTCAGCAGTCCTGAGAATAAAGGGGTCACAGAGCTGATTCAATGCTGTGGGCCCCTTCATAGTCCACAGCACCCCAGGCCCTCTCTGTGCAGTTCTTTATACAGCCGAGTGACAGTCCTGAATTACTGCTGCAGTCCCTTCATTCTTAGAATTCGTTGGGATCCCAGAGGTTAGACATTTCAAATTTTTTTTATACATTTTTTTATTAAAATTGTTATATAATATGCTGCATGATCCAATAGATACGCCTTGAGAAAATGGCTGGAGCATGGGATTTTAGGATAATGTAGGAAGGAGGGGGGAGGTACACCTCCAGGGGTAGTTATCCCTTAGCATTTCCAAGTGGCCAGAGAAATAAAGCAGATGGAGGGTTTGGGAGCCTCTGCTATGCTGTTAGATATTCTACTACCGTGTATTATTATTATACCAGTAAATAATTTTAGTTTAATTTTAGATAATGTCATTATTTGCAGTTGTCTGGTCCCATAATAAGTAACTGTGAGGCTTCAGACGGAGTTATGTAGTGACTTAAACAGCTGTCAGACTGCCCTCTAATTGTGGCTGTTTAGCCAATTAGTCTGATTTCCAGCCCAGTCACTTCCAAATCTCTTAATTACTTTGCCTTCTATGAGTCACTTATTGGTTAACAAATGATAGATACACCCATGTTTTGTCTGTCAGGAAATTCTTACTCATTCCTTGAAGGGGTTTTCCAGTTTGTATCAACATCCTTTAAAATGATCGTTTATGAAGGACGCTGTAATTTTGTAATGTATTTCTTTTATTTTTATTGCTTCCACCTCTTCTTCTGGGTTGTGGTCACGTGACCATGCCCCAGCAGCTCAGCTATGGTGTCTGTGGGCGGCGCAGTGATGGGGGAGTGTCTATGTAACTAGCAGGGTGGGAGGGGCTATAAACTAGCTGGGTGTTAGGGGCGGTGATGAGGGAGTGTCTGTAACTAGCGGTGTGGGAGGAGCTATAAACTAGCTGGGTGTTAGGGGCGGTGATAGGGGAGTGTCTATGTAACTAGCTGGTGGGAGGAGCTATAAACTAGCTAGGTGTTAGGGGCAGTGATAGGGGAGTGTCTATGTAACTAGGGGGGTGGGAGGAGCTATAAACTAGCTTGGTGTTAGGGGCGGTGATAGGGGAGTGTCTATGTAACTAGCGGGGTGGGAGGAGCAGTAAACTAGCTGGGGGTTGTTAGGGGCAGTGATAGGGGAGTGTCTATGTAACTAGCTGGTGGGAGGAGCTATAAACTAGCTGGGGGTTGTTAGGGGCAGTGATAGGGGAGTGTCTATGTAACTAGCTGGTGGGAGGAGCTATAAACTAGCGGGTGTTGATAGGGGAGTATCTATGTAACTAGCTGGTGGGAGGAGCTATAAACTAGCTGGGGGTTGTTAGGGGCAGTGATAGGGGAGTGTCTATGTAACTAGCTGGTGGGAGGAGCTATAAACTAGCGGGTGTTGATAGGGGAGTATCTATGTAACTAGCTGGGTGGGAGGAGCTATAAACTAGCTGGGTGTTGTTAGGGGCAGTGATAGGAGAGTATCTATGTAACTAGCTGGGTGGGAGGAGCTATAAACTAGCTGGGTGTTAGGGGCGGTGATAGGGGAGTGTCTATGTAACTAGTGGGGTGGGAAGAGCTATAAACTAGCTTGGTGATAGGGGAGTGTCTATGTAACTAGCGGGGTGGGAGGAGCAGTAAACTAGCTGGGCATTTTAAGGGAGCAGTGAAAGGGGAGTGTCTATGTAATTAGCTGGGTGGGAGGAGCTATAAACTAGCTGAGTGTTGATAGGGGAGTATCTATGTAACTAGCTGGGTGGGAGGAGCTATAAACTAGCTGGGTGTTGTTAGGGGCAGTGATAGGGAAGTGTCTATGTAACCAGATGGTGGGAGGAGCTATAGACTAGCTGGGTGTTGTTAGGGGCGGTGCTGGAGCTGGCAGGAAAAGTGCATCATGGGTTTGGTTGGATACCGCAACAGGAAGTACTACATACAGGATGGAAACAATCAGAGTGAATTTATTTACATGGTGAAAATGAGTCAGAAGCAGGAGCGTAAATACCATAGCAGCACACCACGCGATTGCTATGGGGCCCAGGGCAAGAGGGGGTCCAGTCTTAGTTGGGATTATCTTCTCTTCTACTGGAGTAAAAAACTTGGTTGTGACTCTACCCTCTAAAGGAACAACTTTTAGCAAATGAGGCAGGGTCATTGAAAAGGGTTTAGGGAGAAACCCTTCTGCCCTGTGTGCGTGTGGGGGTCTGGTTTGATCCTTGCTATGGGGCCCTTACTTTTCTATGTACGCCACTGGTCAGGAGAGTCCAAATGAAAAAGAAAAGCATGGGGAAGATGTACATAAGGTAAGCAGCTACATGAGCATATCTGTAAAAAAAAAAAAAACATAGTAATCCCAGAAAAAATCTTTAAGGGGAGTCTGTAATCTCCAGAATTAGTTTCAAACTGTACATACAGCCATGTGGTGTAGAGACCCCAAAATATAATCATGCCTTTCTTGTGAAAATCTAGTGTTCTAATCTTTAGAAATGCATATTTTTATTTTTATACAAATAAGTCTTCTTTTGGCGGCTGTGCCAGATTCCCTTTAAGGATAAACCTACTATAACGAAGTTTCACTTTGCCTTGATAACATAGGATGGTCCATTGCATAGAGCCATGTGCTCTAATGGGTGCCATATTCACAGCTAGTCTCCTCTAGAAGCAATACTTCTATACATATGCTTAATTTTCTACAAGAATCATATTCAACTGTATAGCATACCGCTGTGTCAAGCATATTTTTTGTAGGGGCATTGTATAGTGTAGGGGCCTACAATGTTTTCTACCTTTAAAAAATGCAAGTGTCGAACAAATACCAAGAAGATTCATGTTCGGCACCTGTTTCATCTCTAGAAAACTAAGGTTATGTAACTACACGATTGGTTATACCCATTTTTATCCTACAGAGTCCAACATATTTGGCATTTAATGGGATCTGTCTACCTGGATGTCCAGGAGCCAGATGAGCACCAGGAATTCAGCTGAGCGGACAGACAAGTGCTTATAAAAGGAGCAGCATATTAAGATAAAGGCTTTTTATGGAAAGTCTAGTTTAAACAAAGTAATACATGGCTACCGACAAGGCAAACTTTTATAGAGGTATGATAGAAAAAAAGATAAAGCTTGTCCTAATCGCCTAGGATTATCTGCAGTATGTCTTCTACATAATCCATCTGTATAGATACTTTAAGGGCCCCCATTCACGTTATATTATTGTGAGCTGAACCTGCCATTTTCAGTGGGATTGGCTAATTTATATGGGTTGCTCCCAACTCTCCCCCTACATATGTCAGACTGACAAAAAGATTGGGTGCCTTGAATTTTAAAGCCCAATCCTTTTGTTCTCCAAGGAGCTTAACTATCAGCAGAGATGACTAGCAGCAGCTTTGTCCTCTCTCACTTGGATGAACTGGGGGCCCCGGGAGAGAAAGCTGTTGGCCAAAGAGATACAGCTGACGGCTGTTGATGGTGTATGGGTGTTCTAAAGGGGTTTTCCAGGTGTAAAATATTGATGGCCTATCCTCAGGATAGGGCATAAATATCTAATCTCTGTGAGTCCCACTCACAGCATCCCCGTCCATCAGCTGTTTGAAGAGGCTGCGGCTCTCCGGTGAGCGCTGCAGCCTTTTCTTAGGCCAGTGATGTCACATTAATCAGTCACATGGCTTATTTGCAGCTCAGTCCCATTTATGCGAATGGGTTTGGCCTGCAATGCCAAGCACAGCCACTATCTGGAGTCCACAGCTCTCACCAGAGCACCACAGCTTTTTCAAATAGCTTCTTGGCGGGGTTTCTGGGTGTTGGACCCCCCAACGATCACATATTGCTGACTTGTCCTGAGGATAGGTTAGCAATATTTTACTCCTGGGAAAACCCTTTTAAAGAAGAACTCCCGCAAAAAAATGTATTCTCTGACCTGCTATTTTATTACCAGTGGCTGTATTTTTGAGTTATAACCTCCCTTCTGCTTCTCACCTGTGTCATGTGACACAGACTCTCCAACTGACACAGCATCTTATGTGTGGACAGGAAGCCAGTTTCTCTATGTATTCCTATGGGAGCCTCACTCTCAGTCTCAGAGGAATGAGTAGAGACGTAACTGACTTCCTGTCCTGTGTCAGGTGGAGATCAGAGAGTTGGTCACATGACAGCTGAGGATCAGAAGGGAGTGGGTAACTCACAAATACAGTCACTAGTGAGAAAATTACATTCACTACAGATTAAGTCATGTACCTTTTTAACATGTCAGAGAACAAAGATTTTTGCTGGAATTCTACTTTAACTCTCCACCCCCATATATTTTCCCTGCAAGCTATGTATTTACGGCATGTGATGGTGGACGTTTTTTTTTTCCTTGGATATAATGAGTAGGGCTCTATAGGATCCTTGCTATGGCTGTCTGCATAAGGTCTTTACATTTGTACAGTCTGAACTAGCAAAGCTACAGTAAATAGGAGCATTAAGCATTAATACTGATTAAAACCTTGTTAAAGGTTAATTATAAGTTAATAATCAAGAGCCAGCCACATAAAGCATCTTTAGTTTTGGAGAACCCAGGACTTCCATGTATTACATAGGCATAGAGGTGACCTCTGCAGCCATGGTACGTGAAGATTGTCACCACAGAGGCTATCGTTTGGCCAGCAGTGCTGATGTTTGCACCAGAAGCTTAGAAGAAGGCAGTTTGATGATGGAACGGGGCAGCGGTGATAGATGAGTCTTTTTTTTCTTATTCTTTTTTTAACCCCTGTACCCTGCCTGGGCCGGTTTCAGAGGACCCCTTTAATGGCTCACTTGGATGGGATTGAGCTGTAGGAAACCAGGTCCTTTTGCTATACATTGTACCTGTTATGGAGCCTTTAATCAGCCAATCAGTGGGGTTATCCTCAGGAATGTCTACAAAAAGACTATAAACTATAAAACAAAAACTATAAAAAGGGTAAAAGCTTAGAAACGCATAACTAATAACATGCTCTTTGGCAGTCCGAAATGTTTTGTCAGTGTGATGATATCTCAACTTGTGTCAAGACCATTTATAGATGGAAGAGGTGACGGAAAGCTTTGATTTTAGTATTTCTCTTGGGCAGCAGGAAATCAACCATCAGTGATGATGAGAATATGATACTGTTTTTACCAACGAACATGGAAGAAATCTGATTATATAACAGCATATGGGCGTTTGTGTGACATTCGAATATTTAGTGTTCATTTTCAGATACAGTGTTACTTTTGTGTTTGCAGCAGATGACTCTCCTATAAGTACACGTTCATGCTCTGCTATTACAATCATTCCCGTGAAGGCAGCGCAAAACTTTCCTGATCTTGTGCCAACTCCAGGTATATGCTTGGAACGCAAATGAAGCAGTGTCCGTTGTGCATATGTTTGCGTTGCATCCCACTGACATTACGTTCATATACATGCTTGCCATTTTGCATTAATGATTATGCTTTTACCTTTCTGTACATTATCACTATGGGCCTGTTCGAAATGTCATTGCTGGCTTTATAGTCAACTAAGAAAATTGGGCATGATTATTAAACTCATTTTTTGTTTTTTTGTTATACCTGCATGGTTTTTACATTTTTTATTTTATGGAACTTATGTGCTAAATGAGTGATGCTTTTGTAAACTATGCACATAGCTGGCCTATGAGACTAATACCAACTCAACGGAGCCCATGGATTAACTCGGATTGTGTTACCCAGTAGAAATTGTAACAAAATGGCGTATGCTTGACGCGTTAATTTTGTTTGCAGTATATAGCTGTATTTGAAGAGGTTCGGGACCTGTGCTTTCAGGCCACATTGTTTTGTATTCTTTTCGAACCCTTCTGCTACAAGCTGGACCCACTACATCCTAAGTTGTGCCTATTCTGTATTTTAGGAAAGACCTCATTTTTCATTTCTATATAATGAGAGGAACTTTCAAAGGGTCCTTTGTTTTGTAAGCAACCACCAACACCAACGGTCTCTCCATCCAGGCCTCCAGTGATTATATTTTGACAGAGACTTGTGGCCGCAACACTGGGCACCACTGCGTCCTTGTAAAAAAAGAGCACAGTAATAATAGGAACTACTATGAGGATGGAGGGCATCATTTCATGTATCTGCTGCATCTTCTCTGTATACATATACTGTATATTGAAACTGTAATGAGCAATGCTGTAATAATAATACCCAGAACGCTCCTCATAGAGCTGGGAGCTAAACAAGTAATAGAGGGCCAAGCATGAATTACATTTTTCTGTGAATTATCTTCCAGTGCCTGAATTCTATGATGGAGTATTAGAATTACCCCCATTCAAAGAAAACAGAACATATAAGTGGCCCCTGTATTCTGCCGATGGACTGAGGGAACAATTTCAAGGGACCTTAATCCTTCACTGCTGTCATATTATTCTGTGCCAATAGTCATGGAGGAAATATGTGATCTGTAGTTTGAAGGCATGGACTGCAGTGTAGTTTTATGATATACTGTGTAGTCGTAGATTTGTTGCGGATAGTTGTCTAACAGATTGGTCCCTACCACTTGAACCCCCACCAGTCATGAGAACAGGGACACCATATCCCTCAGGCCCCCCAAAAATGAATAGATCATCACATCGAGCATGGATCAGCACAGTGTTTGCCTATTCCCAGAATTCCCATACAAGTGAATGGAGTGGCAGGAGCAGCAGTGCACAGGGTCATCCAGCTGCGCCTTTCATTTCGGTGTGGGTTCCATGGTAGGATCAATTTAACGGTTATACCCTATACTATGGCTAGGGGATATCTTACCACAACCAGAATACCCCAGCCCTACTCGATACTGATTTGGGGCAATCATCCCAAATCAGCTGTCTACAGATGGATATTCAGTTTGGCCATTTTCTCTTGTCATGTCCAAAGGCTTGAAGAAAATTTGGACAAGTTTGACCCATATGGAGCTACTTCTATAAGGTGGCACTAGCGAGATGGTCCTCTTTTTCCTTGGGAGATACCTGTTTGGGTATCCTAAAAAAAATATATGTATTGTTTAAGTCGTCATTGGCATAAATCTTTCGATTTCTGTGTATTTCTATTTGCTTTCATAGTTTGTGTCATTTCACATAGCTTTGCCGTTCACACATATCCTTGCTGAATGTGCTTTCTGGACTGAAAACGTTCTAGAAGGTTTCATGAAAAGCATGGCGGTAGCTGAACTGTTTTAGAAGACGTATATAGTCATCATGTGTAATGCATTTAAAGGGGTTGTCCGCTTTTTACTATTGATGACCTATCCTCAGGATAGACAATCCATATCAGATTAGTGGAGGTCTGACTCCCAGCACCCCCACCAATCAGCTGTTTGAAGAGAAGGCAGTGCTCCTATAAGCTCTGCTCTGTTTACCTGCTCACAGCAGCAATTGCAGTGGTGAATATGTGTAATTACAAGTATGGTGTCACCATTTACTTCTATGGGACAGCTCTGTCTGTTCAAGTGAATACTACAGAGCCTCCCATAGAAGTGAATGGGAACATCATACTTGTAATTACACTGCTCAACACTGCAATTGCTACGGCGAGCAGGTAAATAGAGCAGAGAAGGCAGCGCTTGTATGAGCACTGCCTTCTCTTCAAACAGCTGATCGCGTGGGTGCCGGGAGTCAGACCCCCGCCCATCAGATATTGATGGCCTATCCTAAGGATAGGTCAAAAGTAGTAAAAAAGTGGGCAACCCCTTTAACTGCAATGAGAAATTAAGGTCATATAGGCTTTTCATTCACTTAATGGACAATTTTCTCTATTGTAGAAGTAGATCCTACTAAAGTATGTGCAGGAAAGGGAGCGGTGACCCTTCGGGCATCCACATCTCAAGGGGACATCCAGAAAAGTAGATCCACAATGGAGATTGAACTTTCGCCAAGTAAGTTAAGATTATTGAATGACAAAACACTAGAATCGTCTACCATCTTGGACCCCCATCAATCACATGTTGATGACCTGTCCTGATTGGTACTTCTTGTGCCAGTACTCAGGGTCACTTCAAGATACACTAAATTTATTAAGAAGCACCTGCCTCGGAGTCTGACCCTAGACTGTGTGTGACTAAACTCTACACCAACTCATCTCAGGAATATATTTCAGCTGTAAATTACTCCTGTTACCCATGGTTCAAAGAACTGGTGTGCATTGTATAAAAGGGGAAAAGTCCCAGTATTTGTGACTTTTGGCCCCCAGAAGTTGCAAAAACAAGATGTGCGCCACTTTTATGGATAAAGAAGTGAGAACAGGCCCTTTGACTTTACCCTTTACCCTTTACCTATAGTTTACAAAGCACCCTTAGGAGTCTCCTGGCGCTTCCAAAGATGAAGAACCCCAAGATTCCATAGGGAAAATAGTTTACGGTATATCATCTTTTACAGAATTCTCTTGGTATCATGGCCAGATTTTAAATACTGTAGTCAGCTTAATGAGTTCAAATGAAACTGGAAAAAAATCTGCTGTTTTGTCCATGGGCTACGTCTTGCAGATCTTCTACATTCCAGTAAACAGGAAGCCCAGAAATTGTCACCCGCGTTATCACAATCATTTATACTTGCATGTCAGTGACCTTAGCATATCAAAATATAAAAAAAAAAATATGTACGTTTGCCATTGCCAAAAATGTTGCATTCCTTTTCTGATTCTTATTGTAATATAGACTATTAACACCCAGCGGTTATGACAGTGAAATAATAACCATTTTCATGCTTTAGGCATCTCAAGACCTAAGGCTATTATGGACTGAATCCCCAGTGCTGTTCTTATTAAATGTATACATATGGTTTTTTACTGTAACTATTTGTTCGAAGTATAAACCTGTAACCAACACAGGACCCTCATAAGCAGCTGATTCGCCATCATTGCCAAGTTAGCCGGAAAAAGTGCACCAGTTGAATGGCCTCTTGTAGTGCCAGCTACAGGAGATTGTGTTATGTCAGTTCTTAGGTTCTGTACATGGTCTGTTTGAGCCTTTTGTTGGGGTTTATAGGCTTCCACTGTATCCCTTAGATCAGGGATCAGCAACCTCTGGCACTTCAGGTGTTCCGAAACTACAATTCCCAGAATGCTTCATTTACTTTTATAGGAGTTATAAGAACTGCTGAGCATGTTTGCATGCTGGGAGTCGTAGTTTCACAGCAGCTGGAGGCCCGAAGGTTGCTGATCCTTGCCTTAAATGGAAGCCTATGAGGTATGCCGTCCTCCATAGAGTCTCATTATAAAACAACTTGTAGGGCACGGTTAAAATTCCTCATGCAGAGGATAGTACAGTCTGCACTTTTAGGGGGCGTCCACACGGCAGGATCTCATTTGCTATAATCCTACATCTTCAAGAGCTTTTTTGCTTCTAAGGGGACTATATTGGACACAAATATAAGCACTGTATACTTTGTTGTCCGTATGTTCCCTTTTAATATTCCTGATACATGTTAAATCAGATTATAGTAAAGTATATGGATGTAAATTGAATCTCTAATCGGCAAGATTGATTGAATATAGCAACACCACTCCAAAAAACACGGCTGTTCTGCAGTCAGTGCTGTCATGTCTCCATCAGCTTGTCAGAACATCTCCCCCGGAGCTACATATACATCAGTGCAAATCACAATCCGCAATTAGTGTCACGTCAGACACTTGAAATTCAATGCTTATTATGGGTTTTAAAAACTGTAGCCTGCAGTTCCATACGTCTTAAGTTCACAGAGACCGTTTCACATCATGTTCACAGCTTTCAACCACTTGATTGTGGTTTTTCCCCTTTTCAAACCGACAGAGTCAATGGACAATTCTGCCTTTATTGCTATGAAAGAATGCTTTGTGTCCAGAAAGGTCAGAAACAGTGAGGACATGATATGTAATGCCAGTTACTATGGCACTTGCATTTGCAATCTTGTTTGGGGCTGGTGGCTGCAGTCTTGTATCTCGGGATACGCGGTTTCCTTAATTATATCCTAAGTATCTAACGCTTTTTTTTTTCCCTTATTTTTTTTTTGCTTGTGTATAACCAGGTGAATTGCCGACAGAAAGCGAGCCAGGTAAGATGACTTTACGTTAATGTATATTTTAGCTGAAAGCAATGAAGGCTGTGAACTTCAACCTTGAAACCTCTTCGCTTCTGTAGATGATAGGCCTCCTTCAGTAGCTGAATCTAATGGGGATTCTCAGTCCTCCGCACTGGCTGCCAAGGGATTTCGGAGCGTGCGTCCTAACCTCCCATCTGAATACAAGCTGCAGGTACTGCAAGCCTTTCCCTGTCTTTCCTCTATGATTACCTTCTTATGAGTTCTGTTCTTTTCTGCTCTTTATTTTCTCGTTTGTGCCTCCAGTCGTCTGTGTGCTTCATCCCCTCCGTTATATGTACGGTGATTCTTTCATAGCAGGGTTATTAAATTCATTTATGAGTTCAGTTCAGTTAGTGGAAAAATACTTTGTTCTTGTTGCACTTGATCAATAGTTTTGCCAAGTTCTTCTTGATACTTTTTGCTTGTTGATGATGTCGGTAAAATTCCACATTTTTGCAAGTAATGCATATACAGTGGTGGACTTTACCACCATGCAAACCAAACAAAGGCTTGGGGTACCTACAAACCTAGGAGCCCCTGTTGGCCACAAGTGGTTGGCTGAAAAAAAGAACGACTAAAGGGGTGGAGGGAGGCCTTCCCAACTGAGCTGAGAATAGAGCTTATTGATGGGATTGATTAGCTTGAATGGGGTGATCAGTTGTAATTACTGCGCACCGCCACTACAAGCTACACAACGTGCAGTTAGGGCCCATTCACACGTCCATAGTTCTGGGTCCGCTTCCGATCCGCAATTTTGGGCCGGTATCCTTGTTTTGCAGATCTGCAATTTGCAGCCCTCAAAACACTTACGGACGTCTGAATGGACCCTTAAAAAGAGTGAAGAGGACGCAGCGCTCTCACGAGCGCCATTTCCCTTTCAAACAGCTGATCGGCGGGGGTGCCGGTAGTCGCACCCCCGCCAAGCTGATATTGATGACCTATCCTGAAGATAGGCATTCAACAGAAGGTAACGGCAGCATATCCAGTTCTTTCTTTGTTGATCGTACTTCAAAGAATGTGCCCACAAAAAGCCAGACATTGTTGTGGGCACATTCTTTGAAGAACGATCAATAAAGAAATAACTGGAGTTGCTGCCGTTACCTTCTGTGGACTGCTGAGGAGCTGTGGTCGTGGTTTGGCTGTTGCATTCCGGTGTGGTCGGTGAGGTCCATGGGTGCTGCTCTGCAATTTGGGTTTGATACTATCCTGAAGATAGGTCATCAATATCACGGCACTGCACAACCCCTTTAAATTAAGCTTTGGACATCACTCATATTAAATACCTCCCCAAAAATGTTACTGTATTGTTACTGTAGCGTTCCTTTCAGACACTCAATGTCACAATTATGACTTTTCTCGTTTCCGTGCCATTTCTGTTCTTTTCTGTTTGCTTTTCTTTGCTCTTTACTGGACAGATTAGTGCTTAATAGTGTTATGTTCAAACCTGATGGTTCCATTATGAGTCAATGGATTCCGACATCCATTAGCATCCATTACTTAACCAATTATAACATTGCTGTCATGGCAGGAGAAACCTTTCTTAAATGGAAACCAGACATTGCTGGAGTACAAAAAGAATATCATGTAAAACTGTGAGGTATCTCTGTATTACAGCGAGGCGAAATATCCTACCCCAAGAAGCTGACTGTGAAGGCTAAAACTCTTACCGCCATACAGTGCTTCCATACTAATTAGACTTACTCATTTGAGCTTTATGTCTGGTGTCCACGTCTGCAAGTGCACCTGTCATACATGATAACATAGAGAGGATTAGATACACAGTATCATACATGACAGGATTAGATACAGCAGTTTAGCAGATGGTATTACACATGATAGGATTAGAAACATGAAAAAGAAAAAAAAACACCTTTGGCTGTAATTAAATTCACGGTAATTCCATTACCAGGTCTTGACCTCATGATTCCATGTTCAGGTATTAGTAACATAATGCACCACCTGCTGTCTGAAGAGTTGTATTGCAGGCTCATTTGGTATTTGTAAAGGTGGGATATCCTGTTGGAATTAGTTAGGCTCTACATTTCATGCTGCACGTATCTCGCCATGCTGAGATGAATGAGCCGTTAAGTGTGGACACCACTATATAGCCATAGGCACAACGAGGGTAGAAAGTTTCCCTCCAAAATGATGTCTTGAGGTGTCTGGAAGTTATGGGCTTCCCAAAGGGTTTATAGGTGATTTGAACAATGGAAAGGCTTTACAATCTCTGATTTAAGGGATTTTACCATACTATTCCATAGTACTTCACTGCAAACTCGTGTTTGTATAATTCTCCATATGGCAAATCCAATATATGTATATGTTCATGAGAAGGGGATCTGATTTTAAGAAAAGGAATTCTAGGGTTAATGTTGAAAGCGTCAACCTTTGAAAGGGAATCTGTCAGCCCCAAAACACCCCACAAATTATAGTAAGCGGTGAATAATGTACGGTAAATGACAATATTCCCCCTATCAAACAGGTAGCATAATATCACCCATTCACAAGGGAGACAGAGGGGCACCCTGGTATAAACCCCCACACAAATCGGGGATTATTAGTTACAGCACCTTGTTGGAGCCGGCCCAAAGTCCCCTTCAATTGCTCCATCAAATACCACTCTGTTAATGTAAATGCTGAGTCTGGTTTGTCATTTTTATCTTCATATTCACTTGCATTCCGACGCTGTTCTCCGACAAACCTACAGTAAAATGCATTGAGAGGACTCCTCTGTGAGTCCTCCCCATTACGTGCGTGAGCTCAGGAGTCCTCTCAGTGCATTTTACTGCTGGTTTGTCAGAGCACAGCATCTGAACGCAAGGGAGTATGAAGAGAAAAATTACAAACCCAGTAGAGATGAGCAAAGTTCCTAAAAACTCGATTTGGTTGCTTCGCCGAATTTTACAGAAAAATTACTTTGTCACCAAGCGCATTTCTTTGTAAGTAGAGGTCGCAATGATGGGGAACGACGATTGCGCCAATTGCGCCGTCCCCGTCATTGAACCCCTCAGATGCCTCGTTCATCGCAGAGATTAATATTAAGGCCTTGCAGGGGTTAGTCCTTTTTTTTTTTTTTTTTTTTTATTAAATTGTTCTTACTTTACCATTTTAGCGTAAAGAGGCCACTGCGGCCATCTTGCTTGAAGATCCAACCCTAAATATTGCACGGTGCATGTGTGATGACGTCTTACGACACTGTGCACGAGATTACGTGCAGATCTTCAAGCAAGATGGCGGCAGCGGCCTCTTCATGCTCAAATGGATGAGGTGAGTATGATTTTTTATTTTTACCGCCATTTCAGGGAATTGATTTGTTACCACGAAGTACAAGGAAATCAGTACTTGCTGTGAATTGAATTTTCCCTAAAATTCAGATCGAAGTCCATTTCAGATACTTCGATTCGCTCAACAGTAGTACTCCGCATCCTTTACACTAGAAATTGCATATTCTAGTTTTGGTGGGTGTTTTGGAGCTGATAGATTCCCTTTAAAATACAACCAGTATGTGATATTATGAAACAAACATTAATAATTTAAATTTGTGTTTGTAGATTTGTGAAATATAATAATTGAGAATTCGACACCGGGGAAGATTTATTAAGTAAGGCTACATTCACACTAGCATTTTTGCTGGATCCGGCAGGGTTCAGCAAAAATGCTTCCGTTACTAATAATACAACCATCTGCATCTATTATGAACGGATCCGGTTGTATTATCTTTAACATTTCCAAGACGGATCCGTCATGAATGCCATTGAAAGTCAATGGAGGATGGATCCGTTTTCTATTGTGGCATTCCAGGACGGAAAGCAAACTACAACATGTATGGGTATGGGAACGGAACGGAATGCATTTTGGAGCATTCTGTTCAGTTTTGCCCCCATTGACAATGAATAGGGACAAAATGGAAGCGTTTTTTTCCGGTTTTGAGCCCCCATGATGGATCGCAATACCGGAAAACTAAAACTCCTCTTTCACACGGGCGTCACGTTTGACGCCCGGGTAAGAGGTGGGTGCGTTGCAGGAAAATGCGTGATTTTTCCGCGCGAGTGCAAAGCGTTTTAATGAGTTTTGCACACGTGTGCAAAAAATCGGCATGTTTGGTACTCAGACCCGAAGCCGGACTTCATCACTGAAGTCCGGTTTTGGGTTGAGTATTCTGTATGTTTTATTATTTTCCCTTATAACATAGTTATAAAGGAAAATAATAGCATTCTCAATAGAGAATGCAAAGTAAAAAGGGCAATAGAGGGTTAAAAAAAAATAAAAAATAAATAAACTCACCTCCTCCATTTGATCACGTAGCTGACGTGTTCTGTCTTCAGCAGGAGGGGGATCATGGAAGCAGGTGATTGGACCATGTGACCCAGTAACGTCACTGAAGGTCCTTCAACCCCCTCCTGCTGAAGACAGAAGAGAACACCGGCAGCTACGCGATCAAATGGAGGAGGTGAGTTTATTTTTTTATTATTTTTAACCCTCTATTGCCCTTCTTACTTTGCATTCTCTATTGAGAATGCTATTATTTTCCTTTATAACTATCGTCTCCTAGCAACCATGCGGGAAAATCAAATCGCACCGCATCCGCTCTTGCTTGCGGATGCTTGTGATTTTCCCGCAGCCCCATTCACTTCTATAGGGCCTGCGTTGCGTGAAAAACGCAGAATATAGAACATGCTGCTATTTTCACGCAATGCAAAAGTAATGCGGGAAAATCACTGCTCATGTGCACAGCCCCATTGAAATGAATGGGTCCGGATTCAGTGCGGATGCAATGCGTTCACCTCACGCATTGCACCTGAGCGGAAATCACGCCCGTGTGAAAGGGGCCAAACACTAGTGTGAAAGTAGCCTAAAATGCACCAGAATTCTGACTCATGATGAGACACAGAAGTTTGTGTTTTAGATTTTGAGTTTGAAGACTGACAATATACTGATCTATTTCAGAGATCTTAGTTACAACATTAAAATAAATAAATCTGTTCTATATTGTCTCCTTTATGTTGGCATGTGACCTTCTTTACGTGACTTCACTCTATAATATCCAACAGGCAACTTCCCTTTCAAGTCTCATAAATCCAGTGTCTAATTCATGCCTTAAAATTTAATGTTTCCATGTGTCCTTGTAATTACTCATCATTTTCTGATCATTTTTTTCCTCTTCTTTTTTTTTTTTTTTCTACATACGGCCATGTAGAAGGCTCTCCCTCCTCCAATCCCTCCGCCTCCCAAAGAGGAGAGTTTTGCATGGCGCCCACATACTAACACTAAGTTTTCTTACCTAAAACCAGTGCCTATTTTGGATGGGCTTTACCTTAGTGCTCCCAAGCCCTATACACCGCATGTTACGGGTGCACCTCACTATCCTGCCACCTGCGTTTCTGCTTTTAACCAAAAAATCTCCGCAGACCACCCTAACATCCCTGCGCCTCACTCTGAAGTTCAGCATGTGGATAGTAGTTCCCTGCTGCCAAACACGTCACCACAACACCAGCCCAGTGACTCAAGCGGCACGGTCAGAAGTGTTGCTGGAATGAATTTGAGTCATGAGCCCAAAGCCGATAAAAAGGTCAGCAGTCTATATGTAGCTTGTTTATCTAACAGCACTGGCCCAGCTGCATCTGAAAATCCCACCAGCGTTGCACATGACAGAACAGAGGGTGCTGAATTGGGAGCTGATGTAACTAAATCACCAGCCACAAACATTGTTCCTTCAATAATAGACACCGGAAAATCCCCACCTCCCATCCCTCCCAGACCATTCTTTGACCCCGTCCCAAGTAAAGATTCTATTAGAGATGGTGAAATAGATACTTTCTGGAGTCCATGTCCTCTTCATCGAGAAATGGGACGCACAGAGCCAGATACACAGCATCCTGCCGGTCGTGTCAACATGACTGCAAAGGAACCCTACTATACATCAAAGCCTAAACAGGCCCCAGGGGCGCAGAGATTCCATGGCATGGTACTTGTTTTCGTATATTTATGCACCTTGACTTTCTATTATTTCTTGATCATCACTAACAATGTACTTTTTTTTTGGTCTTTTATGTGTAACTGAAATAATGTTTGTCACGTTTCCAGTAAACTGATACTCTCTTTTGGCACAACCCTTTACTTGTTTTGTCTGTAATTCGGCACTTTTGGCTCTTGATTTCACGACGATCTTCATTCTTGAGAGCTGAGGCATATAGACTGTATTATGTGATTTGTATGTAGCATAGTTAATAACTGTTTTACTATTTTACGTCTGTTATTGTTTAGCTCTTTGTATCACAGCGGTGCACTCTGTCTCTCTCTCCAAGCCTCTGCAGCATGGTTTTTGTAGGACATGTGAACGCCTGTCATCTCACAGCTGCACACTTTAAGTATATCAGTTTCCACCCGTGCGTAACAACACCTTATTTCCCACAGGATGCCACTTCAGTCACAGCTCAGCCTGAGGTTATAGTAGTCCCACTCATCCAGGTTAAAGTTGAAAGAGGGCAAGAATCCACCTCGAGCACTCCACCGCCACCTCTTGTTCCTGCTGGCAAATTCTCAGCCTCCCCAGAACTTGTCACCTCTAACTTGGCTTTTCCGACACTTGATGATTTTATTCCCCCTCATCTGCAGAAGGGATCAAATCCCAGCTCTCCCAGTTTTTCTTTATCATACAATCTACCGTCTTGCTCTCCGCCTCCTTCACTGGTTCCTCCGGTAGCGGAGGACTCACACAGAGTCTCGGGACTTGATAACAGTGGAGCCGTCTTACACACAGTAAGCTGCTGATACCTTCGCTATGTACTCACCACATAAGACTTCTTTACTAGCTTACTAAATGCCAACTGGTCAATTCCTGCCGAAAGCATGACTAACTGTGTCTCCCTGTGTCCTGTGGTGCATGGACTCTAATTGTAACTGGTTGGACAGTAGTGTCATTGGTGTTTTTTGTGTTTTTAGAAATGGGGGTTGTCTTACTATGAATCCTATGGAAAATCATATAATGGTATACAAGGCTTTGAACCGTTATATGGCGCTGTACATAAACAATTGATGCTATGTGTGTCATGCCGTCCTGAATGCCTTCCACTCTTCAGCCGATAGCACACCTGTTTTGCATAGTTTGAGTGACTCTACAGGCGTCTAGTTGTCTCTGTCCAGCGTGACGAGGCAAAGCTTATTTTTCTACTTGTCCCAATGAAGCCAAGTGAAGCGATCCAGTTTCATTAACTACTGCATGTGTTTGCATGTCTGGCTAGTGATTCTTCGTAAGATCCTGTCACTTTTTCACAAACTAGATAGATCATCTAACAGAATGAGCTCTGACCAAACGTCATTGGACTGTAGATTTGAGAGAGATCTTAATGATTTTATTCTGTAGACCTGTCAATAAGTATCTTGTGCTTTGTTTTTAGGAGCTGCTGGCAGATGACCTTCCTGTTCCAAGCTTGAGCAATGATAAACCTTTCACCTTTGCTCCCATAAGCAAACCTTCTGTGTATCCATCTACTACCATTGTAAATCCCACCATAGTCCTTTTGCAGCACAATAGAGGTATGGTTAGCTCGGTAACTGGTAAGCATGGAGGTTGCTGGTTCCATAGTTCACAATTTTATGCGCCCTACAATATTCAAATATTTTTATGTTTTACTTCTGAGACACCTTTAAAATGTTCCATAGACTGCTCTTCTTGGGCCCTGTAATTGTGAGTCATGGGGTTTTTCCCATAGAGTTAGACATTAAACAGTTTGGCTCATCTCAGACATTGGTGGCATATCACTAGATAGGTGCCGTTCCCACCCCTGGAACCTGCTCTTATCTCTTGAACAGGGCCCTCAAAGTGAAGGAGAGCAGGCCACGCATGAGTGCTTTCCATTCATCACTATGGGAGTTCTGAAAATAGCTGAGTGAGTGGTGCAGCCACCACTCCATGGCTTTGGGACTGGCGCTCAGCTATTTTCAGAACTGCCATAGCCGTGAATTGAGAGTGGCCGCGCATGCTCCTAAGATCCCTGTTCACTTTGGGGTCCTGCAGTGGAGATAGGAGCAAGTCCCACCTCCGAGACCTTCTCCTATCTGACATTGATGGATGAGATGAGACAACCGCTTTAATGATGATCTATTAACTCCTTGTTTGTCCATTTTAAATGGGTATTTCTATCATAGACACTTTTACAAGATATGCTGTAAACATCTGATTCATGCGGTTAACACCTTTGGTACCTGCACCTACCTCCATAACACCCTTGTCCCGAATGGTGAGGCAGCCACTGGTCGCCACATCTAGATGGCAAATGAGAAGAAAAGTGGACGCACATGGGCGTTGTTCTCTCCATTCATTTCCTTGGGTGTCACAGAAACATGGAAGCTTGCTTGCTTGTCTAACTCCCACTGAAGTGAGGGGAACAAGTTCTTCATTCATCCTGTACTTGGATCACCTCACCAGACGGGTTGTGTTCCAAGAGGTGCGACCCTCATCTATCAGATATTCAGTAAATGTCTACGATGGGCATAACTCTTAGACTTGTATGTAAAATGTTTCCTCTTCCCTCAGGTTAGCAGTCCATTGCTTAGATGATGGCTGACAATGATATGCGAATGGGAAATATGTGATAAATATTTCTGCCTGCTAAGCAGTCTTCGCAGTTGGACTGTTGTCCTGAAAGGTTATACCAGGTTTATATCATATAGGCTGTAATTGCTTTCCTGTAGACACGTGATTGCTAGTTGACCTTTCACTCCCCACTTTCCACACATAGGTCTGTGGAATGTCACATTATCTTTAGACCTAGTTGCTTCGGCAGCATAAAACACTTCATATTTCTTCTAGAACCAAATTATTTCTTCCTCCTTACCAGCACATTCAAATATCTAATGAAGAAGATCAGAAAATTGGCTTCCACACTAAGCTGCAGTTTTATCCTGTTTTAGCCATTAACAATTTGAAAACGACGTGGTTTCGCAGTAAAACCGCACTTTGGCACAGTTTACAGGCCATTCTGTGTCCGCTCCGCGTGGACTCGCTCTTATTTTTTATTAGTTTGTTAATTGTTGTCTTATGCTTCTGAATTGACTTTTAGTTATTTAGGTTTTGCTATGGTAATATCCTGCTTTGCAGTACCAAGGTCTTACAGGTTATGGACACCTTTAGGGCAGTTTTTTTTTTTATTACACTGGCTGTATTATGGGATAGAAACCTATTTGTTTTTTTTTTTTTGTTTTTTTTAATTAGCTCCGTTTGTCTTTGGTATCTTTTATGTCAACATCACGGGCTGCTCCATCTTGTTCAGTGTAAAATCCATCACCGTTTTGACAGCTCGGGCTGTAGCTCCTCTCTCTGTACTCTCTTGAATGCTTGTAAAGCTGACATCTCTTTTGATTTAAATTGATTTGATTTGGTTGTTCTATATTTGTGTACAGAAAAGACAAGGGCTACAGACTGAGCTGTCAGAGAGCGCCGCTGCTAAATTTCACACTGAATGGAACTGAGCAGCCTGCAATGTATGAGAATACATGCAGGCTGCAGGGGACAAACAGAACAACATTTTTAATAAAAACTGATTGTTAATATGTTTTTATCTCATAAAACAGACACTGCAATAGAAAAAAAAAGTCACCAAAATAGTGAAAAGCACTGATCAAATCACTTGTGTGACTAGACGAAATTGTCAATTGATAGGTGTCATTCAAGTGCAACATGTAAATGGTTCTCTAAGTATGATGATAGGAAAATCTTGTGATCGTTATAATGTTATTTGTCTCCAATTGCTTACACTTAAAACTTGCTGCATGTAAATCGGCCCTTTAGTAATACACGGTTTCCCTCCACTCTTTCCTAATGTATGTAGATTGTACGAGGGTCTAAATTACTGTCTGCCTGTTGATTCACACTCTCTCTCTTGGCACCCTTTTCCTCTGATTGTGTCACTCGCCATTTTGATCCATTAGTCGCAGACTATCATGTCTCGTTATTGCATATAGCTCGTCTATGGCTTGCATGATGAACTGACACTTGTCTTACACAAATTTTTCTGCTTGTTTTTTTTTTCACCACAGAGCAGCAAAAACGGCTTAGTAGCTTGCCAGGTACGACACCAATGCTATCCACGCTCGTTGTTTGCTTTTGCTTCTGTTTAGTAGGCATGTTAAGAATTATTAGACACCAATTGTATGTGATTATTGCTCGTAAAGATTACAGGACATCATTACGTGACCAATGCAAAATGTATACAGAATTTAAATAGCGTGTGGACTTTTGCAGAGCTGCATATATCACAGGCCATGTTGGCCATAGCTACCAATCAGAAGACATTTTTAGTTTAGAAAATAATTGATCCTTGACTGAGTCCATAAGAGCACTTTTCTAGGCCGTTTATATACAGTACATGAGGCTTCTAGATTTTACACAAGCTCTGGGCAAACGATGTTGGCTTTTCATGCTGATCTGGCCTTTTAGGCTATTTTCACATCTGCCTTTTCCTTTCTTTGAGATCTGGCAGAGGATCTCCGAACTGGAGGAAAAAGCTTCAGTTTTGTCCCCATTCATTGTCAATGGGATCATAACTGAACTGAAGGGAATGGAGTGCACCACAAAGCATTCTGTTCTGTTTTGTTGCGTTCCCATGACGGATACAAAATCCGTTGCAAGCTGCGTTTTTTTTGTGCGGCATGGGAAACAGAACATGTAAGATCCAGCACCAAAAACCATGTAAGTTAATTGTGCCGGATCTGGGGTTTTTTGGACATAAAAACACGGCATGTTCATTTTCAACATAATACAACCGGATCCGTTTTTAACGGATGCGTTTTGCGGTGGTTTTGAGATTCCATGCCAGAACTCAAAACCGGACAGCAAAAATGCATATGTGAAAGTAGCCTAAGTGTAGCAGGAGATAAAGTTTTGGTTCAATGTAGACATGGCCCACCTCATACATTGGGGGCATATCGCTATCTCTAGAACTGAACAAATTGTCTGATAGATGCAGGTCCCACCTCTGGAACCCACACCTATCAATGTTTGAGCTGGGCCAATCCGTTTAATCAATTCTTGATTTCTTATATGGTTTACAAATGGCTTGAATCACAAAAATAAACGTGGCCTAAATGGGTGGGACTGCTCCAGACCCCAAACACTGTGGCGTGTTTCTAACTGGGGGGGCAGTTCCTCCGCATGTGGTTCGAAGCGAACGGCTATCCCCAGCAAAAATTGCATACAATGGAGGATGCCGGCGCGAACCACAAGCACCACACAAACATCCTACACAAAATAAAACATGTGCGGATGAAAATATATAAACACATAACTCACAGAAAAAAGATGCACCACATGGATAAGCAACTGACAACACTGGCTAATCCCTCACTCTGGTGTTAAAAGCTGAGAGATTCGCCAATATTTCCAATCAGGAACATATCGGAGCCCCTTTAGGCACCACTACACGGTATCTCAGCATGACATGGGGTCCTACCACTAGACTACCTATGGTGTGTGAACAAGGTCTGAACAGGTATTAAGTAGCCTACAGCCCCATCCCACTCACCTGCACTGCAGGACCAACAATGCAATGGGGAACACATGAGGCCGCAAGCTACACCTACAACAGACCATGTGACACAGGCTTCCAGGTGCAACAGAATGTTTACAAGCCATATGCAATGGCACATTCAATACATATAAAACAAGAATCACAAAAATAAACGTGGCCTAAATGGGTGGGACTGCTCCAGACCCCAAACACTGTGGCGTGTTTCTAACTGGGGGCAGTTCCTCCGCATGTGGTTCGAGCGAACGGCTATCCCCAGCAAAAATTGCATACAATGGAGGATGCCGGCGCGAACCACAAGCACCACACAAACATCCTACACAAAATAAAACATGTGCGGATGAAAATATATAAACACATAACTCACAGAAAAAGATGCACCACATGGATAAGCAACTGACAACACTGGCTAATCCCTCACTCTGGTGTTAAAAGCTGAGAGATTCGCCAATATTTCCAATCAGGAACATATCGGAGCCCCTTTAGGCACCACTACACGGTATCTCAGCATGACATGGGGTCCTACCACTAGACTACCTATGGTGTGTGAACAAGGTCTGAACAGGTATTAAGTAGCCTACAGCCCCATCCCACTCACCTGCACTGCAGGACCAACAATGCAATGGGGAACACATGAGGCCGCAAGCTACACCTACAACAGACCATGTGACACCGGCTTCCAGGTGCAACAGAATGTTTACCAGCCATATGCAATGGCACATTCAATACATATAAAACAAGAATCACAAAAATAAACGTGGCCTAAATGGGTGGGACTGCTCCAGACCCCAAACACTGTGGCGTGTTTCTAACTGGGGGGGCAGTTCCTCCGCATGTGGTTCGAAGCGAACGGCTATCCCCAGCAAAAATTGCATACAATGGAGGATGCCGGCGCGAACCAGTGGGATGGGGCTGTAGGCTACTTAATACCTGTTCAGACCTTGTTCACACACCATAGGTAGTCTAGTGGTAGGACCCCATGTCATGCTGAGATACCGTGTAGTGGTGCCTAAAGGGGCTCCGATATGTTCCTGATTGGAAATATTGGCGAATCTCTCAGCTTTTAACACCAGAGTGAGGGATTAGCCAGTGTTGTCAGTTGCTTATCCATGTGGTGCATCTTTTTTCTGTGAGTTATGTGTTTATATATTTTCATCCGCACATGTTTTATTTTGTGTAGGATGTTTGTGTGGTGCTTGTGGTTCGCGCCGGCATCCTCCATTGTATGCAATTTTTGCTGGGGATAGCCGTTCGCTTCGAACCACATGCGGAGGAACTGCCCCCCCAGTTAGAAACACGCCACAGTGTTTGGGGTCAGAGCTGAACCCGGACATACCCATAATTTCACCCAGGCAGCCCCCTTGACAAGAGCATCAGAGCAGTTCATGCTCCTATGCTCTCCCTTGCTCTGCGCAGGATCACGCAGAGCAAGGGCTCTTTTATTTACTATAACACACTGCCGGGCAGAGACTTCCGCCCAGCAGTGTGTTTGATGACTTCACCGGCTCTGAGGGGCGGGCTTTATCGCTGCCCTAGTCTACATTTTACAGGCTAGGGCAGCGCAAAAGCCCGGCCATCAGTGTCGGTGACGTCACTCGGCTCACTGCTGGACAGAAGCCTTCGCCTGGCAGCCAGAAGGAGAGCCCGGTTTGTCACCGGAACTCCACAAAATACCTTTGCCCTGCGCGATTCAGCACAAGGCAAAGGGGAGAATCAGAGCATGAACTGCTCCGATGCTCTTGTCAGGGGGCCTGCCTGGGTATAACTCAGAGCTGAACCCGAACAACCCCTAAGTTGGTCTAAAGCAATGCTTCTGCAGATATGTAATTTAACCCAGGGCTCGACAAATCCCAGCCCGTTTTTGTCAGCCCGTTCTGTCAGGTGGCCGGGCGCAGGGCCGGCGCAGACTAGGAGTGCCGGCCCCCTTCATGCTGCAGCCGCCCGAGCGCTCTGTATAGAGCCTCAGGCGGCTGCAGCACTACTCGGGCTGGCGCGTCCATGAGGGCGCACCGCCCGGGCACAGCATGAAGAGAGGGACTGGCAGGAGGGAAGCGCTCAGCGCTCCCTCCTGTCAGTCCCTCATTGTAGTGTGGCTGAGCCCTGTATGGTCCGCGGTACAGGGAGCATCTGTCTCCTGTACCCGTGGGACCATACAAAGCTCGGCCACGCTACACTAGAGGCAGGGGAGGAAGGGGCGGGAGAAGATAATGACAAGGGGGGGAGGGAGAAAGTGAATGACAAGGGGGGGGGGGGGGAGAGAGAAAGTGAATGACAAGGGGGGGGGGAGAAAGTGAATGACAAGGGGGGAGGGAAAAGTGAATGACAAGGGGGGGGTGGTGGTGAGAGAAAGTGAATGACAAGGGGGGAAAGATAATGACAAGGGGGAGGAAAGAGATTGACAAGACGGACCCCTCTGCCCTCCCCTCCGGAGCCCTCTGCCCTCCCCTCCGGAGCCCTCTGCCCTCCCCTCCGGAGCCCTCTGCCCTCTCCTCCCGACCCCTCTGCCCTCTCCCCCGACCCCTCTGCCCTCTCCTCCCGACCCCTCTGCCCTCTCCTCCCGACCCCTCTGCCCTCTCCTCCCGACCCCTCTGCCCTCTCCTCCCGACCCCTCTGCCCTCTCCTCCCGACCCCTCTGCCCTCTCCTCCCGACCCCTCTGCCCTCCCCTCCGGACCCTGTAATCCTTGTAAGGGTTTCCACATGTCATGGCGGCCGCAAGTGGCGATCACTTAGACGCTGGCAGCATCTGACGTGTCATATAACCTATTGAAAAGGGGAAGCATTATGGGGGTCCCTATATACTCGCACATTATGGGGGGGCACTATGGAAATCAGGGGTAGGAACACTATGGGGGCCCTATGTACTGGCATGCATTATTGGGGGGCTCTATAGAGAAGTGGGGGGGGGAGCACTATGGGGGCATCTATTGTGGGCTTTATGACGCGGCTCCGCCTGGCTCCTAACTTTTCTAGCTGGCTCCTAGATTCCAAGGAAATTTGTCAAGCCCTGATTTAACCACCCTAGATGTTTTAAATTTTATAGCTTGTCCTTAGTATGGGCCATCATTATCATACTGGCAGGGGGCTGACGCCTAGCACCCCCACCGATCAGTTGATTTCGTTGTAGCTCTGGAGCCAGAACTACACAAATATTGATGACCATTCCTGAGGATACTCCATCAGTATTAAAATCCCGGAAGAACCCTTTAACAACTTTACAGTAGGGAATAGCCTATGTATACTCGTCATTTTATGGTTTTGGGATTATATGGAGCCCTAATAAAACAAGCATTGCATACTGGCTGGTATTTTGCAGCTTGACCATGTGTAAAGTCTTCTGGCAGATAATCTACAACTCTGTCCATACTAAAAACTAGTGCCGCGCTGGAAAGGACACCGCTGACAGTCACATCAGGGGTTCTGCCCGTTGGTAATGACACAAATGTAAAGCAAGTGGTCATTTTACATAAATCAGGACATGTTCTGATGACGCCTCAGCCTGGAGTTTTCTGTCTGTGGAGAGGATTCCAACTAAATGTGCAGATGTCTGGAGTAAATCTCAGGTCTAATTGTTGCTGTCACTAGATAAAGATTACCTCTCCTCATAATGAGGGCTGTAACGTTCTAATAGCAGCTCCGCCAGGAACCTGCATGATTACAATATTCACCTTCCTCCTCCTTTCTTGATTTGGAAATGTAATAATATGATGTTGAGAGGAAATGTGACATGATGAGCTCATTATAATACTCCAGTGAGCATCATATATATGTATTAGCTGCTAAAAATATCCCTGTGGAGTACCTAATACATACTGAGGACAAGGCTTTAAAGGGATTCTGTCAGCAGTTTTGACCATGCTAAACTGCTGACAGCATTATGTAGGGGCTGGGGGACAGCAGTATAAACATACCTTTTGTTGAGCTTTTATTATCAGGAGGTGTGAGAATATGAATCTGGCAGAAAATGTTTTATTCTGCCAGATTCTGCTTCAGCAAGTGTTCAGGAGGTGGTGTTTCCCTGCACTTGAGCGTCACCGCCCTTCCCCTCTGTAACATTCAACCAGAAGACCACTACAGCTATCAATCAGCAGCGGGGCTGTGAAGCAACTCGGTGTAGAGAGCACTAGTGAAGCTGTAGAGTCAGAACCTGGCAGAATAAATGTTCATATTCACACTGCTCCTGATAATAAAGACGACACAAAAGGTTTGCTTGTCCTGCGCTGCCTGTGTAGCCTGGCTGTGTTGCACATGGGTTCCTACTTTTTATAGAGCATTTACATTGGTTAGCTTCATGCTAAGTGATCTCTGGTCCCTCAGCTCTTTTGCATTGTGTATACAGTGTTAACTTTACAAATATACAGCGGATAAGTCTGCTTTCATCCCGCGTGTTGCCAGGGGGTCAGGGGTGCTGTCAGGGGTATATGTAATTTTATTTTAAGCCTTTCCACACTGTTTTGGTCTCTGTTGGGTGATTACTGGAGTGGCCTATAGATACATTTGACTTATGTGCTAGGAGTATTTCTGGTGCATTTGCCAAATAGGCACTGCAATATGACATGTTAAACCATCCTAAGGTAATAGGAAACAGAAGAATGTGTGTCATGCCCCCGAAAAACAAAACTGGCAGGATACATATTCCTTTATGACATCTTATTCCAGAACACTCCTCTACGATCACCGTTACTTTTAGCACCCGGTATGTAACTGGGCGTTCCCTACAGCCCAGTATCAGATGGGTGTGACCCTAAGCTGCTCTGCCATTGTCCAGTCCAATGCGGTCAAAACAGTTCCAGCAACGAGTTCACAAAACCACGCTACCTTCTGTACTTGCTATGAGATCTGCACCACCTCTGCGCTGCCTCCAGACAGCAGCATGTCAAGGAGATGGCACAGACACTGCAGTATGCCCTAGCTCCTGTAACCCCTAGGCCCTTGCTTCTGCTTCTCTCATCTTTCCTGGGTCTTCAATCTTCTACCAGAAAGTAGCACAAAGGGGTCGCAGATCGCACAGAAGTGACATCAGAAGGTAGCATGATCATGAGTAATCATACTACTGGAGCTACTGTGACTCTGTCTGCATTGATTGTACAGTGCCATGGCGGTTCAGGTTCACACCCCTTTGACCCACTAAGTTATCAATGTATTCATTCACTTACATACTGGGTACCAAAACTAACTGCAATCATCACAGAGGAACGGGGGCACTTTCAGGGAGGGGGGGGGGAAATAGAGATAGCTATGGACATGAACAACATACTGGTAGTTGGCACATAATTTGGGACATTTAACCCCCATCTCTTGGACCATCACGAAATTCCCACAAACCATCTACTTTGGGAAATTTGGACAAATCCTGCCCCTTTCTGATCCTCCTGATCCCGGGACTGTTGCCAATTATGGCACAGCCATCTTTAAATTAATTCCCCCTGTTGGACTTGGCAGCCAGTGGCTGCTTCATCAGGCAGGAAGTGTCTCGAAGGACCCCCATTCTAGAAATAGGTGTGGGTCCCAGAGGTGGAACCTGCACCTCTCAGATATATCCTGTGGATAGCTGCTTAAGCAGCCAGATGGCAGCAGGTTCACCTTGCGGCATTAGACACCATCCTGCCTCTTTTGCACACCAGGATTTTTCACCTTAGTGGTTACCTTGGTTCTTGGAGCTGTGTTTGAGCTTTTTTTTGTAATTTTCATCCCAGAATCTATAAAGTCTATGGGTATGAGGTCTATTTCTTTGACCTTCTTTAAGTCTAGTAGCCGTATCCAACATAAACTGGTGTTGAGTGCTGCTATCATCACATGCTCTTAGTTGCATTTCTAGAATGTATGTTCCAGCAGGTTGTTCATTGCTGTTCTGTAGCATAGGTATTCTATCCTATTTGGGAACTTGCCATGCCAGTCAGTGTCATGAGACAATTTTTTTGTTTTGTTATTCCAGATACTGTGTTAGATGGCCCTCCCAATGACAAAGCAGAGCCAGTGACGTTCCAGGAGAGAAAACGTCCGGATAATCCTCCAGAGCAGAAAAAGTCAGTAGAGAATACAAGAAGAGAGGTCCGCTCGCCCTATTACACAGGAGAAATGTCATCAGATGAAATCGGCATACCACTCCGGGTAAGTGTCTGTATGATTTCTAAGTAGTTTACTTAAAGGGTTTGTCTAGGACTAGAAGAAACTTGGCCAAGAACAGGAAATGGTATAAAATACAAAAATAACCATTACCCACCTGTTATCTGCCCCCGCTCTCCAGCGCCACTACTCCCTACTGGTCTTAATAATACATTATTCACATGACACCAGTCTTTGCCCTCATCAGTGACGTTTCGATGTACAGCATGTGACCACTGAGGGCACTGATTGGCTGCAGCAGTCATATGAATGATGTACAGGAAATTATCACTGCGGCATCGGCGCTGGAGCGGAGGGGATTTATGGTTGAGTAATGATTATTTTATACCATTTCATGTTCTTAGGCAAGTTTTGTAAATTCCCAGACAACCAATTAACAAAAAGCCCAAGTAAATTACTGACGTTTTGACATTTTTAGAGTGCCCTAGCTGCCAGTGGGATCTTGAGACTAGATACAAGCCCTCAGCTGTGAGAAGTATGAGGTCTGTACAGGTTTTTTTAGCCTCTGGATGTCATCAAGAACATTATCATTTATGGATCTCAAGCAGGCATCTTTAAAACCATCAGAAAACGTAACGTAGTCACCCATAGTTACTAATATGAGTGCACCTAGTGTTTGGCGCATGTTGACAAAAATTCAAGGTGTTTTTGTTGCAATTTGGTTTATTTAGTGTCGGGGAAATTCTTTGTACCTCAGATGGCCGAGGAAGCGTTGCTTACCAATACAGGGACGTGGTCTGAGGTGCATTATTTTGAACCAAAATTGCACAATTGTGTAAAATTGTTTAGCAAATGAAGCAAACCAATAATTAGTATGAAGTTACACTATAGTGTCTAGTCATGCAAAAACCTTTCAGCATGAGCCAGTGAGATAAATGTGGTGCCTGTCTAAGGTTTCACCACCTATAGGATAACTAAATCTGCCCTAATGTATATTAGAAAGTTGCAGAACCTTGATTAGTAAGTTTCCCTTCTATGGCACCAGTACAGCCTTGTCTCTATTGGGCACGGCAGTTGCAGAGAGAGCTGAGTCTCTAGGAGTAACAGCAACGCCCCCGTTGCTCTTAGAGGCTCATTTGCATCATTTTTCTCAGCAACGCAAGCACATATGAACATGGGACCAACACAGAAGCCTTCAGCTGCCGGGCACACATGTAACAGATCAGCCAGTGTCATAGGTACAAATCTGCTGACAGATGCTCTATAGATATATATTTAGAGGATCGCTGATAACTTACTGGCATTGATAGTAAAAATGTTGTTTGTAGCCTTCAGCTATGTCTTGTGGTACAAGCAGACGTGGGAGCTTGTCTGCACAGAACTGGCATTGAATGTGCATAACTGTTCTCCCACTGCTCTCTTAGTGACAGTAAGCAAGCAGGGAGCTTTGTGTGCATTGAAGAGAACTGAACCAAGTAGTATTAGGACAAGATGAACACATTGCAGGTATACTACTTATTTTCTACTTTGTGGACATTTGTAGAAGTGGAGATGTTTTAAAGTTTCATACAAATTGATGGTAGTTTCTTAGCATAGGCCAGTAAAAAATATCGGTAGCATAGACCATAAATGTCTCATCAGTGGACGTCCAACCTCCGGAAGCACCGTAAATGGCTATGATGCTCCACCACCCTTCAAAGTGTATCAGTGTGGTAGTTCTTGAAAAATCTCCTTAACAGAATTTGAGATATTTTACAATATTTACCTTTTTGTGTCTTTTATAGAACACTGAAAGATCGAAGGACTGGTACAAGACCATGTTCAAGCAGATTCACCGACTTAATAGAGGTAATGTCTTCTGTTTTCTCATAAATACCTAAATGTGAAATGTTAGCCCTGAATTCCTAATATACCATGGATGGAGTTTATTATTGGTTATACTACATGTAACAGGAGAATACTTACAAGTCTCCAATAATAACTTCTCCAAACTATTACTAACCCTTGCAACACATACTTGTATATTAATGAAATGGGTTATATAACTCTGCCAAAAAAAAATCCTTAAAAGAAAAGGTCTGATAATTCTAATTATTCATTAGTTCTTCAGACCCCATAATGAATAAAGGTCATTGACTTTCCATAAATCAATAGTACAAATGAATATAAGAAACTTTGTAATGTACTTTATTAGCAAAAACCTATTTCTCCACTTATGAGCCATGTTTTCTCTTCCCCCTGCCCCCAGTAGAAATCATTCACTCTCAGTTCATTGGTTAAATCCGCCTTGAGAGAATATCAGATGACTGAGGGTTCAGATTACAGCTGCTGCCCAGGCTCTAATATGTTTTCTCTGTGCTAGATTTACAGCTGCAGTGCTCATTACTGATGTATAATGCCCTATGTGTTGCCGCCTCCTCTGAGTGTAGTGGGCAGGATCTCCTCTTGTCTCTGTGTGCTGTGTATGGGAGACATACTTTCATCTAATGTCTTGTCTGCAAGGGAGGCCATTAGAGATGAAGAATGTAGAGAAGGGGGGACGGGACTGTTGATAAACACAGAATACAAGACATATAATAGCCAAATATAGTGCAACTCATCATGTACACATTTATTCTGAAAATCACCCGAAACGAATGGAAGGTATGCTTTTAGTGGCAGTACATGATTAGGAAAGATTTATTAAAGCTAATAGGGAATCAGGGGAGTTTCGATAACAACCAGGCTTAAAGGGGTTATCCAAGTGCTATAATGATCCCCCCCCCCCCCCATATGCCCAGGCCCCTCACAAAGATTGTACTTGCCTCACTCCCCATTACCCGTGACGCTCCTGATGCTGGTACGGCCACCGCTGCATCTCCCCTTCGCACGGATAAAAACTGCTGCATCTCCTGGTATTTGGGGGGGGGGGGGGGGTCGACGGGGGACGGAGAGATGCAGCAGCGGCCGTGCCGGCATCAGAAACGACACGGGTGTCGGGGAGCATGTAAGTACAACATCTGTGAGGGGCCCAGGCATATGGAGGGGGGGGGGGCTTTCTAGATCTTGGATAACCCCATTAACAATCAAGCTTTTGCTTTCATTCTCCAAAAGAGTGTGAAAAATAAACATCTGGATTCCTAGGGCATGTTCACACAGTGGATTTTCCATCTGAATTTTGGTGAGTATTTCATGCTGAAATCCATGGGAAAACCGCCTCCCATTGTTCTTTAATGGCCACCCTTTTTGTGTGGATTTCAAAACCATCTCATGAAGGGACATGGCCTTTCTTGGCATGGTTTCCGTGCAGAAACTGTGGTGGGTCTCCACATGTGGATTAGCCTCATTGAATAGGGCTAATCTATGGTCTCATCCGCAGTGCTTAAACTAGGAATCGGCAACAGAAATCCAAAGATTAGCCCTGTGTTTCCTTTGAGGATTCCACAGCAAGTACACATTGGTGGAGATTTATCAGAATTGGTGCAAAGGAAAACTGGCTTAGTTGCCCATTGCAACCAATCGGATTCCACCTTTTCATTTTTTAGAGTTCCTTTGGAAAATGAAAGGTGGAATCTGATTGGTTGCTATGGGCAACTAAGCCAGTTTGATAAATCTCCCCCATTGGATTTTTTCTGACTGTATTCGCCCCCATTTCAGCATGCCCTTATTGGTTGGTTGGGCCCCGTATCCCATTTTTATTTTGTGCACTTTTTAGCAGTCTCACGGATGAGCACAATCCTTTTTCTTTATACCCTGTCTTTTTTTATTACTGTCCACTTGCTCTGTCATGAGTGATTTGCAAAGTAATTATTTCAGCCATTAGAAATCTAATTGTGTTTTAATACCGCCTGATTGCTAATATGCTGTTTACAGTGTGCAGGCACCAAGCTGTTAAACTAGAGAACGTCCTCTTATCTTTCATAAATCACAGTTGTTTTTCTCCTGCAGGACCCGCTGACATAACTAATTAATTGGAAGTCTTTATCTGTCTACAATTAAGTATCACCCAGTGATAAATGTGTGCACAGATGTCACAGACCGCCACGTCTGTGTAATTTACTGGTCCAAAATGGAGGGCAAAGTATTTGTTAACTTGGCCGTGAGATTAAGATCACCTTAAGATCATAGTCATTGACTATGTTTTTTTTATTCGCGGCCTGCAGTTTTCATGAGCATGACTGGGCTTATAAAAAGTAGCAGAATGCTGACATCGCATTATATATTTTATTTGTAGGGGTTTTCTGGAAGTACGATATTGATGACCTATCCTCAGGTGACGGTCCGACTTCCAGCGCCCACTCCGATCAGCTGTTTGAAGAGGCCATGGCGTCACAGAATAACAATTTCAGCATTGTACATTGTATAGAGGCATTGTGATTGGTATTGCATCCCGGGCATGTAGGTCATGTGACTGATGAATGTGATGTCACTGGCCTAAGAAGAGGTTAAGAAGATAGCATCTTTAAACAGCTGATCAGTGCCCAGAATCGGACCCCCACCGATCAGATATTGATGACCTATCCTGAGGATAGGTCATCAATATCGAACTCCTAGAAAACTCCTTTAACCCACATAATGCCTCAATTCCAATTCATATTTTATATCTTGTCCATTCTTGATGGACTTTCCTTGAAGTGTTGGCGTGGACTCTTCATTGGATTCTTATTGTGAAGGGAAAATATATTATTTTCTGGTATGGTAAAATTTTTGTTCTGGATATACCAGCCACTGACTACTACAGTACATTAGCTGTACGTACAATACCAGTAAATTTTAACTTATTCCTTCAAGGCCTCACAACTAAAAGCATTGATCATTCAGTCGATCATTGGCCCATCTACACACCCCACCCATCAGTTCATCTGTTGACTGAACTCTTTTACACAGCCACAAAATCTATTTTTTCTTGATGGCAAACATAACATTTGCCGCCGACAATATGCAAGCTGTGTGGAGGATGAATGATCACACTAATGATCATTCATTCCCCATGCATTAACAAGCACCGATTAACTTGTGATATCATTGATCAGTGCTGGTTATGGCCCAGCATCAGACCTTGTTAAAGGACCCTAAGGCCTCCTGCACACGAACGTATTTTTTTTTCAGTGTTTTGCGGTCCGTTTTTATCGGATCCGTGGTTCCGTTTTTTGTTGTTGTGTTTCCGTTTTGATTCCGTTTTTCCGTTCCGTTTTTCCGTATAGCATATACAGTATACAGTAATAACATAGAAAAAATTGGTTCCGCAAAAAACGGAATGGATATGGAAGACATACGGATGCACTAACGTATGCTTTCCGTTTTTTTTGCAGACCCATTGACTTGAATAGAGCCACTGAACGTGATTTGCGGACAAGAATAGGACACGGTCTATATTTAAACGGAACAGAAAAAAACGGAAACGGAAGGCATACGGAGACACTTCAGTATTTTTTGCAGACCCATTGAAGTGAATGGTTCAGTATACTGAACTGAAAAAACTGCCAGTATACGGTCCGCAAAATACTGTTGTGTGCAAGGGGCCTAACACTGCAAAGTGATCGCCTCATTAATTTAATTAGTTACACAGCCAATAATCCAGACGTGTCTAATAAACATACTCCTCTTGACAAATTAGAACCTTGCACCCAGTTGTTAAATTCCACCCACTAATGATGCCGGCGCAGGGCTAAATTTAATCCGGCTATCTGATATGTGTGGCTGTTGTAGCTGAAAGATTGGTGACCGCGAACCAATAATTAAAGGTGACTGCGTACATGAGGTAACTACCTCCTGTAGTCAAAATCACTCATAGATCTTGCAATCCTGCCCTTCTGCAGGTACTTTGTGGTGCACAGTTATATCTGTAAAGATTTACGGTAATACGTGCAAAAAAAAAAAATCTGAATGGCAAAGTGGTTGGAAGGATTTTTGCCTGAAGATCGAACTAGAAATCCATATGACGAAGCGTTGTTGATGGTAGACTGTAGACTCGTGTGTAGGTGGCACAGCACGTAGCCATAAAATCTGTGGATTCCAGAAATACTGGCTATTTGTGTTGATTTCTCTCATTCCTGGTATGTACTACTTTTCTTTTTAATTTACTGTTTATTAGATACTCCCGATGAAAACCCTTATACCCCCACTTACATATTTCCTGAGCTTCCTGAAGTTAAACCTCAAGCAGAAGGTACCAGAGGATTGGCTTGAGCATGTGTTTGCCTACTTAATCCCTACAGTCACACCGCACCGTTGACTGTACTTGCTTACATTAGACTGAGAATAATGCTGTATGTGTGCTAACATTAATAGTTTTCTGTAAGTGTTATGGCCCTAACCCTATTAAGAAGGCAGTCGTGATCACGTGACATGTTCTACCAAGAAGAAACACGAAACCCCATTACACAATATGGTGTATGATGTACTATGCTGCTAATATGGTTGCCATTGTATAGTCCCCAGGAATTATCAGGGACTGCAGTTCTTAATAGCGTGTTAGAATTTTGTAATAATACCATGGGTACATGTGGACCTGCTGTTCTGTGCTGCTTTTCTCTGCTGCAGAGTTCAATCCCTACACTCCCACCTACCAGTTTCCTGTATCCACTCCTAGCCCTAGCTCCGAAGGTAATTGAAAAGACTAAAACTGGCCATACACAAGAGATGTCTGACGGCAAAAGAGATGTTGACCAAAAGGCAGATACTTGTGGCGAAGGTGATCTGGTGTCATTGTCCGGTACCATTATACTTGTAGCCCCCAAGGAAAGAGAACCATCTTGTTAATGCCACTTTGTAAGCACAGCTCCCTGTGGGTCAAAATCCTACTTTTTAACAAGTTTTGGGACGTGACAAGGGAAAATGGCCAAGCCAAATATCATTCGTATTTTTGGCTTGGATATTTTTCCCGGTCATGTCCCAAGGCTGGTTAGAAAGTCGGATTTTGACTCGGAGAGAGCCACTTTCACAAGGTGATTTTAGCAAGATGGTTTTCTTTCCTCGAGAGGTACCTCTTTGCATATTGTTTTCCCATGGAGCATTGCCAATAAGTCTCTATACCAAGGAGCACTTCCAGTAAGTCTCCATACAGGGCTGTTTTTTTTTTTAAGGAGAGTCAGTGCCTTAACTAAGTTGGCAATACTGGGAAAGTGGTTCATGCTAAACAACAGATCATAACCTCAGGTCACAGAGCAAGGTAGACATTGATCTACCAATGGTCATCAATTTATCGTTCATCCCTCCCAGACCAGTTCTTACCGTGAACGACTTTGAAGTTTTTCAGAAAGTGGCCATCTGAAATCTCTAGTATATGGCCAGCTTAAGACCGTACTTTCTGTACTAATTTTCTTTTGGTTCTCTTAGGCTTGATTTGTGTATATAATGGATTTACGCTTGGATTTGCGGTGGTGTCACTGATGTTTGTGGCTGTTGTGTAGTAACCATTAAAGCAAATGTGAACTCTTCAGAGTTTTGAATACATAAGGCCAGGCTCACTTTAGTATCTGCATTTCAATTTTGGTTAAGCCACTGAGGACAATGTAGGACATACCAAATCACTATATATGGCTAGATCTAGTATTTGAACACTGGCCAGTATGATGCTTCTACATTACTGCATAGCAGGGTGAGGGCTTCGTGTGTCAGCGGCTCTCCTCTGTTAATCAGCTCTATCCCTTAAGCATAGACTGGTTTGTGCTGCAGACTATCTAATGTTTGTTTCATATGGTTTCAGATGGATTTTTTTTTATATGTTTGTTTTTCTATGGGTTATATTTTTCTGTGATTCACATACTTACTGAGTATTCAAATCTTATCTAAGAAGTCTAAAGATAACATGGAAAAACGACATATTTAAAGGGGTATACTGGTTGTGCAAGGTATCCCCTATTTACAGGATAGGGAATAACTATTAGGCTAGGGTTACACGACGACAATGATCCAGCCGTGTTGGATTTCTTGCGACTGTCATGGCAATCCCATTCACTTCTATGGGATCACCACTACTCAGTGATCCTGGCTTTGACAGCTGTTGCGCGACCAGTGTCGCCATGTATCCCTAGCCTTAAATCCATGGAAGTTTGACTGCTGGGAGCCCTACTGATCATGAAAACAGAGACCTCCATGGGGCCTCTGAAATGAATGGAGCAGCAGGTGGGGCATGCACACAACAGCTCTATTCATCTCAATGGGACTGCCGGAAATTGCCAAGAACCATCTCTGGCAGTTCCATAGAAATGATCAATGTGGAAGTGCGTATTCGTCTGTTTTAGGACTTTGATATTGTATATTGATGGCCTATCTTTAGTATAGATCAACTATATCAGACTCCCAACACCCCTTCCCCAATCTGGGGAGCTCTGTTCCATTCATTATGTACTCTTTGCAGTGGCAGTGCCTAGTAGCGCAGCTCAGTCCAGTTCACTTGGATGGGACTGAGCAGTGCTAAGCTGTAAGACCAGATGTATGGAGCTGTGCCTGGTACACAGTGAAGGCCCCCCTTCAATCCGCTGATCATTTGGGATGGCAAGAATCAGATCCCCAATGATCTGATTATTACTGCCTATTCTCCAAGCTACAGAAAACCTCTTTAAAGAGTTGCTGTCACCTCTCCCAACGTGTCAGTTTCAGTAACTACTTGCATCCCCCATGTATTAACAATTCTGGAGCTTCTATTCATATGACACTAGTTTGAAATGAATATCCAGATGGGTGTTAAAAGTTGGGAGGGTGTGTCCCTGCACACTCTGACATTATCCAATCAGTGCTGACATTGTCAGACTGTGCAGGGACACATCCCCAACTGGTAACATCCATCTGGACCTTCAGCGCAAACTGCTAGTAATTCATCCAGCAGGAATAATACAGGAATGGCACAACACTGGGGGTTGCAAGTAGTTACTAAACCAGACCTGTCAAGAGAGGTGGCAGGTCCTCTTTAAAAATACACCAATAGGTTAACTTGCTGCCTATGAAATCGGTCTGTTTGTGGATGAATGAGACCAGGGAGATTAGATTATGAGCCGCATTGGGAACAGTAACTGGTGTGAATGATGCCGGTAGCTGTACAGCGCTGCAGAATATGATGGCGCTATGTAAGCAACAGGACCTTGAATAAATAGAAGCATAGGTAAGGTATAACTGTGTCCATTCCCATTGAGCACTGATTGATTATATATGGGTCCCCTGATGATAATAATACAAGCAGCCGCATGTACAGTCACTCTCTGTTATAGGGATGGATGGGCACTTGCGCAGTTTTAAGCCACAGCAAACCCCTGTGTTCCGGCCTGACCAATCTTACTAATGGTATGATTGATGGATGTCAAAACACGGGCTCTGGTGCACAGTGCCTCCCCTCCTTTGCCAATGGTAATTTATGATTGTACAGCCCATGAGGCCGCTTAGATCTGCCTGTGAACACATGTTCGTGTATTGCAGAGCTCAGGAGTCTGGCCACTCAAGTGGATATTTGTGTGTCACAATTATGTAGAATTATCATTGCAGTTGTGTGCTTACCAATCTGCACAGGCTTCTTCTTGCTGTGAGATTTTGTCTCATTCCAGAACATCTATTAGCTGGACGCATTTTTCATTTTTCCCTTTTTTTTTTAGATGATGATTCAGATTCTTATCCAAACTACGGACGACATTCATATATAGAAGATGGTAAGAGTTAAGATTTTTACAGCGTGCTGTGACGAACCACTTACAGTCTGGTGCAATATAGCGGACGGCCACCAGGTGGCGACATTCTACGCTTGAAACAAATTAAGTTCTATATCTGAAAATACATTCTCCCACTCACGAATTCTTCTTTCTTCATTCTTCACATCGCCTTCAGGCATTCCGTTCTTCAATCCTGTTACAGGAAAAGAAAAGCAAGATGGAAGCAAAAAAAAAAAAAAAAGCCACATGATGGGCACCAATGACACCCAGTGGACCTCATTGACTATAATAGGGTCCATCAGGTTTTTGTCAGGGTGTCCTTCATTTTACTGAACAAAATAGTGCTGCATGCTGCGCTATCGTGTCAGACACTTTTGATAGAATCTGTAATAGAGCCTCTAAAACAGATGTGAACTCTGCCTTACAGGGACTATGCTGTCCTATGTAAGGGGACAGTATGGGGGCATGTCCTCTCCTATTAGTCAAAAGGCATGAAAAAGGCAAGCATGCTGTTTGGCCAAGAGGATTAATCCAAGATAACGCCAATGTGTTCAAAAGTGGAGCCCTCACAAATACTCTGGACTCATAGCAGTGTGTCCTTTGTGTTCTTTTATCGCTCCTATTAGCCTAAGGGACCTTCACATGGTGAAATTTTGGCATGGAAAACTTGCTAAAATTCAGCCTGCAGCTGTGTGCCTCATGTTAAAAACAACAAGAGGCAGCACTGCAGTCCACAGGCTGACCGTTTAAAGCTATGACCACTCCAGGAAGGGGCGTGTCCTCCTTTCCTGGTGCCGTGTGCAGACAGCCACCACTTGAAGCCATTACGATTGTCACTCGCGGTTTAGCTCCATTCAAACTGGTCCACAGCATCCAAATTGACCAATTGTGGCGGTTACTGCTGTGGCAGATACAGTATGTGGCAGATTTTGACAACGTGTGAACAGGCCCAAACTTTGTACTTTTGTACAAATAGGTGAGCAGATAAGTCCCTATACTAGGCTGCACTCACATAGGATAGCATCATCTCATGATAGATATGTTTTAACCCTTTTGCTGCCAGGGGTTTTTGAACATTTCGTACCTCTGGTAACCAGGAATTTTTTTACACTTTTGACATGTACAGATAAAACCTAAATTACAAAAAAAATCATTCTAAGCCCCCATACACCTATATACATATTTTTGGAAGTCGACACCTGGCACATTGTCAGAATGACACTTAGTGCTTTATGCACACAGACTCCTTCATGCAAATTTGCATCAAATTGTAACTTTACATAAAAATTGCAGAAAGTTGATATTAGGCATTAAAAATATGACCAAAACAGAAAGCTATACGCACCACATCTCCTAAAAGTTTAAAATGTACAAAGTTCATACATACCATTTACGCCTAATTTTAAATGCACATATATTCATAAAATCACCTCAACTGGAAAGAAGACTTATCCAGGTTTAAAGGGGTTGTCCCACTACAACAGCTTAGTTCCTATCCACAGCCAAGTACAAGTGCTCGGTTATCTATGACAGCCCCTTAAAAATGAATGGAGCAGCAACAGACATACATATCCGTGTCTTCATTTCGCCACTCCATTCTTGTGATTGGCGGGGGCACAGTGGAGGTAGGGAATAAGTCGTTGTAACCCCTTTAAGGTGAATTTAAAAAAAAAGTAACCTATAAAATGCACTTATTACACACTCTGAATGATCTCCCATTGTATCGGGGCTAACACTGTCTTATTTTAATATTTAGATTCTCAGCTTTAAAACAAGATCAGCCATTAATAGCAAGTATGTCTCTCATATGTCCAAGGTTACTGAAGTGACACACTGCTAGGACTTAAGAGATATGTCCTTGGCAGGAAAAGGGTTAAACCAGGAGAGCTGCGCCTTTTGGAATGATGTATAATGCACATAAATATTTAATGATTGATTGATTTATTGGCAGCTTTCTTATCATACCGTTATTGAAACCAAGATCTCTTCATGGTATAATACATGTGTATTAGATGCAGTGGTGCTCTGCGGGCTCTAACTTGTGTGCAAACCTCTAATATTTAGATTATTTAAAATTGCATTACTACTATATTTATTGCTCTTTGGGTATGAGGTGTGCCCCTTTCATCTACTACTTTGAGAAGGTTTTAAAGATAAACATGCAAAGTGTCTTCTAACAACATGGAAGGTCCTTAGTGGCTTCACAACAATGGCTGTTCCATACATTTTACATTCAGCTATGTGCTTGTTAACTAGATATGAATAATACCTTATAAATCCACCAACATTGAATTTTACTTATGCCATGGTATTGGCAGGAAAATCTCAAGCTTCAGTACCTCGTTCGAAGAGTGAGATGGATAACATTGACATGGACAATAACGTCCGCAGGTCCATCACATTACCTCTACCGACTCGCTCCTCTTCACTGAAACCAAGCCATGAAAGGTAAGAAGACCCAAGGTAAAGTTGTCCATCGTTTTTTGAGGTTTATGTCTGAATGGTTAGTGTGGGTTCAGATCAGGTATAAATGCTGCAGGTTTTCCACAGCAGAATTGCATGCAAAAAGGCCACAGCCTTTACAGTACCAACAAAATGCTTGAGATTTTCTAAGATCTACATTCTGAAGAGAAAACTCGTACTGTACAGTGACTTGCATTGCAGATAGTCAATCCACAGCCTATCAGTTCATTGTGTGGGTTTTACCTGCAGCTTTCAACTTTTGCATCACAACGATTGAAAGCAGGGGAGGACCTAGCCCATTTCAGGCGTTTTTTGTGGAGACGGTTTTGTTTCTGATCACCACATGGACATACCCTTGCATTCCAATGCGGTGTGCTTTGAAAGTTAGTGATGGAGATTAGGGTTTTTTCATGATTGAACAGCGATTGCCCATCTGTGTATGATTGGTGGTAAACTGCCCCCCAAAAGGTCCAATGATCAGCAGAAAGAAGAGGCAACAGAACCTTCTGAAGCCACACTCTGTAGCATACACCATAGCTGCTTCATGTAAAAAGTTTCCCATAAAAGTTTCCGGTTCTTCTCACTTCTTCTGCCAGCACCAGAGCACATGGGATTCAATCTTCCAGAATGTTAACTTGAATTTAATAGAGAAAATCCATTACCCAGTACATTCTGACATTGGCTTCCTCCTATATGGCCTTGTGGGAACGCTAATGTACTGTCATCTTGCCAGTATAATTCGGGACACATCATTTGTTCACAAAGTGGTCTTCTAGAGGCACATTTTTCCATGTAGGATTTGTCATGGCATGATCCAGGACTTTCACTTCACGTTGTCTTGAGTTGTGACATCCTTCACTCAAGACGACGCTGCTCCTGGGTTTAGATTGAGTGTCGTCCGTCGGCTTAGAAAGATATAGAATTGCAGGCTGGCCTGAAAGGGTTAGTAAGGCCTCTCCCAGCCCTCAGATGGCTTGGCCCTTCACCAAGGAGAAGTATCCAGGGAACAGAATAAGAAACATCTGCGTATCTGACTGCAACTCATATTAGTTTGGGTTAGAAACCATTCAGTTTCTTCTCTCGGAAACAGGCGATTAGAGTTTATTTCTACCCCATTAAGTTCAGAGGAGCCCTCGTCAAAACCTAAATACATAAGAACAGACAAAAAGTGTCCACGACCTCAAGCAGATTTCCTGCCTGCAGATGAAAATGCCTGGACTGAGGATTAGCTGCCGTGGAGTATTTCCATCCAAAACACATGTTCCCCTGGTAACCGGGAGGTTTCACAGTTAATTGCTTTCCTTGTCCTCAGGAATGATTGGGATCCCCCAGACAAGAAGGTCGACACCAGAAAATACAGAGCAGAGCCAAGGAGCATTCATGAGTACCAGCCTGGGAAATCCTCTGCCCTCGTCAATGAGAAGATGGTAATGTAATGCTGGGTCTTGGTGTTTTTGTGCGTGTTCAGGGTCATGGTGGACATTGTTGTGTTACTAGCGGCACGTCGAGCCAAGATTAGTGAAGCTGAACCTCCAATGACATTGCCAAAGTGTAAGTATTGCCCTTTATATGAGGACGGCAGAACTTTTAGATTCCTCGTCCGGTCCTAGGATGGGAAATGGAGGGAGGTCGTTCTGCATAACGTGTCCCTACAGTCTCTGTGTAGACAATACCTCGTGTTACCTGCGTTGCTCACTGTCTAATAATATATGTTCGCTCCGATATAACATATGCCGTTAATAATGTCTAGAACTTTTGCACTTAACCATTTACAACTCTAAGGACGGGAATGGGGAAAAACTGTGTAATGCAATGTGCGTCATTTGTCCTGTGCTACTAAGTATTAACTCTTTTTTTTTTTTTTTCAATAACTAAATATTCATATATGGTACATGGCAACATGCAGTAAAGTACACAAATCATCTTTTTGTGCATAGTTCTAGTGTAGCCAGAACTACAACCAATATCACAAAAGTAATAATTGTGTTTTTTTTTTTCTTTTTGCCTATAATGCTCTTGGTTTTCAACTCCTATAAATAAAAGTGTACTCCCCAAATTCCCTGATATACGTGGACCCTTACTTCCTATATCCAGTCCATGTTTATCTGTCATTCACAATGCCATAAAGGGGTTATGCCATGATAATTGTAAAATATGAATATCTGACATCATATAGTATCCAACAATCTCTAACAAAGCTAGAACCAGCCCCGTACCTCACATGGATCCAGAGATCTCCCAATTTATTGCTCCAGTTGCTCTGCTAGATTTATCTCAGGCTGGAAGGTCAGGGGGCATGTCCTTTTTGCTGCAGCTCTCTCCCTCTAACTGATACAGCTTCTAACAGTAGATATAACTGGTGGCGGTGGAAGATTTAAACTGAGGGCGTGCGACCACCTCTCTCAGGTGGACAAGAAATAAGAAAAAAAGCAATCAGCAGGTGGAGTTATACAGATAGATTTCATTGAATAGCTCAGGGGCTAGTCTCAGTTTTCAGTATTCAGATCCGGGGGTTGGGTTGAAAAATGTAGAATGTGTTTTGTGGGATAACCCCTTTAAAGGGATAGTTCGATCATGTGATATTATAGCTTACTGCTAGGATGTGCCACGACATTCTAATTGGTGGGATCTGACCTCTGGAACTCCCATCATTCCTAAGAACAAAGGGGTCAAAGTTTAATGGAGCTGTGTTGAAGCTTAAAGTGGCCCGTTAATCCAAGAAAAATAATTCACATTAACTGGGGAACGAACAGAACACTTACATAGTGACCTCCTTATCTCCTCAGTTGCAGATTCACTGATTCCCAGGCTCCTCTTCTGTCATCCAAGATGTCCCCACCGTTTCTCAGACTAGCTGATGAATTTGGTAGTCCAGCACTTCCTGCTGCCCTTGGATTGGCCAGCACTGCTCATGTGATCAGCTCTGGCCAATCCAAGAGCAGGGTTGGACAATGAGGAAGTGTCTTGGGCTACCAATGCACAGTAGCCCAAGAAAATATGAAGGAGATCACCATGTAAATGTTCTATTCATTCCCCAGTTAATGTCATTTTTGGCTTGAATCGAATGGTTACTTTAATGGAGTGCCATGGAAAATAAAATTGTTGGAATTCTTAATGTAGTTGTCCAGGTTTAGGAAAACATGGCTGTTTTGTTCCAGAAACAGCACCACACCTGCCCATGGGTTGTGTCTGGCAATGTAGTTCAGTTCCATTAAAGTGAATGAGGCTAAGCTGCAATACAGCACACAACCTGAAGAAATGTGTGGTGCTGTTTTGGGAAGAAAGCAGCTGTTTTTCTAATTTGTGACAACCCCTTTAACCAGTGTTGCCCATTCGATTTGAGGATAGTGTGAACATACCCCAGGCACATGATCCGAAGCCACAGCTCATGCGCGATTTGGAATCTCTCGCTAGCGCTGTGGCGAGAGGTTCAGACTCATGCTTGCGCTGTGGGTTCAGATCCCATGCTTTGATCATGCGCCCAATGTACGGCACGTGAACCCAAGAGGGGCTGCCACTCAGGATCATAGGGCATCTTGGATAACCCCTTTAAGGCTACTATCTTCTCATATATTACATTCCACGAGTAAACTATACTTGACACAGTTGGAGTGGGGGAAAGAGAATGGGATGAATGGTCTTAGCCAAGCAAAATGATTCAGAACCGGACATATTTGCAGCATCCTACAGAAGAAACCTCATACCAAAAATGTTCTAGCGATCAGTGAGGACCCCATTGATCGGACCCCCGCTGATCAGACACTTATCCCCAATCCATCATTGTAATGGGACAACCCCTTAAAGTTAACAGGGTTTGCCGGGATCACAGTATTAAATGCCTATCCTTCTATATAAATTGTTGTGGGGTCCAACTCTTGGCTGCCCTCTTTAAAGCTGCCACATCGCCTGGGCTTCTTCATTGTGTAGGCGGCTTAATAGCGTCTGGGCCAGGTTTCAAAGCTTTACCCCATTCATGTGAATAGTCCTTAAGGTAGGCCATCCGCCCCTCCCTGCCAATCTGACATTGATAGCTAATTTTCAGAATAGGCTATCAATCAAAACTGTTGAGCCCCAAAAATTAATTAAAAAAAAAAAAGAGTTCAAAAGCAATAAAAGCATTAGAGTCCTTTTATCTGGGGGGGATAAATTGCTCAAACAAGAGCCAATCGATGCTAAAGGAAGTCATTCGGCACTCGTTTATCAATTCATTTACTTGGGGCAATGATCGAGAGGGATTTGAAGGAACAATCGTTTTAGTGGTCATTCATTCAAATCTCTACTCATAGAACTACGTTGTTTGAAAGCGTCACGCCCCTGTTTGCTTGAGGAGATGAGCTACTGGCAAACTATGATTTTTATGCCCACCTAAAAGATGCGATCACGGACAAACACTGGTGTGCCGGCTGATCCCTGAGCGAGAACGAACATTAATACAGAGATTTGTTTGGCCGACCATCGGTCTGTAATAAAGGTTTCCGTTCAATCCGCATTCAGTAGAGCTGTAAAGATGTAATGACACATTTGTAACCCTAGGTGACGCCAGTGGTTTAATTTATTATTTTCACAAAAATCTGAATAAATATAAATAAATGTAATTTACCCCATCATAGTGGAAATGGAAATGATAATGTAAAGCTTTTGAGCAGCCGTTCCCTTTATATGTAGGTGCACTTTTCTTTACCTATAGGCAAAAGCCTGTCATTGGTAAGGGTAATACTGAACAGCAATTCTAGGTATTCCATCGGTTCATGTTCTCCGAACAAAAATATTTAGGATATGATACAGTACATAGTGTTTTATGATGGGTGTTGTAGTGCCTGTGATGATGATTGGTCAGTGTTAGTGTGCCTTGTAAGTCGTATTTCCACCCTTGAATACTATTTTTAATCTAAATGGGTTAAACATTTAAATTTGATACATTTAGATTTCTAAACATATCTTTATAGCGGTTGGAGCTCGCTATTCCTGATGCAAAGAAATCCTCTGCAAAGGCATACACTTACAAAATAACATGGCGCTTACCTGCTGCTACCACTAGAGGGGGCTTCTTGCATACTGTTTTACATTGAACTCAATAATAGGACAGTATGCAGAAAGCTCCCTCTAGTAGAAAATCATCTTTTAACTTTTTATCCATGTAGAGGATTTGGAGCTCTGTATCAGAAAAATAGAGCTGTGACTGTTATAAAGGCATATTAAGATTTAATTAGCCCAGAATTTTGAACCTTAAAAAAGACTTGATGATTAAACGTGGATGTTAACTAAGGATTGCTCCAGCCTTTTATATGTTAAATTAATTTCTACCCCTGCCCCTTCGGACCTGTGGAGTCGACCATAGTTTCCTGCTCCCCGCCGGTCTTTTTCGGCTTCTTTTGTCCAAGCTCTCTTCAGAGCTTTTCAGTCCTTGCATGTGAATTCCCAAAATGGACTGGGGTCACGCTCCCCTAGTGACATGCTGCTTGGGGATAACGTCACCACTTTACCCAGTTATTAGCACATGACGCCCCATCCATGCTGTAAGTTTACATGCGAGGAACGGAGCACGGTAAAGAGTGCTCTGGATCGAAGGAGCCAGAACCAAGCAGCGGGGAACCAGTAAGTGTGCTTGACTCCACAGGGCCGGCGGGGAGGAGAATTAGAAAACTTATGAAAAGCTAGAACAACCTTTTAAGGTAACCAGCTCAGCAGCAAAGAGTGCATCATAATAAGGAGATCACTTGCTACTAGATATATACGGTATATACTAGATATAGCGGCAAAACATTTTTATTTATTTTACAATTAGAGAAGCAGCAAAAATAGAAAATTATATATTTTGAAATAAATAAAAATAGTTTATCCCATAATTATAATTATTTAATGTTACGCTCATCCCATTTGTGATATCAGATGGTAGAGAACCATGCATGGCATCTGTTGTGTTGAAGATTCATTTCTTATCCGAAAATTCTTATATGAGGCATGTTAGGTGCATACAACCTCACTTGTGCTGTGTAAATTAAAAGAAGATAAAACCATCTTGATTACCAGTTGTACCAGCAAATTCCACCGATTTAGCTTGTATCTACTAAATGAAGCTCCACCTTTGGGGCCACTCTAATTGCTTGATTGTCTAGCACTGTCAATCAATGGGGAGGGGGGAATGCCCAGCTTCGAGGGGTGCTACAAAAGCAGTGCTCTAAGAGCTCTGGCCTGCCACTTGGTGCTCAAACCAGCTCATTTTTATATTACTAAAAATGCAGATGTCTCGGCAACAGTTCTACCTACAGACAAAGCAAAGGAATTGTTTTAACAGCATGACCAGGCCTACCAAGCAGCATGCCTGGTTTAATAGGGTTGATCATGCTGACAGATGCTAACTTCTTCTCTGTCTGGCTATTTAGCATGGCACAGAGTCTCCGTTAGCAATCTTTGTCGGACCAGCAGTCGGTCTAGGGAAAAGTGAGGGGTGGTGACTCAATTAGAGCATCATTATGTTATCCCAGTAGTGTGGCTGGTCAGGGCTCACATTATACCAATCAATGTGCTGCTCCTCTGCTGGCATATTTTGGGGTCTGTCAAGAGAACAGCAGAGGTGTCATTCTGTCAGTTACTCCAGCCCTTAACCCACTATTATGATGAGGATTACTTTGCAGATAAATTCTTCCCTTTGTAACAAAGTCATGCACTAAAATAATTTTCCTCGCCCATTGAGAACGTTTATATGTCTCTGAGATCATTTCTTGTATTGTAGTAATGAGAGAGTACATAAAAATATAAAATCTAAAAAAGATCCCTTTCTGGAATTGTCCCTTTTAAAGTGGCTTCTTGCGCAATGTGAAGTCTCAGTCTAGTATCAGCACATTTATACAGTAAGTACTGACCTACTGAAGTGTAAGACAATGTACCTTAGTCTGCTTATGGGGAGGAGAGATATGTAATGCATCTAACTGATTAAAACAGCGGTACGGCCCACACATCTGTAACACTCTGCTCCGTTGTGTGCCTTCCCCTTTTGTGTGATTTTCGGCATGTCTGTATTGTTTATGCTGTCACTTTATTCTTTGTATTTTTTGTGTCTTGCCGAAATGTCTCTGTAATTTTCTGTCTTTTGTTTCATCCGACTGCCTGACTGTGTTGGAACTTCTGTTTCTTGCATATCCATGTTCTGTTAGAGATGCAGGATGAAGTACGCCGGTTCCATCCGCTGTAACAGATCATAAATCTCCCCATTTAGTTTCCAGTCCTGGCAGGGGAAAGACGTGCTTGGGAATTCTGCATCTCTTAACGGTCCCTTTTCCTTCTTCTTTTCATAATCTTATTCTCCTTCTTCCTTCCATTCCCCTGTCATGAACTCTGTAGACTCGGGATAAAAGTCCAGAAGAGATAGATTTAAAGAATGAACCTTGGTATAAATTCTTTTCGGAATTGGAATTTGGGAAGCCGGTAAGTAGGATAGATCGCTTATCAGCTACTGTGTGCTTTGTTATAGCTGCAAATAACGTAACAATAGCCACTTGTAGAGGGCACAAAAGATCCTTTTCTCGGTCACAAAACTGGGTATCTCAAAGCAGATCTTGGATTTTAGAGACTATGTACTAGAATACATCAGTTTTTACTGCATGTTCTACTGACACAGTGGTGCTGTGGTTGGCATAGACGCTTTTAATATATCCCCTGTTTGTTGACATTCCATTCTCCAGCCCCCACTGTTCCCGGTGTCCATTTATTGTGATGAAATTTCCGTTATCCGGTTGCCTCAACAATTACGCCCTCAAATGTAATTATTGCACAGCAGTTATCTGATTTATAGTTGCAGATATTGTCAGTGTTTGTATACAGATCCTAATGGAGCCTAGATATCACATTAGTGCGTTTCTGGAAGAGTCAGGAAACAATGTCCAGATAGATTCCACTTCATTTTACTTAGACTCTATTTAAAGGGAATGTGTCATCAGAAAATGACCTATTATTCAAATTGTGTATGTTTAACAGATTTTTAAAAAATTTTTGGTGGTTATTTTAATTCTCTGTGTCAATATCTATATTTAAACAAAAACATTCTTCCCTAGTACAATGACCTCTGCACAGAACATGGCTAGAAAACTCTCCTATAGAAGTCAATGAAGTCCCCTCCCGTCCATTGTGTCTGTGCTGTAAAGCGATTCTTTAAAGGGTTTCTGTCATCAAGTTTTGACATTATAAGCTGTCTGACATTAGCTATGTGCTAATGTCAGAGCAGCTTGATTAATGTCTTTTTTATAAAAATCCGATTTATATTTTGGCTGAAAAACGTACTTTTATGATATGTAAATTAGCCTCTAGGAGCAGGGGGGGCGTTGCCCTGCTCCTAGAGGCTCCGTGCGGCAACCTGCTGGCACGCCCCTTCTTACTTTGAGTGACAGTGCCGGGCAGCGATCCTCCGGCACTGTCTCCTTCTGAAATCCCACGCTGTCCTTGCTTCCGGGTGTACTCAGAGGTATTCAGCGCAGGCGCGGTGAGCTGAGGACAGCAGGCACCAGCGTCCTCTGCTCACCGCGCCTGCGCCGAATACAGAGCGGCGGCGCAGGCGCGGGATTTCAGAAGGAGACAGTGGTGGAGGATCGCTGCCTGGCACTGTCACTCAAAGTAAGAAGGGGCGTGCCAGCAGGTTGCCGCACGGAGCCTCTAGGAGCAGGACAACGCCCCCCCTGCTCCTAGAGGCTAATTTACATATTATAAAAGTACGTTTTTCAGCCAAAATATAAATCGGATTTTTATAAAAAAGACATTATCAAGCTGCTCTGACATTAGCACATAGCTAATGTCAGACAGCTTATAATGTCAAAACTTGATGACAGAAACCCTTTAAAAAGGAATAGTGTCATCAGAAAATGAACTATTGTTTAAATCACGTTTTTATGTTTAGCATATTTTTAAAGAATTTTTGGTGATGTTATTTCTAATTTTCCATGTAAATATTTATATTTAAACAAAAAACACAAAAGCCTACAGTTTTCCCGCTGGCCGCTAAGCCTGATAATAGGCGCCACTTTTTGGTCTGTACAGATCGCTTTACTGCAGTTATCTGCTTATCTGTACAGAGGTGATATCATTACAGGCAGGATTAGAATGACAGATAAGACAGGATCCTCCATTTACAAAAAGGTGATTGTCAGAGCTTATCTAATAATTCTTTCTATTCTATTCTTTACAATGACCTCTGCACAGAGCATGCCCAGAAAACTCTCCCATAGAAGTCAATGAGGTCCCCTCCTGACCATTGTGTCCATGGCCCGTGGGGCTGCCGTAAATAATTTTTTACTGCTTTCTATATGCTGTTACGAACAGCTCAGGCAAGATGGCCGCCCTCATAATCATGTTCAGCAAATAGAAAAAAAAAAATCTGCAATCAGAAAATAAAAACAAATGTGTGTTGCCATCTATTTTTGCCATCTATTTTTAATTTTTGGCAGATAAGATTTTTGGTGAAACATTTCCTTTTAGGTGCATTCACGCTCTGCAGTTCTCTTACACAACCGATTAGTTACATCCACAGGATAGCTATTCACACCATTGTATGCATTATTCTGCTTTCATGTTCAGACTAATGATACATTTTACAATACATGTCACATATCAATAAGCGGTCATGCTAATAATTAGGAAGGCGTTCAACTTTCGCCAACAATAAACGTTACACACTTTACAGCCTTGGGTTCCATCCCCCATCTAAACCTGCAGGTTCTTTGTATGAGAAGTAAACCTTGTGGTTACTATAGCTGGACACCATTGGTGTGTGAATCTGGAGACAGTGACCCAGGTTTACTAATGTGTCCACGGCAAAAATCTGTGGCACAGTTTGGCGCATCTTAGGGTATGGCCACACGTTCTGCTTGTCTGATGCAGTTTTGAAAGCCAAAACCAAGAGAGAATGTTTTTTTAAAGAGTAGAAATGTATATGTCCTTAATGCTTTCTCTGCTTTTATGATCCATCCTGATGTTGGCCTCCAAAACTTCATCAGGAAACTGGACCACGTGACCATACCCTTAGATATTTTACAGCTAACCACATGGCTGGCTTCTCACTGGCAAAAACATTGGCTGCATTTGTTAGAGATGAATTTAGCAGCTGCTGGTTAGAGAATGGAAAATGCTGTGAGAATGTAACTTCAGAAACACTCAGGTGTGATATGATGGCTGGAGCCGAAATGTATCCGTGACACCTTCATGTGTGTATAAAGGACAGCTTTACATTTATTATCTGCCTTGTTTTATACAACTTAATCTGCTAGAATTATATTCCATGCTCCACTTGAACATTAATATACACCATAGAGCACCAGGTCACTAGTATACAACATGCTCCATTAGATCACTAGTATACACCATGCTCTGCTAGACCACTAGTATACACCGTACTGGACCAGAACACTAGTATATACCGTACTGCACCAGAACACTAGTATACACTGTAATGCACCAGAACACTAGTATACACCATGCTCTGCTAGACCACTGGTATACACCGTACTGCACCAGAACACTAGTATACACCGTACTGCACCAGAACACTAGTGTACACCGTACTGCACCAGAACACTAGTGTACACCGTACTGCACCAGAACACTAGTGTACACCATACTGCACCAGAACACTAGTGTACACCGTACTGCACCAGAACACTAGTGTACACCGTACTGCACCAGAACACTAGAATACACCGTACTGCACCAGAACACTAGTGTACACCGTACTGCACCAGAACACTAGTGTACACCGTACTGCACCAGAACACTAGTATACACCGTACTGCACCAGAACACTAGTGTACACCATGCTCTGCTAGACCACTAGTATACACTGTAATGCACCAGAACACTAGTATACATCGTACTGCACCAGAACACTAGTATACACCGTACTGCACCAGAATACTAGTATACACCGTACTGCACCAGAACACTAGTATATACCGTACTGCACCAGAACACTAGTATACACTGTAATGCACCAGAATACTAGTATACACCGTACCAGTGGCGTAACTAGAAATGACTGGGCCCCACAGCAAATTTTTGAATGGGGCCCCCTTCCCCAGTAATTTTTTCACACCCCCTTCCTTTCATGCCGCCCCCTTTCCTGTGGCTATTAAAGACCGCTCTCTCAGACCAGGCCCGGCAGCTTTTCCATCTGTTTTCTACACTCTCTATACTGCCACTGTATATAATTTCATTGTGTATTACTGTTGAGGGCCCCTGACAAAAACTTTTATTACTTCCCCTGCTTCCCCTATAGTTATGCCCCTGCACCGTACTGCACCAGAACACTAGTATACACTGTAATGCACCAGAACACTAGTATACACCGTACTGCACCAGATCACTAGTGTACACCGTACTGCAAAAGAACACTAGTATACACCGTACTGCACCAGAACACTAGTGTACACTGTACTGCACCAGATCACTAGTGTACACCGTACTGCACCAGAACACTAGTATACACCGTACTGCACCAGAACACTAGTATACACCGTACTGCACCAGAACACTAGTATACACCGTACTGCACCAGAACACTAGTATACACTGTAATGCACCAGAACACTAGTATACACCATGCTCCACTGGAACACTAATATATACACCATGCTACACCAGAACACCGGTGTATATCATACTGCACTAGAATACTAGTATACACTGTACAGAACCAGAACACTAATATACACCATGCTCCACTAGATCACTAGCATACACCATACTGCAACCGAACACTAATATACACCGTACTTCACCAGAATAGTCATGTATACCATGCTCAATGCAAAACTTTTCATGTCCTATTCATAAAAGCAAATTGAAACAGGTCATGTTGGGAACACTACAATGAGTGAAAGGGGTATTTTTATCTCCATAAAATATACCATAAGATGTGTCCCACCTCTGAGACCTGTCCTGTCTCTAGAACTCCTCACCCTGTCCTGCTGGTTGCCATCCAGGCTGTGAGCGGTGACCTGGTTTACGGAAACAGCTGAACGCGCTGTGTTAAGCTGTTTCCATAACTCACAAAGAGGTGAGATGCAGAAACGGCATAGCTTGATGTGATACAGTTACAGCATAGCACTGTGAGCCCCACTGTCTCCGTAATCTCAACCCCTTTTTCCAGCCCGGAGACCGGTTCAGGAGACTTCTTTTTAGAGATAGGTGCAAGTCCTGGACTTCTCATCTCAGAGGGATCTTTATCTATGACAGGGATGCTCAACCTGCGGCCCTCCAGCTGTTGTAGAACTACAACTCCCACCATGCCCTTCGTTGACCCATGGGTTTTCAGATATCTACACAGTAAAGTTTTTACCAGTATTAATAAGTAGACAATTTAAACTCCAACTCCACTTAAGACCTGAAAAATAAGGGTTCAATGAATCTGAAATATGGATTTGTTTGGTGGTCACCAGTGACAATGAATAGACCTCTTCAAGGTTAACGTGGTTGATGTTGTGTTTGTGAATGAACGGTGCTCGTACATGAATTATCAAGAGCTGTGTAAAGCTTTCATTCACTACAACAGTGTGGCCGGAACTGTAGTAATGATACGACCCAGTGCTTGCCTTATCGAATTAATAGATTTATGGGTTAGTTGGCCATACAGGTGCATCAGAAAAACACACCGCTACTCTTCTCCATTATATAAAAGGTAGTTCAGTTGTATTACACAGCTGCTTTGTAAGGACTGTACACATTTCATGAACTTTGTGGCTGAACCTCTCTCTCATTGTCCTACATTGCCAACATGGAATTTCAGCCATTTGTAAATGTGGTAGGTACTTGTGGCCTTCAAGCACATTAACAATGAGCAATTTATGCCTTTCCTCTGGATACCAAGATTCTGTAAGCTTTTTCCCTCTCATGCCCCAATGGCGTTAAATTCTTCATGGTCACCAGGGGACCTAACTTAGCTAGAATTCTCCTTCTTGACTACAGGTGACAATCCACAGACCCTGTGAACTCACCTGTGTTCAGGCAGGGTCTTGCCCTAGCATGTTAGGGCGCTTCCTCAAGCACTGAACTGCAAGCCTCTCCAAACTAACTTAATTTCTAAGATCTTCGAACTGTCTGCATGGCCGCTTAGCCCCCCCAGTATGGTACGGGACATGCTTTTGCTTGTTTCCTTCTATATACTTTCCTCTTCCTGCAGATGCCTCAACTTATGTGTTACTTTCAAAGCCATACTCCTTGTGATATCTTGTCTCTCTCTTTTCATTTCCTTATTTGCTCCTCTGCTTTCCATCAGCCTCCAAAAAAGATTTGGGATTATACTCCGGGGGATTGCTCTATCCTTAAAGTAGAGGATAGGAAGGTAAAGATGCTTTCTTAATTCTGTCCGGCAGAGTCTGGTGCAGTGTCTGACAGTTTGCGTGTGTTGTATGTGTGATTAGCTTTTATTTCGCAGCTCCTTGAGCTACTTTTTATTTTGGCAGTCTGTTTGTATTAGCATGATGTCATTGTCTGCATTTCTACCCAAACTTACTTAACCATTTTTCAGTCTGAACTTTTTGTTGAGACTAATTTTACGTTGGAGAAATTTGGACAGTATGTCTCGGATTAGGTACAGTTACAATATCTTGTGCTCATATATGGTCTTCAACAAAAAAAACAGTATGGATCACAAGGTGAGCCCTTATAGAGGCCATCTTTAGGCTACATTCACACAAACTGGAAAAATGGCCATGTGATAGCCAGTTAGGTAACGGCCGTCACACAGCAATTTTTAGAACCAGTTGAAGTCAGTGGGGTGTTGGCCGTTTTTTTTTTTAATGGACATCCTATTTTTGGCCAGACAGACCCTATAGAAATCAAAGCCGATTACGGTAGGTGAAAATAGGCCACCACCCCCTTTATCCACTTGCACGTGCAAGACATTCACCCCTCATTGAATTCAGCAGGACCTGCACAGAGGAGCGAGTATCCCATGCATGCAATTGGATGAGGTGGTTTACACCACAAAAAGTGGAAGATGATATAAATACTTGCCAGTTTTCTGCTATGCAGACCTTTTGTAGATGGACCCTTGTCATTCGAAGAATGTGGCTCTCAATTATTTTAGTTTTTCAACTCCTGTGACAGTACAGAAAATTAGAAAATGAATGGAATTGTGAACAGAGCCGTTACCATTCTGTAATCAAGCCCTTTTGGCTTTCTGCACACTTTGAGTTGTCCACAGCCATAATATAGCACTCTGTGGGCCTATACTGTACTATATTATAATTCAGCAAAGAATACATTGATACCTGCTCCATTAGTTCCCGTATTACAGCGGTATATGCTGCTCATTCACACTTCCATAGTACAGGTCCATATTAAATAAAATCTATCTATCAGCGACCTTCCTATCCAGCTGTTGGCATAGACATGTAGCTATGGTTCACCTGATTAATACACAGGGGAACCTGTTATGATCATTCTTCTTAATATGCAAATTACGCCTTTGGTGCAATGAGGGCATCACCATTGCTCTTAAACCCAAGCTCCGTTCTGTGACCAGCCCCTCCCTTGCGGCTTTACCACTGCCTGGTCCTGTGAATCAAAGCGTTGAGGGAGAGGCTGCCCACAGAAAGGAGCGGAGCTTGGGTGCAACAGGAACAATGGCGATGCACTCATTGCACCAAATGCCTAATTTGCATGTTAAGAAAAAGTATCATAACTCGGCAATGGAGCCTCATTGCAAAACCAGTGCCAGTCTGCTCAGATGGTTTCATTCACATTTGCATTTTTAACGTCCGTATTTCAGCAACATTACAAAAACTGGGGCAAAAAAATAGTTAACCATTTAACAAAAAAACTAATATATGGATGAAAAAATGCTAACATAGCAAAATACAGATCAAAATGGATACAATACAGAACCAAATATGGGGCAAATTGTAAAGATCTGTACTGCACATATGTACTTGATCCATCTTTTGAAGGAACCTAATGCTGTGTCATACAGAGGCACCGTATGGGATTATGCCTTCATAGTATAGACCCGTATGGATTCCATACGTCAGGTATAAATTGTAATAGATGCTCATTCTTCTCAGTTTATGTGGGAAGGGGAAACTGAATTGTGGTACTGTATGTCATTGAGACTTTTCGCTAAGTTACGTTCTTCACCAGTAGCTAGCGACTCTCTCCATAATGTCCCACTAGCTGACAACATTTGGTGTCTTCATGGACGGCTGCCCATTGTTTAGTAAAATCTGCAGATTCAGAGGAAGATGACAAAGTGTGAAGAACATTGCTGAGTTCAAACAGATTCCGACTGCATGTGCTAAATACAGTGTGCAGGATGTGTGTCTATCTTCATTCAGCAGGACCTGTGCTGACGTCACCGCGTTCACCAGGTGAGCGCGATGATGTCAGAGCAGGTCCTGCAAGAAGAAGAAAGAAGACGATAATGGCTGCGTGATCAAGTGGATGAGGTGAGTAATTTTTTTACCATCAGTTGACATTTTACTTAGCATTCTGTATTAAAGAATGCTATTATTTTCTATTATAACCATGTTAAAATGGAAAATAATAAAATCTACAGAACACCGAACCCAAACCCGAACTTCAGTAAAGAAGTTCGGGTCTGGGTACCACATTCAGTTTTTTATCATGCGCGTGTAAAACGCATTAAAACGCTGTGCACCCGCGTGGTAAAAACTAAACAACGCAACACAATCGCAGACAAAACTGACTGAAATTGTGTGCGCACTTGCTCGGGTTTCCGCAATGCATCCGGATCTCTTCCGCGACGCTCGTGTGAAAGGAGCCTTAACGAATGTGGCTATCTATGCCTTTAAAGGGACATTTCCATAAAAATAAATTTTGTAGCACGTATTAACAACGTGTATGTAAATATTCTATTTTATATAAAAAAACAAAAAACGGGTGGATGTTTTTTTGGATCTAAATTTTTAAAGTGACTTTGTGTTCTTGCTCTTTAACTTGCTCTCTGTTTGGAATTTTAACTTTCTCAGTCAGACCATTCACATGCGACCAGAGAGGGAAGAAGGTGTGCCTCAAATAGCGCCTAAAAAATTATACTAAGGCCTGTTTCATATCTGCGTTCAAGCAGATCTGGCAGGCTGTACTGGCCGGGAGCTACCCGCCGGATCCATCACTGCCGTGCACTGGCCCCATTCACTATAATGGGGACCAGCAGAGACTCGGCCACAACCTGGCAAATATGCAGATAAGCAGCCGGTGTCCCAATTATCCTAATTTTATACCTACTATGATCATGAGGATTACCTTTCAGATAACAGCTTCCCCCTCACAGCAGCAACAGACTGACATTGGATTACCAATCAGTATAGGAGGTCTTATCATTTGTGTTGACTGCTGCACAAGGACAAGATTTTATAGTTAATTTTCCGTGATTTTCAGTACTGCTGAAATAACAAAGTTCTACTCCTTTCTGATGGAAGTGTCCCTTTAAGTGAGCCATGAAAAACATTCTGTACATTTAATTGGCCAGCTCAGTGCGTCCTATACTATACTTTTAGACGTCTTACGTGGAAGGTATAAATCTGTCTTTTCCTATTAATTTTACATGTTCTAATCAAATTTCACTTTTTGAATCACCTTACATAGCGGACTGTCTGGGACTGTGTTTGTATCCGATCCTATATGAGAATAAACCGCAATAAAGCAGTTGTACCTCCTACGTCTTTGCACTTAAAGGACCCGTTGCATGAGCACTTGTCAGCTGTCTCTGCAACTGCTGCGCCCTCTCCACCCTGACAGGGACAGGCGTGATGACGTTTTCACTTTCTGATCCTACTAATCAAAGTGCAGAGGGCGCGGCAGTTGCAGAGAGAGCTGAGCCTCTAGGTGTAAAGGTAATGCCCCCGTTGCTCCTATAGGCTCATTTGCATATAGTTTTTTCAGCAATGCGGTCACATACGAACATGGGACCAAATCAGATGTCTTCAGCTGCTGAGTGCACATGTAATAGGCCCGTTTTATAGGTACAAATCTGCTGACAGATGCTCTTCAAGCTCCTTGAACTATAAAGAACTTGAAAATCTCTATACACGAGCACAGACAGATTTGTGCTATCCCCGTGTTCTGCTGCTGTGTGTTAGATCTAACCAGATAACTGATGTGTGTGTGTTTTTATCATTTTAATTGCTACCAGGGAAAAAATAAAGGATAATTAAGATGGAAAAATAATTGCCCCAATCTTCATTGATTACTCCTATGTAGATGAATATAACTGGACATAGAGTGGTACATCAGCTGTAACTTCACTAATGGCTTTCACGCCCATCAGGATTGTAGAAGGTTTGGTGAGCGGCTGACTGCCGCATCTTAGTTTTCAGCTGGCCAATTATGTAATGTACAGTCTATGCATGCTAATAGATACAGATAATTAGCACATTCATGGTTCATTTACATGCTTTATTTCAAGGTCAGATCAGCAATTTTTTTTGCATGTAATGTACACAGAGAAAATGTAAAAAGAGCGCTCCATTGGGCTTAAAAAATGGCTTGCTATGTATGCCTCTCCCCAGTGTGATCGTTCCTTGCAGGCTCGTCTCAAACAGTAGCATTTATTTCTATTTTGCAGTCCTATATAGACGATCGAATCGTTTATCCCAGCTTGAAAATTCTCGCTGGTCAGCAGCTAATACCCCCAATGTAAACCGGTTGACGTCCTGCCGACATAACGTAAAAAGTGTAGGGGACGAACAATCGTAGTAACAGTCGGGACTTTTAAACAAGCACGGATCGATCAGTTTTATCGTGGATTTGCGCTTGTGATGGCTCAGAATCGAGCCACATAAAATGACGCTATGGGTTGTATTACACCATGAGATTATCTGGCCAATCGTTGGTGTGTATAACAAAAGATCTGTGTGTGTAATAGGCCATCTGACCAATGATTGGTGTAATACAGTCCTCAGGAATTGTCATCTATAGGGAATCTCTGCCGGCGACGGGTTCCCTTTAAATCGCTTTGCATGTTCCCGGTAATTGGGCGCATTTAAAGCTTTTATCTACATGTTGTCAAGGTAATACTGAGGAATGAAGGAATAAAACAGGGTTTTGCCATCTTTTACCTGAAGCAGATAACAACGTTTTCAGTGTTCTTCTATTATGACAGCGTCTGTAATGTAAAATGGAGTTGACGTCAATGGTTTTTTATGTTTCGCTGTAGTTATTATATAACGTTTCGCCAAGCAGATGAGCAAACATATGTGTCCTGTTGTGCCCTATAGCTCCTCAATGTGTGTCCTGCAATGACCGCCGGAGACCCGTGTCAATGTGTAACGTCTGTTATTGTCTTGTTCTTCTTTAACTAGACTGAGCTAGAGAAAGACCTCTATCGGTACGAGTCTGAGTTAGATGCAGATTTAGAGAGAATGGACAAGTGTTATAAAGCTTCCGATAAAATGGTATGAAAGTTCTTTCTACTGCCCATATGTCTCCCTGCAAGATATGGAATGAAGAAAGGCTTATGTCATAACATCACTAATCCCATCTGCACCCCGGCCTGCCGAATGTGTAACCGCATCATGACATTTCTGCATCTTACTGTATACAGTAGCCTCCTCTCCCTGCAGTGACCATAGGGTTCCACAGCAATATGTCTGCATGTGTCCACCTGGCTGCCCTGTGCTCGTGAACCGGGCTCTCCGTATTTGTGAAGGTGCATTCTCATGTAGAACCAGACAACCCAAAGCCTACATTGTTGTGTCAGGTTCCTATCAGTATTATTACTTAGACATTTTATAGTGACATTTCTTAAAGGGATTGTACAGAATTAGAAAAACCTACCGGTATTTTCTTTCAGATACAGCATCACATCAGTCCATGGGTTGTGTGTGTTCACAGCAACAGAAAGAATACTTCCCCTAAAACGTAACCTTTCTCCATGAGTATAAAGTGTCCCCCCATGTGCCGGGCACCCCACATGGAATATACGTACCCCGATCGCCGCACCGCCGCTGCTGCTTCTCCCTGCGCGCGGATGAAAACATCCGGGGTCGAAGGGGGGGGGAGAAGCCAATGGCAGACAGGGACGAGCCTCCGTAGTGTCACCGGTGATGCTAGGGAGGCTCGCCCCAGTCCCCGCCTGCCATTGGCTGCTCCTTCTGTCCCCCACCATCAGGAGAGTTGTGACACCCACATGCACATTCAATGACTAGCCGATCCCAGCAAAATAAACGGATTCAGCCAACTTTAATCCCAGCTTTAGTCAGCGCATTTTTGATAACTTAATCTTAGGGAATCAGAATTCGCTAATATTTTCTTTAGCTCCAAGAAGCACCTATTTTCCTAAATCAGTGGCTCTATGAAGCAGGGTCTTATTAGAAGCTAATATTCTGATTCAGTGGCATCAATTATCACTCTGGAAATTATTTCCCAAAGCACGTTCTGATTTCACATTCTTAAACCTCAATTTAGAAGCCTAATTAATTCTCTTCTCTGTCTCTGCCCATAAATCCAGCCTGTGCATTGTGGCATTGTTGCGCTGAGCCTTGCAGTGATAAATATCAGAAAGTATTGGTCAGGATGATTCTAGCCTTTTTACTTAGGGCTCTTTCACACAAGCGGATCCCGTGCGTGGTATCCACTGCGTGAAAAGAGCCAAGCCCCGTTCCGGACAGCAGAGACACGGAGCATTAACATGATTGATAATGCTCTTTGCCTCTCTGTGACCTTTTTACTACAAAATCACAGTGAGATAATGTTGTCACCGTAATTTTGTAGTAAAAAGATCACAGAGAGGCAAAGAGCATTATCAATCATGTTAATACTCCGTGCTACTGCTGTCCGGAATGGGGCTTGGTTCTCTTTCACGCAGCAGATTACCCGCACAGCATCCGCTCGTATAAAAGAGCCCCTAAAACAAAATTACCCTATCAAAATGGTGCTCAACCTGCCTCATGAATGGTGCATCCCTGTTGTTGGTTCTACAAGAGGCACCTCTATCGCATATTGTAAATCTGCTCATTTATGTTTTGGCTTGGCTCCTTGCTATTTTCTTGTCTGTGCTTGCAAAGCTTTGGCTGATCAGTAAAAGTGCTTCCATAATCCGCTTCTAGATGTGTCGTAAGACTCTGTGTACTAAGTCTTAATGAATATCACTTCAATGAGATTGATAAATGCTTCCAATGTGCCCTTTGCCAGTCGGTGGCATCTCATGCTGAATGTACTGTAGGTGTACGGTAAGATCTTTCCACCGGGTTAAGCTCTTTCAAAAATTGCAGTCTATGCCAAACATAAGAAGAAGTATCAGTCTGTCCCTTATAAAAAAATTTTATACTTCTTTTTTGGTCCACTGCTATCAGAAACTGACTCAAAATCTGCATATGAGATTCCAGCCTTAAAAGCATAGATGTTCAAATAAACCTGCTCCCCCCAGGGGTGCACCTAGCCTTTCTGCTGCTTGATCCTGGGTTCAGACCTGAGCGTTCTTGAAACGCGCGTATTACAGCGCGTTTTTGCAAAATAGGAAACGCGCGTTCTTGTGATTGACTACTGTGGTGTCAATCACAATACGCGCGACAAACGCCCCAAAAAAAGCTCAAGTACTTGTTTATGCGTAGAGCGTTTTACAGCGCGTTCGAACGCACTGTAAAACGCGAAAATGTGAACCAGTCCCATAGGAAAGCATTGGTTTGCATGTGTTGAGCGTTTTACAGCGCGTTCGAACGCGCTGTAAAACGCGCAAGTGTGAACTTAGGGTAAGGTGGAAATTGAAACATCCCCCCCCCCCCCAATGCCAATTTCTTAACCTAACCCCTTCACTACAATGAAAGCACTCATTGCCCATGACCCTTCCGCTGCCCCATATTGCCCCTACCTGGTGCTGTCTGAGGCGCCTCACCTGGCCTTATTGGTGGTGCACCCCTGCTCCCCCCACTCCTGCCGTTTCCTGAAACATTGCAGTCCAGTGCCCCCTGTGAGTCTAGGGTTCTATTCAGGTGCTGATAATTAGTGCTTTTCTGAACCCCTGTAGGGGATTCTGTGGACAAGTTGTATCTATAGAATCATTGTCAGGATGTCTCCATGCACAAAGGATATGCAGATTGCAGAGCTCCATAGCATGAAATAGGCTACAGTAGAAACCACCTAAGTGACACTTCCAAAATGTGAACCTGTAGTGTGGGAGAAGCATAATCCGTCACCATGCCCCATTGCGGTGATCTACCCCATACCTATCTGGGGTGCCACACCAAGAGCTAGAATGAACATAAAGTTGGCACTTTGGTGTTAAAAAGTCACAAACTATGTGTTAACGACCTTTTAAATGCGACTTTTCAAAAAATTGTTGCATCTCTCGGACGTTATACCACTCTCGCCACTTTCTCTAATAGGGGCATGGCAAGGGCAGGAAGGGGGTCTGGCCAGCCACCCTAAAAAATGTATCTTTATTTACGCTAGATGTCAGGCGCACATGAAGCTAGAAATCTATGTCGGCTCTGAGCTGTCGTTGATTTCTGTTCAGGAGAACGGACTGCAGGGGGATGCAACTAATTTATGATGAGACGTGTGCCCAGAAAGCACCAATCTTGATAAATCTCACCATAGATTGTATTGTAGGTAATCGCATAATCACAGTGTTAGGGCTCATGCACACGAACGTGCCATGTTTTGCGGTCCGCAAATCCCAGATCCGCAAAACACAGATGCCACCCGTGTGCCTTCCGCAATTTGCGTAACGGAACGGGCAGCCCATTGTAGCAATGCCTATTCTTGTCCGCAAAAGACACAAGAATAGGACATGATCTATAATTTTTGCAGGGTCACGGAGCAGAGCAACAGATGTGGACAGCACATGTCTTTTGCGGCCCAATTGAAGTGAATGGGTCCGCATCCGAACCGCAAAAAATGTGGTTCGGATGCTGAACCAAACCACGCTCGTGTGAATGTGCCCTTAGGCAAGGCTTTAATGTTATGGCTTATCACCATCTTTTTTTCATTCGGGACAGGCGTAGCTCTCCAGGGTAACCCCCCCCCCCCCCCCCACGACTACCACCAATTCTCTCCCCATAGTTAATTATTCTGGGTCCCTGTCATTATTACATGGGGGAGGGGGAGTATAATATTGGGGTTAATTGCAATGAAAACCTGAAATGGAGTTAGACTTTGAGTAAAATATCATTCCAATATGCAAATAGAATTAAAGGGGTTTATCCCATGATTAATGTCACTGACAAAGCTAGAACCAGCCCTGTACCTCGCATGGAGATCTCGCCAGTCATTGCTTTGATTACACTGCTAGATTTATATCCAGCTGGCAGCTCAGGGGTGTGTCCTTTCTGTTCCATCTCTCTTCCTATCACAGCTCAGGGGTGTGTCCTTTCTGTTGCAGCCCTATCACATCTCAGGGGGGCTGTCCTCTGCTGCAGATCTCTCTCTCTCTCTGTAACGGTCACAACTTCTAATAAGATATGACTGGTGGCAGTTCAATGGTGAAATTGAGCGTGTGTGACCACCTCAGAGAGATGAGGAGAAGAGCAAACAGCAGGTGGCGCCGCACAGATCCATTTTTATTGAATAACTCAAGTGGGTATACAACATTTGTAATTACATGCAGTTGCAAAGGTATTCGGATCCAGGTGCTGGTTTGAAAAATATTTACCCCTTTAATTAAATATTAATTCATAGAAAATCTTCATTGTATAATTCATCCTTCTATTGTTAATTTATGAATGAACCCTTTTATTACATATAAAATCCTGAAGGCAGGAGACATTTGGTTAGGAATTGGAGACCTTCCCCCTATCCTTTCCACAGCTGAGGTTCTGTTTTACACTTGAGTTTTTCCCTGACGTGGGATTGCACCTCTGAAGGAAAAGCTGTGTGTGAAAACAATCCCGGGCTTGCTATTCCTGTACCAGCTGCTTATCTGCCTGTGCTGCCGGCTTTGTAGGCAGTGACTCATTTACTGACATAAAAGCGACTAGTCATTGTAAAGCACACTGCCTGCCCCTGAAAGCTGGCTGTCTGGAGACATGGGCGCACACTGCGGTGGCTAAAGTTTTCATACATTCATAGAGGCACAATGGCAGAAGGCACAGCCTGCTAGAGGAGATTGTCTGCCATTTCTCCGTCTGAATGACCACTTTTCTTGGATTCTTACAGAACGCAGCAGGGAGCCGTCCGGACGACCTTCCATCCTAGTAAGTTGCAGTCATTTCTCACGTGCATGTATGTTTCCTGTGCTTGCTATGTTACCTTATAGCCCCATTGTGTACAATTTGTACCCCGGGGTAACGCGTTTCAGTAAAGACTGTCTCCAGGCCCTATATAGGTCAGGGGTGCTTAGCACCTACACTTTTGTTGATAGAATTTGTCCTCTGTTGTACAATTTTTGTAGCATGCAATATTATTATGTATCAAGAGAGATCATTTATGGAAGTGCCCCCATACGACTTGTGACAGCTTCCAAATCTTGCTTCATTTTAACTGGTATTAACCATTTAGAGTACATTCATATCTACGTTATGAAAGCCGGCATGCCGTACTTCACCGTACCCAGCATTGCCGGATACCGCCGTTCACCTCTGGATCCCTATTAACTAGAATGGGATCCAGTGGTTATCCGGCCACTCTTCGGGATAAGTGCCTGGTTTGCATGCAGCGTTTTTTGTTATGCCAGAACTGGCTGCCGGATTGCCCAACGCTAGTGTCAGAGTGATGTTACTGTATAGGACAAGGAAAGGTGGACAACACTTTGTAATATCAAATCACGCAACCTATGGTTTTATATAGAGATGTAGCAACTCTTAGTTTGTCCAAGGTTCGCTTGCATTGGTTAAGACATCGGGGGTCATTTATGAAATAGAAATGCGTCTAAATGAGCGGTATTTCTGGCACTGATTACGGCTCAAAGGTGCTTTGTGCCGCAATCTGCCACACCAGGTTTCAAAAAATGATATGGTTTAGGCATAGAAAATGGTCTAAATCAGGGATGCTCAACCTGCGGCCCTCCAGCTGTTGTAAAACTACAACTCCCACCATGCCCTTCTGCAGGCTGATAGCTGTAGGCTGTCCAGGAATGATGGGAGTTGTAGTTTTGCAACAGCTGGAGGGCCGCAGGTTGAGCATGCCTGGTCTAAATGGTCATAACTTCGGTGGATCCACCGCCTAAGCATGGCTATATAAAGACCGGCGGCTAAAACTTGACCCATCATGTTTGGCTGTACCAAATGGCAAACTCAACCCTGTTATATCTGGATAGTAGGTGAAATGACTACATTATCTGAACTGAAATGTTATCATCGCCTATGACAAATTCATCTCTGCTATGTCTGTGCTGTTAAACATGAAGAAGGTGCCTCTGTGATTGGCAGGGCTTGCAAAAGTCCACTTCAAGGATATGTTGGGTCGCTGATGTGGATGATCTCACGACATCTTGACCCACTTTTAAAATCCCTTTAAGGTTTTGGAAGGGGTATCATTTGGCGTAATCTGGTGGGGGTGTACTGAGCGATCTGTAAATTATTCTGTTAAAAGCTTAAGTTATGCAGAAAATCTCTTCAGGATTTGCATACAGCACTTCAGGGCGGATATCTGTTAACACTTTCCTGCCAGGATCGTGGGGTGTAGAAAGAATATTGTACAGTATTTATGGAGAATTCATGTAAAATATATGTATTTATATAGTTAATGCGATTAAAAAAAGACGTTAGTCCAACAAATTCAATAAAGGGATTTGCAATGTCATTATTTTTTTTTTAGCCATTTTTTCTTTTTGAAAAATTACCGTATTCTACATCGCGGACTAAAGTTGCCCGTGTACAAATAATATTGTGGCTAAATGAGCCGACAGCCGTTCCTCTTGACCTTCATGGACACAGTTTGGCCAAAAGCGCAGGAGTTTTAAAAGGTAGAAAGGAAAAAAAGGATTGAGCACAACATGGCCAATCTTTCTTTTCACCGATATCTGCTGTGGAGGGAGGGTTGGGTCATAGTCAACCGATCCTGCCAAAATCGTCACGTTTCGGCCAGCTTACATCTGATGTGTATGGCCTCTGTCCTCAGGGATCTCACACTTGAATAGAAAGCTAAGTTTGGGGCTAATTTGGTAGATATCAAGTCAACATTGGGAGAACATCCAAACTCCATGCAGATGTTCCTCTTGCTTAAAATTGAACCCAGGATCCCAGTGCTGTAAGGCAGTGTTCCTCAACTCAAGTCCTCAAGGCCCACTTGCCGGTCATGATTTGAGAAGATCCCATAGACTGAATACCTGTGGTAAGTCCTGGGGCTTTGACACTAATGATATCACCTGCTCAATACTAAGGAAATCCTGGAAACATGACCGGTAGCTGGGCCCTGAGGACTGGAGTTGAGGGGCACTGCTGTAAGGTAACAGTGCTAACCACTGAGACACCATGCTGGCCAAACAGTACAGCTTCCTCAATAAGTCAAGCCAAGAACCTCACTGCACCATTTCCTGACTGTAGAGGGGCAGAATTTTGGGGGGCACCCATCCTTGTATTTTCCTATCTGTAGTCTGGAGGCACCATTTCACTTTTTGTCACAAGCGTCAAAAGGGCAAGAAACATCCCAGGGCCTGTGCTGCGAGACAACAGTGGTGACCACGAAGCTATGATGCTCTTCTTGTTATACGGACACGGACACAGCTAACTTTCATCATACCTTCCAGCTGTACTGGATTAGCCGCTGCGGCACCGATTCTGCATTGTATTTATTTCAGATATGTGCCGTATGGTCCTTATGAACACCATTGGTTTGCTGCCTGCAAACATTGCTGATTACACATAGTTTTTCTGTGCCAATCCTCATGCAGAAAAACGCAGCGTAAGGTCTTATTCACACGTCAGTGATTGTGAGCCAAAACCAGGATTGGAGCCTCCACAGAGATGAGGCATGAAGGAAAGATCTGCACCTGTTCTATGTTTGGACATCACTGATGGAAATCACTGACCAAACACTGACTGTGTGAATGAGGACTCATACACATGACCGTATCCGTTTTGCAGTCTGCAAATCACCGATCCGTAAAACACAGATTCTGGCTAGGTGCATGCCACCATTCAAACTAGCGTAAACGTCCTATCCTTGTCCGCCAAACGGCCAAGAATAGGACATGTTCTATCTTTTTTCAGGGCTGTGGAATGGACATACGGATGCGGACTTCACACGGAGTGCTGTCCGCATCATTGGAGTGAATGGGTCAGCATCCGATCCGCAAAAAATGCGGACCGAACATACAGTCGTGTGCATGAGCCCTAAGGCCTAATACCGTTCAGGGAATCGGCATGCAGCGTAATACAGTACCAGCAAAGTGTATGACATTAGACAAATCTCACGTACACTTTGCTTCTTCATTCCGTGAGGAAATTGACCTGCCGTGTGGATTTTGAAATCTGCAGCATGTCAATTGTTTGTGTGGTTCTTTTTGTTCGGATTTCATCCTTTTCAGTGCAAGGGTAAGATCTGCGGCAAAATCGCATCAAATCTGCACCAAAAAAAACAAGTAACACATGATGTTTTTGGTGCAGAAATGCACAGAAATCTGTTTGTAAATAGGGATGACCACACTTCTGTTTTCAAGTTCGGCGTACAAGGTTCAGGTTATCTAAGAATTCCGTTATGGATTTCGCTACCACGGAACATGGAATTCTTAGATAACCCGAACCCAAACCTTGTACTCCGAACTTGAAAACAGAAGTTCGCTCAACACTATTTGTAAACCTGCACCCTTATTGTGACGGACCAGAAGTGGCCAGAGTAATAAATGCTCTTTACATGGGACTTACTATGACATTTCTCATATAAACAAGGGCTTTCAGTGCAGTAAGTGCATTCCATTTGTTTCATGCCGTCGTTTATACCCCCCAAGGAGAAGGTTTTGTGATTTGCACGGGTGACCGCTCTGCAGGAATGTACTAAAAAGCCCATACATAGGGAAAGAACGATCCGTGTGTTCTTATGGGGCAGCGCTGTTGGGTGCAGGGTGGGGTTGCTGTCAGGTGATACCTGTTGTGCTTCTATGTAATGTGGAAGTGGCTTTTAAACGCTCCAGCGTTCAGCGTGTTACTAATTCGTAAAATAGCTTCCAGCTCTGGAATGTGTGTGGGTTTGGCAGCACTAAATCATTTGGACAAAATCAGCAAGATTTGTAAACTATAGACTAGAACACAGCAAAAGCCACCATAATGTGCAGCTACGGCAGAACTCAGGGAAATTTAAAGGGAACCTGTCCCATTGAAATGGGGTGTGATCTACAGGCATGTTACACGGCAGAAGGAACTGAGCAGATTGATGTATAGTTTTGTGGGAAAATATTCAGCATAAAGCCTCATTCACACGTCCTTGCTCAAATACGTGATCAGGTGGTCAGTGATGCATCCGTAAAGGGTCCGTGTGTCCGTTTTTTGCTATCCATGTTTCACTGACACTGAACAGCTGAAAAATAATTTTCAAAGCATCTTTTTAATGATCCGTGAAACACGGATGGCATCTGTGTTGCATCCATGGTTTTCACTGACCCATAGACTATAACGGACGTGATGGATCCGTGAACACTGACCCAGGGACCGTGCTAAAACACTGATATCTGAATACACACATAATGAATGGGGACATGTGCTGTCCGCGGAGAACGTGTACAGCACACGTCCGTGAAACACTGACGTGTGAATGAGGCTTGACTTGTATTTCATCATATTAAAGGGTTTGTAAAAACGTGGTTGCTTGTGTTCAAAAACAGAACCACCGTTGTGCGCAGGTTGTGTGCGGTATTTCAGCTCTGCCCCCCTCTCGCACCCAAAACAATAGCCAGAGTGTCATTGCAGCCATAGGTCCCCATCAACAGTGCCAGATGTAGCTCCTCCATGTAGGCCTAGTTCACATTTCAGTATTTGGACAGTGATTTCCATCAGTGATGGTGAGCCACAACCAGGTGCAGGTCAGAAACACAGCACCGCAGCAAATCTTTCCATTATACCTTATGGCCTCATGCACACGACCGTTTTTTTATGCTGTCCGCAAAAAGGGGTTCCGTTGTTCAGTGATCTGTGTCCGTTTTTGCCTTCCGTTGTGTTTCCATGTGTCATCCATTTTTTTTAGCGGACATGACCCAAAAGATTTTACCAAAAGACAGGCTGACAATTTTTGCCAAGTGCCTGCCAAGGGATCCGCAAAAAAAACGGAACGCGGATGACACACGGATGGCCATCCGCATTTTTTCACGGTCCCATTGACTTGAATGGGTCCGTGAACCGTTTTTCACGGACAAGAATAGGACAGGTTATATTTTTTTGACAGACTGGAATCACGGACGCGGAGGACAAACGGTACATTTGCCATTGAAAACCAATGGGTCCGCAGAAAATCACGAAAAACAGCACAACGGACACGGAATCAAACAACGGTCGTGTGCATGAGGCCTATCTCTGTGGAAGCTTCACTCCTGGTTTTCGCTCACCATCACTGATGGAAATCACTGACCCAAATACTGATGGGAGATCTAAACTTAAGGGTATAAGACAGAGCCATCCAGCGTGCCCTCATTAATAGTCCAAGTCTGTGGTCCACATTTATTAATCTGTTAACACCAGTCACCAGCCCCCAAGAAGTCACACTTTGATCAGAAAATTGCATTGTAAAGCGTTTAGACAGATAGATGCAAATGAAAGAAATTTTGGCACAGATCTACACCAGGCGTAGATTTCATTTTCCGACTTTAGGAAGGTCCAATATACACTAAATTTATTAAGGGGTACGGATCTTTTAATAAATTTGCCTCCAATAGTCTTATTTTTTAGACTGGAGCTTGGCTGTCTCCGGCAGCCCTATAGAGCCGAAGAAAGTGGCAGCGCACATGTGTGACAGTAACCAGGATCTCACATTTATTCTGCCAGTCAGCGCCAGCTAGACCACCAAAAAATTTTATTCTGTGACCTGGAAGGAACGTTTGTAACCCGTAGTGAAGATAATCTTCTTACCAGTGTCTGTATTTGTGAGTTACCTCCCTTCTGATCCTCAGCTGTGTCATGGACCAACACTCTGATCTCCAACTGACACAGGACAGGAATTCAGTTACTTCTCTATTCTTCCTATGAGACTGACATTAAGGCTCCCATAGGAATACAAAGAGAAAGTAGCTTCCTGTTCACACATAAGATCCCTCTCACGCCGCCCAAGGGAGAGAGAGTTCGTGCACCCCCTGTCTGCCTCCCAAGCCTCTGTCCTTACCTACTTGCACTTGCCCATCCTAGATAACTGGGCGGCGGTCCCTAACTTCAGTAAGTGCGGAGGAGAGAGAAGGACAGAGACAGATAGGCGGGCGGCGCAGTGGCAATAGTAGCAGGCTGAGCAAGGCTATATGGCGACTCACTAGCGGGGTACAAACACTGAGGTTGTGTCAATAAAGAGGAATGAGTACAGACGAGTCAGTAAACGAGCCAAACTCGGAGGTCACGTCAGTACACAGGGGTAATACGAAGTCAGGAAACAAGCCGAAGGTCAATCCAAGAGGTTGCGTCAGGTTCAAGAAAGCAAGAAGTAGCGGGTCAAAAACTAGCACAGGTCCAAATTCAAATAGCACAGGAATAGCAATATCAGAGAGCCCTAGGCAATTAATCACAGGCAACCTGTGGCCAGCAGGTTGCCTGTTTAAATACTGCAGGGCAGAGATCATGTGACATGGCCAGCGTCACATGACCCGTCTCCACCTCTGCAGCCGAGTGCCCAGCTTGGCGCTCAGCCTCTAGATTGTTTCCACGGCAACGGAGGACGCCTGCCGCACAGAGTGGAAGCGTGCGGCCGGGCACGCACCGCCCCTGTTGCCCTGGCAACCAGGACGCGGTGTGCATCCGTGCTGCCGAGATACAGCAGGGCGCCCGCGGCACAGGAGGTAAGAAGCGCGTAGCCGGCGCCCTGTGACAATGCCATTGTATTTGGAAAGTCAGAGTGTTGGTTACTTGACAAAGCTGAGGATCAGAAGGGAGGGGATAACATGCAAATAAACACTAATAAGCAGATTACCTTCACTACAGTTTACATCATGTACCTTTCTAACAGGTCAGAGAATAAAACATTTTTGTGGGAGTGCTTCTTTAATAGAGACATCCTATTAACCATGAAAGTTAATGTTTGAATAAAAAAAAAAGGGAAAATAGACTTCCCTCCCTCCTGCCTGTTCATTACCAAGTAACCAAGGCTGAGCCTAAGGCTACGGCTACATGGCAATACCGCGTGTAGCTGTACAAGGCAGAATTGGGAATAGGTAGATATTAGAAAAGGGTTATCCTCATTCCTGTATCTGTCTCCTTTTCTTTAGAACAAATAAGTCCTTTAAACATCAGATTTTTAGCAAATAATGCCACATTGGAATAACACCTCATTAAAGAGACCTGGTACTCTATTACAGTGCACTAATGTGTGTGGCCTATTTAAAATGTGGAATGCGTCCAAGAGAATGCAGCTCTCTGATATTATAATGTTTAAAGCTCCAGTGTGGAGTTTCACTTTTAAAGTGGTTGTGCAGGATTAGATAATCTTGGCAGCGCACCTGTCCATGGGTTGTGCCTGGTATTACAGCCCAACTATACTAAGGGCTCTTTCACACGAACGTGTGAGCCCCGTGCCCGTATTGGGGACCGCATTTGCGGATCCGCAATACACGGGCACCGCTCCGTGGCCATTCCGCATCACGGATGCGGACCCATTCATTTCAATGGGTCCGCAAATTCGGAGGTGCGGAACGGAATGACGGAACGGAACACTACGGAAGCACTACGGAGTGCTTCCGTGGTGTTCTGTTCCGTACTTCCGTCCCGCAAAAAGATAGAACAGGTCCTATCTTTTTGTGGAACGGGCAGATCGCGGACCCATTCAAGTGAATGGGTCTGCGATCCGCTGCGGCTGCCCCACGGTCGGTGCCCGTGCATTGCGGGTCACAATTTGCGGCCCGCAGCACGGGCCGACTATGGTCGTGTGCAAGAGGCCTAAAGTGAATGGGGCAGAACTGCAATACCACATACAGCCTGTTGGCATGGGTGGTGATGTTCCTGGAAGAATGCAGCCAAGTTTTTTGGATTGCTTAAAGAGGACATGTCCGCTCTACCAACATGTATGTTTTAGTAAGTACTTGCATTCCCCATAAAGTAACAAATTTGGAGTATTTCTTATTAGAAATCTGAAATGTGCCATTACTCGCGGATGAATATTCTGAAAGTCTCCCTTTAACATGTTCAGTCTAGTCAGCCAATTTAATATTTTCATGGATAGGGTAACATAAGCGCCAGACTTCTGTAGTGTCACGTATGTAGAACGTTGTAGGATCAAATGTGTCAGTGACAATAATACCCAATTTTTTGGGCTAGTTTTAGTCAAGTTACTCTGTAGGGCTGGTTTGTCTTTAGTAGTTTGTTAGAAGTGGGAGAAATCCATCAAGAAAGCAAAGCTATTGCTGTTTTATAACCGACTGTGTTTGCTGCCTCTATAGGCAAATAAGAAGCAGCAGCCTGTATTCTGCTGACTGTCTCACTGAACCGTAGATGGAGATTTTTTCCTTGCCACTATATTATTATCTTCAATGGCAAACCCCCATAACAGAGGGCCCCTGGGCAAGAATAGTTTGCGGACCCCTTGACTTCCAACTGATGTCACAAATTGTATGTCAGCCCCAAGCTTTTCTGACTGAAACCCACTTGTGATGTCACAGCAGCTTACATAACTGAACACCACTTGTGATGTCACAAAAACGTGCCTGATGGCTGCAATTGTGATGTCACAGAAGCTAATCTGAAGCAAACACAATTGTGATGTCACATTAGCTTACCTGACTGAACACCAGTTGTGATGTCACAGTAGCTTAACTGACTGAACACCAGTTGTGATGTCACAGTAGCTTACCTGACTGAACACCAGTTGTGATGTCACAGTAGCTTACCTGACTGAACACCAGTTGTGATGTCACAGTAGCTTACCTGACTGAACACCATTTTTGATGTCATAGTAGTTTACTTGACTGAAACTTACTTGTGATGTCACAGTAGTTTACCGGACAGAACCCCAGTTGTGTTGTAACAGTATCTTACCTGATGGAAGCTTACTTGTAATGTTTCAGTGCCTAAAACCCATTGTGATGTCATAGTAGTATACCTGATGGAAACGGCGCTTATGTTTTCACAGCAGCTTCCTTGATAGAGGCAGAACTGTGGTTTACTTGATTTCATTGTGACGTCACAATTTACCTGACATCACAGCAGCTTACTTGATTGACAGTGGGATGCTAGCCATAGACTACCTCATTCTTGAAAATCCCTCACCTTTATACCAATCCACTAATACTTCTAAGACATAGCTAAGAAGAAACACAGTCCCCTTTGTGTAATCTGAGACAAATGAAACCACCATTATGGTTTGGGCCCCCCTCCACCCTATCTGCTGGGCCCCAGTCAAGTTATACATATTATATGAACACACCTGGTTGGGTTGCTTCCAATCATGAGGCCAACAATTTCAATAAAAGTATAATGGGGAATTCCTGTATGTACATTTTAGGTGACCAGAGTTAAAGCAATACTTTTTCTGAAATGTTAATAAATCGCTTACTTTTCCATCTCAGGCTACTTTGACACTAACGTTTATTGCGGATCCGTCCTGGATCTGCAAAAACGCTTCCGTTACAATAATACAACCGCATTCATCTGTCATGAACGGATCCGGTTGTATTATGTCTTCTATAGCCATGACGGATCCGTCTTGAACTCCATTGAAAGTCAATGGGGGACGGATGTGTTTTCTATTGTGTCAGAGAAAACGGATCCGTCTCCATTGCATTACATTGTGTGCCAGTCTTGTCAGTGTGCCGTTTGTCTCTGCTTCGTCAGACGGACAGCAAAACCCTGCGGGCAGCCCACAGAGCGGAATGGTGACTGGACGGAGGCAAACTGATGCATTCTGAGCGGATCCTTTTCCATTCAGAATGCATTAGGGCAAAACTGATCCTTTTTGGACCGCTTTTGAGAGCCCTGAACGGATCTCACTAACAGAAAGCCAAAACGCGAGTGTGAAAGTAGCCTCAGAAACGGGTTGAAATTCCTACTTTAGCAGAAACTGACCCACTTAAGTGAACTGTGCTGTTAATTCATTCTGCCTGCAGAGGGACTGCTCCATTGTTTTCACTCCTTGCAAACATTTGCATTCTTTCAAGATTATGAAACCGATTAAACAAACACTAATGAACTGGAAAATAGGATTTACCAAAAGTCTCTTCACAGGAAACAAGTCTGCCTCACCGTGTGTTCATGTTCTTGTGTCTTTGTGCAGCTCATATACACCCAGCTACAACTTCAACAGCGCCAAAGAGACTTCCCCGGAGCCTCCGCTCTCTGAGAATGAAAGGCAGATCTATAAAAATGTTTTAGAAGGAGGAGATATTCCGTTCCAGGGACTGAGCAGCCTGAACAGACGCCCCTCCAGCTCTGCCTCCAATAAAGGTACGTGAACCAAAAACAACCCTGTGGCCCGACGAGTTTACTTTTTGGTGTAGCAGAGTGCAGTCAGTTACATATGTGACTTATAATAGGAGATGATTTCATAGGTCAGGGTGACTAGGTTTTCTTTGAAAGGCAAACCCGTAAGATGATAACACCTCACCTTTAAAAACAAATGCACTGTGCTAATAATGTCGCCAAGGAATGTTTGGCATTTATGTATGTGTCAACGAACTGCGACTAACAAATCACACCCTTCTTGAAAAGGAAAATGTGATTGTCTTAGGAGTCATTAGCAGTCATTTAATAATAGTGAGCTACAAAGCATACATATACTACAAAAAATGGCATGATAAATTTGCCACTACTTGATAGGCATCTTAGGCCGTCACTAAAATGAACGGGCAGAAGTTCTCAGCTGAGCGCTTCTACCCCTTTGTTTCAGCGATCGGTGGTGCTGTCAGGATCCAGTTTCTCACCGTTATGCCTCATGCACACGACAGTTGTTTGTTTCCGCGTCCGTTCCGTCCGTAAAAAAAAAAACGGATGACGGACCGTTTTTTTCTTTTTTTTTTGGCAGGTCCGTTTTTTGGGCAGAACCATTGTAATAATACCTATCCTTGTCCGCAAACGTGAAAGAAATAGGACATGCTCTATTGTTTTGACGGAATGTAAACACTGACCACGGATGCGGAACAAAAACGGTTGACCATCCGCATTTTTTGACGGACCCATTGAAATGAATGGGGAAGCATCCTATCCGTGAAAAAAAACGGAACGGACGCGGAAACAAACAACGGTCGTGTGCATGAGGCCTTACACTTTAAATAAATTTGGTGTATTTTATGAATCTTCCTACACACACCCTTTTGATTCATCAGTTGGATGAATGGTATGGATTCAGTATATATGGTTCATTAGGTGACCGATTCAGAACAGGCTCCTCTGTCTACCCCATTTTTTACTGATACGTGTAGAACAGATCAAAATGACCCTCCCAAGCCCAGTGGTAGCTGGCATCCACCAAGGTGGCACCAGTCCTGTATGTAATTTTCTTGACCCAGTGACTAATGTTTTAAAGGGGATATCCCATGACTAATGTAAAAAATGAAAACCAGACATCATATAGAACATGACAACCTCTTTCTAACAAAGCTAGAACCAGCCCTGTACCTCACATGGATCCAGAGGTTTCCCCATTCATTGCTCTACTAGATTTATATCAAGCTGCCAGCTCAAGGGGAGTGTCTTTTGTGCTGTAGCTAAGGGGGCGTGTCTCAGCTCTCCCTATCACATCTCAGGAGTTGAAGGATTAAACTGAGCATGTGCGGCCTTCTCAGTGAGCAGTTCAAAGAAATAAGGAAAAAAATTTACAGCAGGGGCGCTATACAGATACATTTTATTGAATAACTCAGTGGCTATGCAAAATTTTTAATTACATGCAATTACAAAAGTATTCAGATCCTGGTGCTGGTTTGAAAACTGTAGAATATTTTTCATGGGTCAACCCCTTTAAAGAGGTTTTTCCATGAAACAGGTCCCGTTCCACTGCATGAATGGAGCAGCAAGTCACGCTTGTGGGCTGCTGCTCTATTCATTCACTAGGGGATGGGTGGAGATAGTGGAGTACAGCACTCTGTTATCTCCAGAAGACCGCTTCTCCATTCAGAAATGGGGAACACGGGGTCCCTGTTCTCTTAATCAGCAGGGGTCGTAGCTGTTGGACCTCTGCTAATCAGACATTTGTTCCTACCTATTTCGCTCCTCCTACGCAACCCATCAGGGAATGCGTGTCTAATCAGCCAAACAGTTATAACCCCTGCTGATTATGTGATCAGGGACCCTCTGTTCCACCATTCTGAATAGAGCAGCGATGTGTCTATCATGGAACAACCCCTTTAAGCATTTTTGCTGAAATCTGAATTTCCCTGGATGAAAAATGTAGTGCAGTCTGCCGCTTTCATGTGTTTGTGTGAAATTAATACACCGGGGAAAATTATGAAAAGTCGTTTATTGGACTCCTCTGATAATACAGAGGCAATGGTGCTTTAGAAACCCTATGAAGGGTTTATTTGAGTAATAACTGCATATCCGAGATTAAGTCTGTGATAATTATTGCAATCTTAACCTAGTGCCTTTCTTCTGTTCTTCATGCTTACACATGGACCCCACAGGTGGGAACGCTCATGTATTTTCTCATTCCTCATTAAACAAGCGAACATGTAGTGGTAGTAATTCATTAGGCAGCTTGTTTAAGCAGAAGTCCTCTCTGTCAGCCGCAAAAGCTTGCATAGGTGAGATTCTACCTTCCAGATTCAAACCTATAGTGGCTGTCCAGGACCCCTGCCGGCACACGCAGAGTGCATCGCTGTCCCAGCAAAAAGCACAGAGTTGCGAGAACTTGCTGGAACCTTTGACATCATCTGAAAGCAAACAAACATGTGCATTGCCAGCTGGTGGAAGTGTGGATAATATGTTGGGGAAATGCTATAAGGATTATAAGGTAAAGTCCGGCAGCGCCATGAGCCTGCAAGAGTACACCATGAACTCTGCAAAATGTTCATTCACATCCAATCTAAGGTCAGGTGGCGCCGAGTTCAACATGATGTACAGGGATATGCACCATATTAACCGATCTTCCCTGCAGAATGCCTTGTCTTGTTCCAATGTCAGGGATATTGCTAACCATTTTGAGAAGGACGGAAAGCATGGATCCTTTCTTAAATTTGGGATTGAGGGCTCTGAACATGTGCCCAAGCACACTGTATCTTCACGTGTAACGGCCTTTGAGCAACTCATACAAAGGTCCCGGTCAATGCCTTCCTTAGATATATCTAATGGACCAAGTGTCTCCCCTACTCCTTCACAGTCGAGAACAGGAGTGGTGAATGCTTGCTCTGCCGAGTCTCTTCTAGAGAGTCCACTGAAGAAAAATGAAGATACAAATATGCAGCTGCCTCTTTACAAGACCTCCACCCCTAGCAGTAACGTGGAAGAGATGTGTTCGGACCTCAGTGACATTGCTTTAGGGGATACTCTTTCCGTGGGCACAGATGAGACTGACCAGCTTTCGAACACATCCAATGACAGTTGCAACAGTACCATTAAACCATCCCAAAAATACAAAATGAACACCTGTAAGAGTTCCTGCCCTGCTTCCTACACAAGGTTTACTACTATTCGGAGACATGAACAGAAAATGGCCAAGGACTCAAAAACCACAGCACGATCTGACCGGCAGCTTATTCAGAGAAATATATATCTAATAAGTCCACTCCCTTTCAAAATAAAGAAGCCACTTCAGGACAGTCCAAAAAGGTCTTCAGATACCTTGGAAAAAAACTCTGACATTATTGAGCCATCAATGGAAAGCCATATAGATCACCTACTTAAGCCTTCAGACGGTGTTGAAGAGAAGCCTTGTCTACCTACACGGCAGTCTTCATTTGAAATTGTGGAAAGACTGAGCTGCCTAAACGTTAACAATTTTGATCATGATAATGCTAATCTAGAACATGATTGTGTTGACTCGCTAAATAATGGAGATATTGTCTCATTTCCTTTATCTTACAATTTGGATTCAAACAACAATCAGCCGAGTGATGGTGGAGCAGTCACTGGAGGTGGAGTTTTTCTGCATCTTGCCAATATGTGACACTTCATATGTGTGACCGACCATCTCTACCTGTCATCCACCTTCATTTTCCTCTTGAATCCACATCTGTGCTTCCTGTCTGTGTTCCTTCTGAGCTGACATGTGCTGGGATTTGTTGCTGCAGTGCATAAAGAAATGTAACCACCTTCGTATATTCAGCCTTGGATATATTTTAGATCATAACAAACCCCAATATCTTAGTTGGCTTTGGTCACGGTGACCACTAGACTGAACTGGCAAATGTGTAACTTAAGGATCACCAAATTTTTTTTAATGCTGTCTCACTTAGGACTGCACTGAAGTATAGGACCATATAGACTAATCTTCAGTTTTCAAACGCCATGTATAGGGGAGTCTTTGCTCATGATTAGATTTCACTGGTGTTACAAAATCTCCAATATTCTCGTCATTCATTAGAAGTATATTAATTTAATTTTTAGATTCTACCCAAAACTCGCGTGTCATTAGTTTCTGATCGGTGAGAGTCGAACTTCCAGCACCCTCACCAGTCATCTGTGTGAAAAGACCGCAGCCTCTTCCTAGGCTAGTGATGTCATGTTCATTGGTCACATGGCCTTGGCACATCTCAGTCCCATTTAAGTGAATGGGTCTGAGATGCTATACAGTGCTATGCTTGTTAAAGGGGTTGACATACCTTCATTTTCACATAGGCAGCCCCGCTGACTTGAGCATCGGAGCAGTTCATGCTCTGATGCTCTTCTTTGCCCTGCGCTAAATTGCGCAGGGCAAAGGCATTTTCCGGAGTTCCGGTGACAAACTGGGCTCTCCTTGGTGCTGCCAGGAAGCCCGATGACATCATTGGCACTAATGGGTGGGCTTTAGCACTGCCCTAGACTGTAAAACGGCTAGGACAGCGCTAAAGCACGCCCATCAGAGCCGATGATGTCACCGAACACACTGCTGGGCGGAAGCTTCTGCCCGGCAGTGTGTTTTTGTAAGCAAAAGAGCCCTTGCCCTGCACGATCAAGCGCAGGGCAAGGGAGCGCATCGGAGCATGAACTGCTCCGATGCTAACATCAGGGGTGCTGCCTGGGTGAAATTATGTGTATGTCCGGGTTCAATTCTGAACCTGGACAACCCGTTTAAGCTGTGAGGAGGGTTTCTAGGAGTCAGTCCACCACTGATCAGATACTGATGACCTATCCTGAGTTTTAAACATTTAGAAAACCCCCACAATTTACATATTGTAAATATGAAGGATGCTTGCCTTTTTTTTTTTTTATCCTAAAAGCAATCACTAAAGTTCTGGAGTCAGAAAGGTAGGATTTGGTTACACCTAGATTTGGTTAAAACCAACAGAAGTGCCAAGAGCTTAAATCGTTGACATCTCCTTGCTAGATTCAGTTTTGTCCTGTTTGAGACGGCATTGTAATTGTTTTGTCCAGTTTCCGTCCATCAGTTCTTAACCTTCTCATACTGTTTTAGTCAATGTCAGCGGGATCACAAACAAGCATTCTGAAGAGTTTGGCTGCAGTGATTTAGTAATTAAAAATGTTTTTTTAGACTGTCCTGTGTGCTGTCTCAACCTGTGTGTGCCAGCAGCTTTAACACTTCATTGTACTTATAGAAAATTTGCTGTTGTTTTCTTTTAAACTAGATTCAGAATCTCCAAGACATTTTACACCACTCGACTACATGGATCACCCTGAAGAACTTGTGCGTAGGCGTTATGACAGCAAAGAGGTATACTTCCCAATAAACATGTTGACACTGTTGGCTACATGAACATGCATGAGCTTGAACTTTTAATTTTATAGCATGACATTACATTTATGTTAGGTCTGATGTCGTACTAAAATAATAAAATTGTGTTAAAACTGAGAACTGGACACCTATTAGATTGTTTGACCCCCCCCCCCCCCCCCCCACTGAGAAAGTTTTAACGTCCAAGTAACTACTCCTTCCTGTTGTATGATAGATTGTCTTATTGCAAATTTTAATGATTAACCCAAACCAAAAGGTTCTTTTACGTCTTCCTGGAGTGTACATGTAGTGTTGATTTCATCAAGTCAACACTGTTGAGATAAAATCGGGGCAGAATTCTTGACATTTTCTAGGGCACTTTGGCCCATATTTTGTATTCTCTGTCTCTGCAATACAGCTGATTGCGTTAAGCAGCCATCACTTGACACCATTGGATTGTAAGCAAGTATTTTTTACTGACTGCAGAGATATGACACAATTTACCTGTGCAGAGATATACTGTACAAACACCAGGTCTTCCTATAGGTGAATGCCCAACTTTTAGTATTATACGTTTAAGGCCCCTTTCACACCTGCGTTCTTCTTTTCCGGCATAGAGATCCGTCGTCGGGTCTCTATGCCGGAAAAATCCTGATCAGGATCATCCCCATGCATTCTGAATGGAGAGAAATCCGTTCAGGATGCATCAGGATGACTTCAGTTCAGGACCGGAACGTTTTTTGGACACAGCAAATACCGCAGCATGCTGCGCTTTTTGTTCCGTCCAAAAATCCGGAACACTTGTCGCAAGGTCGGATCCGGAATTAATGCCCATTGAAAGGCATTAATCCGATCCGACCTTAAGCTAAACGTCGCTTCGGCGCATTGCCGGATCCGACATTTGGCTTTTTCTGACTGGTTACCATGGCAGCCAGGACGCTAAAGTCCTGGTTACCATGGTAAAATGTAGCAGGGAGCGGGGGAGCGGCATACTTACATTCCGTGCGGCTCCCGGGACGCTCCAGGATGACGCCAGGGCGCCCCAGTGCATGGATCACGTGATCGCATGGATCACGTGATCCATGCGCATGGGGCTCTGACGTCATTCAGAGCGCCCGGGAGCCGCACGGAATGTAAGTATGCCGCTCCCCGCTCCTCGCTCTACTATGGCAACCAGGACGCTAGTAGCGTCCTGGCTGCCATAGTAACCTGAAAGCAATTCGAAGACTGATCAGGATCCTGATCAGTCTTCTAATGCTTCAGGTGACTTGCGTTCTGACGGATCCGGCAGGACGGAAGTGCCTGCCGGATCCTCAGAACGCAAGTGTGAAAGGACCCTAAGTCCAATATCCTGTGCAAATTCATTTCTTTACATATCTGTGAAATGGTTGGAGCTGTTGTTTGATACAAAACTCAAAATCTAAAAAATATCTACAGTTAAATGATAAAATTATTGCTGCCTCTAGCAGCCACAAGGGGGAGCTTATGACCTTATCATATACGGATTTGTTATTGAGTTCTATGTATCAGTCCTATTCAGTTGTAGTGTGAGCTTCCTCTAGTGGAGGCTTCAGACAGCCAGAATGTAATTATTTTCAAGAGTTGCTGTCACCCCTCCTGACATGTCTGTTTTAGTAACTACTTGCATTTCCCATGTAATAACCGTTCTGGAGCATAGCTTTGTGTTGTGCCATTCTTCTATTCCTGCTAGAAGTTTATGAATAAATTGCCGCCATTCTGCAATAAAGGCCCAAGTGGGTGTTACCTGTTGTAGGTGTGCCTCTGCACAGTCTACCGCTGACGGACCGTGAAGGGACACGCCTCTGACTGGTAGCACCCAGTTGGATCTTTCTGCTGGTAATTCATTCATCAACTTCTTGTAGAAGTAATAGAGGAATGGCACAACATAGAGTCATAAGAAAAAAAAATGCTACAGAATTGTCATATGGGGAATGTAAGTAGTTACTAATACAGACATGTCAGGAGAGGTGACAGGTCCTCTTCTTATATGAGTGGTCACTTGCCATTCCTGCTCACATCACTGCTGAGGTCCTTGATTGGCGCACAGTGGGGACCTGCACGTAAACGACACATCACACATCTACTCCAGCAGAGACTGGAGGCACAGCACTGGAACCTGGATGATCCAACAAGATGAGTAGTCTTTTTCTTTTTTTCTCAGTCCTTGCCCTGCTACCCCTAACATTTTTTGGATATGGGACAACTCATTAGCAGTATTTCCGTATTTTCTGTGAATACTGCATAAAGGCGTTTACATTGCCTGCAGTTTTGCACCATCTACAGCCAGGAAGGATAGGTGGGTTTTATGTTCGTATTATGGTATAGGCTGTATTATGTTTTGTATGGCAAAGTAATAGGGCTGCCGTGGAGGGGCAGGAACCCTCTATATTATGTCCATATGCCTCCAATTCCAGTCAGAGGCATACAGAGGTTTATTTCTGTTTGGGGAAAAATGTGGCAAGTTCAGTCCGATTCTGTATGTATGGCCGTATTCTTCCCTAGAAGCATTGCTTCAAGTGAAGGATATTTCCCAACGTACAGCGCCAGATGGAGCTTGTATAGCAGCACCCAAAGGCCCTATGCTCTGTTATAGTGCAGCCTCTGTGCACAAAGCTCTGCCAGTGTGCATGAGCCCTACATCTGATAATTTCTACATCTTGTTGGGAATTCATCAAGGGGTTATCCCATGGTTAATGTAAAAAAATGAAAATGCATCATATAGTATATGTCAATCTGTTTCTAACAAAGCTAGAGCTAGCCTTGTACCCTACATGGATCCAGAGATTTCCACATTCATTGCTCCAATTGCACTGCTATATATATGTGTATGTGTGTTTATGTATATATAATCAAGCTGGTAGCTCAAGAGAGTGTCCTTTCTGCTGCAGCTCAGGGGGTATTTCCTTTCTACTGCAGCTATCTCCCTATCATAGATCAAAAGCCAGTTGAAGGATGAAACTGAGCATGTGCGGCCTTCTCAGTGAGCCGGACAAAGCAATCAGCAAAAGCACTAACAGCAGGTGGCGCTATACAGATACATTTTATTGAATAGCTCACTGGCTATACTACAGTTTTAATTACATGCAATTACAAAAGTATTCTGATCCAGGTGCTGGTTTAGAAACTGTAGAACATTTTATGTGGGACAACCCCTTTAAAGGGCATCTGTCAGCAGAATTGTACCTGTGAAACTGGCTGACCTGTTGCATGTGAAAACATCATTATGTGTGGACCTGTCAATCAAAGTAGCGGGAGTATGATAGTTGCAGAGAGAGCATAGTCTATTGGTGTAACGGCAACGCCCCCGTTGCTCCTAGCGACTCATTTGCATATAATAAAACATAATTATTCCGGCACATATGAACTTGGGACCAACACAGATGCCTTCAGCTGCCAAATACACATGTAACAGGTCAATATTTCTCAGTACATCTGTCCCATCCATACTAAGCTGTGGACTGTGATACGAAGATGTGAAAAGATGATCCGGGTAGTCGAATAACAACTCAAGTAAACATTAACTAGAAAAGGAAGAACTGCTGAATTATTTCTGAAACGGATCCATGTTTACTGTAGGAAGGACTGGAAGGTTGGCATACTGTGAAGACTCCTTGCCCCTTATCCATCTCGGTTTAGTGCCAATTTACTTGAGTTGAAGTGATGAAGAATTTGAGACACATTGCTTGCTAGGGTTATTTCACTCGGCCTAGTCAGATTAGGTGGAAAAGAGTTGACTAAATATGCAGCTTTATGATAAAGTCTACAAAGACTTGGACAGGTTTTAAGTTTTGAAAATGTTCATAAAACCTATATCCAGACAAGAAAACTCTTGAGGTGGCCTCAGAAGCAACGAGCAATGCATGTTATACAATTCATGGTCCGCACATATCATCTGAACTGTGTGTTTCCTTCTTCTAAACTTGGGTTTATTTTGCTAGATCAACAAGCCCATTTTAATTTTGCAGTTTACAACGGTCAAGTCCTAAATATGAGACTATAGTTATTACTATTAGAGATGAGCGAATTTCATATTTTAAATTTAATTCACGCTTCGTTTGGTGGTAAAAGCAGAATTGCGTTATGGATTCCGTTACCACGGACCATAACGCAAGTCTATGACGGAATGCCTTTAGAGGCATTCTGTCATGATAGAAGTCTATGGGCTGCAAAACTGATCCGTCCCGTTTCCATTATGCAGGGGAGTCCTCTCCTGCATAACGGAAACAGGACGGATCCATTACGCAGGCCATAGACTTCTATCATGACGGAATGCCTCTGCATTCCGTCATAGAATTGGGCTATGGTCCGTGGTAACGGAATCCATAACGCAATTATGCTTTTACCACCAAACGAAGCGTGAACGAATTTCATAACCTGAAATTCGCTCATCTCTAATTACTATTTTATTCTAATACATTGTCAAATAGTTGGTAGACCATAGTGTGTCAAATGTTTTATTAGAAACCGACACTGTCACACTGTCATTAATTCTCTTTGCTCCTCTCCGAGATGCTGGAGAAGCAGCATTAGACTGGGTGGTCCAGTTGCGGAGGTGTATGCCTCAGTGCTCTGTGGGTCTGGTTTTTGGCCTGGTGTGATCACTGAGACAAAGGGAGCTCTCCAGAGCCGACTTTTGCCAGGCTGCCTTGCCTGATGCTGGATCTCGAGTCACAAATTTTGGCAGGCGATGGGGCTGAGAGTTAGGCCCCATGCACACGACCGTTGTTTGTTTCCGTGTCCGTTCCGTTTTTTTTCACGGATAGGATGCTTCCCCATTTATTTCAATGGGTCCGTCAAAAAATGCGGATGGTCAACCGTTTTTGTTCCGCATCCGTGATCCGTGTTTTCATTCCGTCAAAAAAATAGTGCATGTCCTATTTTTTTCACGTTTGCGGACAGGGATAGGCATTTTTACAATGGATCTGCCATAAAAAGCGGATCCATCAAAAAAAACGGTCCGTCATCCGTTTTTTTTGACGGACGCAAAATTTGCAGGAGGAGCGGACGCGGAGGCAGGCAACGGTCGTGTGCATGTAGCCTTAGTAACAATGTCACTTCAAAGGATTGGTTAATAATGTCTTTATTGTTTGAACCATTACTGCTGGTACCTGTGCTGACAGCCAGGTTTTTCACAAGCCCAATAATGGCATTTTTATCTTAGAAACTTTTAGAGGATCAGCGAAGACTTAAACGTGAGCAAGAAGAAGCTGATATTGCTGCTAGGAGGCACACTGGGATTGTCCCATCTCATCACCAGTTTATCACTAATGAACGATTTGGAGACCTCCTTAATGTAGACGATTCAGCAAAGAGGAGATCTCGGTCTGAGGTCTGTTCTTGATCACGTTAAACCGCTGCTTGGCCCATAGCAATATCTTTCCTTCACATCCATTCAATACCGCCAATCATTTGTAGCCTAGCAATTGCCCTCCATCAGCTTTCTTTTATTTGCTTTGCACCAGCTTCGGGTGGTAGAGGAACTTTAGTGACCGCTCTTACATAGCAGCATGTTGGCTTGGGAGATGGTGCTCACTGCATGAATTCTTTAGATACTTTCCTTTTTTTATTATGTCTTATTTCTCATGGCACACCATCATTGTTTTTTTCTTTTGTAATCCTACATTTTTATTTTCATGTGACCTGCTAACCAACTAACACGTCTCTGGTGTGTAAAAATGTCATTCTAATATATTGTATGTAATAATTCAAGGTAATGGATTACCCACTGCCGTATGTTTTAATATTTTGTGTTAACATCTTTATAATATGCTTCTGTTATTTCCGTACACATACACAGCAAGAAGCCTATTTGGAGACTTGTTGAATGGTTATGGGCCCGTAATCAGCACAGATGACATACATGTAAAGTGGCAGATGTTGTAGTATGTTCTCACATTGTATTAAGGCATCCATATGACATAGGGGTACTTTCACACTTGCGTTGTTGGATTCCGGCAGGCAGTTCCGTTGCCTGAACTGCCTGCCTGATCAGGAAAACTGTATGCAAACGCATAAGGATCCTGATCAGTCTGACAAATGCATTGAAATACCTGATCCGTCTTTCAGGTAGCATCCGGAAAAACGGATCAGGTATTTATTTTTTTCACATTTTTGTGCATGCGCAGACTGGAAAACCAGATCCGTTTTTGCAGAACACTTGGTGCCTGGTCCGGCATTAATGCAAAATAATGCCGGATCCGGCCTTCCGGCAAGTGTTCTGGTATTTTGAACTGAGAAAATACCGCAGCATGCTGCAGTATTTTCTCCGTCCAAAAACCATACAGTGACTGAACTGAAGACATCCTGATGCATACTGAACGGGTTGCTCTCCATTCAGAATGCATTAGAATAAAACTGATCAGTTTTTTTCCGGTATTTAGCCGCAAGGACGGAACTCAATACCAGAAAACTTTAACGCTAGTGTGAAAGTGCCCATATACTTTGGAAAATACTCCTGATATATATACAGCACCTCTGATGGATGTCTTCAACATATACAACTGAATGTCATGCACTTGTACAAGATGCCAATAGTCCACCATTGTATAAAATGTGAGAATACATGTTTCAATTTATACCCACCCGGGATATGCCAGTGGGACACCCTTGGCATTTATTAGACCCCCTAGGGGTCAATACACACATTCCCTGAACATACACTGTGTGAATAGAACCTAACAGAGAGAAAGAACTAAACACAAAATATGAAAACATATTGCTATTGATCGTTTTCCTATTGAGAGGAAATTACCAGTGAGACACACGCTGCTCCAGTATGATAAACTACCATAGATGACCGAATACTCTGATGAGTTTAGCTCTGATTGTAAATTCAGCTCCTATGAGATCTATAGTCAAACCTTTGACCCATATTAGGCCCTTTTTATTATTGTCCCATATTAATTACTTATAGCAGGACCTACAGCTACTGTATAAATTATACATTCTACATGCTGATTTTTTTCTCTGCCATAAATTATTCATTTAATTTATACAGAATTAGGAGTCCTGGGCGTTAATGCCGCCGTTATTTTGTATTTGCTTTCATTCTACCATATCCAATTCTGCCATAAATTCCCAGGACTCTAAGGAGCATGGTAGTTCCATGAAATGTATTTAGGGGATGAGTTACCCATAATTATGTAAATGGTACTGATGAAAGCGGCATTCTGCTCAAGTTCTATTAATTATCTCCTGAAAGTATTAACGTACCAGCACCTCAGAGTAAAATATTCAGTTTACTCCATGTTTCACCAAATTGTAATTCATTGTGAATATATTCTATGAGCTGTGTCTCATGTCGAGCTAATTTTCTCTGAACATTTATATTTCTGTCTGTACTAAGACCTCCAACTAAATCAACTCTTAATACCTACTTGTCATCCTCCGTGGGTTTACAGAGTTTGGTATGCTATCACAACATTTATGTCCTTCCATTTTATCTTGTATATAGATGACACAAGCAAGAGCAAAGTTTGACTTCAAAGCACAGTCTCTGAAGTAAGTATGAAAAGGGAAAGTATGGTCTTCACATCTTATGTGCAAAGCCTAAGCTAACCCTGAAGCCACCAGAGAAGCTGGCTTTGGGGTAACTTCAGGAACAGGGTTTTATGTGACCTCTACTTGTCTTCGTTAATGTGAATAAGGAATTGTGCACTTGGTTTTCAAAATTATATTTTACACATTGGAACCTTTAAGGTCAGGAATAAACTATTTATAGCAATATGGGTTTTGCTGCTATAGTAAAGTCTCTCCGTAAACCTGCTAGGATCAAATATATTAGAAAGCCGGGCAGGCATTACTCTCAGCTACAAAAATACTGTGCCATATAGTATAGGAATAGCCTGTTCAGGCCAACGTAATCTAGGCTATTATTAGTTTTCAAATACAAAAATGAATGGCGGATATGATATGTATCCTTAAAGGGTTTTCTGGGATTTTTATACTGATGAGCTATCCTCAGGATTGGCCATCGATATCAGATATGTGGTGGTCCAACTCCCAGCACCACTGCTGATCAGCTGTATGGAGAGGCCGCGGGACTCCGGTGATTGCTGCAGCCTCTTTCTAGGCCAGTGAGGTCATGTTCATCAGTCACATGGCCTAGATGCAGCTCAGTACTATTCAAGTGAATGGGGTTGAGCATAATACCAAACACAGCCGCTATCCAATGGACGACGCTGTGCTTGGTAAGCTGTGAGGAGGCCACAACACTCACAGGAGCTCAGGTGAGCGTCTTGTCTTCATCAAACATCTGATAAGGGGGTGACGGAGGTCACATCCCCAATATTCCCATAATGATGACTAATCCTGAGGATAGTCCATCAGTATGAAAATTCTGGAAAACCCCTTTAATTTTCAGGTATAGCATTCACTGTATGTGGGCACAGTTGCCTTCTCTAGCTAAGGTTTATCACCATCCTTCATGAAGAATATGTTAATAGTGGTGTAGCATTAGGTCAAAGGAGGAATTTCTAAGAACACAGCATTTATATATAGTACTTAGTTGTGAATTTATAGGCTGGATTTTGGGTTTTCTTACATGTTAGTTATGTTCTGGATCACTTTAAATATGTCTCAAAAAACAAAACGGAATCTAAAATCCATTTTAATCTATTTTTCGAACAAAGTGAAACCATTTTTATCTCCTTTTATAGGGAGTTGCCGCTCCAGAAGGGTGATATAGTTTATATTTACAAGCAAATAGATCAAAACTGGTTTGAAGGCGAGCACCATGGAAGGACGGGAATCTTCCCTATTTCCTATATTGAGGTATGGCTTCTACACTCAGTTATCACTCAGAAGTCAATATTTTTTGCCAGTATCTAACACTAAATTGCTTTTGTTCCAGATGCTCCCACAAACCGAGAAAGCACAGCCACAGAAGCCTCCACCGGTGCAAGTTCTGGAATATGGAGATGCTGTGGCCAAGTTTAACTTTAATGGAGATACGGCAGTAGAGATGTCATTTAAAAAGGTAGCGGATGGAAACTTCTTATGTTAAACTGACCAAGTTGTCAGAGATGGAGTGATGGATGGACAGAGTGATATATAACGAGTAGATGGAGGGATTGGAAATTGGATCGCAATCGGTTATGTATGACGCACATTGTATCTAGTAATTCATTGAAACCCTTATTAGTAAGTCTTTCCCTCCCATCATATCTTTTTGTGTTGGAAAGTTGGGACATGGTTCACTACTCCTTTTACAATTACCAAGCTGTGCATTTTTATTCTTTTGGACACTAATTATTTGGACCAAAAGATGTGGAGTCTGTGTTTGGCCTCCTGTTGAAACTGTGAGGTCCAGGCAATCTAGGTTTGTTCTGAGCAGAAGAGGCCTGGTGTGTCCCAAATTTACAATATACCAGCATATATCTAGTAGTATGAGAGAATTTCCTGTATCCTCTCAGAGGATGCTTTTGTGCACTTTCTGTATCCGGGTCACACTGATTATTCTAATAATAACTTTTTATGGTTACCTCGAATTGCTCTTGAAAGAAAATTCTGTTTAAATTTATTTTCAAGGGTGAAAGGATAACCTTGATCCGCAGAGTAGACGAAAACTGGTATGAAGGAAAGATATCTGGCACCAGCCGTCAGGGTATATTCCCGGTAACCTACATAGATGTCCTCAAGAGGCCACGTGTAAAAAATTCACCCGATTATATGGATCTTCCATTTTCTTATTCCCCAAATAGAAGCACAAGTGCTTCCCCACAGGTATGTGTCTCATAGTACATTATGTACTGTAGGAATATTATGGTAGTATTAGACCTTTTTTGTATGTTTGTCACAAGCTATAAAGCTATATTTCTGGCAAGGAGACCAATATTATAATCAGTTGTGTGTATGCCAGATCCAGGAATGGAGTACAGGCAAAAACAATAGGTTTAGGGTCTGTTAACTCTAAATCTGTATACATGATTTGTCTGGAAGAACATCAAATAATCATGCAGAGGGATATATTTTAGTCATTCTATAGATGTGAGCCCTGTGATATGCAGGTACAGGTATCCTAGCTTATATAGTTCAGTCTACTAAAAATTCTGTCCTATTCTAGGTGGGATCGCAATGGTCATAATGTCAATTATTTGGGACATTTTCCCCAGTTATCAGATAATTCATTTTTATTTTATTTTATTTATTTCAGTATTTTATTAAATTACCAAATTAGGGTTGTGAACCCAGGTACTTCATGGCAAATACAAAATACAGGCCATACAAGTGAGCTGTTCCATCTGGTGGATATAAATGGAGTTACAATTTTTTTTTATTTTATCTATTACACTTTTTATGACCTTCACCTAAACAAGCAAGGGAAATTGATATTTTGTGATATTTTGTGTTAGTCCATTTCTTTTCCATCACAATCTTCTTTTTTTGTTTTCTGTTTTTTCCTTTTATTGTGTTAAGTCTCCTAGCTATGCCAGGCCACGTACTACTACTCCACCTCATGTCTCTCGCAGAGCTTTCTCTCCAGAAGTGCAGGCTATCACATCTGAATGGATTTCCCTAACGATGGGTGTTTCCCGCAATAGCGGATATACCTCAACCCCCCCACTTCCTCCTTTACCCGAAGCCATGCTTTGTGCCATAGACTACATAAGTCCCTCAGCAGCTGCCAGCCCTACCTTGTCCTTAACACCATCTGTCAGCCTCCATTACTGTAATGCCTCCGGTAGATCCACCCCGAACTCTGGCCTATCTTCAGTGCTGACGTACCCATCCAGGCCACAGTCTTCTACTAGAATCAGTTATGTCATCTCTCCACACAGTGATGAGAAGTTTGCCGGTTCAGCTTCCAGTTATGGGGGCTCTCCGGTGCAGATGACTGCGCCTCATGATATTCTGATTTCAGAGCTCACTGACGTCTTACGTAATCAGCACACCCCCAAGAGCGATGCTTGTTCAATAGAAAATGGGGATCATGACATTTGGAAGGCATCAAATGGTAGGATTAGAGACGCCCAAGCAATGCCATGTCTAAGTGGATGTGCAGGAATAGATACTAAAGCAAACGCCCATTCCTCTGACGAGAGCCAGTTGTGTAAAGTACATCTTGGTAATGTTGTCCAGGAGGATATGAAAAGACCTCAGGGCAGTCCCATTAAGGTACATGGTGCATGTGTGTGCTCTTGGCTCATGTGTATATGAGTGAGATTTCAGGGTTTTGAGAATCTACTGATCAATTGCCATGTAAGACACATTACTTCTACTAACCCTTGTTTTGCTCCTTAGCTCCTGTACAGTGCATTCTTACTACATTAAAAACCAATGTGTGTGCGTCTTGCCAACTAATATTTTCGTTCATATGGTGTTATAGCCCATTCACATTGATGACTTTATCAATTTATATGTAAAATGGATGAAATTAGTATATTGCAATTGATTTACACAAGTTTCAGCAAGTAAGGCCTCATGCACACGACCGTTGTTTGATTCCGTGTCCGTTGCTCCGTTTTTCTGCGGACCCATTGGTTTTAAATGGGTCAGTGGAAAACTCGGCAAATGCACAGTTTGTCCTCCGCGTCCGTGGTCCGTGATTCCAGTCCGTCAAAAAAATATAACCTGTCCTATTCTTGTCTGTGAAAAACAGTTCGCAGACCCATTCAAGTCAATGGGACCGTGAAAATATGCGGATGGCCATCCGTGTGTCATCCGCGTTCCGCGTCCGCATTTTTTGCGGATCCCCTGGCAGGCATTTGGCAAATTGTCAGCCTGTCTTTTGGTAATATCTTTTGGGTCATGTCCGCTAAAAAAAACGGAAGACACACGGAAACACAACGGAAGAAAAAACAGACACGGAACAACGGAACCCCGTTTTGCGGACTGCAAAAAAATACTGTCATGTGCATGAGGCCTAATTCAGCAGAATGATCAGTCTGTGAAAAGCCCTACCACACTTCAATCACCTGCCTCCAAGTAGTCACTCTGTGGGAAAGGTTACAAAGCCATCTGTAATAGTTTCACATTGTAATGTGTAAGGGTATTCCCAAAAATCACACCCTGAAAGAATAAATATCGTATATACTTTTTACCATAGCTCAATAGTATAAACGATGATAAGAAAATTTGTAATATATCGTATGACAAAAAAAATCAAGTCACTGATAAAATCTGTACACAGAAGTTAGTACACTGAAATATTAGGTAAAAGTTACTGCCCATAGAAGTTTATGTGGAGGGGAAGGAGCAGCTCCAGAGTGAGAGAGAGGCAGAGAGACACAGAATTGCTACTGCTTCTAGTAAGTGTTTTACTGTCTCACCGCAGAGCTGGAGTCACAGCAACACTGCTGAAAAATGCCCCCATGCTGCTTCTGAGTAGGGATGAGTGAACTTGTGTTTTCAAGTTTGGCATACAAAGTTCGGGTTCGGGTTATCTAAGAATTCCGTTATGGATTCCGGAAACGGAATTGTTAGATAACCTGAACCTTGTACGCCGAACCTAAAGACACAAGTTCGCTCATCCCTACTACTGAGTTTATATAAGTGACAGGTAGGGGACCAGGGTCTCCTATTCTGTATGTGTACTCAAATTGCTAGGATCAATGTGGTTAATAGGTGAGCGTAGGAACGAGGAAATTCCCAGTAATACGCTCCTCGGTCCTGTCAACAGGAGACCAAAAAGAACCTTTGCTGTTTGCTTTAAGCCCCATTAGACAACATAACCCAGCCTTTCGATTTCCATGACCGTGTATTATGATATCCACAAGTTTAGCTTGAAAAAGATGTAATTTAATAATGAATAATTAGAATTTTTTTTTTAAAGTCACTTTATGAATGAGGCATAACACTGCAATAGTAAAAGGTCACCTCCAGTCTCAGCTCAATGGAAACCATAAAGCGACCATTCTGTCTGAAGGCACCGTTATTAGGTTATCTCCATGAAACGGTCGACTCCATTGTGTAGAGACATTGGGTGCTCCTTATTTTGCTTGTTCTATAACCTAATATGATTATCTACACTGAAAGACCTGACAAGCTTTTTCTCCTTCAAAGACCACAGACACAATGCCACTGTCTTCATCTGTCTATCCTTCTGCACTGTCTTCCTGTCCTGTCACAAATCAACCACCTCCCAGACTTAGAGGCAGGGTCAGTGTGTCACAGGTAACAAGCTGCTGGATTCGTCTAGCTTGCTGCTTGATCATAAAAACGTCCTTGCTCACAAGCTGCATGCTCTGCCTTTAACCGACCACCGCCTTCTCATCCTGATCAGCATATACAACTCTGCAAGGGCGCCATGATTCATGTGACCACTGAATCGCTTGCAAATCTGCATACTAATATCTCAAAACCATCTCTGAATTGTATGTGAATAGTATTGAACATTATGGCCTAGACAGGAATTTACCTAAGGCCTAGTTTACACTTCAGTGATCTGGTCAGTGTTTGATCAGTGATTTCCATCATTGATTGGTGCCAAAACCAGGAGTGGTGCCTACACAGAGATGTGGAAAGGTATAATGGAAAGATCTGAACCTGTTCTACGTTTTTGACCCTCACCTGGTTTTGGATCACCATCACTGAAGTGTGAACTAGGCCTAACATTGGGGTTACAGAAAGTACTCCTAAAGAGCACACATTGCAACAGTCCCATGCGACAGACCGTAACCAAATAGCTACACGTAGCAGAGTTGCCAACTATTTTTTAACACGTTCCCAGCAAATTCAGGTTGTCCTAGGTGGAAAATAGGCAAGGTTTATGTAACCCCAACCATAGGTGGGTATTGTTTTGGGGTTTGGACATTCCTGGTTGGGGATTACATGCCCTGGTATTTTCCAATCACAATGTTGTTGGTAATATCTCATCTCCACAGCGCCAATGAAATAGCGTGAATGGTCATTCAGAATTCTTGTCTGTTTTACTAAGTACTGTATACTCCATGAAATAACAATTCTGGAGCAACTTTTCTCCTAATTTTGCACAGTTTGTACCTCTGGTATCCCTCCTGAATATTTATGAATGAACTGAAAGCTGGTCTTTACTGGTCCCATTATCAAAGGAGTGTGTCCCTAAACAATCGGACACTGTTAGATTATGTGGAGAGACAATCCAACTAGTAATACCCAGTTGTCAATTTCAAATGCTTTCACACTGTATACAGTAGAATACATGGTCCTTAGGCTTCTTTGTTAAAAATCCGTATATTGTGTGCCCTATGGATATGTTTCATGTGGCACATGGACACTGTGGGCCAGATTTATCATTACACTTACATCTTACTCCACTTTTACATCTGCTCAAAGTCACTTCTGCCTAGTCAGATTTATTAATGGTCCTTTAAGGGTACTTTCACACTAGCGTTAGTGTGATCCGGCAGGCAGTTCCGTTGTCGGAGCTGCCCGCCGGATCCGCTGTTCAGTGTGACAACTGACAACATTTGTAGCCGGATCCGGGTGCGGATCCGTCTACAAATACATTGCAAGAACGGATCCGTCTCTCCGCTTGTCATGCGGATGGACGGATCTGTCTTGCAGTCTTTTTCACAGTTTTCCTGGTCTGCGCATGCGCAGACCAGAAGGACGGTTCCGTCCTTAAGTTGTTTTACAATCCTGGATCCGGCACTAATGCAAGTCAATGTAAATTAATGCCGGATCCGGCATTCCGGCGAATGATCAGGCATTTTGGACGGACATAATACCGCAGCATGCTGCAGTATTATGTCCGGCCAAAACGCCTGACGGTGACTGAAAGGAAGGCATACTGATGCAGACTGAACGGATTTCTATCTATTCAGAATGCATTGGGATATGCCTGATCAGTTCTTTTCCGGCATAGAGCCCTTTTGACGGAACTCTATGCCGGAAAAGAATAACGCAAGTGTGAAAGTACCCTAATACTGTGATAAATGTGGACTGATGGCAGCAGTTTATCCTTCCGTAAGTAGCTTTACAAAAGTCGCACGTCTTTACAAAAAAGTCGCATGTTTTATTAAAAAGTCGCATAAGATAAGCATGGTCCTCACTAGAGTGAAATTGCACATTTTTTGGGACTTTTTTGCGACTTTTTAAATAGTCCCAATAGTGAATCTGTCTAGAGGTTCATTTACATAAGACAACACACCCACTTTCTTAAAACTGAAGAGCTTAGTGCAGAGCTTGAAAAAGTCCCCAAAAAATGCCCAATATATTTATTATAGATATTTATAAAAATTAATGAGGTTGTCCGGCATAGAAGCCGACAACCCCAATGGTCGTTAGGTGTGCCCCATTAAAAAAAAAAACTACTCACCTATCTGCTGCTCCAGTGCCACTGCCCCATTCCTGGCCAGTTCCAGTCCTGACCTGACCAGAAGGGGCTTGGGCCCAGGACTACTGTCGCTCCTAGGCATCACTGCTATATTTACTATACATAGAAATTTGTTCTTAGTGCACATTTTGATCAGCTTGTGTGAGTCTATCAACCTTGTGAAGGCAACCTCATTAGATGGGAACCTACACTACAGACTTACCTGTCTTGGGCCTAAGCTTCCAGAATTTGGGTGTGTCTGTTAGTGTACTCCTTTCTAAAGGCGGATATACACGGCCTGATTGTTAAGCAGATTATCGGGGATGGAAGTTCCTACGAACGCTTGTTCCTGATTATCTGTCCGTCTAAATTATCGTTTTTGGGCAAGAGATTATGCTGTCTAAACAGCACTCTGCTGGCCAGCAACAATGCAGCTGTATCAGGACATGAGATAGCAGCAGCCATCGCCTGTCCTCATACTGTGGAGGTGATCCCTGCATGTAAATGCAGCGCTTCACCCCCACTGAACGAGCAGGCAATTGTCGTGGAGGTAAGCTTTGATCGCTGCATGTAAATGTGGCATAGGACTGTTTTATTTCATTTTGTTCATTCTGGAGGCCTGTGCTCTAGCGGGGTAAGTCTTTAATGTAGGGCCCCATCTAATAAAGTTGTCTTGGCAGGGTGGATGGCTCACACAATTTGATCAAAGTGTGTACTAAGAGCCTAACAGTAATTCAATTTAAAATAATTACTATATTCAGAGTCAGAAGATGTCTGAGTGTCTAAAGCGGTGCAAATTGCACTGTATTTTTCGTTCTGACAGGTTCCATTAATGAGATTTCAGCTAAACACATCTTTGATGCATTCACATGAATAGTACGTGTCCAGAACATTGAGAATGCCGATTTAGTAGAATTCTCAACATTTCCAAATTATACTAAGCTGAGATTCCTATAAAATTGTAGCCATCTTGGATTCTTTATATTCCTTTGAATATTGAACCAGATGTAATGCATCCATTCAGTATAGAGGTACTTAAAGAGGACCTTTCACTAAGATTTAGGTAGTGAAATACTTACTTCCTGGGCGGCCCCCACTGACGTCCAGGCAACTTTTTTTATTTTTTTTTAATATCCCGCCCCCCCCATTTGTGCGCTCCAGTCCCCGTTCGTTTTCACATGCGGGATTTCTTGTATGAGGCGGGGTTTGTCTTTTGCCTGGGGAGTGGTTTTCCTCTCCATGGCTGCGAGTGCAGCCAATCATAGCGCTCGGCTCACAGCCAGGGAGAGGAAAACCACTCCCCAGGCAAAAGACGAGTCCCCGCCTCATACAAAGAATCGCCGCAAGTGAAAACTAACGGGGACCGGAGCGGATGAACCGGGGGATATTTTGAAAAAAAAAAAATGTTGCTTGGACATCAGAGGGGGCCGCCCAGGAAGGTAGTGTAAGTATTTCACTACCTAAATCTTAGTGAAAGGTCCTCTTTAAGGTACTGAGCAAGTAACCAGTAATTTTTTGGGTACACCCATAATTCCCTGTCTACCGTCTTGACTTACTGACACAAGGCAAATATGCAGTAAACCATGGTAACCAAATAAAACATTTGCTTTCACTGATGAACAGGTCTTAGGCTACTTTCACACTGGCGTCTTGTGCGGATCCGTCATGTATCTGCACAGACGGATCCGCACTGATAATACATCCGCATGCATCCGTTCAGAACGGATCCGTTTGTATTATCATGAACATAGGCAAAACACCATTGAAAGTCAATTGGGGACGGATCCGTTTTCTGTTGTGTCATATTGTGTTATTGAAAACGGATCCGTCCCCATTGACTTACATTGTATGTCAGGACGGATCCGTTTGGCTCAGTTTCATCAGACGGACACCAAAACGCTGCAAGCAGTGTTATGGTGTCCGCCTCCAGAGCGGAATGGAGACTGAACGGAGCCAAACTGATGCATTCTGAACGGATCCTTATCCATTCAGAATGCATTGGGGCAAAACTGATCCGTTTTGGACCGCTTGTGAGAGCCCTGAAACGGATCTCACAAGCGGATCCAAAAACGCCAGTGTGAAAGTAGCCTTACTCAAATAATACATGAATGTAAGGGTACTTTCACATTAGCGTTTTTCTTTTCCGGCATGTTCCGTCGTCGGGGCTCAATCCCGGAAAAAAACGCTTGTTTTATCCTAATGCATTCAGAATAGAGAGAAATCCATTCAGGATGTCTTCAGTTCAGTCACTGTATGGCGTTTTGGACGGAGAAAATACCGCAGCATGCTGCGGTTTTATCTCAGTCCAAAATGCCGGAACACTTGCCGTAATGCCGGATCCGGCATTAATTTCCATAGGACTGTATTAGTGCATGTATTAAAAATACCGCATTGACGGATCCGTTCTTCCGGTCTGCGCATGTGCAGACCATTAAAAATATGAAAAAAATAATGGATCCGTTTCACCGGATGACAACCAGAGAGACGGATCCGTTCTTGCAATGCATTTGTGAGGCAGATTGCCGGATCCGGCAGGCAGTTCTGGTGACAGAACTGCTTGCCCGATCCCTCTGCTGCAAGTGTGAAAGTACCCTAAGACACAGGTTTCAGTTAGCTCTTCTTGTACTTTATTTCCCTTTAAACTAAGTCTGACCGCACATATAACATATATATATAGTTTTTCAATACCTAATGTACAAACGTAATTAAGTTTTGTATGTATATTTAGATTTTTTCCAGTCCCTACTCTCGCTCTGAATTTCCTTGAGATGTCTAGTCACCAGCGTGTCCAGTTGTCGCCATAAAACATTAGTATAAATGAGAAGTCACAGTGTCTGGAATCGATTAGCTGCTGTTATGACTTTGATGTTGATGATAAGAGATTATGTGGGATTCCACAAAAAAAAAAGAAATGAATGCATAAAGAAATATATTTATCCTACTGCTGCATCGGTATACTCCTGTTAAAGCCAGATTGACAAGCCTGACCCATGGTTTGTTGTAAAGGGGTTGTCCCATTACAACAACTTATACTCTGTCCACAGGAAAGAGGATAAGTGGCTGATCAGTGGGGTTCTGACCGCTGGAGCCCCCCGCCGAGCAGGAGAATGGGGGCCAATGTTGCCTTGTTTGAATGGAGTGGCAGATACACGTGTGATTCCATTCAATTCCGCTCTATGGGGCTGCCGGAGATAGCTGAACGCTTGTACTCGGCTATTTCCAGCAGTTCTATAGAGTTGAATGGACCATCAGACACGAATGGGTGTCTGCTGCTCCGTTCAAATAGGGGAACATGGCCGCCGTCCTAGCCCCTTAACGGCAATCCAGTAGACAGGGGGTAAGTTATAATGGGACAACCCCTTTGATGACCTGAACTCACAACATCATAATGCTGTGAGTTTGGGTAATTAAACTCACAATTTGGTGAAGACATATAATTGGAATCTGTCTCTGAGTCAAACTTGGAGAATGTTCAATCAACAAGAGGACAGTAAGTGCATAGGTTTCATTGGACATATAGCATATGATATGTTTCAGTCACTCCTCCAGCCATTCAGTATCCCTCAAATGTAGGGACACCCAGTTGCAGGAGGCTAGTATGACATTGATGATCTGCTAGTTTTCCACCAAGACTTATTCACTTACCCTCATGATATAATGTTGAGTGTATTTGGAAATAGAGTGAACACACTTTGAGACTGCTAAAAATTGCATTGAAAAGTGGTCTTCTAGGTGGTGGCCTTCTCAAAGAGGGTGTCCGTCATATGTTATATGGTGGAACTAAAAATCACAGAAAATCTGGTCTAGACAAGGATGTGGTCTTCTGAAAGAGGTGTCTTTTGGAGAGGTTTCACAGAATATATTTACGATGAAATGCAATGGGATCTGCCCTTTCTTGATTTGCCTACCAGCACAGGGAGCCTGTGGTCATATCTTAGTATTGTAAAGCTTGTTATTGCATTTGTGTGTGCGTGTGTGTATATATATATATATACTGTATATATATACACACATTATTTGTCTAGATATCCTAATACAGTAATGATCATTAGAGTAAGTAAACTTTTCCACCGTTCGCTTCGGGCCCTGTTTTGGCTATTATATATTTGTTTCACTGCACCATTTAAGCACCAAACAGTCGTCGTTTAGTAATGACCTATATGTTTCATGTATTATAGGTTAGATAATGTTCTGCATGCATATGTACGTTGGTTTCTGTGTGAGAACGTGCATCAAAACACAGCATGGCTTCTGGCAGTCGCTGTGCCATTATGTGATCGTTTTATTGTGCCTTCACTTCTCATCCCATTCTCATTGCATCTTTTGTCCTTTTACATCATCTCATTAGCCTTGCAGATCTGACGGTGAACAAACAGCACCTAAAAGTCCTGTAAAGCTTACAGACTCCCCGGTTAATACCCTGAACTCAAATTCTATTGTGGTAAGCCCAAGAAAATTACATTTATAATCAACCTCTTTAGATCAATCTTGAAGATCAGATTGTTACTTCTTACTGCCAGTTTTATCACTTACCTAATATGGACATATTTGAAATTTTAGGTAACATTGGAGCAAACTATATATATTTAGATATAGATGCAGATTATTTGTCAGATTCCCACTTATTTGGTATTGTTTTGTTTATCCCTGCTGTTTAATAAGCTTATATTATTGGCCTGCCCAAGATAGTATCTCATAATGCTTATGAACTAAGCCTTATTTTATCAAGGACTACATAGTCCATGTAGAGATTTTTTATTTCAGCCAATGTTCCCCAACAGAATCTGCCCATTGATAGGCCTGAAATAATAAGTTCTAGGGAACCTGTCCGGTTGAGCATGTTCTACTGTCTGTAGACAACATGTTAGAGAAGAGGAGCTGAACAGATTAATATATTGTTTTGTGCAAAAAATATTCCATATAACTTCATGTATTGATTGAAATACTTGCTGACCATGAGCTTATGAGTCAAGTGGCTCAACTACTCGCCTTATAAGCCCAGAATGAGAAGGCATTTAAAGGGAGACATCAGATTTTACTCCTAAAATGCTCCTGCTGTACGTGGTAATTGGCCCTCAAGCATTTGTTGGTCGGGTCCGGTCTGCTTAAGTGTCCCGCTGAACCAGCCATAAGTCAGCCCATGTAATCCGGAGACTTGATAGGGATGACACTCCTTGTGTCACCCACAGGCCTCTCCAAATCTAGTTAGATAGGAATCGGCGCATGCACAGAATTAAAAGAAGTACCGTGCACAATGAAGGGAGTTCAAACTGTGCTTGCGCTGTACGTCAATCAATTGGCACTCTTTCCTTATGAATTCCCTGTTGTGTGTATAGCATTGATTTTCCTTGTGTACATGTGCCGTTCCCCATCTAACTAAAAATTAGAGAGGCCCATGGATGATGTAGGAGGCATCTTTCATGTCCGTCACCAATACATGGCCTGACTTAACCAGACCCTTGAGCAGGCTGGATACACCTAGCAGACATAAGTGTGTAAGAACAATAGCTATATGTTTGCTACGTCATAGTAGAAATGGTTTATGGGGTGAAAAAATAGTTCCATTCAGGACTGTACACAGATCTCATAGGGCACCATGAAAAACTTAGTAAGGGTCCCCACCACCACCCTGCCCATCCCACCTAGTTTCCTAGTACTTGTGTGTAAAACACATCAATGCTGAACGTAAAATGCAACGCACCACATTTCTGGAAAAAGTGGAGTAGGTGCTTCATAAATATGGCATTCATTCTGAACACCATAGTTCTCAAATCCTTTATATGATATAACTGTCATAAATACATGGATTAATCTCCCTATACATCTCTACGTCTGCCTCATACAAAGCCACCACTAGGGGGAGCTCAGTGCATAGGAATTTTCAGCTACTATTGACTGCAATGGAAGCTGTAAAATCTCTTTGCACTGAGCTCCACCTAGTGGCGACTACTTGAAAATGTAGTTTTTTCATATCGGGAACAGAAGGACTTTGTGCCTGGGACCCCTATCAGTCATGCCTCCATGGAAGGTATGCTACAGGTTCTATTTAAACAAATTGCGAACTGTGCTGAGTTTTTTCCTACAAAACTACCAGTATATATCCATCTGCTCGGCTCGACGTGCTCTATAAAATGCTACTTGCAGATAGGACAGCATTTACAACCTGACAGGTTTCCATAGTATTATCTGTCTGCCATGGATCAGAGTCTACATTACATCATACATCCCAACCATTGTGTTCATAATTCTGCCTCCCGGAGTTAGGTTGGTGGTTTCACATAGGTATGTATAAAAGTCTACACATGGGTTATGTACTCAGTCATCATCCATGATCTTATACGCTCATAAAAATGAATCAGGCAAGCAAAAATTACCATCTGTAGTCTGCAGTTTCTTCCATGATCCTTTTCTTCAAAACCAAGCACCAATGTATTGGACTGGCAACTACGCAAGGTACAAATTCTGGTCAACTCTTCTTCCAATGAGGGTTACAACCTGGATTATTCATGCTGGACGACAACACTGCTGACATTGAAGTGAATAGGGACAGAGCGGCAATAACCAATCAGACATTAGTAGTAAAATCCTGGAGTATCCCTTTAGGCTACTTTCACACTAGCGTTTTTTGCGGATCAGTCATAGATCTGCAAAAACGCTTCCGTTACTATAAAACAACCGCATGCATCAGATCTGGCTGTATTATGTCTTCTATAGCCATGACGCATCCGTCTTGAAAACCACTGAAAGTCAATGGGGGACGATCCGTTTTCTATTGTGCCAGATTGTGTCCGAGAAAATGGACACACAATGTAAGTCCATGGGGACGGATCCATTTTCTCGGACACAATCTGGCACAATAGAAAACGGATCGTCCCCCATTGACTTTCCGTTTGGCTCTGCTTCGTCAGGGGGACAGCAAAAGTGTCGGGCAGCGTTTTGGTGTCCGCCTCCAGAGCGGAATGGAGACTGACCGGAGGCAAACTGATGCATTCTGAGCGCATCCTTTTCCATTCAAAATCCATTAGGGCAAAACTGATCCGTTTTGGACCGCTTTTGAGAGCCCTGAACGGATCTCACAAACGGAAAGCCAAAACGCTAGTGTGAAAGTAGCCTTAAATGGGTTATCTATGTAATGTAAATCATTAAAATAGGACATTAAATAGTACATGGCATTCTCTTTGTAACAAAGCTAGAACCAGCCCTGTACCTCACACGGGTCCAGGGATCTTCCCATTTATTACTCCAATTGTTTTGCTAGATTTTTTTCAAGCAGGCAGCTCAGATGGAGCGCCCTTGCTCAGGGGGCGTGTCCTGTAACTGTCAAAGCTTCTAACAGAAGTATATGGCTAGTGGCAGTTGAAGAATTAAACTGAGCATGTGCGACCACCTCAGTGAACAGAGAGATAAGGAAAAGAACAAACAGCAGGTGACGCTATACCAATACAGTGATCCCTCAAGATACAATGGCCTCAGGATACAATATTTTAAACATACAATGGTCTTTTCGGACCCACCATAAGTTGAAACTAAACAAAACATACAATGTCTCGGACTCAGATCCAACCAATCAAGGCCGCTTCTCTGGTAAAAGAGCTGTATTAGTTGCTAGTTGGCAGCTATTCCTGACTGTTATATGGAAGGACTTGTTTTATCTGTCTTAGGGCTCTTTCACACTGGCGTTTTTGTTTTCCGGCATAGAGATCCGTCGTCGGGGCTCTATGCCGGAAAAATCCTGATCAGTTTTATCCCAATGCATTCTGAATGGAGAGAAATCCGTTCAGGAGTCTTCAGTTCAGGACCAGAACGTTTTTTGGCCGGAGAAAATACCGCAGCATGCTGCGCTTTTTGCTCCGGCCAAAAATCCTGAACACTTGCCGCAAGGCTGGATCCGGAATTAATGCCCATTGAAAGGCATTAATCCGGATCCGGCCTTAAGCTAAACGTCGTTTCGGCGCATCGCCGGATCCGACGTTTAGCTTTTTCTGAATGGTTACCATGGCAGCCAGGACGCTAAAGTCCTGGTTGCCATGGTAAAGTGTAGTGGGGAGCAGGGAAGCAGTATACTTACAGTCCGTGCGGCTCCCGGGGCGCTCCAGAGTGACATCAGGGCGCCCCACGCGCATGGATCACGTGATCGCATGAATCACGTGATCCATGCGCATGGGGCACTCTGACGTCATTCTGGAGCGCCCCGGGAGCCGCACGGACTGTAAGTATACCGCTCCCCCGCTCCCCACTACTACTATGGCAACCAGGACTTTAATAGCGTCCTGGCTGCCATAGTAACACTGAAAGCATTTCGAAGACTGATCAGGATCCTGATCAGTCTTCTAAGGCCTCTTTCACACGAGCGTGTCCGGATTAAGTCCGGATGCGTTGCGGATGCGTTCAGTGAAAACTGTGCGATTTCACAGGCAAAGCCATTCAGTTTTGCCTGCGATTGCGTTCAGTTGTTCAGTTTTTTCCGCGCGGGTGCAATGCGTTTTGATGCGTTTTTCACGCGCATGATAAAAAACTGAAGGTTTACAAACAATATCTCCTAGCAACCATCAGTGAAAAACGCAACGCACCCGCACTTGCTTGCGGATGCAATGCGTTTTTCACGCAGCCCCATTCACTTCTATGGGCTAGGGCTGCGTGAAAAACGCAGAATATAGAACATGCTGCGATTTTCACGCAACGCACAAGTGATGCGTGAAAAAAAACGCTCATGTACACAGACCCATTGAAATGAATGGGTCAGGATTCAGTGCGGATGCTATGCGTTCACGTCACACATTGCACCCGCGCGGAAAACTCGCTCGTGTGAAAGGGGCCTAATGCTTTCAGGCGACTTGCGTTCTGACAGATCCGGCGGGACGGAAGTGCCTGCCGGATCCTCAGAACGCAAGTGTGAAAGAGGCCTTAGTTATCTGCTTATTTTTCTTAAATCTTTACTTTCTCTTATCTTGGATGACATTTTGGGGCTTTGGAACCAATAACTCAACTTACATTGGTTTCAACTTACAATGGTCGTTCTGGAACCAATTAATATTGTAACCTGAGGGAACACTGTATATTTTATTGAATAACTCAACTTTTATGTCTATGCAGTTACAAAAGTATTCAGATCCAGGTGCTGGTTTGAAAGATGTAGAATATTTTTTTTGGAACAACCCCTTTAAATGGAAAAAAAAAGTCTGCTTTTTAACAGAAACAGTAAAAACTACTTTGTATAGGCTGTGCCTGGTATTGCAGCTTTAATATACGATATTGCATACTTGAGCATTTGGTTAGTTTTGCCAGTTCTGCAAAATGTTTACACTTCATTGCATTTTTGTGCATAGTATTTTTTTATCAATTCACCATTTTTATGTTCCGATCCCAGTTTTGACGTATAATATAGTTAAAAGTATATAGACAAGTGTACAGATGTATGCAATATGTCCTGGCTTAGGGTACTTTCACACTAGCGTTAAACTTTTCCGGCATTGAGTTCCATCCTTGGGGCTTATTACTGGAAAAAAACGCTTCAGTTATATCCTAATGCATTCTGAATGGAGAGAAATCCGTTCAGGATGCATCAGGATGTCTTCAGTTCAGTCACAGAACGGCGCATGCTGCGGTATTATCTCCGTCCAAAATTCCGGAACATATGCCGGATCCGGGATTAATTTCCATTGCAATGCATTAGTGCCAGATCCAGCATTAAGAATACCGCAATGACTGATCCGGCATTCCGGTCTGCTCATATGCAGACCTTTAAAAATGTGAAAAAAAAATAAATACCAGATCCGTTTTGCCACATGACACTGGAAAAACGGATCCGGTATTGCAATGCATTTTTCTGACTGATCAGGCATTTTTCAGACCTGACCAGCCTGAAAAATGCCTGATCAGTCAGAAAAAATGACATGCTTTTGCATACAGCTTGCCTGATCAGGCAGGCAGTTCAGGCAACGGAACTGCCTGCCGGAGTCAAACGACGCAAGTGTGAAAGTACCCTTAAAGAACGATAATGTACATTTTATTGGTTTTATGTACATATAAGGGTACTTTCACACTTGCGGCAGAGGATTTCGGCCGGCAGTTCCGTGGCCGGATCCGTCTTACCGCATGACAACTGAAAGCATTTGGAGACGGATCCGGATGCGGATCCGTCCCACAAATGCATTGCAAGTGCGGATCCATCTCTCCGTTTGTCATGTGGAAAGACGGATCCGTCTATTTTTTTTCACAGTTTTAGGCCTCATGCACACGACTGTTGTTTGATTCCATGTCCGTTGAGCCGTTTTTCGTGCTTTTCTGCGGACCCATTGGTTTTCAATGGGTCTGTGGAAAACTCGTCAAATGCACCGTTTGTCCTCCGCGTCCGTGGTCCGTGATTACTGTTCGTCAAAAAAATATAACCTGTCCTATTCTTGTCCACGAAAAACGGTTTGCGGACCCATTCAAGTCAAAATAGGACTGTGAAAAAATGCGGAGGCACATCCGACTGTCATCCGCGTCCGTGACCTGCATATATATTCCATTATCCTGGGTGGAGATATTAAAATTACACTTTTTTTTTTCTGGTAGACCAGGGAAACACAACGGAACAAAAACGGATCATGGAACCCCATTTTGTGGACCACTAAAAACAACTGTCGTGTGCATGAGGCCTTAAAGGTCTGCACATGCGCAGACCGGAATAGCGGATCCGTCGTTCCGGTATTTTTAATGAAGGATCTGGCAATAATGCATTTCTACGGGAATTATTACCAGATCCGGCATGTCTTCAGGCATTTTGGCCGGAGATAATACCGCAGCATGCTGCGGTATTATCTCTAGCCAAAACGCCATTCAGTGACTGAACTGAAGACATCCTGATGCATCCTGAACGGATTTCTCTCCATTCAGAATGCATGGGGATGTGACTGATGCGTTTTTTTCCGGCATAGAGCCCCAACGACGGAACTATATGCCGGAAAAGAATAACGCTAGTGTGAAAGTACCCTAACTAACTAGTATAGTGTAGAACGGAGCCGGACCTCAATGCAGCCCCCAACCATCTGGCTGGCCCTCTTGGCTGTGGGAGTCCAGACAGAATGTTACCTTATTGTGCTTAGTACACACTAGGTATAACACACAGCATACCTTTTACCCAGGTTGCTCCCTTAAAGGATATTCCTATGGACTGCTGAACAGGAGAGCAGGTGAACCCCATTCTTCCAGTAGGTGGGGGTTACACTTCTGGGACCTGACCTATCATATTGATAATATGTGCCATAAATGTCTGCCATAAATGTCTTCAATCACAATAGCTCTGATTGTGGAGATCCCGAGAATCCTATTTGGAGGGATCTACATGGGATTATGATTATCCCATAGGTTTCTTTAGCATTTTTGGCGGGAATTTTTAGGATGTTAGGATGAGGAAGGCTATTTTTAATATGGTTGCTGGGTAGGGAGGCAGATTACAGGGATTGGCTGGTGGGGACATCCTATGGTGGGATGGTTGCTGGTGCTAGGAAGCATGTGGGACCCAGCAACAGTTAAGGCATTGGTAGATGGTTTTAGGGGTTGTAGGGAATTGGGTTTATAAGGAGGTGGTCACCAGCATTGTGCTGTCTGTAAAGCCACATCTTGAATTGAGCTGCTGCCCCGCCCGTCCTCCCTAATGTTTTGTCTTGTCATGGCCGCTTTATTAGAAGGAGGGGTAAAGTTGCTCGTCAATAAGATGGCGAGTGGACGAGTTGATTTAGGTATTTAGGCCGAGCTTATGGCTGGTCTAATTCAGTGGTTGTTATTAATATTAAATTATATGGTTATCTATTGTTTGAGCTGTTCTTTAATAAAGTTGGTTGTGGCCTAATTTATCCATTATAGCGGTGTCCATGTGCCTTATTACTAATAAAAATTAAAAAAAAGAGGGGGTTATTGGTTTATATTAACAATATGGGTTTAATTTAATCTATAATCCCATGGTATTGCCTTCCTTGGCAGTGATATAACTTGTCAATGTGAACCTCAGGCCAGAAAAGGATGGTCTGGTGGCAGTCAGAAATTACACTAAGTGTATTGTACTGGATGGATCGTTGTAGTTGCTGACTGGTTACTAAGGACACTAAGGACTACTTCATATTTTTGAGGTTTGGTATAGTTTAGTATAGTCATTATACTGCAGCTAATATTACCTGTACAGAAAGGGCTTGTTCCAGTAATATGAACACACCCACGGTGCACCCGCCATTCCTTCACATTGGTGACTTCTTACATTTTTATGTTTTTTTTTTGGATTTTATTTTATATTTAAGCAGTTGTACAGTAGTTTTACAATTTTTATATATCGCTCACAGTGGGTTAAAGGGAATCTGTCACCATTTTTATGCTGCCCTATCTGAGCAGTCCGCTAGGTCCACTACCCTTAGCAAAAGGAGCACTTACTTAAAGTCATGCAGTCATTTTGCTAAAGTCTGTATGGAGCAACTCTAGCAAGAGCCGCCCTCTGGAGCTGTTCAGTACTCGGCACGCATGAGCCGAGCACTGGCGATGTTCATTTCACACAACGCATCGGAGAGTCCTCCTGTCTAGGAGCTTCCGGCTTTCCCTGCCACCGATTGCAGTAGGGAAAAGAAAGACGCTAAGGGTATCTGTCATCACTTTATGCTGCCCTGAGATAGGACAGCAGAAAACTGGTGACAGATTCCCTTAAAAAAAAAAAAACGAAGCCAGACTATTGTCACCAATCCCCCGACATTGCTGTTCTGATGCTTACCGGTCTCTGCTGCTTTCCACTCTCTGGTGCCGGATCATGATGCAGAAAATAGTGATCGGCCTTTTCTGCAGCGGATTGGCAGCAGCACGGATTCAGGATCCCTTCTGTTTAATTTTTAATCCAATCTGAGCCATATTTAAAAAATTTAATAAAACGACACCCCCTTTAAACTAGGTTCTCAATAGACCCAATGGCCACATTTTCTCATGAGAGTTCATCTAGATTCGGACGTGGCACAATTTGGTAGAGAAATTATCTTTGTCTAGCTCAACAAAGGGGCACGGCTTACCAGGATTACCAAAGGATTTTAGCTTTCTAGGAAAGGGGTATGGTCCCATATGCAACATTTAACCCCAAAGTTGCACCACAGTTCTGGTGTAATATTCTATCTCAGTGTAAGCCAATCAATAGTTGGTATAGAGTTGGACAAGGATGTCTATCCCACCACCTCATTTATCATCCAGCCTGAGCCCCTGTGATAAATCTGGTGCCGGTCAAAATAGCCTGTCTGACCTAACATCATCTGTAGGATTAGTAAATCTGCCCCATTATACCTGGGCATAAATTTATGTAAATGTATGAATGTCAGGCGTATGCACTTCCATTGACAAAGAAATGTGAACTGATAGAACTGGTGCCTGCTAAGGTGTGATAAATTAGTAGAGTCCGCAATGCCCAGTATAAAAGCAACCACCGACCAGCCATAGACCAAAAGCACAACAGGTTTCATTGGTATCATTAAAGGGGATATCCAATGATAATTGTAAAATTAAAAATAAGACAGTCAGATTAATCACATAGTACTTGCTACTTTCTAACAAAGCTAGAACCAGCCCCGTACCTCACACGCATCCAGAGATCTTCTCATTCATTGCTTCATTTGCTCTGCTAGATTTTCTGGCAGATCAGGGGACATGTCCTTTGTGCTGAAGCTCTCTTTCTGTCACAGCTTAGGGGGGTGCTTTTTCTCAGGGGATGTGTCCTTTCTCCTGCAGTTTTTTACCTGTAACTGTCACAGCTTCTAAGAGAAGATCCACTGGTGGCAGATGAAGGATGGAACTGAGCATGTGCGACCACCTCAGCAAGGTGGACATAGAAATGAGGGGGGAAAAAAACAGCAGAAGGTGCTATATAGACAGAGTTTATTGAATAACTCAGTGACTATACTATTTTTTTTAATTAGATGCAGTTTACGAAACATATTCAGATCCAGATATTGGTCTGAAAAATGTAAAAAAAAAAAAATCATAGGGCAACCCCTTTCATTCCCATAGACACTTACCACACCACCTTCATTTAGCTCTGGCCAGAAGTCAAATGGCAACGTTGACTGTGGCCCATGAGCTGGGACCAGTTATGAAAAATATGAAGATTTAATTGACAGTCAAACCCTTGTGGCGCTGCATGAAGATATCCATCACACAGATCCCTGACCCAACAGTCTAATTAAAGTGTCATTGAAAGAAAGTGAAGTGGTGGTCTTCTTGGAGCAGCGCCCATGTTATCCTGATTCAGTCTGTCCTCTTAGTTATGTATAAGTCTACTGTTTTAATACTCCGGCATAGTAACAAGTTATAGGATACGGCCACACAGAGTGTTGTGGAGGAGGTTTTGCAGCAGATCTTCCTACAGGATTTTCAGCCAAAGCCAAAAGTGGATCCACCAGGAAGGAGAAGGATAAGTCCTTCCTTTATATTTCCCATTCCTTTCGAATCCACGTCTGGGCTTGGTTGAAAATCTGTCAGGCAAACCTGCCTCAAAACCTCCTCCAAAAAAACCTCAGCAATAACTAAAGGACTAACAAGTAGACAGATAAACCAGGAACAGAAATCAAGCCCTTTTAGACAGTGGCCTGTTTTGGTATATGGTATTCTCATGAAGCCATACTGAGCTTGCAAATTATTATTTTTCCTTCCTCCGCCAACCACTGGACTGGTAAATATCAGAAATGTCTTAGATGCAAACTATTGTGTACCTTGATAATATGTTTCCCTATATCTGAATAACCCATGCTAAATGTGTCCCTTATAATTTGCTTGATGACCACAGCAGCCTCATCATACACTGACCACAGGACCAGACCTCACAGAGTCTGAAAAGAGCTATGTGGTAAGAGATCCTTGGTGCGCTGGATATAGACCGGCCACCGGTGCATTGACTTGACTCCTCTCCGTGCTAACATGTGTGTCTCTGTTTCTCGGTACCAATAATCTACTCTTTCTTGCTACGCCTTCCCTTTGAATCCTAACCAGCATAATGCATGACCGAGCCAAGCTCACCAACATGTCCTTGCTAGATTAAGAGCATTTTCTAACAGCAACATGCTAATGGCATCAGGCTCTCCTCTGTGTCTTATGTATATCTGTACTAAATTGTCCCTTCTTCTGTATCTTGCCTGTTTCTCCATGCTTACCCTTGGGAAACTCGTGCACTCCACCTCATGGACTTAACGGGATCTCCACTTCTGTTGTATACTGGACTTGTCTGCTGCCCTCTGGAATGTCTCCATCTTTTCCTGTCTCTTTGCTCTTGTTGACTGTCGGCAGGAAGCTGTCTGCAATGAGATAATAAGCATTGCAGAGAAATCAGTCCGTTACTGCAGTACTATCTCTCACCCCTTTGACTATCGGCACAAAGTGTCTTCCTATGACAATAAACAATGTTTAATCATTTCTCAGCAACCTCAGGCACAGCAGAGAAGGGACAGCTCAGAGAGGAGTCAGACGCCGCAAGACGCGTAAGTTGACGTTTCATTGTCCTTCTAAAATGACTGACGTACTGGGTCTGCATCTTCTGTGATATGCATCTCGTGGGTTTACTTGCTGTCCTGTGTAATGCTACAGATAAAGCTTTGTCGGAAGCAACTATGTCAGTGTTTCCCCAATCTAGCACTGCTACATCTTCAGGCAAAAAGTATCTATTGACTGGATCTCAGGTTTGGGATTATTTGACCACCATTAAGGCATCATTGTTATAATAGGGACTTTAAACAGAGCTCACCCATAAGAGGTTATTACCATGCATCTCACAATACCAGAATTTAGGGACTGTCTACTATGCTTGGCATCCAGCTGAACAGGACATCTAGGAGGAGCAATGTATGCTATGGACTGTCAAATGCTCAACTTACACCAGGAGCGTTGTCAACGTTTGGCCAAGACCACCTGGCAACCAGGGCCCAGATACCTTTAGTTGGTGGCCAGGCAGGTATACAGCCCTTCCAAACTCCGTTTCAGAGAACTTTATGGCAGGAGCATTCATCAGTTTAATAATGGTGTCCATACTATAATCACACCCGCTAAATGGACACCCCGACTCTGGGCCTGCTAAGCTAATAGAGAAGGTTCCTTTGGTCAGGAACTGCATCATCAAGGTGGTCATTTCTAGAAGACCACCGTTATCCGTATCATTAAATTGGTTGTCCAGTGTAAAAATATCAGTTTCCAAATTATAATACCAATTTAAAGAATTCTGATTTAACACAGAGGGGCCGTCCTCTCTTGGACAAAATGGAGATCCTCTACAAAGATGGTCTCTAGGGGCTCATGCACACGGCCGTTGTTTTGGTCCACATCCGAGCCGCAGTTTTTGCGGCTTGGATGCAGACCCATTCACTTCAATGGGGCCGCAAAAGATGCGGACAGCACACAGAGTCCGTTGCTCCGTTCCGTTGCCCTGCAAAAATATAACATGCCCTATTCTTGTCCGTTTTGCGGACAAGAATAAGCAGTTATATTAATGGCTGTCCGTGCCGTTCCGCAATTTGCGGAACGCACGCGGACGCCATCCATGTTTTGCAGATCCGCAATTTGCGGACTGCAAAACACACAATGGTCGTGTGCATGAGGCCTTACTCTTACACAAACAACATATTTCAGCAGGCATTGTGTAATTTATTTGCCCTTTGGCGGCACTGCAGGGAAACTGACCACCTACAGCTAGGTTTCACCTCATATTACTGCTGATAAATGGGGGTCCCAGCAGGGATACACTTCATAATCATCTTATCGTCAGAGGACCCTTATAACAAGCAAGTGTTTTAGAAAGGGAGAACCCCTTCACGTGGGTGTCCATCAATACCAATGTGTGGTTTGCAGTGCTTCACTTCTCCTGTGACAACTGCTATTCATGACACAGCGGCAGGACCTCAACCATCAACTAGACACCACTTAAAGGGGGTCCCATGAGTAGCATAAAAAATGCTAATCAGGAAGCATATAGTACATGACAAACCTAGGACCCCAGCACTGCAAGGCACCAGTGCTAACCACTGAGCCACCGTGCTGCCCTTATCTTTCTAGTTTTGGTATTACATGTACAGTATTATATGTTTTAATTGCTGCTGATTACTTAGGTTGTTCTTTAAGGTGGATTTAGACGGGGCGATATTCGGACAGATTACGGGGAACGAACGTTTGAGCAAATGCTCATTCCCGACAATCTGCCCGTCTAAAGGTGCAGCCGATCACCTGATAAATGAGCGAAGCGCTTGTTCGTTGGGTTGTTAGTGCTTGGAAGTAAGTTAGCGTTTCTGGACAGGAGATCATGCTGTCTAAATAGTGCCCAGAAACGATGCAGCTGTATGAGGACGAGCGATCACAACAGTGATCACTCATTCTCATACTGTGGAGGAGATCACTGCATGTACATGCAGCACTTCACCTCCACTGAACGAGCAGCCAACTGTCAGGACGGAACGCTTCCTTCCTGACAATTGGCTACCAGTTGCTCCGTGTAAATCCATCTTTACATTTTAACCCTGGTCACACACCATAAAGATTGTAATAAAATTCTCTGGTTGCATTCCCATGCAGTTTGTTCATCATGTACAGTGGATATGTAATATTTCCGCAACAAAAAAAAGCACATGATGTCATCCAGGAAGGATTAACCTTTGACTGCTTTGTGGGATAGGAAATACCACTGGGAACCAGAAGCTAGGGCATGCCTTTTCTTGGCCTCCAGCACTGCCTCATTCTTTCCATTACCTACATGACCACAGGAGGAATGTGTCTCAGCCAGTTTAGAGATTAAAGGAGAGGCAGCCTGGAAATTCTAGATATTCACACAGCTGCCTGGGGGAATTCAAGATTAGGAGCTCGTCAAATCATTATTCTCTACTGGACAGCATGTGAGATACCTCTGCTGTTTGTGGAAGCCCTGCATTGTGTTTCATGTGGCCTTCCTATCTAAACATAAATGTTCAGCTCTGTCCATTTACTGAAGCTTGGCTAGGTGGTCACCTAACACCCTATCCATTGTCTGATATGTCTGCTGGATCAATTAGATGTTTACCTAGTCAGACTTCAACCTCACTGATCCCAGAACAGAAGAATATAGTGGTCTAAATGGCCAACACCGGTCAACCGGTTGTCCAGTTTACCAGGAAGTATTACAGTGGTCATTTTGAGTTTTCTCTAGACACATTAAGGTCATCCCTGTATAAGTAGGGTTAGTGCTCAGGGTTGGTTTTATACCCTACCCATGACCCATAAATTACATTTCCTGAGAAATGTTGTATTTCTCAACGTGTCCATTGCATCACGAAATTCTTTGCAGTTGAAGCGTTTTATAGAGTGACTTTATTTCATAGCGTTTATGGTTATCTCATGAGCGTTTATGGTTTTTACCTTCTTTTCATGTGGCTGTTTTCACCCTTGGTACATTTGTATCCTTATTTGTCGTCCTAGGTTTACCTATCAGGCTTTGTACACTTACCTACCACAAAATGATGATGAGTTGGAGCTTAGAGAAGGAGACATTGTGGATGTTATGGAGAAGTGTGACGATGGTTGGTTTGTAGGTAAGATCTATCACCTCATATAATATTAATTGTTTTCAATGTAACACTGCTTATTTTTCTATATGGTAAGGGTAGATTTACAGGGGCAGCAGACAGGCCTATTATTGGGAAAGAGAATTCATACAAATGCTCATTCCTGACAGTTGCCCCATTGTCACCGGGAATCCGGCAAACGCTGGTTTGTCAGCTGATTTGATGTTTATACTACACAAAAAAAATTGTCATTTGTCGGCAGCACATTGTCCTGGTTAAATCTGTATGGAGAAGACAAAATTATAGTAATGATCATTCATCCCCATACTGCATTTATGATTGCTGCAAGTGGATGCATTTAGGGAGTGGGCAATGATCAAGGATGAATGTCCTAGCAATACAACCTGTAGACCTACTTTCATTTACACATTGTGACCTAATGTGGCCAAATCCCCGGAGTTGCAATTTCTGAAATATTTGCATAGTATGAGCAGGCAACATTTACTTAAAATAAGGGCAGATTCTGTATATCTAAATGGGGCTTTGTAGAAAACGACTCAATTTAGATGAATGGAACTGATTTTCAGTTACAGAAACTTCTGCAACGAGTCTACAACGTGTGACCTCACCCTAAAGCTTCTGGAGACAGAAAAACAAAAAAAGTCTTATAATTCATGCCAGGCATTGTACAGCAGATGTTACATTGTTCTCCTGTCTCCCTTATTCTCTGCAATGTAGGGATGCCTGTCTATCCCATTAGGTCACCAAATTATATGGGCAACTTCAGACTTGGGCCTACCAGTAGATCCCCCTACAGCTATACAGAATCTATACATGTTCCCTTGGTACACACATCTCCTGTCAGGTTCATAAATGGTTGTTGCTGCTGGACCATATGAGTCTCAGTATAAGGACTCATGCATACCAACGTGTGCCGGCCGTGCCTGTATTGTGGCCTGCAAAGAGCAGGTCACTTGAATGGGTCTGCAATCCGAAAGTTACGGAGTGGAAGGCCACAGAAGCACTTCAGAGGGCTTCCATGGCTTTTCGGTTCATGCCTCCGCACTGCAAAAAAAAAATGAAACCCTCCCTATTTTTTTGCAGTGCAGACGGATCGCGGACCCATTCAAGTTGAATGAGTCTACATCCTTCAGCACAGGCCACGCGGACAGTGTGTGCATGAGCCTTAAGCTGCAGGTTTCGCCTGACAGAGCATCCTCTTGTGGACCAGTCTGACTGTGCAAGTATTTTTGGAGGTCCTCACGACTAGACTCAGATGAGATCATGGGGCCATTTTTCTGTTGACTTCCTGATCCATCTTGGAGAACATTATGGTCAGATTTTCCTCTGCTTGAAATGACTGTTAAACAATTCACATGCTCACCAAAGGAAGATATTAAGACTTTAAGTTTAGTGTACCTTTATTTTCTTTGTTATATATATGTATATATATATATATATATATATATCTAAAATACATGTATGAGAATTGTGGTAGAATGAAGACCTCATTGTAAGAATTCTACTTTCATCTGCTGCAGGTACATCCAGAAGAACCAAGCTGTTCGGCACCTTTCCTGGCAACTATGTCAAATCAGTGTTTTACTAAAATGACAGTACACAGCTAGAGAATTGTCAAGCTACTTGGTATTGTGCAAAATGAAGGCCGTTGCTGAATGTATTCGCTATGCGGTTCTACACAAAGAGGTTTACACGTGTCAGTACTCTCTGAAAAGTACGACTCTAAATTTCTACCAAAAGGCAATGAAGAGTTAATCAGACATTGATTAGAATACGCCTTACGGTTCTTTTTCATTTCATCTATCATTTGATACTGATCTTGTACTGAAAGTGTACCTGTCTCCTACACGTAGTGCAGGCGGCCATTTTGTAAACTGAAATATTTTTACTTTTCTAGGATATCCCTACAGAATAGCTGCATTGGTTGCACAAGGCGTGTTTTATTTTTTCATAAATAATGTGCAATTTCAGTCACTTCTATTAAAATATTTTATTTTGTTCAACATATTATTTTATTATCACACTTGTATAATATGAGATGCGTCGCACCACAGAGTAATCATGTACCGTGCAGCGGACGTACACATGCTGTAAACCATCAGACAACCTGTGGTTCCCTGGCTGATGACACACAACTCCTGTGGTGCTCTGCCACAGTATGGATAGAGCAGTCATACATCTCACCGATGCAGAATCAGTAGCTCCGCTTCAATCAGTCATTTAACTGGACTTATATAATTAATGAAGGACCTGTTGTAATTGAATGGTCAGTGTTTCTCCTTCTGAGAGTTACCTTTCAATCAGGAGGATTTGCCATGGACATCTCCATTATATTCAGCTTTTGTAAAAGTGATCAGTGGTCCCTTAAATAGCTTAAATCTATATTATATCAAGAAATAAAAGACAGAACACTTACCTTGTGACATCCTTTTCATTTTTTCAGCTGCAGATCCACCAGTTCCAGAGCACCTCTTCTGTTATCCAAGATGGCTGCACCACTTCCCAGACTACCCAGGGCATACATGAAAATCCAAAAGGGTAAATCCAGCACTTTAAATCCTCAAATGCGCTTTATTTCTTTACATAGCAATAACTCACAGATACAGACCCTCCACCAGCAGATGACGCGTTTCGAACTAAAATGTTCTTAATCGTTACTAGATGCGTCAACTGCTGGCGGAGGGTCTGTATCTGTGAGTTATTGCTATGTAAAGAAATAAAGCACATTTGAAGATTTAAAGGGCTGGATTTACTCTCTTGGATTTTCATGAATGGACTTACTTGGCCCTATCCGTGCACAGGAGTTCTTATGAGGAGGTGAGCTGGTTGATTCTCTTTTATGTACCCAGGGCATACTATGGTAGTCCAAGACACTTCCTTCTGCCCTCGGATTGGGCAGCAGTGCTCACGTGAGCAGTGTTGGCCAATCCGAGAGCAGGGCTGGGCAAGCAGGAAGTGTCTTAGACTATCAATGAATATATATCAGGTAGTCTGAGAAGCTATGAGGCCATCTTGGATGACAAAAGAGGAGCCTGGGAACTGGCAGATCTACAGGGGAAAACATGAAAAGGAGGGAGCATTTTATTCATTCCTCAGTTAATGTGAATTTTTTTTTCTTAAATCAGAGAGTCGCTTTAATTGACAATTGAAAACCATACTGACAGCAAGGATATCAAGTGATTTACACTATATATTTATGGAGGCTGTATATATGCAATAGGGAAAGAGAAGTCCGTGAAATGTTTAAAAAGGAGAAATATCTACCATTCCGTCTATCAGGTCCGTGCAGTTATTCATCCCGGTTCTTGAATTTGAGACCGATCTTCCTAAAAATGACAGTGTTACCTCCGAGGTATTTCATGCTTCATCCTAATAGACAGAAAATGGAGATGTCAGATTCAATGTATTTTAGATGGTTTAGTGAAGTAGATAGAGGCATGTTTTTAAAGAGGTTCTCTAGACAAAATTAACGGGAGAACACTACTGACCTTTACGCACCCGTCAGTGTAATAAAAATGTTTAGAAAATTGGCATCCAGCAGAATGGAAGGATGGTTGGTCCTGTTAGATTCTCTCAACCATTAGGCTACTTTCACACTCGCGTTTTGGCTTTCCGTTTGTGAGATCCGTTTAGGGCTCTCACAAGCTGTCCAAAACGGATCAGTTTTGGCCTAATGCTTTCTGAGCGGATCCTTTTCCATTCAGAATGCATCAGTTTGCCTCCGTTCAGTCACCATTCCGCTCTGCCTGCAGCGTTTTGCTGTCCACCTGACGAAACGGAGCCAAAAGGATCCATTTTCTCTGACACAATCTGGCACAATAGAAAACGGATCCATCCCTCATTGACTTTTAATGGTGTTCAAGACGGATCCGTCATGGCTAAAGAAGACATAATACAACCGGATCTATTCATGACGGATGCATGCGGTTGTATTATTGTAACAGAAGCGTTTTTGCAGATCCATGACAGATCCGCAAAAAAACGCTAGTGTGAAAGTAGCCTTAGTCTGCAATAGTACGTGGATAGTTTTGTTGATGGAGTACGTCAGATTTTTTTGTCACTTTGCATATGGGCCTTTAATCAACCGGTGATTGTAACAGTGTTACAGTCCCTTTGTATGACACAATACAGCTTAGGCATAATACATTGTATCCATTTTGCCCAGTGTTGCTTTAAGGTAACAGAATGCTTGCAAACAACCCCAAAAAGGCTACAAAACTGAAGGGGTACACCTCTGTCTCAAGAACAGAGCTGCTTATGAACAGCCTCCTCTCTCCGTTCCTGGGCGCATGAGCTAATCTAGACAGTGGGACCTTCACCAACCACATATTTATGGCATATCTTGTGAATATGCCATACATTTTCAGATGGAACAAACCCTTTAAGATATATTCCATTGGTAGCCAGTCTGATTTTGTCTAGACCAGTGTTTCCCAACCAGTGTGCCTCCAGCTGTTGAAAAACTACAACTCCCAGCATGCCCACACAGCCAAAGGCTGTCCGGGCATGCTGGGAGTTGGAGTTTTGCAACATCTGGAGGCACACTGGTTGGGAAACACTGGTCTAGACTCTAGAGACTCTCTTAAAGACTAGTCTTCTTAGTTTAGAGTGGTCTGGAAAGGCAAGTGGGGAAAAGAATACAGAATGGAGAGTAGACAGTGTTTTTGCTCTACAGGTGCTCTTTTGTTAAAATTACAGAATACACAAAGGATATTATTGAGACTCTAGAAATTAGGCTTGTGAGTATTTTACCTTGCAAGATTACTGCACAACATTTAGACTACCCAGCCATTCCTTGGAGGAGTCTTCAGGGAGTCTTCATAGTATTTTATCAGTGCAGTAGATATTAAAATATCGAATACTTCACGTTCACCTCTGTAGTTTTGTAAAAATGTCCTTCTGACTCTGTGTGAGCAAGGAACATCCACTTACATCGGGCCTAGGAGATCATTACAATACCTCCGTTGCCTAAATGCAATATCTGAATGCATATACAACACAGGAGTGGACACCGCACCTGCAAGCCACTTATTAAATGAAAATACCATCACCACAAAATGAATTTATTTTTTATTGTAGTAATTGGATGGACAGAAGTAATACTTCTATAATGCTATATTTCCGAAAAAATTAAGACCCAACTGGTAACACAAGCTACACCTGTCCTTTTTTCATACTGTTAATGCCAGTCTGTGGCCTAAATATACTGTATTTATGAGAATGTAACTATGGTTGAGCGAGCTTGTGTTTTAAGTTCAGCGTCCCGTTATGGATTCCGCTACCCGAACTTCGGATTCTGCGATAACCCGAACTTCGGACGCCGAACTTAAAACACAAGTTCGCTCACCCCTAAATGTAACATATATACATGAGGTATGAGGAATGGAAGAGTGGTTTAAGATTCTCACTAATACCGCCTGCCCTATGGCCTGTAGATCACAGGTACACTTTCAGGTTGACTGTCCTGTGTCCAAGGATGAGCTGCAGAATGTGGACATCATGTCTTGCTATTTTTCCAGTGACTTGTGGTTGTGCCGCATGTGGGATGTCATTTCCTTTGAGCACTTAGAACTGTCCAGAGAAATTTAATTTATATGTATATATAATGCAGAGACTTTGAATGAAACCTGAATATTGGGAGTCTTCCTCCTGATGTGAGAGGATCTTAGACCAAGAGTTTGAGGTAGATGGATGGTCTTTATATAGTTGCCATCACTCAGTTTACTGTTATAATTAACCTATATAAAAATAATGCATTTAATAAATGTCATCCACTGGGTTTGATTTACAGCCCGTATCATACAGCAGTCCAGAGCTGCCTTCACAGTTCTGCAGTTTTCAGAGCTAAACTTTCTGGGCATTCCCATCTGGTTCAGTTTTTTTTTTTAATACTTTACATTTTAGTAAGGGTCATATTTACACCAGGCTGTATACAGTAATGCTAATCATAGGTGAAATATGCTGTAATGGATGTGTCCTTTGACAAGATTGTCAGCTGTATAAAATACCAGCAGAACTGTGATTGCAGCACTGGAATGTAATACAAACTGTAACTCAAGACCAATGGAAGATAAAGGCCTTTTCACACTGCCTTGTTTGCTGTGTGCGCTGGCAAAGAGCCCAGTGCATCCGTAAAATCGACCCATAAGTCAGATGCTACTGAGTAGCATCAGTCCCCATAGGTTCCTATGTAAAGGCCCCATGCACACGACTGTGGTCCGCAAATCGCGGATCTGCGAAATACGGAAGCAGTCTGTGTGCCGTTCACATTTTATTTTCGACCCCCTGTTTTCAATGGGTTTGTGGTCCACATTTCGCGAACACAGGGGCACATTTATTAAGATCATCTTTTTAGACGCCGGTCTTAAAAAAAAGGCCTAAGCCGGGGGTGGTTCCGCCGAAGTTATGAAGAGGCGCAGGCCTTTCCATAACTTCGGCAAATCAAGAGCAGTTCTAAATGTAATACAGCTTCCGAGCTGTCTTACATTTAGACCTTTTTCTACGCTTGAAACAGGTGTATAAAATGGTAAATCAGACGGGCCTGCCAGCCCTTCCCCGCCCACTTATTTAGACCTAGTGTAAGCGGGGCAAAGTCGGAGATTGTGGCGCAACTAGCTGTTACGCTGCAATCTGTGCCTGAAATACTCTAAATTTAGGCGTATTTCTGAATTATTAATGACCCCCATAGTCTATCTTTTTGCAAAAGGACATACAGCTGCAGAAGGCACACAGAAGATGGATGTGCTTTCCGCATCCGTATGTCCATTCCGCAGTAGGATAGAACATGTCCTTCAGGCCTCATGCACACGACCCTTTTTGTGGTCCGCATCCGAGCCGCATATTTTGTGCCCCGGGAGCGAACCTATTCACTTCAAAGGGGCCGTAAAAGATGCGGACCACACTCCGTGTGCTGTCCGCATCCGTTGCTCCGTTCCGTGCCCCCGCAAAAAAAAATAGAACACGTTTTGCGGACAAGAATAGGCATTTCTACAATGGGCCGTGTTCCATTCTGCAAATAACGGAACGCAGAGCAGCTTCCGTGTTAGGTGGAGCCGCGGTTTGCGGACCGCAAAACACCAACGGTCGTGTGCATGAGGCATTACTTGGCTGCAAAATGCAGACCCATTTGCGAATCCGTGATTTGCGGACTGCAAAATGGACACTGTCGTGTGCATGAGGTCTTACTGGACACCTCTGCATGGAATAACACAGTCTGGTATGCTATTTAAAGATGCTGAAACTAGAAACCCCATCAAACCAAAGTCCAATTCTCTGTATAATAGATTCTGATGGGTCTGTTTAACAGACGTGCTGGACCTTTCCCAGAGCATACAGTAATGATCAAAATGCAGTGTGAACAAAGCTTTAGTAATGTATGTACAAAGTTACTCACCATTTTATATAGGTTATTTTAATACATCAGCTATAAAATGGGGCTTCAGATGAACATACCCTTTAAAATTTGGTCTCTGCTGGTTGGAAAGGAGTCATGCATGAAATAAATTGTATTCTCCTGGGTAAGTGGGGTATCCAATGCAAGTATCTTACATTTTTGCTTTCTCCATACTGTATTCTACCATGCAGTATGTAATAGAGCGAAGTACCTAAAGTATATATTTCGCACAACGTGACAAGTCAAGAAATCAGCAATGCCAAGTCGGCTTTCATGACCCGATCACCTAATGTACACACGTATGAAACCGTTCATTACAAAAAGTGAAACTACACTGTAAGCTTGCACCTTGCAGTAAAAACCAGATCTAGAATGTTCTTTTATCATAATAAGGTATATTTAATAATGTAAGATGACTATTTTTTTTCTGGCGCTTTTCTACCGATTTATTAACAAAGCTACGTTGGCATGACTAGCAATATGTTTTGATAAATATACATAAAAAATATATATATATATTATCTGTGTTCCTAGTACTAAAGATTATTTTTTTTTGCCATGTTACGTACACATCGAAATGGTTTCTAAGAGGTTAGCGACTGTAAATATGTATATTTGACTTTGTAAAGAACATGTACGTTATCTTGTATAGAAACAAAAAAAAATTAATTTAAGTGAATTGACTGAAGAGGAAAAATTCAGCAGCTGGGAGGAATGGAGAAGCTACTTTTTTTTTAAAAAAAAGTTTAATTTAAAATGAAGGAGATTTGTTATAAGTTCACCGAATGGGTCTGATGCATGGAAACTAGTACGGATCACCACCAATCAGATCACTGCTGTCATTTTCCAACCTGCCTTAGAAAAATGAGAGCTGCAGTCTAATTGGTTGCTCCACGTTCCTCCGTGCTAGTTTTTAAGCACGAGGCCCAGTGTGTTTAGCACAAAATATCTGTAATCCAGTTATGACGAGACACTGACCACCTTTTAAGAAAAACTATTCATTGTTTTACTAATATTTTAATCCTGCAGATGCATTTAAGCCACAGTATTTAGAACTATGTTAAGAATTGGGAACCACACGGTAACAATGCGTTACCCATTACCTATTGGACTCTATAGTCGACAACACCTACATCATTATAGAATGACCACTTTGCTCCTCACTTTAACATACAGTTATGTTGTGGTGTTTTCTTATTGCAGTGCATTATATTTTGAATCAATAAAAGAAAGCATTCAGTAAGTCGGGTCCCTTCATTTAAAAAAAAAATGTGACGTCTTACCTAAATTAACATGGTGCCTGGGTATCGCTAAAGAGTGATTGAACATGTTCATCGCAAGCGCACAAGAGGATCAGTCTAGGATCAGTCTAAGGACAGAACATCTTACCCAAATAACATGGTGCCTGAGTATAAAAAGTTAAAGGAGTTGTGCAGTGCTACATTATTGATGACCAGTATAGGTCATCAATATCAGATCTAGGAGGGTCTGACATCCAGCAACCCCACCCATCAGCTGTTTGAAAAGGGAGCAGCACTGGTGCAAGAGCTGCTTCCTCTTCAAAATTACCTGTACCTTGTCTCCTCGCTCGTCCCAATCACTTTGAACAGCTGATTGGTGGGGATGTTGGAGTCGGACTCTGATATTGGTGACCTATGCTGAGGATAGCTCAATATTGTAGCATCTCACAACCCTTTTTACTTTTTATATTTGCAAGATAATCTATAATATCAGTATCTTAGCACCACAAAACCACTTTAATTATATGTTCAGCGCAAGCGCACGAGAAGATCAGTCTAAGGACAGAACAAAAAGCGGCATCCTGGGTGAATTGCGTCACTGCCACCATGTTGAACCCTTTGGACGCGGTGTCGGAGAATCATAGGTGTTTACACAGGCCACACAGAAGAGGAGCAGGGTAGCTCTCCCTGCGGAGTGGGTTTAGGTTTTAAAGGTATGTCCGATCAACAATAGTCTAGGGGCTATTGCAAAACATTTTTACAAATTGTCCAACCCCTTTAAAAGTGACCACCAATATAGACACTCTTTCTGCCAATATCCCTGTATGTTAATAAAAAATAATTCACATTTTTGGTAAATACGCTTCTGTTTTACTCCTGTATAGATAATTTCATATTTATAACTGGACTTCTTTATTTATGACATTGTGCCTCATTTATTAGGAGCAGAACCAAACACAGTGGGAATAGTTGAAGATATGGTAACAACAGGGAAAGACGCTAGAAACTTACTGAGAAGAGGAGCACCAAGAAAAGACAGTTCTGTAGCATAGCGAGGCTGGTCGTGCATTGGTGACAAAGAACAATTGTCAGGTTCAGGTTTCAAGTCTAGGGCTCATCCACACAGCCGTAGCAGTTTTTGCAGATCCATGAAAAAAGACACCGACCGTGTTCCTTCCGCATTTTGAGGAACGGAAAAGCCAGCCTCTAATAGAACAGTCCTATCCCTGTCCGTAATGCAGACAAGAATAGGACATGTTCTATCATTTTATGGACATCACGAAACGGACTTACGGATGAGGACACACACTGGGTGCGGTCTTCATCTTTTGCGACACAATTGAAGTGAATAGGTCCGCATCCGATCCGTATTTTTTGGACCCAAACCACGGTCGTGTGCATGATCCCTTAAATAGCACAAACCAAACTCAGAAACAAACGCCTATAGCTGGCAGTGAGGCCAGCGTGTTGCCCCCATACGCTGCCCCTCATAGGATTATAAATCACTATATTGACTAACTGCACTTGATCTTGTTCATACACCGTGTGCCAGAGTTTTGGTGCATGCACAATGTAATTCTCTCCAGCTGTACTGTGCATGCACCAAACTTCTGGTGCACGGCGCCTGAGAGAAAGGAAAGGAGGTGTCTACCCTGAAGAGGGGCGGCATTAAACAGTTTATTTGCATATTGGAACAAAGTGCTTTTTCTACACAGCGCAGCAACAGATTGCCCTAAGAAAGATACTGATTTAATTGTGTTTGTGTGCTCTACCAGCCTCTATGTAGTTTAATTGTCAAAAACCTGCCATTACATTTAGGAACGTACCCTGTTTTTCTTACCTCCAACAAACTACTGTATGTATAAGAAACAACCAGAGGTCGCGCTACATTTTTCTGGAAGAGTAAAAATACTAGATGCGAACAGTAGACTCCTTATTTACGGTCATTCCTCCAACACCTAAAGCTGGGGACACTTATACTCAACGGAAATGGAGTTTAGGGACAACTTGGTACAAAGCACCGCACACATGAGAGCTTCCCCCTCTGCAGCGGTCTCAGATTGGATGCTAATGCTGTGTAGGCTTAGGGTGGCATAGAGAGAACTGCAGGATCAGGTTGGCACAGTATGAGGTTATGTAGTCTTAGGGTGGCACAGAGAGCTCTGCAGGGTCAGGTTGGCACAGTATGAGGTTATGTAGTCTTAGGGTGGCACAGAGAGCTCTGCAGGGTCAGGTTGGCACAGTATAAGGCTATGTAGTCTTACAGTGGCACAGAGAGCTCTGTAGGGTCAGGTTGGCACAGTATGAGGTTATGTAGTCTTAGGGTGGCACAGAGAGCTCTGCAGGGTCACGTTGGCACAGTATGAGGCTATGTAGTCTTAGGGTGGCACAGAGAGCTCTGCATGGTCAGGTTGGCACAGTATGAGGATATGTAGGGTTAGGGTGGCACAGAGAGTTCTGCAGGGTCAGGTTGGCACAGTATGAGGCTATGTAGGCTTACAGTGGCACAAAGCTCTGCAGGGTCTGGGTGGCACAGTATGAGGCTATGTAGTCTAAGGGTGGCACAGAGAGCTCTGCAGGGTCAGGTTGGCACAGTATGAGGCTATGTAGTCTAAGGGTGGCGCCGAGAGCTCTGCAGGGTCTGGTTGGCACAGTATAAGGCTATGTAGGCTTAGGGTGACACAGAGAGCTCTGCAGGGTCAGGTTGGCACAGTATGAGACTATGTAGTCTAAGGGTGGCACCGAGAGCTCTGCAGGGTCTGGTTGGCACAGTATGAGGCTATGTAGGCTTAGAGTGACACAGAGAGCTCTGCAGGGTCAGGTTGGCACAGTATGATACTATGTAGTCTAAGGGTGACACAGAGAGCTCTGCAGGGTCAGGTTGGCACAGTATGATACTATGTAGTCTAAGGGTGACACAGAGAGCTCTGCAGGGTCTGGGTGGCAGGCTTAGGGTAGCACAGTGTGATAATGTACTGTATGTAGTGAACATAGTGGGATGTAATGTGATTGTGTACTGTTATACTATTATAGTGTACATAGTGTGATAATGTACTGTATATACTGTTATAGTGTACATAGTGATACAGTACCATATATTGTATATAGTGTGATAGTGTCCTGGACTATAGTGCACATAGTTTAGTAGTGTACGGTATATAGTGGGACAGTGATGCTCTTCCTTGGCCACTACTGTCTGTGTGTGAACCCGACCCTACTCCTCAGGCTGCCTCCTGTTTCATGGTGCTTGCAGCATCCTCTCTTTCCCCTGCTATCTCCAGGATTTGCATTGGCAATGAGAGTAGGGGATATCTGTAAGTCAGTCATGCTGTGACATCTGTGTATCAGCCAGGAGGCTTGTGCTGGGCCCGCACCGGGTACACAGGCACCTCACAGTCTGCTGCATCTATAAGCTGCTCCTCCTTCATTTTTCTGGCTACAGGACAAGAGAAAGACCTGCCCTGAGGGTCTCCCTCCCGTGTCCTCGCTGTCTTGCAGCTGGCAGTCAGACCCAAGTCTGTGGTTGGTGTCGCTTGCTGCTGGTCTCCTGTTGGTGTGTCCAGCGCTGAGATCCTCGCTGACTTCTATAAGCAGAAGTCTGAAGCGGTTAGCCACTTTTCCTCACTGCTGAGCGAGGTAGTGAAGACAGTCCCCTAGAGCAGGGATGGGCAAACTGCGGCTCTCCAGCTGTTGTAAAACTACAATTCCCACCATGCTCTGCTGTAGGCTGATAGCTGTAAGCAGTCTTTGCATGCTGGGAGAGCCGCAGTTTGCCCATTACTGCTCGAGACCTTCTATTGAGGCCGTCTTCAGTACCGCTCTCAACAGGAAAGAAAGACAGCGCTCGGCTGAGCGCTTCAGACTCATTATTATAGAGAAAAACAAGGCTCTCAGATCCGGGATCCCCACTAAATTTCACAGCAAGGACACCTACCCTGCCAGTGACGATCGTGCGCCCCCTTCCTCACTTCAGAGCGGTAAGCTGCGGCATCCCGCTCAAACTGACCAATCGCTAAGCTCCTTACTGTAAGGAGCTTTGTTATTGGTTGTTTCAGGCACAGCACTGATTAATGGCAGCGAAAAGTCTAAGGCGTTTTGGTAAGCCTTAGACTTTTTCCAGGGAGTAAAATGGCCTGAGCAGGAATCTGTGACGCTTGTACAGGCATTATTGCAACCTCTGGGTACAACTGTGGAAATTTCTCCTTAAAAGGGTTATCCAAAGTGTAAAGCATGCCCCCCAATGCACTGGCCCTCATATAGATTATACTTAACCCAGCACCTTAACCCATAGATTATACTTAACCCACTCCTGATCCCTGCAGGCCACCCCTACATCTACCTAGCGTCACCTGCGATGCTAGGGAGGCTCGTTGCCTGGGAGCAGGGTAAGTATAATCTATATGAGGGGCCTGGGCATTGGGGAGCATGTTTTACACTTTGGATAACCCCTTTAAAGCAGGCCCGGCGAGTCAGAAGAAGCACTGTACAGAAAACATCCCAGGACCACCATTAAAGTAGAAGCTGCTTCTATGGAAGAGTATAAGGAAAAGGAAAAATTAAGACTTGTAATGTGCTGCAGTATAGGGTAGCACTATAACATTTTTGCGGGGGAACGTCCTTTTAGAGTGTCTGTTTGGACAAAATTTGGAACGTGTCAACCATGAAGAGTAAAGGCACAAAGCTCTAATGGAGTTACAGGATGGACTGGAATGCAATAAAAACTGGATAATGAACTGACTCCCACTGAGAGGTTTGTCCAGTGCTTCTTCAAGAAGACATTTCCTGGACAAAGTTCTTGAGATAAATGGTTCACTTTGTGTCGAGTTCATATCATACCCTTTCAAGCCCTTTTTATTTTTTCTTGTGCCGACATATTCCACAGCTCTATATAGAGGTTGTCACCATTCACATCAGTCTCTGTCCCCAGCAGGGCTCACAGTCCGGTTTCCCTGTCTGATGTTTATGCTGTGGTAGAGAATGATTGGATGATAATTCCAGTACTATAAAACAATTTGTATTTTTTATATTCCAAGTGAGAAAGAACAATTACGTATGAAATAAACCCACCTCACCCCTCAGCTTGGGAGGTAAAAAATAATCCCTGTGCGTGGATGAAAACATCCGATGCGGGGGGTCTGTTGTAGGCAATGGCAGGCAGGGACAGAGACGAGCCTTCCTAGTGTCACCCATGGTGCGTGCACGGGGAGATGCAGCAGCTGCGGTGCGGGAACCAGGAGATGCAGCAGCTGCGGTGCAGGGACCAGGAGCTGCACAGGAAGCATGGACCTAGGTAAGTATATTCAGTGTGGGGTCCCAGCATATGGGGGGGGGGGGGCTTTTTATAGGATTGGATAACCCCTTTAATGTAAAATTATGTATTATTAACCAATTTTACAGTGAAGGGGCCATTAAAGCTTTTTCGGCAAGCCTAAGTACATCCAAGCCTAGCCTAGTTATGATATGACTGATTCAGCCTTTACGTCCTGTACACAACTGTTTAGCGGTCCGTAGATCCCCAAAATACAGATGCGGTCCGTGTACATCCCACAATATTCATGGGACCCACTGTAAAAAAGCCTATTTTTGTTCCCAAAACAGACAAGAATAGGACAGGTTCTATAATTTGCGACCTGGCCGCACAGATGCAAACAGTGCACAGATGACATCCGTGAGCTATCCGTTTAGTTTTTTTGTGGACCCATAGAAATATATGTGCCATCCGCAGGTCACGGACTAAAAATACGGTCATGTGCATGAGGCCTTAGTCATACATCTTATATATACTGTACATTCCAGGATGTCTATTGTATCTGTATGAACAACTTAAGGTCTTTCCCTATCCATTTCCTTGCAGAACAGATGTAAAGGAAACTTGAGACTAGATAAATATGATAGTTTTGAAGCAGATGCCCTACAAAAGAACTGACAAACAGCAAGCATATTAATATTCCTGGGAGAAAAAGGGTTAAAATTAGATAGCTAAGATATCCACTCACTATATAGTTTCACCTTAGCAGGGATCTCCAGGAATTTAAAAAAATAAAATACGTAAATATTACTTTATTATAAATATATTTTCAAATACCATTCATTAGTTACAATGGCTTGTTTTCTCTGGGGAGCAATCATCAGGGGAAATAAAATGGCCGCCGTCCTATGAGTGCACACAAAACCTGTCCTAATTACACAGGGGGACAAGTTACTTCACAACACTGAGCTAAAGAGCTGCCTCAGCCTCCTCTCTGCTCTGCTTGCCAGGGATTATGGTACTCTGTAGGAATGGAGTTCATGAGGAGACATGAGGTACAGAGAGGAGATGGGGATGTGGCTGTGTCCTGCTGTGTCTTGAGGACAGGTTTTATGTGTACTAGTAGGACAGCGGCCATTTTATTTTTCCTGATGGTTGCTCCCTAGACAAAATGAGCCATTATAACTAATGAAAGGTATTTGGAAATATATTTGTAATAAAGTAATATTTAGGTGTTTTCATTTTCTCAATTCCCGGAGAACCCCTATAAAGGGATTTTCCAGGCTCCTAAATAAAGGGGTTTTCCAGGTCATTAATATAAGGAACCTGGAAAATCCCTTTTAAGGGAACCTGTCATTTTGAACATGGCGTCTGTAGGAAGGAGGAGCTGAGCGGATCGATATATAGGGGGTCACTTACACTAGTCATTGTTTCCCCTTTGCATCAGTCACATGAACTAGACGCAGCTCAGCTCCTGAGAAGTGAATGGGGCTGAGCTGCAATACCAAGCACAGCCACTATACAATGTACAGCGCTGTGCTTGGTGAGCACACAGATAGCCACCGCGCTCACAGGAGGACCGGTGCCTTCTCAAACAGCTGATCAACGAGGGTCCTGGGAGTTGGACCCCCACTGATCAGATACCAATGACCTATCCAGAGGACAGTCAAGAATATGTGGAGACAGCACCAATGTCCCAATTTTTAGCAAGATGCACGGTCACCAGCGGCCAGGCTCATCTCCGCTCCAAACTGTGAAGAATAAAAAGAATTGTGACCAGCGTCTTTTCTTTCCGCAAGTTTATTCCACTTCACACATAAAGCAAGGCAACATTTTAGCTTGAGAAAGGCTTGGTATAAGCCGAAACGTTGCCTTGTTTTATGTGTGAACTGGAATAAACTTGTGGAAAAGGACCAGAGGACAGGTCATCAGTATAGAAGCCTTGGAAAACCCCTTTAACCACATGTCACCGTATGCAAAGCAACGTCCAGAAACCTGCTGCATAGTTCTGAGAGGATTGTAATGGAGCCAGACAGCAAGTGCTTGTTACATGTGCTCCAGGGTTTCTCTGGACAGGTCATTAATATCGGATCGGCAGGGGTCCGATACCCAGCACCACCGATCTGATCAGCTGTATGAGGAGACTGCATGCACATGCCATCTCTTGTCTCTCTTCCTGCTCGCCGCTGCGGTCTATGGCTAAGCAGCAGTAAACGGGAAGGGAAACGGGGGATGGCACGTGTGCACTGCGTGTGCCATCTCCTCATACAGCTGATCCGCGGGGGTGCCGGACCCCCATCGATCCGATATTGATGACCTATCCTGAGGGCTTATGCACACAAATGCATTTTCTTTCCTTAACCGTTCTATTTTAATAGGTCCGCAAAAAAAAAGTTACTCCATGTGCATTCCGTTTCTGTATTTCCATGTGTTTGTTCCGCAACAAAATAGAACATGTCCTATTATTATCCGCACTACAGACCAGGATAGGGCTGTTCTATTAGGGGCAGTTGTTCTGTTCCATAAAATGCGGAATACACACGGACTTCGGGCTCACTCACACGGCCATTGTCCCGCCGGGCCCGTGCTTCAGACCGCAAATTGCGGTCCTCAATGCACAGGCAGTGACCGTGGGCCAGCCGCATGTTGATCGCTGACCCATTCACTTGACTGGAGTCCGTGATCCGTTCGTTATGCAAAAAGATAAAGCAAGTTCTATCTTTTTGCAGTGCCGAGCCACGGAACAGAACCCCACAGAAGCGCTCCGTAGTGCCTCCGTGAGGTTCCATTATGTGCTTCCGTTCCGCACTGCATCTCCGGATTTGCGGACCCATTCAAGTGAATAGGTCCGCATCCATGATGCAGAATGCATACGGCCAGTGCCCCGTGTATTGCGGACCCGCTGTATGCAGGAGGGGCAACAGCCGTATGAATGAGCCCTTCATCTGTATTTTTTGTGGATCCATATTGTGCGGAAAGCAAAATACATACGGTTGTGTGCATGAGCCCTATGGCTTCTTTTACACAAACGATACGGATTGTCTCAGGATGCGTTCAGTGAAACTGGCACCATTTCACAAGCAAGTTCAGTCAGTTTTGTCTGCATTTGCCTTCAGTTTTTTACACGTGGGTGCAATACGTTTTGATGCGTTTTTCACACGCGTAAAAAAAAAATGAAGAATTACAGACAACATCTCCAAGCAACCATGAGTGAAAAACGCATTGCATCCAGACTGCATTCAGTGCGGGTGTTATGCGTTCACTTTACGCATTGCACCCGCATGAAAAACTCGCTCGTGTGAAAGGGGCCTAAAAGATCTGCACCTGTTCTGTGTTTAGAGCCGCACCTGTTGTTTTTCACAAAAAACGGATACAACACAGACTTCATACGGACATTATCCGTATTTTGTGGATTTTCACTTGTGCAGAATACAAAATACATACGGTTGTGTGTATGAGCCCTTACTTTGAAACAGAATTTTATGCCAGAATAGTGGCGCAAAACAGCACTTCTTAGGCCATGCCACATGACACTTTCGAGCAAGGAAAAGAGGTTAGAAACCCCAGCAGCGCCAAATTACACCACTTTTTAGACAGATTTTAGGCACAGATGCAATAGTAAATCCACAAGCTCCATGTACATGGCAGTGCTGTGCGAATGATATAGTGCAAGCATCGCGGTTATTTAATCGCCATGGAACCCTGGTCAAGTTTGATTTATTTAAGAACTGCTATTTAACCCCGTAAAATATTATCACGTTTTGCGGCTCGGATGCGGACCTATTCACTTCAATGGGGCCGGAAAAGATGCAGACAGCACTCCGTGTGCTGTCCACATCCGTTGCTCCTTTCCGTGGCCCCGCAAAAAAAAATTGTAAACATGTCCTATTCATGTCTGTTTCGCGGACAAGAATAGGCATTGCTATAATGGGCTGCCTGTACCGTTCGGCAAATTGCGGAACGCACACGGGCGACATCCGCGTTTTGCGTTCTTGTGCACGATCCCTAAACAAGATCTTCAAGGGATCTTTCTACGCAGTACCTCTATGGTATTTCTAGACAGAGCAGAATCTTTCTCAATTTCCCTGACTCTGATGATGTCACCGCCCCCTCCTGCTGCTGCATTACAGCTCTATAGGCAGTGGTCTTGCTGGGCAGGGGGCTTGGAAGGTGCAGCAGGGGCTCTTGCCTAATCCCATGGAAGTATTTGGGAGGTAGGCTGGGGCAGGAATGCAGAGCGGTGTAAACATTTCCTGGGTTTGGGATCCCTGCTCTTCCATACAAGGAAACAGTGCAGTGTCAGAGAGGGGAGGGGATGTGACGGGACCATCCCAAAACAAAGAGAGTCCCATCCATCCCCTGACTTTGTAGAGCCTGTAGCTTTTGAATGGGTGTTCCTGCTGTCAGACACCACACCCCTCTGTGCTAGAAGCTCAGTAATCAGGAAAAGCTCCTGCTGCACAGGAACATCCACGGCTTGTGCCTGGAAGGAACTGAAATCAAGGAAACCGTCTCTCTATAGTCACTGTAGCTTCATAATGACATCCAAGCGCATCACTATAAAAGGGCCAGCGCCTTGGGGATTCAGGCTGGTGGGAGGAAAAGACTTTGATCAACCTTTAACCATCTCTAGGGTAAGTGTCCGCCTTGTCCCCAGCCAACAGCTGTGTCTCTGTCCATCCAGGGGGGGATGCAATGCACTAAATTCTTCACACTCTATTAGTCGTGTAAGGTAAGTCCGTCCAAGTAGAAGATTGTGAATTCTGCAATGTAATATAGCCACCCATTGAACGGTTATGTTACACTTCAGACACCTGTGGCTGCTTATACAATGCACTGACGGGCGGGGAATGACCGGTATGCCGGGCTTTTAGCAACTGGACGAGTGTTTTAACCATTGCGGTAATCGCCCAAAAAACGCTAAATGTTTCACAGTCTGGTAGATCGTTAAAGTGTAGACGGAGTGATGAATGACAATTCGCCATGAGGGGCACTGAGCGTACTAGTCAGGGAGTTTTTAAAAAATGATCAAGTGCTATGATGGATTGTTTCTTTTAGGACCAGCGCTCACTGTATTGACTTGTGACTATTGCACTGTGTGATGGTGGGAGATCATCACAATCAAGTATGCACATAGTGGGGCACATTTACGAAGACCGGCTTTTCGCGCCAGTCTTAGTTTCACCTTTTGCGCTGCCGTATGTTCCGTCTGATTTATAATGAGGCACAATTATGGCAGTACTTTTACCAGGCAAAAAAAAAAAAAGACGACTCCAGAAAGTTGTTTGCCAACTTTTACGCCTGTAAACTTAAATGTTAGTAAATTTGCACGGGCCAGCGTTCCGACCCTGCCATGGTCCCCACACGCCCCCGTCCTGCCCAGCTGCCCAACATGGTGTGATACTGGTCGTGCGACTAAATGCTGTTGCACAGCCAGTTAAATAAAGGACTTGATACTATTTCTTTGCGACTGAAATAGTCACAAGTCCCTTAATAAATGACCCCCAGTATGTGATCTCATTGCGGTTTATTGCCTTGAAACATAGCAAATGCTGCAAGTTTTGCTGCAATTTCACCGTAAACAAGGCAATAAACTGACCGCACCATGGTGCACGGAACTCCAATCCACTGTAACTGTATACAGGACATTTTTAGTCAACACTTCTGACCTGCTATTAGTTTAAGGGTATGTTCACACTGAAGATTTTCTTTGCTGAAATGGACGGACATGGATTCTACTTCAGGATTCTTTTTTTTTTTTAGCAGTGCTTTTTATTCTGATGCATTTTTTGATGTTTCTTTTTGTGTGCAGTTTTTAACACTTTCCCTGACCATTTCAATGGAAAGTTTGAATGTGGATGACGGGAATCTGCTCCAAGAATGAACATGTCACTTTTTTCTATTACTTGTTTTTAAAACCACAAGTGGCAAAAGAAAACACACAATGTAAATTAACAAGTAGTGTTGAGCGAACTTGTGTTTTAAGTTCTGCGTCCAAAGTTCGGGTTAATGAAGAATCCCGTTATGGATTCCAAATTCCGGTATGGTCCTTGGTAGCGGAATCCATAACGGGATTCTTCATTAACCGGAACTTTGGACGCAGAACTTAAAACACAAGTTCGCTCAACACTATGAACAAGCAGTCAATGGATATGTTTTCAGGGTGAAAAAAAACTCTGTGTGAACATACCCTAAAGGTGGGCATACACATTCAGAAGTTGTTGGCTAAACAATGGCTATCTCTCCTGATTCCCTCCCGGCTCCACCATACACCTACACGTTTGGCTGTGACTGGACACTTCTGGCAGTGGCTTATCTCCTGGGAGAGCAAAAGGATCAGGTAAAAATATTCCTTTCCCCAATCCTTTTCCGACATCATCTGTCGGGAGCTCCCCATACTTATTAGAGTGTTGGAGAACTCGGCTGACAATACACTAATGTGTATAGGGGCCTATAGTCTGCGTTATATCCCTGTATCAGGTGTGCAGCATGTGCAATGCACAGGCCTGAAGGAGAAGGGGGCGTGGAGAGGATGGGAGTGGTGGCAATGAGGGTAGTCATAGTCCTCACTGTTGCTAATCGATCCTACTCACTCTAGCTTGGCCTGCTAGGAACTCCCTAATGCTAGCCTGGGGGAACATAGAACCAGCCCATAATCCGGCAGCTGTAAGGCTAGTTGCACACCAGTGTCTGAGATCCGGCAGGCTTTTCCGGCAGGTTTGTAAGGCCTCATTCGTTATAATGAAGAACGGCGGAGATCCGTCCATATTCCGGCAAATATGCCAAGAATCAGATGGAAGAAAACTGCTGTTTCCTACCTTTGTACATAGCCTCTTTGGGTTATGAAGTGCAAAGATCATATTCAGTATCGCAGTGAACACTGCGGCCACTTTAGTAATGAGCTATAATATTAACCCTTTAACAGTGATGGGTCACTGCACGTGCTAAACCGTGTAAGGCCTCTTTCACATTAGTATTTTAGTCAGTGTTTGACCAGTCATTTCCATCTGTGATTGTGAGCCCTGCACCCCATTCATACTCTATCAGAGACCACCATGATACAGACAATTGCACTAAGCATGAACAAGAGGCGTTAGACTGGTACAGAAGGAGAGAGGGCCCACAATCTACATGGTATGGGAGAAGGACACAGTAGGTGAGGGTGAAGCTGGTCATGGCGGTATAGAGGCAGCAGGGTCACTGGTTGTAGGTTCAGACATCCCAACCTGTGAAAACTCATTTCAGGGAGGTGCACTTCTCATTTCAGGGGGGTTTTTTTCACGAACTTTTTATTACATTCATCAGCCCCCAGCCGGTGCCTCTCACCAGTCCATAAAATATAAAAAACAGGCTGCAGAGCCGACAGCCGAGGACCAGGAAGCGGTGAGTACACAACCTTCACTGCTTCCTGGTCCTTTTGCCCTGAACGGGAACGGCGTTCCTGCTGTGAAAAAAGTGCAGGAACGCAGTTCCCACCTGTTCCCCCTGCTTTCCGGGATATATTGTTTCTCATGGGGGCGTCAGGGAGCCGCTATCTAATAGCAGGAGACTCCCTGAACGTCCGGGAGACTTGAGATCCCTGTAGGGTTGTCTGAAGAGGTGGGTTTTTAGGTTTCTTTTGAAGAATTCCACTGTAGGTGAGAGTCTGATATGTTGGGGTAGAGAGTTCCAGAGTGTGGGGGATGCATGGCAGAAATCTTGGGAGGCGATTGTGGGAAGAGGTGATAAGAGGAGAAAAGGAGGTCTTGTGAGGATTGGAGATTGTGTGTGGGTATGTATCGGGAAAGTAGCTCAGAGATGTAGGGAGGGGACAGGTTTTGGACGGCCTTATATGTATTTGTTAGTATTTTGAACTGAATTCTCTGGGCAATGGGGAGCCAGTGACGAGACTGGCAGAGGGGAGAGGTAGAGGAGTAACAGGGTGAGAGGTGGATTAGTCGGGCAGCAGAGTTGAGGATAGATTGGAGGGGTGCGAGAGTGCTAGATGGAAGGCCACAGAGGAGAATGTTGCAGTAGTCTAGGCGGGAGATGATGAAGGCATGTACAAGCATTTTCGCAGACTCAAAGTTGAGGAAAGCGCGGACGCGGGAGATGTTTTTAAATTGAGTTATCTTCTTGTATATCACAACTCTTGTACATCTATTAAATTTAAAAAGAAAGCCCTTTTACCTTAATGACATTAAGTATCAGAGGGAAAAGCTTAAATACTACATATACAAAAAACATTTCAAATTTTCATAAAACTATAAGTTTTAATATTATCCAGTGCATGCAGCTCTGTAGTAACGAGCTCCCACTACTACATGGTGACGGAGCTGCACCTGATAGGTGGGGGTTGGGGTGATCAGCTAGTGATGGCCTATTCAGAGGATGGACCATTACCTAGTAAAGGCCGGACGACCTCTCTTATAGAGAATAGTTGCATTTATTGGTATTCATTATTATCTTTTAGAAAAATAAACCATGAACTTATCATTAGCCGTTGATTCTACAGGAATCATGTTGTCACTGTAATCTTGACCTTAGGAAGGTGGTTTAGATATAAAGCTTGGCAGAGATCCAAGTGAGCTCATCAGTTTCGCGTGAACAGAAGTGTAAATCTGAATATCAGACAGGCCAAGACTTATCAGGAGAACACTCAGCACACGTAATGGGAGTAAAACATAAGTCATTCAGAAAAAGTATTTTACTGCAGAAATAACTGACTAAAAGGGTTGGCCAACCGTGGGGATGGGTTTTGGCAATGTAACTGCTGAAGTTGAGCTCTATCTGCTGAGGTGCACTTATCTCATAGATACAGCCTTGTCCAGTATCATATTCCAGTCTTCTAGACTTTGAAACTCCTTGTGTATGTTTTCTTTCTTACTTTTATAGGGTCATTGACAAGTACATTTTATCTTTAAAACACATGGCGGGAGATTTATAGAGACTAGTTCAAGGCAAAAGAGGAGGCGTTGTCTATAGCCTGAATGATCGCATGAACTTGTTGGTGTGTTTTCGAGCGTGGGTTGAAACCTGCACAAACGCGCCACTATTTTTTGTTAAAAAGTTTGAGCAGAACCACTTTCTCTGCTCTTTCTGTGTCCGTTCAGTTTTTTTTTTTCTCCGGACCGTATACGGAGCCATTCATTTCAATGTGTCCGCAAAAAACTGGAAGGTACTCCGTGTGCATTTCGTTTCCATATGTCCGTTTTCCGTTCCGCTAAAGAATAGAACAAGTCCTATTATTGTCCGCATTACGGCCAAGGATAGGACTGTTGTATTGGGGCCAGCTGTTCCGTTCAGTAAAATACGGAATGCACATGGACGTCATCCATATTTTTTGCGGATCCGTTTTTTGCGAACTGCAAAATACATACGGTCTGTTCCGCAGTCCTGTAAAAAAGATAGAACATGTCCTAATATTGTCCATTTTTTGGGGAAAAGAATAGGCATTGTTACAATGGTCTGCAAAAGAAAAAACTGATGCAACACGGACGTCATCCGTATTTTTTTGCAGATCCACGTTTTGTGGTCGTGTGAATGCACCCTTACCGTTTTTCTTCGGTCCCGCTTCCAGTGCTATGCTCTAGTCCAGGCATCCTCAAACTGCGGCCCTCCAGCTGTTGCAAAACTACAACTCCCAGCATGCCCAAACAGCCTACAGATATCAGCCTGCAGCAGGGCATTGTGGGAGTTGTAGTTTTACAACAGCTGTAGGGCTGCAGTTTGAAGATGCCTGATCTAGTCCTACAGTGCTGATGTCATCTTCCTGGCTGCAGCGGGGTAAGATCCTGTGCACACAGGTTACTGTGCATCCGATTGCTGGCCTGAGCAGTACAGGAGACGTGATGCTTTGAATTCATACATGTACAAAAAATGTAAAGTGCATCACATTGAAGTTAACAATTCACATACACAAAATCTATCTATCTAATCTTATTTCTTATAACCGATATTTATTATTTCCCACTTTGGATTTAATAATTGATAAATGAGCAGGTTTCACATCTACACTACCCTGATGTAGTTTTAGTGCAGTCATCTATGTCATACAATGTGCTGCGGATTCCCAGTCATATGGCTGTATTCATAGTGAACCTATTGTGTGCATCAATGTGCATCAATGTCAAACTGGATATTTAGGCCTCGTGCACACGACTGTAGCAGCTCCGTGCCCGTGTGCACCGTATCACAGATGCGGACTCGCTGACTTGAAGAAAAAACAGTGCGAATCGGAAGCACTATAGGGTGCTTTCATGGGTTTTCTTTCCTTGCCTCCACAATGCATGCACTACTTTTTTGTGGTGCGGACCATCAGATGCAGATCACAGACCCCATTCACCCCGGTCCACATCCAGAGAGGGTGGACACACGGTTGGTACCCGGGCATGAGCAGCACTTGGTCGTGTGCATGATGCCTTAGAGCGGGGAAGCCCAGTGGTGCATCGCAGGCCAGGAGGAGAAGGTGCGGGGAGCCGGGCCGGGAAGCAGGCAAGTATTCTTCCCTTTACAGGTCCAGTAGGGTGGATGGGGGAGGGAGGGAGTGTTGCCAATGGAACCCTATTGAAAGAGATGGCAAAATGAGGCATCCATTTAATGGATACATCTTGCCACACGTTCAGGTTTTTTTATGCTGTTTTTTAAGCCAAAGCCAGGGTGGGTTTAAAAAAAAAAGTGGAGAAGTTGTATCTGCCCTTAATCCTTTCTCTCCTGTTATGATCCACTCCTGATTTTGGCTTTAAAAACTGCATTAAAAAGCCTGAACATGTGGCCGGACTCTTATAATCCCGTTCTCTTGCCTGATCCTCATGAGGAGTGGCAGCACAAGCTCATTATTGGCCTTTTTAAGACCTTTGCCCTGTACATGTGAGGAGGATCTGACATGGCCTCTTCTGAGGTACGTTCAGGTGTGTGCACTCTTTCACCGCCTCCTAAAAGCATTCGTGAGTCTGTGCAAATACCAGAATATTCTTCGCGTGGCGTTTCTCATGCATATATAACTTTCTCATGAGTTTGTGTGTTCTGTTTCTGTTTGCATTGCACAATGTTGCTTTGTACATCCTGACTTCCCAGCCCTGAGAAGTAACATCTGGTTGTCAGATCTTCACTGAAGACAAGTCCCATTACCATTGAAGCCATGAACAGTAATGATGGCTCATGGGTACAGAATTCTTTTTTCTCTTTATCATGAATGCAATTTTTTTTTTTTAAGATAACCTATATTACAGTTGAAATGACTCTATACAGCTCCAATTTGAAATACATCCTACGTCAATGTAATCTTTAGGTTCTCTTCATAGTAAGTTCAGGCCTGACGTACGCAACTGTGTCCCATCCATCCCAATCTAATACAAGAAAATGACCACAGGGTGTTCGCCCACCACCCAGTCAGACCATCATTTGGGTTATGTCAGGCCATCACATGCCCTGGACATGTTTGATGTAGATATATATCTATTGGGAGAATATTTGACTTTTATTTGTGAACATAGCGTAACAATTAGGTGCATGTAGTCTCGGGTGTAGCTCTAGCAGATTTGGAGGTAGCAGTTGGACTTGGACCAGGTATCTGAACCTCTCTGATACATATCAAGACCAATGATATAACTGGCACAGAGAGCCCTCCTAGCTCACATTCACATCTGCGTTAGAGGCTCCGTTAAGGGCCTCCGCCAAAGATTTTATCGGAAATGGCAGAGAGAAGTCCTGCATATGGGACGTTTTTTCTCTGTTAAAAAAAGGATTCTCCTAAACAGAAATTGAACGGATTCCATTGTAGTCAATGAGATCTGTTGGCTCCGTTCCTGTCAGTTACATGCCGAATCCGGCACTTCTGTTATTTTCCATTGTTCTGCTCCATTGTAGGTGTAGAACAATGGAAATAAAGAACTCTGATGTGATGCTTCAAGTTATGAATGTATACTGTCTAAATGCCTCTTCTCCCATAATTTATCTGTAGCTGGGACCAAAATTACTGGTAGATCTGATGTGGTCACCCACAGAGCGTGCCTTTTGTTGCTAATCAGCACCCTGTAGACATTCAGTGGGGGAGATTTATCAAAGCTGGTGTAACGGAAAACTGGCTTAGTTGCCCATAGCAACCAATCAGGTACCTTACATTTTTCACAACTCCTTTGGAAAATGAAAGGAGGAAACTAATTGGTTGCTTTGGGCACCAAGCCAGGTTTCATTTGCACCAGTTGTGACAAAACAAAATTCACTAGAAAAGACTCTCTAAAGAAATAGCCATTCAATTTGCAAACCGGTACTAAACCCTAATAGGGGGTGGCCCATGCTCCTTTAGTGGGAGAGCAGACTTGCTCACCATCCAGAAATTTCTGGATATTCTGTAAAAATAGGAACCTCATTAATAAGGAGCACCCAAACCCTAAACACACACACTGGGGGAGATTTAGACTGGTGCAAAGAAAAACTGACTGAGCTGCCCATAGCAACCAATCAGATTCCACCTTTCATTTTTCAAAGCTCCTATGGAACCTGAAAGGATCGGTCTGATTGGTTGCTATGGGCAACTAAGCCAGTTTTCCTAAACTCCCCCAATAATGCTAACTTGTAGCATGAGCAGAAGATTGTTGAAGTGGTTTTCTAGCTCATCTGTTTCTGTAGTAGGAAGGAGGACACACCATTTTAACCTTATAGAATATACACTTTCTGCTGGACTGTGATCTTCCTGAAAGAACATAAGCTTCTAGTTAGGTATAATATGAGAGAACTGGCGTCATGCTTGAGCTGCAGGTTTCTTTCAGGCCATTTTCAGATCAGCTCGGGATTGAGTCACTGTGTAAACAGTAAAAGTGACAATGTGCAGAGCGCTGTGACAAACAGGAAGGGTGACAATATCTCCTAAATGATGTCCTGACGATGTGAAACTTGTTTGTGTAAACCCCACAACCTTTCATGTACAGACCTTACAGTCATTGCATCTACGTAGTGTAAATTGCTGCCTCCATTTATTGACATAGCCGTCATATTGTGCTTTCATGTTACAAGTGGCATTGATCAAAGAACATAAGAGTTACTCAATCCTTCCCGTCACTTGAATATGGACTTTTATTATACTTTTTCTTTTTTCTTTAGTAGTTACCGTACGTTTCTAAAACACGTCTTTTCACGGTTTTATGCATAAAATTTATTTTCTATTTTTACTGCATATTCTATTATAGACCGACATTTTAAGATTTTTTATATTGGTAATTTTAAAGGTGTTCTCCGAGACATTACAACTGATTACCTATCCTCTGGATAAGTCATCAGTATCTGATCGGTGGGGGTCCAACACCTTGGACCCCCACCGGTCAGCTGCTTGAGAAAGAAGCGGTGCTCTTGTGAGCTCCACGGCCTTCTCTCTGCTTTTCCTAGGCCAGCGACATCACAGTCATCAATCACATGGCCTAGGCGCAGCTCAGCCCATTGAAGTGAATGGTGTTGAGCACAATACCAAGCACAACCGCTATACAATGTACGGCGCTGTGATTGGTGAGTAGAGTGAAGGCTGTGACGCTCACAGGAACATCCCTGCCTTCTCAAACAGCTGATTGGAGGGGTCCTGGGAGTTGGATCCCCACTGATCAGATACCAATGACCTATCCAGAGGATAGGTAATCAGCTGTAGAGACTTGGAAAAACCTTTTAAACCCCAGAACTGCAGGCATGACAAAAAAACTAAAAAAAGTACAGTGATACATAAAATATAGTTGTCACCCCCTCTCTCATGGGGCAGTTCTCCCAGCTAGGCTAGAATGAGTTCTAAAAGACATAAATGGCGGCATGTTCATAATGAGGCTTATTATTTACCATACAATTAGTTGACATTTTTAGCGGTCTAGAGCTGTGTTTCTCACACAGGACTGGCTCTTCTTGGATTCACTGTTGGTTGCAGTCGATATCTAAATTTTTAAAAATCACATCTACAAAATTGAGATTAGTACAACCTTGGGGCCCATGCACACAACCGTATGTATTTTGCGGTCCGCAAAAAATACGGATGACATTTGTGTGCATTCCGCATTTTGTAGAACGGAACAGCTGGCCCCTAATAGAACAATCCTATCCTTGTCCATAATGCAGACAATAATAGGACATGTTCTATTTTTTTGCGTAATGGACATATGGAAACAGAATGCACACGGAGTAACTTCCGTTTTTTGGGGGGTTTTTTGCGGGCCCATTTAAATGAATGGTTCCACATACAGGGCCAGATTTATCATTACTCTTGCAGTTCACTCCACTTTCAAAGAAGGCGTATGTGTATTTGAGTCAAGTCAAATTTATCATGGGCTCTTTCAGAGGTTGATAAATCTGGTGTATTTCTGGTTCCTAGTTGTATTTTGGCTTTGTCTTTGGAAAAGTCGCCATTTTAAAAAAGTGATTTTGTCAAACATAAGCATGGTCATGAGTGGAGTGAGTTTGCGCAATTTTTTGCGACTTTTTTGCGACTATTTAAAAAGTCGCAATAATAAATCTGTCTTGCAAGTGATTTACATACGACAAAACGCCCATAAACTTGGTTTTGGAGTGAGTGGCGTAAGTCTCCAAAAAGTCGCAAAAAATTGCGCAATTTGGCTTTTTGCGCAATTTTTTGCGACTTTTCAACTCCAGAAAAGTGACTTAGGCTAATGATAAATCTGGCCCACAGTTCGCAAAAAAACAGAACGGACACTAAAAGAAAATACAGTTGTGTGCATGGGCCCTTAGGCTTGTTCAGCACTGTGGCTACACCACCTATCTGCAAAGCTACAACCCTGTATGCCAAACCACGTCCCTTGTCAAACATGGAATCGTCACATATGATTCATAAATAGTCAATGTGAGCATTTTGTATTCACCATTCTTAGCACTAATAGATGTTTCACATCTGAGTTATATTGCCTTTACTACATATGCTCATTTTAAGATAGTCAGGGTTGGACTGGCCCATCACAGTACCAGAGGATCCTCTAGTGGGCTCCGTCTCAGAAGCCATAGTGGCCCCCAAAGGTCCAGGAGAAAAATCCCATTTGGAGTTGCCTTTTGTAGCTAAGGATTTGCCTTTAAGGTCTATTTCTATCATTTAAAAATATATTAGACTTTATTGATGATGTCAGGGTGGACGGGGAACTAAAAGTAGCACCATGTTGTAGGTGGGTCCAAACTGACAGAAGATGGGGCAGTACAAGTCAGAAGTAGGCTGGACCTGCAAAAGCACAGTGCAGCATAAAATACCCCCCCAGCAGAACCAAATACTACAATGCAGCACAAAATACTGCAGCCCCCGCCACAGTATTTAACTGTATCACTGTCCTCAGTTGAGTTCAGAAGGACACCTGTGGTTGTTGGCCAAATTAATGCTGAGAGCAGCAGATCATTATGTACCCAGCGGCCATGAGGAAGGCTTGGGCAGTCTCTTGGGCATCAGTCCACCGGGAAATATCCTCCAGTGCAGGTATATCAATGGGTGGAACCCAGGGCAGGTGAAGTCAATGCAGAACAAAAGCCGCTCCCTCCCACTGCAAATACTCTTCTGGGGTCCAGAAAGGAAGTACCAATAACACAAAATAATAAAAAAAGGGAAATCGGAAGTGCTAACAGATAAAAGTGGACTTTTATTAAAACAAAAATGCAAAAAAATAAGTAGGGTAACGTATTTCAAAGGGGGTCTTCATCACACCCATCACTGATCAGTAATGGGTCTGATGAAGAAGGGAGACCCCCTTTTGAAATGTGTTACCCTGCTTATTTTTTTGTGTTTAGATTTTTTTTTAATAAAAGGCTACTTTTATCAGAGCTCCTGATTCCTTTTTTTTTCTCCTATGGACCTCCTATGTAGAGAGTATAATGAACATGAGAACTAGGACCTCTAACATTTCATGACCTTAGGACTGAATACAAGGAAGGGCTTTGAAGATGGCTTCCCAGATTGCAATAATTTCCAAACTGTCACAGCAGTTCTCAGAAGTTTGGATCTGTTCCTGCGGACTGTATCAAAAAACATTCTCTGATTAGTCTGAGGAATGTTCTTGTGGAAAAGTTATTTGTGTCTGAGATGAGATCTGCCTGGTCTGCTGAATACTTCATTCTTGCATTGAAATGTTCGGCCATGTGTTTCCGTACCTTTCTTGGATGGCTTTACACAGGACCAATGCAAATACCATTAGCAAATTTGCAGTGGGGGAGAAATGCAAATCGCAGTAAATGTACACAGGTCTTTATGAAAAAAAGACACCATCAATAGCAAGTGACACCATATGTGACCTCCCTGTAGATATCCAGTATTGTCATCAGGTGTGGAGGTGTATTACACTGCCCAATGTTTGGCAGTGCACCCGCCGATGGAGGATAACGCATCTATTTGCACTCGTTTGTACTGGCCTGATTACATTCTGCTGTTTGGGGAACTGAAATGCCGCTCTATTTGAGTAAAGTTTCATTAAAGGGGTTGTCCACGAAAAATATTCTACAGTTTACTTTTGTAATTGCATGTACTTAAAATTTAGCATAGAAACAATAACAATAAAATGTATCTGTATAGCGCCACCTGCTCTTTGTTCTTTTTCGGATTTCTTTGTCCTGCTCATTGAGATGAAGGCACATGCTCAGTTTCATCCTTCAAATGCCTTCTGAGCTGTGATAGGGAGAGCTGAGACATGCCCCCTGAGCGGTGATAGGGAGAGCACAGACACGCCCCCTCAGCTGCAGCAGAAAAGACACTCCCCCTGAGCTGTCAGCTTGATATAAATCTAGCAGAGCAATGAACGGGGAGATCTGTGGATCCATGTGAGGTACGGGGCTGTTTCTAACTTTGTTAGAAAGAGATTGTCATGTCCTATATGGACTCCTTGCTCAACAAGTATTCCCCTGTATACACTTGAACTAATGGCAACAGAAAAATGGACCAAATCCTGAACGTACACTTGTAGCGTTTATCAGTTCATAATACTTAGATTTGATGACTTACACTCGGGACCGGTCATCAATATCAGATGGTTGGGGGTCCGACATCCAGCACACCCAGGGTCAACTGTTTCAGGCAGCTGCGGTGCTGGAAACTATACAGTATATGGAGCAGAAACAGAAGGCTCCATACACCGTGTAGTTCCTGGCATCAGCGTACTGCAGCTCATCTCACATTGAATTGAATAGGAACTGAGCTGCAGCACTTCAACATGGCCACAACACAGTGTACAGAGCTGTATGCGTCCATCTCAGTACATTGAATGGTTTCCAACACTGGCAGCTGCCTGAAACAACAGCGTAGTCTTGAGCACCTAGTATATGTCATAAGTGTGCAGAGTATTGTACGCCAGGCAATGCCCCTCTGGGTTTCTGGGAAAGATAATTAGTCTTCCTAAGCCTACCTCATGCCAGCAGATATTAGCTAATTTCCATATAGGAGACCAGTGAGTGTTGTATAGGAATTAGAACATATTTGATTCCTGTAGAAATTTCGTACCCAAAGCGAATTTCAAGACATTTGCTCATCTCTACCATCATGTTTAGTATATCCAATACCTCAGAGAGCAACCTTATGATCTGATGCCAGAAGTTATATAGTTTCTCCTAATAGATACTAGATCACACGTGGTGTGTTTCCTAAATGCTACCAGAAAATTTTAATTCAACTACTATTCAATTTCATTAAAAGGCAGATCACAAGCCATGTTACCATTAAGATAAACATCGTAGTGTCGCCAGTTTGCCGAGCGCTGCTTCCTCTTCAAAATTACCTGCGTGCCGTCACCTTTGCAGCGGCCGTGCAGTGTAATTATAACTATTCGTCTCATTCACTTGTTGCTACTTTGAGACGCCCATGGACATGACATCACAGGAAATAAGAAAGAGCTGCATGGACATGATCATGTGACCACAGCCTAGAATGGAATATAAATACATTACACATTACAGCGACCTTCATAAATGGTTATTTTAAAGGATGTTGCTTCAAAGTGGAAAATCCCTTTAAGGCATCTGAAAATCACATGGTGGGAAATAGGGTTTATTTATATAACTCATTAAATAAACGATGGCCGTTCTTGCACACTGTCTCTGGACAATATTGTGTGCAAGTTTCTTAAACCATCTTATTATAATTGAACATAAATTTAACAAAAAGCAAGTTGGAGGTACATCGGGTTAAAGAAAAAGGCGACACAGGAAAGAAAGACTTACAGTTCTTGCAACAGTGCCTACAGTATGTCCACAGTGTGGTTCTTGAAGTCGGCCATTCTCTAAGGAAACTGTCTCGGAGTAAACACTTGGACATAGATGCGTGAGAGTGGCACAGATGATGTCATTTCTGTAGTATTTCCTTGATTACCATAGCAGCCTCTGTTTTCCAAGTCTAACTTCCCTTATGGTAAGAGCTGTACTTCTAAACATAAGGTTCTCATTCTGAACTCCATGACCCACTAAGAAATCCATCTTCACATTTTCTCATAAGGCTTTTATCAAATGTTTGAATATTTTAAGTCATATGTATATGTAGTGGCTACAGACCTGGAGATGTAATACTTGGACCTCTCATGGTTCTCCAAGAGTGAATTTCCAGGACAGTTGTCTGGGTGCAACATCCAGAATATGAACAGTTGAAGGTGTATTCTCAACGTACATGTTCATAGCATATCCACACCTGCTTGATAAAAGGTAAAGATGCAACCTGTAGGATCTACGAAAACAGGTTCCCTTGAACAGGGGTCCCATGACCTCCCTTTGACATTGTGAGTAACTGCTTTCCCCATCACTGCTTGCTATGTCATTAGCTTCCATAGACTTCAATAGACAAGTGCAAGCTGTATGGAGAAAACCAAGACCTCCAAAACCTCTTTCTGTCAGCCTGTAGAGGGATGGGGGGGGGGGGGGTTCCCCTCTATTTTTAGGGTAGTGATTTTTAATTTTTATATATTTTTAATTTTTATTAAAGTATAGGTTCTCACATGCTGGTTGACTGATTAATAATTTATATGTCATGGTAATGAATTGATCTGTGGCATCGGTCAGATGATTTATTGGAGGACCTTTTTCACCTGCCATAATTCTATTCGGGCTTGTGAATGAGATATTAGCAGATGCAACCAAGGAGGATTTTTTTTTTGTTTTATTATTACAACAGTTGGTTTCTCATATTGTCCCTGTGTGAGCCTGGGAATAGAAAAGCCTGCTGATTATGGGCACTAGTCAGACTATACTTGGTGCGGGGACTTGGTCGGTACAGACATCTTTCATGTCGTTGTGCTCCATATTTAGACATGCAGTAAAGGTTAGAACAAAGCCATAGAAAGCAATGTGCATCTGACAGCTTCCATGTCTAATTGGAGAATCCAATCCATCACAGTTTTGAAAACTGAGCAGGACTTGTTCTAAAGTACAGTGCCTGGGAAAGATTGGGGCACACAGTTTCTGTGAACAAATAATACAATTATTCAACAATTATACGTTATTTAGTCCATGGAATGATATTGTAGTTTTATCTGTCGGTATTTACGAAGGTCTAGTGCGCATGACTGTTGTAAAGGCTGGGGCACTTTCGCCTATTGCCAAGGAGGTAAGATGCGGGTGACGTCAGCCCCTCTACCGATGTGGAGGTGTTTTGCCCTCACCAGGAAAAACAATTAAAAGTGGACATATAGATGTTCTATACAGATGAAGGATGGACCCTAGGAACCCTAGTGTGACAATTGTTATTAGAGCAGTTATCTGCTTTAAGATGCCATACACATGAGACAGCTGTTGGCCTAACAAGCTTGTTTGATTGACAGCCATGTCTCCTGACTCCTACCTTAAACCACCACTCTTGCCTCAGTTGAGTGTGCATGTTTAGTTAAGGGTATGACCACACTGCGCAGTTGCAACGTGGCCGCTCAGCCGTATGAGTTGCAGAAGGCACGGTCGGATCCCATTATAGTCAGACGGTTTTTGCTTGGCCTGCATTTTTGATAATGGCCATGCACCAGCCAAAATACCACATGGGCATTAATGGGGTTGGCCACTTATTGGCTGATGTTGACCAATGTGTGCGTAATACTTACTAATACATCCTTTGTGGGTATTCAGTTCCATTTATCAAATTTGGTAACCCATGTCCCGTTGTTGGTCAGATCTTTTTATGCTGTGCTCACAGATGTCCTGTCCATAAAATAGCCGTTGATGGGGGTCTCCATAAACATGACTCAGCCTCCTCCATTCTAACACACTAAACTCCCAACAGTGCAAGTGCAGATGGCAGGTGCAGTGTGTTTGAATGGAGGATGCTGACTTTTTTGCATGGTCATGTGACCCTCCATCGGCAGCCATTTTATGGACAGTCCTTCAAATGGACAGCACAAAAGACTTGGCCAACAAACAAGCATACTGTGTGAAATATTGAAAATGGTGCAAAATATCAATAAAGATTATATTGGCAAGTGCCATATAGTCATTTTACATATCCATTGTCAAACAGTAACCTGAAAGTGTAGACAGACCAAACGGTGAGGTCCTAATTGGTTAACTGGAGCCCGATATTTTTTTTTAATTATTATTATGTTTTATTTATTATTAATATATATATATTTTATTTTATTTTATTTTTTTTTGACCCATTAAAATAATTGGGTTCTCATCCAATCCGCCAAAAAAAAACGAAAGGGCATGGAAACAAAATACGTTTGTGTGAATGAAGCCTAATGGTGAGAAAGTAATAAGCCAGTGCCAGACCACTCTGGCTGCATCTTATCTTACAGGGAAGCAAAGAATCAGGTATGTCGAAATCCAACTTGCCCACTTCCTCTTTCCCCGGATGGCAGATATCTGGGGAGCATTGAGAGGTACGAATAAACATGAGATCATCACTTCATCCTGCCTACATCACTGGGCTTTTGCTGTCTTATATCTCGCGTATGGTCTTCTGGTTATGCAGAGAAATGTCCTGCTGGATCTGTATCCATGAAAAACATTGTTTAGCATGTTTAATGTCTAGAAATTTCTGTAGATTGAAGCTGGGTTCATGCGAAGTGGCCAGTTTGGCCATATTTTGCATTGTTGAGTTCAAAGGAGAAAAACGGCAATACATTTCTAATATTGTGTGAATGAAGCCTAAGGCTTTATAGCGTTCCCCTGATCCAAGAAAAAAAAATCCAAGAGATTAACAAAACACTTACAAGGTGTCCTTCTTTTCATCTTTTTAGCTGCAGATCTGCCAGTTTCCGGGCTCCTCTTTTGCCACCCAAAATGGCGGCACTGTTTCTCAGACTACCTCATCTGCACTGTGTATTTGGTAGTCCAAGATCCTTCCTGCTGCCCTTGGATTGGCCAGCACTCCTCCTGTAAACATTGCTGGCCAATCCAAGAGCAAGGCTGGACAAGTAGGAAGTGCTTTGGAGAAGTGGTGCCGCCATCTTGGATAGCAAAAGAGGAGCCTCAACATTAGCGGTTCTGCAACTAAAACGATGAAAAGGAGGGCAGGTAAGTGTTCTGTTCTTTCGCCTGTTAATGTTACATTTTTTTTCTTGAACTGGAGTTAAGTTCATCTACGACAACTTCAATTTTATTATTTTCCTTGGAATTGAAACCCTTTCCTGCGCCATAGTCTCCAGGGTGATGACACCATTTCCAGGAGCTATGTAACTCTATAGCCTATGAAAGACTGTTTTAGTATCTTCTAGCCGATTTATTGCTATTGGGGTTTCTGGGTAATTATTCTGTCATATTGCTGTGCTTATGACACTTACCAGCCAGTCAGGGGGAGCTCATCCCTGAAATCAATTACTCCTTGCAGTTTATAATGTGCTTCCAGCTGGCAAGTATTCTTCATCTCTGCTCTTGACGTAATGTGCATCATACGTAGTGGAAAGGGAAGATAATTCAAGTAGACTGTGTCACAATGGTTTAATAAAAATCAATATGCACTTTTTTTTTCGAGAGAGAGAAATACCACTGCAATGGTGCCCATGGTAGAGAGGGGTAGCATCACCGTACATTGCAACTTATGGTTCCTTGAGTCGTGACATGTCACTTGGCTTTTGAGCCTTCCCCCACATGTATCATTTTGCTGTGTCCTGAGCATAGGCCACTGTAAATGATAGTGAATCATTGCTACTATTATGTTGCCAGCCTTTTTAATTTTGTATTTGATGAATTTGTATTATAGTCATTGGGGTTGCACTGTTAATATGTGACTTTTGGCATGGGTTCCTTAGGGCAGTGTTTCCCAACCAGTGTGCCTCCAGCTGTTGCAAAACTACAACTCCCAGCATGCCCGCACAGCAAAAGGTTGTCCGGGCATGCTGGGAGTTGTAGTTTTGCAACAGCTGGAGGCACACTGGTTGGGAAACACTGCCTTAGGGTATGTACTAGAAGAATAGCCAATGCAATAGTTATGGGTCTGTTTTAGAGACTTGGTTTATCCTTTTCCCAACCCGAGTGGTGCACCCAAGTGGTGCATTGCAATGACCTATGGGCCAATGTCTTAAGTAGTTCAACAATTGGCCCAAAGGTCACAGACTGGGAAAGCAAAACACAGGCCCTTCGGGCCTTGGTGACAAAACCCAGCACAATAATAAGGAACTGCAACATCCCTGATACACAGAGGCACAGCGTGAGGAAAATGGAAATCAACAGTTTACTAATCCTTTTAAAGGGGTTTTCCAGTTTGCATCAACATCCTTTAAAATATTATCTTATGAAAGTCGCTGTAATTTTGCTATGTATTTCTTTTACCTTTATTTCTCCTATCTCCTATTCTGGGCTGTGATCACAAGACCATGTCCATGCAGCTCCTTATTTCCTGTGATGTTATGTCCATGGGCGGGGCAGTGATAGGGGAGTGTCTATTACAAGCTGGGTGGGAGGAGCTATAAACTAGCTGGGTGTTAGAGCAGTGATAGGGGAGTGTCTGTTAATAGCAGGATGGGAGGAGCTATAAACTAGCTGGGTGTTAGAGCAGTGATAGGGGAGTGTCTGTTAATAGCAGGATGGGAGCAGCTATAAACTAGCTGGGTGTTAGGGGCAGTGATAGGGGCGTGTCTATGTAACTAGCTGGTGGGAGGAGCTATAAACTAGCTGGGTGTTAGAGCAGTGATAGGGGAGTGTCTATTTTAATAGCGGGATGGGAGGAGCTATAAACTAGCTGGGTGTTAGAGCAGTGATAGGGGAGTGTCTATGTTACTATCTGGTGGGAGGAGCTATAAACTAGCTGGGGGTTGTTAGGGGCAGTGTCTATGTAACTGGCTGTGAGAGGAGCTGTAAACTAGCTGGGTGTTTTTAGGGGCAGTGATAGGGATGTATCTATGTAACTAGTGGGGCAGGGAGGAGCTATAAACTAGCTGAGCATTAGGGGAGTATCTATGTAATTAGATGGGAGGGGCTATAAACTAGCAGGGTGTTAGGGGCGGAGCTGGAACTGTGGTAGAGAAAGGAGAAGCGCATCATGGGTTTGGTTGGATACAGCAACAGGAAGTACTACATGCAAGATGGAAACCAACCAGAGGGATGGGTTTACATAGTGAAAACGGACCAGGAGGGTCCAAATTGGAAAAAAAAAAAGCATGGGGAAGATGTACATGAGATACCTTAGTAATCCCAGAAAACCCCTTAAGATGGTTGTTTCCTTTCACGAGTATTTTTTATACTGATTGTAACTCTAGGACTGAATATCTTTCTTGGTTCCAGGTGAACCCAGGGAGCAAGGCTGCATTGGCTGATATATGTAGCGGAGATGTTGTGACAGTCATTGATGGAGAAAACACAGATGGGATGACTCATTTAGAAGCACAAAATAAAATCAAAGGCTGTGAAGATGAACTCTGCCTCACAATAAACAGGTAACGCTCAATGTGAACGGTTTTGACAATAACAGTCTTTTTTACTGTAACAGTCTTGGAATGACGAAAACGTGCTGATCTCATGGCTCTTAGTCTGAATGTTTTAGCATCCGCTCATGTAAAAACATGACTCTCTGCACATTCCTGTGGTCTCCCCATGACACGTGGGAGCATGATTTGTCAGGAGACCTTTACATCCAAATGCAAGGAGCAGTAAAATCTTTGAGCGAGCGCGAGAGGCCGTAAAATAATGTCGATTATTCTGAGTCTAATTTAGGAATGTGTACTATTCCCGCTCTCCAGGCTTTGTAATATGAATGCCTGGCTTTTAAACAGCTCTATGTTAGAAGTCATATACTTCATATTACCACCACATCACACGACCATATATATTTTGCGGATCCACAAAATCCGAATGAAGTCTGTAATTTTTATTGGACCCATTGACTTCAATGGGTCCATGGCCTGTGGTCCGTATTTTGCGGCCAAGTATAGGACATGTTCTATCTGTGGAACGGATATAAGAACGCAGAAAGCACATGGAGGATCTGTGTCCTTTTCGCATCTGTATGTCTGTGTCACAAAAAAAGAATGCAACAAGGACGTCACACCGACGCCATCTGTATTTTTAAGACTCCAAAATACATACATGTGAATGTACTCTTATGGAGCATGGGGAAGAATCAGCTGCAGAAACACATGGCACTGCTTATCTTTAGGGTACACAATAGGATTGGGCAGGCGAATCTCAACATGTTCAAATCTTGTATCTCCCCACAGGAGACATCGGGGAGTGTCATTCAGAGCCTGAATGTATACCATAGTTAATACGGTTAAAAAAAGACATGTCCATCAAGTTCAACCAAGGGATGGGTGGTGACAGGTTTGGACAGACCAACAGGGATACAAGGGAATCCCCCGGTAGGCTCCTGAGCAAGGTGGCCCCCTAGTCTCCCACCCCATGCACCAGTGGCACATAACACAGTAGACTTACTGCACTACATACATTTATTCAATGTACAGCACCTCATCCAGCCTGTGTTCATATAAAAAACTTTCTAGGTTTTAATAAATAAACTCCCCAGTGTATTATTACAGACACGATCAGAGCTGAGATGACTTCTAGGTATAGAGGTAAGATACCAGTGTCCTCTTCTCCCCAGGACCTACCTTCTCAGAGTTGCTGCAGGGACCCCCATATTCTATCATCTGGTAGCATCTTGCTGCTGTGTGAGCAGGGAATATGTGAGTGTATCCGTACGGTAGACCCCCAAAATAAATTTTACTGGTGGGCCCTGGGCCAGTCCGTCACTGGGTGGGGACGTGAATTCCAGAAGGAAGTGAGACTCGGATAACATGTTTTACAAAAGAAAAGAGCAGGTCATGATAGTAAACCTCATCATTATCTGAGTATATAAACCTGTTACACTGGTGATGTCCTAAAACTAATCCCTTTCTGACCTCCAACCTTATGTGTCAGTGAATACTAGAACTACCCAAGCTAGCCTTTTTATCTTGAAAACTGGATCTGATCCCCTAGAGCAGTGACGGCGAAACCTTTACAAACCGAGTGCCCAAACTGCAACCCAAACTTACACTATACTGGACTGTAGTATTCAGGGTATCTTCCATGTACTTTATCATTTAGCTATAATAGCCTGCCTAAATTCAGTGCACTGCCTGTGCTGTTCATAGTGCGCCCTGCGGTGATGAATGGCAGGAAAAGTCTTTTTCAAGGCGTGGGTGCCCACAGGGAGGGTTCTGAGTGCCACCTCTGGGTTCGCAACCACTGCCCTAGAGGTTTAGATGGATAACACTAAAGCTGGTCATACACTTGAAGGAATGCTTAGTCTACAATAATTTCTGCCAATTCTCCCACAGATATGCATGCATGGCTCAGCCAAGTGTGCAGGTGTAGAGAGTGTGAGAGGGGAGAAAGCTGTTGCCATCCGAACCTATCGAAATGAGTGGGTTAGGTTGATATACATTTTATTTGTATGGCCAGCTTAAAGAGGACCTTTCACCATTCCTGACATTATCATATAACGAGCTGGCTGTGTAGAGCGTACTGACGGCATGTTACAGCGCTAATTATGTTTTCTATGCATTGCTATGCTTAGAACAGCGGAGAGCTAGCAGTTCGGGGGTTTCTGGCTGGCACTTACTGTAGTTATTCCCATCTTGGGCATGAAAGGCCAAAATGGGACAACCCCTTTAATATAAAATATAAAGAAACATTCTCTTTCCAGGGATTATAAAAAACAGAATGACCTCCTAAGCACTTATTATCACCAGACTTATTTGGTTTGTGGAGGTTTCCTGCTACCCCCTTTCCCCAGTATGTTCATGATCATTTTTATGTTCATAGTAGATATTTGTTAAGGGATTGTCCAGGACATTTAATATTCTGGCAGAAAGCGGCAAAATAAGTATTATCTGGAAAATCCTAGAGCGACCAGGCATTTCCGAGTAATACTTATTTTGTTATTGTATCACATCCTCTGCTTTCTGCCAGATACTTAAAGGTCAGCTGCAGATCTGCCAAAACCTGGGCACCTCTTCTGTCAACCAAGATGGTCGCACCGCTCCTCAGACCGCCTGATCCATCCCGTGCATTTGGTAGCCTGCTTGTCCAGTCCTGCCCTTGGGTTGGCCAGCACAGTTCACATGATCAGTGCTGGCCATTTTCAGTGTCTTGGACTACCAAACGCACAGTATTCATCAGGTAGTCTAAGGCTGGGTTCACACGGGCGTGACTGATTGGGGGCGGGTGCGTGGCGGAGAAATCATGTGAGTACGCACGCGATTCCAGTTCGTTTTGATTGGGATTGCGTTGCGTGGTTCAGTTTTTTCCGCGCGAGTGCAATGCGTTTTGCACACGCGTGAGAAAAAACTGAATGTGGTACCCAGACCCGAACTTCTTCAATGAAGTTCGGGTTTGGGTTAGTTGTAGTGTAGAAAATAAGGGAAAATAATAGCATTCTTAATACAGAATGCTTAGTAAAATGTGGGTTGAGGGGGTTAAAAAAAAATAAAAATGTAAACTTCCACTTGTTCGCACAGCCCGGCTGGTCTTCCGCCTTTGGTTGAGGACCTGGGAGGCAAAGGACCTTTGGTGACATCACTATGCTCGTCACATGGTGATGGACCATGTGATGGACCTTGTGACGAGCGCAGCAGCCTGGCTGCTTGTGAAGCCTTCCAGGTCTACCATGGTAAGCTGCCTGCACAAAGCACAGCACAGTCAGAATCCTCTTAACCCTAACGGATCTCTATTAGGGTGAATAGGACAAAGGATCAAAAGATCCTAGGTTCCAGCCCCCTAAGGGGGCCAATGGTTATTAAAAAAAAGGTAAAAAAAACATTAAAATATTAAACGTATAAATTGCCCCTCTTTTCCAATTTTATGTATAAATATATTTCCGAAAAAATTCCTGTGTGGTGCCATGTTTTAGTCAACTTTTACCCCCCAAAAAATTAAGTGATCAAAAAGTCATACGTACCACAAAAATGGCACCAATAAAAACTACAGTTTGTTCCACAAAAACCAAGCACTCATATAACTCTGTGGATGGAAATATAAAAAAGCTATGGCTGTCATAAAATGGCAATGCAAAGAAAATTTTGATTAAGATTTTTTTTTTTTTTAAAGGTTTATATTTTTTTAAAAGTAGTAAAACAAAAAACCCATACAAGTTTGGTATCAGCATATTTGAATTGAGCCGCAGAATAAGGACATCATGTATTTTCTGGCACATATTGAACACCGTAATGTCAAACCCCTAGACTTTTTATCTAGACACCAATAAGCAAAAGAAATAAAGACCTGCAATCCATCCTGCTGCTTGTGTGTAGTCTGTGACTAACACAGAGAAAATGCTGAGCCCACCGCATTCTCCTCTGTCGGGTTACTGCCCTGTGGCTGTACCAAACCACATGAATGGAGAGGCTGGATTACATGCTGAGGCCCATTGCACGTCAGTAAGAAGTCCTTTGCCTGTTGTTGCTACGGCTTTATGCACTTAATAAACACTGTGTAATAGTTTCTATTCTAGTCGGGACTCCAGCCATGCGGTGTTTGTTCTGGGATTGCCACCCTTTCGATGAAGCAATATAATTGTATTTATGAGTATAACAAAGGTGCAGCCTGCAAGAAGCCATGGACAGGACTGCGCTGCATAGACATTAGGTGGAGCCTTATTATCCTCCTGATGGCTCCGTATAATCATTAACTTAAACAAGTTCTGTAGCTGCTTTAATCCTCAGTGTGAAAACATAAGAGCCGTTTAATCCGATCACCTAATATAGGACTCACATCTTTGAACTAATGTATATAGAGATGTAAATTACTGTAGACTTTAAGAGCCAGTTAGACCACCGCAATCTAGCTTGTTAGGCACTAGCAACAACTTTCTAGACACATTAGCTACCTGGCTCCTTGGAAATTTAAAACTGTGTGTTTAAGGGGTTAAATTCCAGTGGCAAGACCCCTACTGATCATTAGAATTAGGAACTATGTTCTTTCCACACCTGGACAGTTGTAGTGGGTAAGAGAAGTGAGCATGCTTAGCTGGTTTTGGTACCTCCCATAGAGGTCTACAGAGGATTAGTGGGCATGCTTGACAAGCTCTCCAGAAAATTTCTTATTTTTGTGGCCATCCAGGTAAGTGAGTGGTAGTCAATTCTAGCAATTAATGAGAATCCCCTAAAGTTCAGGTGCTACATATCGAACGTTAATCATCTGTGCTGTATGTAACACCCAGAGTGGCGTTACCACTTATGCACCTTGCTACCATCTTTTACGGTCTAACCTGTATGTCACCTATATATTTATTTCCAGGTCCCTCAAAACCTAATAATGTTGTGTAACTGTTCATCTAATGTGCCTGGTTCACCAGCAGGTGGCAACAAACACTGCAGAGCTATAGTTAGATAGAATGGATCAAACTATTCCACCCGCCCTTTGGTCAGAAGTGGGCCAGTCCTGCTTGCTAACAGAAGGAGGTGGGTCAGTTCTGGTTTGTGCTGGTTGAGACTCCATGTTGGAGCTGCCAGGATTCCAACCTATTCCTTGGCTGAAGATAAGTCCGACTAAAAAGTGAAGTGCAGCATAAAGAAGAAGCTAAGTTACCAAGTCATCTTCAGAGTTGAGTTGAGTTGAGAAGCCAAGTTACCAAGTCAACTTCAGAGTTGAGTTTGCCTGCCAGCCTGGGGTCCAGTTGTATCCAGGTAGGAGCACCGTGACGCACATAAAGAGACATTTTGGGCCGCAACATACCACTCGGCATTTCCTACACCTGGGACGCGTTATAGAGGTCCCTGGGGGGAGGTTCCTGTTGCATGTAGATACGTGATTATTAATTCCTGGAATGATAATCTTGCTGTGGAACACCTTTTAAAGGGGTTTTCTCGAGATTTTACTGTTGATGACCTATCCTCAGGATAGTTCATCAGTATCTGATCGTGGGGGTCCAACACTCTGGACCCCTACCGATCAGCTGTTCAAGAAGGCAGTGCTCGCCAATGTGCTCGCAGTAGTACTCTCAGCGTTTTCTAGACCAGTGATGACACGTTCATCGGTCACATGGCCTGAAGGAAATGGGGCTGAGATGTGATACCAAGCACAGCCGCTATACCATGTACAGCGCTGTTCTTGGTGAGCTGTGAGAAGGCTGCGGCGCTCACAGGAGTATATTGACAATTGGGTGTTACCATTTCCATGGCCCTACATGTCATATTGTCAGAGTGTACAATGATACACCCCAGATGGTAGCACCTAGTTATCAGTTTTTGAGTATTTACTAAAATACACATGTAGTGACAGCCTGTTTAACAGTAGCGATGACCCAATCGGAGCACCACATGTCATTGATGTTGGAAGTGAACGTCAGCTACAAAGGTGTTCAGAAGCGGACTGACGTCCTACAGTGGAGCCACTCGTCTCCCAACTGAACCAGGGGGCTCCCAGATGTGTGTCTAAAAGAGTTCAGTGAACCCTACTGCGTGTGGAGCTCCTAAGCAGATAGATGGTCCCTGAACTGTAACAAAGTTGCATCATCAGAAAAGGCTTCAATTTTCATGGCAGTATCAGAATTGTACTTCTAGGGGGCAAAGGGTTGCCTTATCAGTTGAGTCAAGTTTTCTGCTTCATCGAACGGACGGACGTTGGCATCTCGGGCGAGAAACATCAGAGAACAAACACCCTGCAATTGCTGGAAGAACACATGCTGGTGGTGGCAGCATTATGGTCTGGGGAAAGTTTTTGTGGCTTTCTCTAGACCCACTCATCCATGTGAAAGGCACGCTCAGACGAATTGTGTATGAATCCATCCTTGCAGATCACATTCACCCATACAATGCTGATTGTCTTTCAGCAAGACAATGCGACATGTCACACAGCTAGAAATGTCCGAGATTGGTTGGAAGAACATGACCAAGACTTCCAAATACTATGGCCCCCAATTCCCCAGAATTGAACCTAGTTGAGCATCTGTGGGACCACTTTGATGGTTGTGTTTGATCTATGGATCCTTTCCTATGAACCATCCATCAGCTGTGGGATGCACTGCAGTCAGCAAGGCTCCAGATACCTGTGACAACCTACCAAGACCTTATTGAGCCACCCTCAGCCCATCCACCTTCTGTCTGTGCTGTGCACGGCGGTTACTCTGGATGTTAGCTGATGCGCCACGATTGTGTGTTATTCTGTATCACCATATTTTTTGTTAGTGTCCATAAATATAAAATCTGTTTTCTCCAAGACTTTGATTTTATTCTATTTTTTTTTTTAAATTCTCCTTTGTATAGGCTTTAAAAAGAACGTTGAGCCCCTTTTAAGACTTTTTCTTCTTCTAACAGTAACTAATTATATTTTTTCTCATGGAATTTTTGAGAAGTGTGTTTATTACTTGGCATAAAACAGCATTTCAGTTATAAATATGCAGTTATATTGAGTAATATTTTTTCCTTTAGATTCCGAAACATCCTGTCATTTATCACACTGGATTATTTTTTCAATGTTAACATTGGTATTTTAGTCTTCTCGTTCCCATTGCTTGTCCTGGAAGGAAACATAAACTAATGCTAACTCCTAAAACTCATACATGTACATTACAACTCCATATAAAGCTGTGCCTACATGGACTGGTCTAGCTTTCCAATGTCTAAATGTACAGTACTTAAAGGAGTAAAAACCACTTTCATATGAAGCCAACAACCAGGCGAACAGATGTTTTCTTTTAGTACTACATGTTGGCCATTCAGATGACAGATAGCTCTTATTATTTAAGAACTATGTATGCGGATAATGTAATTTGTTAGTTTGTATTGGTTATGAAAATGGTGTATTTTATTATTTATTGATGTATTTTTCTATACTCAAATAATAAAAAACTAATTTATAAAAAAAAAAAAAAAGTACCCATAAATGACCCAATTTTAAAAACTACACCCCACAAATTATTCAAAACCGATTTTAGAAACTTTGTTAACCCTTAATTTGTTCCACTGAAATTTCATTTTTTTGCTGAATGGGCACACTGCAGGGCTCAGAAGGGAAGGAGTGCCATTTGGCTTTTGGAGGGCAGATTTTGCTGGAATGTTTTTTTGGCAATATGTCACATTTTAATAGATCCTAAAAAAGTGAGTCTATTTTGAAGAAAAAACCCCAAGGAATATATTGAGGGGTGTAATAAGTGCTTTGACCTCACAAACGTTTCATAGAATTTGGGTGTGAAAAAATGAAAAATTACATTTTATTTCAATTATATTTAGTTTGAGCTTCAAATGTTTGTTTCATTTTCACAAGTGTTAATAGGAAAAAAACATCCCATATTTTGATACATAATTTTTCTCTAGTTAGACAACCCCTAACTCGCACTACAGAGTCTCAGTGTATTTTTCTAACCTGTAGCTTCACACTGCTGTGCGCTGCCTTCTGCTTGTGATAGGTTTCTTTGTCAGCTCTTGCAAACCAAAGATAGGAACTGTGTGAAGCAGCATCTCATAGGATACACTGGATATCCTGCACACACAGCATTCATAGGAAAGCTTGTTCCTAGTAATTGGATTGTATAATCAAGCAGTCGATAAACAAGCAAATGTCTGATGAAAGATGCCTGATTATCGGCAGCACATTTCCCTGTGTAAAGCCTCATTCACACGTCATTGTTTGGTCATTGATTTCTATCAGTTTTTTTATATCGTAACCAAGTGCGGCTCTAAACACAGAACAGGAGCAGATCTTCCCCTTATACGTTATCTCTGTGGAGGCTTCAATTATTGTTTTCTCTTACAATCACCGATGGAAATCACTGACAAAAAAACACTGACGTGTGAATGAGGCATAATCAAGAGATGTGCTGCTGATAATGAATAGGACGGAATGAGGGAGCAACAAATTGTTCCTCTCACATTGTTTGCATCAGCCTGTGTAATCAAGTCGATGCCAACGAGCTTGATGGATGTGTTATCATCCAACAGCACTTGCACTGCCCGAACATCAGGCAGTGTAATACAGTCCTAAGTCAGGAAGTTTTATAACTCTGCAGCTAATCAGTGTAAGGACTTGCCTACTATATCACTGAACTCCTCAGGTCAGCAGCACTTTATGCATAGAGGAACATACAATGGTGGAGATGGGTGGGTAGATGAGGAGACTGAGAGCTGCTAAGAGGGATTTGATAGATGATGAGTTAATCCTCTTTCACAGGATATCAGCCACACAGGAGAGACTGATCTCCTGTCTACACAGGACAGCATGGTCTGGTAGTCAGACCATTGATCAAAATATATTGCTGCAGCTGAGCTGGAGTAAACCTTTTACACTGCTAGAATATTGAGTTGGCCCAATACATCCAACATAATTTCTGGAGTGCTTCTTACGAAGTAGCAAACCGGAAAATAGTACAAAATGAGTCTGCTCATAGCAGATGGAGAATTGAAAATTCTGTCTCTTCATCAGTTCAAAATGTGTCGAATTTGCACTTTTTTTTAAAATAAATTTGACGCATATCATCTCCTTTACCAAGACTGGCATACAATACATGTGCCTCGGTAAATACAGATCCAGTGCGTTGTGCTTATTGCAGGTCCTGAGGGGGTGGTGTCTGATACAGAGGTTCTCTTCCTGATGTTCGTTGGCTCCTCGTATCATGTATAGCCCGTCAGGGTCCCCAATAGCTATAACACAGTGTTAAACCAGGAAAGTGATAAATATCTCCGCAAATATCCACAAATACTGTGTGCCCTTAAAATGATCTAGCCAAACTAATCTGATGTCCTTCTGCTTCCCTCTAGGACCGAGTCTAAAATATGGTCACCTCTTGTAACGGAAGAAGGCAAAGCAAACCCATATAAGATGAATTTGGCATCAAATACTCAGGTATCCAGTATCACTGTGTTCTTAACCCTTTGCTGTGCTGTTTGGGTGACTGCTGATACAACTTGATACACAAGGCGATGCGGGGTGTGCCCACGTTCACACTGATGGGAAAGCAGCAAGCAGGGATTTATAGGTTTTTGCTTGTGTTTGTGCAGTGAGTGAACCTGTTTCTTTAGGTTAATATGCAATAAAATTCTTTTCTGCTTGCTGGCTGTAATAATCCGCGGCAAGAGGTGTCTGAAGCACATCGCAAACAGTGTTATCATTCCTCCAGTGTTACTAAATGGGGCGAGAATATTTCTACTTGTTGAGAATGGCCGATTCGTCACTTGAGTTGTTGTATATACATAGCTGTGTAGCTGTACTTCATGCTGTTTTGCACCTATTGTATATTCTCCCTAATGATTGAGTGTATATATAAAGCACAGCTGTGACTTAGTACAGGGTAAACTGTGCTCTCATCTACTTTGGAGCTAAAGGTTATTTTACATTAATCTGCACATTCCAATGACTAAAACTAAAAGACTAGAATTTTAGTTCATTTTACCCCTATGTCCCTAATGGTCCAATTACAGGGGACGATACACAGGGCAATAATCAGGAACCAACAGTTTGTTCCAGATCGCTGCCTGCTTGTGTGAGCATGAGTATTTACATGCAGCAATCATCTCTTCTGTATGGGGACTAATGATTGTTAATACGATCATTCTTCCCCATACAGATTCATTACTTGCTGGCAGCACGTGCCTGTTTACACAGAGTGATGTGCTGCCATGATAGGGTGGTTTTATGTGCTACATAAATCAGATCACCCGAAAAATGGTAGTTTCTCAAATGATCGGCAACATATTCACATGAGTTATCGGGAGCGAGCATTTGCATGAACTGCTTTCCTGATAACTGGCCCAAACTTCTACTGTGTAAAATGGACTTAAAAGGTTTTTTCAAGACTTTAATATTGATCGGTGGGGGTCTAACACCCGAGGCCTCGGTTGTTTAAGAAGGCACCGGCGCTCCTGTGAATGACGCGGCCTTCTCTGAGCTTACCAAGCACATCGCCGTACATTGTATAGTGGCTGTGCTTGGTATCGAGCTTGGCACCATTCACTTCTATGGGGCCGAATGCCCACATACTGCGGCGGGGCAAGGGAGCATAGGTCCCTGCCCCTACGCCTATCACCGACATAAGCTTCAGGCCTGAGGCCTATGTTGTAGTAAAAGCCCGGCGCAGGTGTGCATGATGACATCATTATGTGCAATGAGATCATTACGCGCCTGTGCCGGGGTACAGGGCTTTGATGTACGCGCACCTGCCTCACCATCACGGACACAGGTAAGTATTAGCCTTTAGTGTTTTTTTTTTTTTTTGTGTGTGCCAACTTTGGAGGGCAGAGGAGGTCATATTACTGCAGGGACAGTGGGAGAAAATGAATGGGGGCAAATTACTTAATGGGGGGCAGTGTGGGGCAAATCACTTAATGGGGGGGGCAGTGTGGGGCAAATCACTTAATGGGGGGGGCAGTGTGGGGCAAATCACTTAATGGGGGGGGCAGTGTGGGGGCAAAATACTTAATGGGGGCAGTGTTGGGGAAAATTACTTAATGGGGGGGCAGTGTGGGGGCAAAATACTTAATGGAGGCAGTGTTGGGGAAAATTACTTAATGGGGCAGTGTGGGGGGTAAATTACTTTGTGGGGGCAAACTACTACATGGGGGGGAAGTGTGGGGGGAAGTGATATATGGGCAGTGTGGTGGAAATTACTATTTGGGGGCAGTGTGAGAGAAATTACTATATGGGGGCAGTGTGGCGGATATTACTATATGGGGACAGTGTGAGGGGAAATTACTAAAAGGGGGGCAGTGTGGGGGAAATTACTATGTGTTGTGGGGGACGTTGCTATTGGGGAGGTGTTGTAGGGGCCTTTTTATTACAGAACATATTAGGGAACATTTTTTTGGGGGGGACACTATTCAGGTATTATTAACCTGGATACCAATATAGGATGTTATTAGTACTGGGGGCACTCTAAGGGACATTATAATTGCTGTAGACACTATAGGGATCTTTGGGATAGTTTATCAAACTGGTACAAAATAGAACTGCCTTAGTTGCCCATAGCAACCAATCAGATCTGACCTTTCATTTTTGACAGCTCCTTTGGAAAATGAAAGGTAGAATCGGATTGGCTGCTATGGGTAACTTAGCCAGTTTTACTTTACCCCAGTTTGATAAATGACCCCATTATGTCTACTGGGGTCAATATTTTTTCATCAGTAGAATACCTGGGACATTGGGGAGCACAGTGGGCACAGTATTGGGAGTGGCAGCAGGATGACATTGTTGGGACACCAGGATGGGGAGGTTGATGGAAACATTGAGAAATCTAACGTGTCTGTATAACAAACTGTAGAAACGAGATGCGGCTGAAAGAATTTTTTATTGTGGTCTGGGACAGATGCAGGAGAAGAGGAAAGAGAAGATCTACATGACAGGAGATGTCCCTGGATATAAGAGGTATGGGGTGCTGTATTCTCCTCCAAGTCTTTTTTTATTATAATCCTATGTATTCGAAATTTGGCAAATTTGTAACAGCCCAGATAACAGTGATAACTTTCTGTGTACAGATTACGTAGTAGATGTTCCCTGCAGTCCTATGTAGCACCCTACATAACACAATTATTCACTGTGTTATGTGGGGTGTTACATAGGACTGCAGGTAACATCTATGACATCTGTACTCAGAGAGTTATGAGATGGTCGGGTATGGTCGCGCTGTCCATTTGATAGCACTGTTCTTGGTATTGTAGCTTAGCCCCAATCACTCAGATGGGACAGAGCTGCACCTCCTAGACCATGTGAACGATGAATGTGATGTCATATGGCCTAGGAAGAGGCTGTGGCGGTCATACAGATTTTTTTTTTTAAACTAAAATGGAGGGAGGGGCCCGAGTTGGGTAGACAGCCCTGGGCCTATCATGCACTTAATCCGCCCCTCCACAGCCCTCTCAAACAGCTGATCGGCTAGGATCCCGGATGTCGAACACCCACCGATCAGATACTTATGACGTACTAAGAGGATAGGTCATCAGTAATAAAGTCTTGGAAAACCCCTTTAATTCTGAAGAACTTGACAAAGCTACATGCATTGGCCCCGTATGGCGGCACATGAAGACTCTATGGGTTTGCATTACTGACTCATAGGCACTTCATGTACCACTGTACAGTCCCTTCATGAGGCACCATATTCAGTCCTAGAAGTGCTGCCCCTAGGAGAGAATATGTCCATAATGTGGCTTACAGTCAAGCATGCCATTCTTTTTCTCATGAATTCTTACAGAATTTGTGAGAAATAAAACCATGTTGTCATGTGTAGATCCTGTATTGTAGACATTTTACAGATACATACAGGCACATATAACACTACTGAGTGCATGAGACCTTAAGGGCTATGGACACCTTTGGGGGAATTTTTATTAAATTCTACTCATTTTGGGCTACAAATTATATATATTTTTTCAATTGGTCTTTATTTTAAAAAAAATCTGCTTTTTTTCCCCCTTATATAATATCTGTATATCTAATTGAGCGTCGCTCCAATAAATAATAGCACTCCTGCGCTACCAATACACTCACCCCCTCTATATTCCCTCCTGATGGATGATAGTCAGGTTCGCTGCTGGGTATCCCTTATTAGAAGCCTACTGCCCTGGCTTCCCTCAATGTATACAAGATTAACTCTGATCAATATTGATCAGATGTGGGTACCCGCGCTGACGGGGAAATGTGCTCACTGTTATTACAAATACCGCTAGTATTACAAAGTTAACTTGTGTTCATACACCTAATGGTACCTTATAAACATCCTTCTGACTCCTTGGTAGCGATCCTATTCTTTGATGTAGGTTCTTTTGTTCTCCTTTCCTTCTCGATGTTTCGTGGCTTCACCTCCTGTCAGCAGGCGTCTCACTCCGGCCGGTAGCGAGTGTGCGCGTGAGGGAGCTTGCTGTGTGCCTGGTTGGGAGAGACGCTTCGGGTGACGTCACCGCTAGTGCTATGGGTGCCTCAGATAGACAATAGACCTCCAACGTGTTTCAGAGCTTCCTCGGTGCTCCTTCGTCAGGATTGACCACAGCATCTGAAGTATAAAATGTTCATGACCGCCATTACCGCTGGTTAAGGACATTAGCCGCGGGTGTCTGCTATAAGAAACATCAGGCACCCCACGGCTATGGTGCCCGCACTGCTCAGGAGTGGGAGCCATATTTAAAGACCCGGCCAGCACCGTACTAGTACTGTGCTGGTTGGGAAGGGGTTAAAGAGGACCTGTTACCGCTCCTGACATGTCTGTTTTAATAGCTCCATGCGTTCCCCATGTAATAACAATTCTGAAACATCTATTCTTATGGCTCTATGTTGTGCCATTCCTTTATTATTTCTACTAGAAGTTGTGAATGAATTGCTAGCAGTCTGCAGTAAGGGTACAGAGGGGTGGTAACCAGTTGGGGGGTTGTACCTGCACAGTCTGAAAATGGCAGCACTGATTGGATAGAATGAGTCTGTGCAGGTACACACACCCAACTGGTTACCACCACCCCTCTGTACCCTTACTGCAGACTGCTAGCCATTCATTCAGAACTTCTAGTAGAAATAAAAAAGGAATGGCACAACATAGAGCCATAAGAATACATGTTCCAGAATTGTTATTACATGGGGAATGCATGAAGCTATTGACAGGAATGTCAGGAGAGTTGAAAGGTCCTCTTTAAATAAGTGTTTATGAGCTGTCAGGCGTTCAGAGATGAGGGCTACACCAGAGCCGTCAGGGCTTCTATCTGACGGGACTCGCTGTGAGCAAAAATCTTGCCACTCTGCAAACACACAGAAACCGACATCTGGAAGATAAAAAGGGCTAAAAATGTATTTATTTTTTAATAAAGACCAAATGAAAAAATTGTAGCCTAAAATAAGTAGAATTCAACAATTTAAAAAAAATACCCCCAAATGTGTCAATAGTCCTTAAATTGCCTAACCAATGAATGAAGCTCTGGTTGTATAACCCTGTTGCCTTTTAATCAAGTGATTACAATGACTAAAATGATTTTCTCACAAATCTGTATATTAAGGGAAGAATAAATACAAATATTCACACTAATAAGGACTGCATTTGCACTATGCATGTTACGGGGTGGATGCTGACACGTAATGTTCATCAGCACCGTTCTCACAATAAAAATCCTTCATTGCACAAAGAAACTTAATAAGTCACAACTTGGCATGAGACGCGCTGCATGCATGGCACGAGCTCTGTAAGGCATGGAATAGTTTTTATGCTTTTAGATCGCCATGCACGTACGTACTTTGCAAGTGCTTGAACCGTTCATGATGTTCTGTAGAAAGAAATATTTTATAATGGATTAGTAATTAGAGCTCTTCACTGCAGTAAATTACACACGGACTCTATAGAAAGGTTGTATAGAAATATTACTTTGCTTCTTTTTATATCCATATATTGCACACTATTTGGCTCCAAAGTGTTGATCAGGAGCAATAAGAAGTGAATTCACACTATGACTTAGGCCTCATGCATACGACCGCATTTGGGATCCATGTCCGAACCATGTTTTTTGGGGGGGTCTGACTCTCTTCCCATTCTTTTCTATGGGGGTCCACAAAAAAGGGACAGCACACGGATGTCATCAGTGTGCTGTCTGCATCTGTGTGGCCGTTATGCAAATTGCAGAACATGTCCTATTCCGGTCTTTTTTGAAGAGAAAAATAGCTATTTCTATTGATAAGGGTAAGAAAATTTCGGCACGCACGTGGATGGTATCCATATTTTGTGGATCTGTGGATTGCGGACCAGAATTCGGATACGGTCATGTTAAACAACTGGACCTAGGCTGAGTTCACATCACTGTTTAGTTTTCCGTTCTTCTAATCCATCAGAAAACCAGAAAAATAAAGAAAACGATGGATCCTGTAAAAGAAAAAAAAAAAAGGATCAGTTATGTACATTTGGCATCCTTTTTGAGCCATTTCCATTTAGACAGAACTGCAAAAATAACAGATCTCAGATGACTCAAACGCATAACTGATGCCCAGGATCCGTTTTTTTTCTTTATTTTTCTGTTCTTCTGATGGATCAAAATGACGGAAAAATAAACAGTGATGTGAACCCGGCCTTACCTGTGTCCCAGGGGTTGGGGCCTTCAGGGAAACGTGTCTTGATAACATAACTGGGATTGTTCTAAGGAATATGAACATATATTTAACTTTTCCCCCTCCTTAGTCATTATTTAGTGAGGCAGTTAAAGGGCTCATGCACAGGGCCTTGTTTTGGGTCCGCATCCGATCAGTATTTTTTGCATTCACTTCAATGGGGCCGAAAAATATGCTGTCCGCATCTGTATCTCCGTTCCGAACATGTCCTATTCTTGTCTGTTTTACTAGGGCAGGACGTTCCGTTCCACAAAATGTGGAGCACACGCGGCTGGGTTCCGTGTTTTGAGCCCAGGATTGCATAAAAGTCAAGTTTCTGCTTTGGACTACAGCTGTTGCTCAATAGTTAAAATCAATTAGTAGTGCTACAAAATGTCTAGGTGTATCTCCAGCCTAAGGCCTAATGCACACGTGCAATCTGCGGTCCCCGAAGCACGGGCAGCGTCCATGTGGCGGCCGAGACGGATCAAGACTAGTGTTGAGCGAACTTGTTTTTTAAGTTCTGCATCCAAAGTTTGGGTTATCGAAGAATCCCGTTATAGATTCCTTTATGGTCCATTGTAGCGGAATCCATAACGGAATTCTTTGATTACCCGAACTAATCGAGACCCATTCATTTGAATGAGTCCATGATCTGTCCGCACCACAATTTTTTTTTTTAACATGTTCAAGGGCTAAGGGCTCATGCACACGACTATTGCCTGTAATACAGTATGCATTTTTCAGAACAGAACGTCTGGCCCATAATAGAACTGTCCTGTCTTTGTCCGTAATGCGGACAATAATAGGACATGTTCTATCTTTTTGCGGAACAGCAATGCGGACATACTGAAACTGAGTGCACACGTGTCATTTCCGTACACCTAAAAATAAATATGTTTGGCCCTCAAACCTCATGCACATGACCAGGTCCATATTTCGTTCCTCAAACCACAGATCCGCAAAATATAGACACTTTCCGTAAGCAATCTGCATTTTTCTCACTCCTGTCACTAGAAATGGCTATTCTTGTCCGCAATATGGACACACGGATGCGGACAATACATAGATGACTATAGGTCTCTGTGCTGTCCACAAAAAATGCAGATCAGACACGAATGTGCAACAGAGGCGCGGTCCGCAAGGGGTCCCCTTAAGATGAGATAAGTGTTTTGTGACGCTAGTTGCAATGAAGCAACAACAGGATGGAGTCCCTTTTAAGAAATGGTCTTGGTACCCAAGTGTAGGAATGGCCGAGTGGTATAGGGTGGCCTATAATGTCCCTTAATGTTTTGTGCACGTGTCACGGTGTTCCTACCTGGATACACTGGAACCCATGTTGGCCCTGAAGCAGACAAAGGGGGTAGTTAAATTGTGGAATGAAGAATAAATTGAGTCCAGACCTTGTGATGAAGTTGAAAAGCAGCTTTGCTTTCAATAAACGTTTCTCCAAACAGTTTCAGGCTTTATCTTGGTTCAAGCAGGCAAACTCCTCTCTGCTACATCTGTTGCTCTCTGACACTGCTGTGCTGACAGGGTAGCTGAATAACTTTGCTTTAGCTGTCTGCTGCAACTTCTCTCTGTAGTCTGACTCTAGCTTTGTCCAGGGAAAACTTTTTCCTCTTGGCTTCTGAGGCTCCAAGCTGTTGCCTCCATGTCCAGCAGAGCTGAAGGTGCTCTAGCTGGTCTAGACGGGGCTCGTCCAGCCGTCCAGCAGGGACGTGCACCTGCTGCACACCCTCCCTTGGCAGGGGGCAAACTCCAACTGACTAGACACTGAACTTCTCCCTCCCTGCAACAAGTGGGACACGCCCACCTCACCCCAGAGGGGGGGGGGGGGGGTGTTAGAATGGAATGAAAGGCTCCATTCTATTGATCTGTAGCTCTGCCGTTTATGCTGCCACCTGCTGGTGAACCAGGCATATTACACGTGAAGAGTTACATAACAAGATTATGAATGCACATCGTACAGGACCTGGGAATAAATACACAGATGACATGACACTAGCCCATTAGAGATAGTAGCGAGGCGCAAAAGTGGTAATGCCACTCTGAGGTGTTACAGATGCAAAATGCAATTAGGTGCATGAGGCCTTAGGCTGGGACTTCACCTAGGAGGAGATTTATCAAACTGGTGTAAAGTAGAACTGGCTTAGTTGCCCATAGCATAGCATAGATTGATCCTTTTATTTTCCAAAGGAGCTGTCAAAAATAAAAGGTGGAATCTGATTGTTTGCTATGGAAAACTAAGCCAGTTTTCCTTTACACCAGTTTTGATGAATCTCCTCCCTAGACTTTTTGATTTTAACCATTGCTGTAGTCCAAGGCAGAAAATTGACTTGTATGTGATATTGTGCACTGCAGCTATTCCTCGGCAATTAAAATCAATCAAAGATCAATCAAAGGTGTTACAAGAAGTCAAGCTTGTACTCCCAGACATAAGGCTTGTTTCACACTTGGGTCTACTGATCCAGCAGGCCGCATTGCTGTCTGGTCCCAATAACTATAATGGGCTTCTGGCAATGATCCAGCAAATATGTCGAGAAACAGCCGGACAAATACTGCTGTGCGCAGCATTTTTGTCTGGCCAATTCCCGGCATTGTATGCCGGAACAGCCCGCCGGCAGTGTGAAACATGCCTAAAATAGAGGTTGAACCATTGATAGTTTGGCTAGCACCTGTTTTCTTTGGCTACCTCGTTGACATTTTCATTTGATTTGAATAGCATGCATGTTATTTATATTTGGAAAAGTGATAAGTGGATGCCAGACAGTCCTGATCAAATTCATCCCTCGGAAAACAATGATCCAACTTGTCCAATGCCTGGATCTGGACTGTCCAGGATCTAACTGAATTGTCTGCTCAGGCCTTTAAAAAGGAGCCATCAGCAAATACCACATGACTGCCCTCAAATACTACAACGACCAGCTCCATCCACTATACAACTGACGGAGCTGTGTGGTGGGGGTCGCGGGGGTCTCGGGAGTCTTCCCCCAACAGATCAGATCTTGATGGCCGGTCCTGAGGCTAGGCCATCAATATAAAAGGAGGGATAACCCCTCTTTGTTACCAGTCCCTTAATTGATTTTGTCAAGAATGGATCTACTACCTATAGGCAGCTAGAAGCAGATTGTCATATTTCTGAGCTTAAAAAGGAACTAACCAACCTGACAGAGATTTCGTTGGCGGCGGCGTTTTCTAGGTAATTTACAGAGAAGTAATTCTTGCAGGCATCTGTAGGAAACTGATGTAATCTGGTCGGAGTTCAAGAGAAATACATTACTATTTATGTTAGTGTGAGGCCAGATCTAAACCCTTCTGAGCTCATTTATAACACTTGACAAGGCCATTCTAGGATAACGGTTACTTCTAATGAACACGCGTTGCATAAATTATAGTCTGTTCACCATATGGAGAAAATTTATTTTGGCTTAGATGTAGCAGAGCTTTATCTGGCATTTTGTGTTCTGCTAATTGTCTGACTTGGGGTTCATGCACACGAACGTATTTTTTGTCGGCATTTTTTGCAGGCCGGATGCGGACCCATTCACTTTAACGGGGCCGCCAAAGATACCGACAAGCAGTCGTGTGCTGTCCGCATCCGTATATCTGTTTATTGGCCCCGCAAAAATATAGAACATATCCTATTCTTGCCCGCATTACAGACAGGGATAGGACTGCAAAAACAGCTATGGTCGTGGGCATGAGCCCTAAATTTGTTGTTACCAGAACACCCCTTTATCACCAATACTCTGGATAACTGCTAGATCAGGGACGTTCAAACTGTGGCCCTCCAGTTGCTGTAAAACAACAACTCCCACCATGCCCTGCTGTAGGCTGATAGCTGTGGACTGTCCAGGCATGCTGTGAGTTGTAGTTTTGCAACATCTGGAGGGCTGCAGGTCGAGCATCCCTGTGCTGGATCAGTAGGACTCTCCCCAGTCATTATGTCCCCCTGTTTCCAGTATGCATGCTAACACTCCATTCATAGTCTACTGGAGGAAGTAGATACCCAAGTATAGCGTGTGGTTATCTCTGTCAGTCCTGCAGAGTGTGCGTGGTCATCCACTACCACTCACAATGCTGTCTTGACACCTTTTTCTGGGAGGTCATTATCACCTACTGACTCCAATTAGGACTATGGAATCAACACCTTTGACCCCATGCTGGGTATAATGACCTAATTACCAGATGTTGATTCAGTTACATATTTATTCCCAGAGAATTCTTGTACAAGTTACTCAGAATTGAGAAAGCTAGTTTGAAGAACGAGTGAAACGTTTTCAAGAAATCTACAGCAAGTCCAGTTGCCTTGATTTATTCTTTACAGATATACCATGACCTGGATAAATGAGAACCTTCACAGACCATTCAAATGAAGGACAGCCGGTAGGGGTCCCAGGGGTTGGACCCTCACTGAGCTAGGAGTTATCCCCTACCCTGTGGATAGGCTAGCGTTTATTACCAGAATACCCCTTTAAAGGGAGTCTTTCACCCCAAAATCGCAATATCTAACACTTACACCATTGTGTCCAATACAGCCCCCACATCAAAATGCATCTTACCATATTGTTGTCCGTTCCATAGGTCATCCAAAAAACACTTTTATTCCATATGCAAATCAGTGTGTGAAGGTGCCCATGGGCGGCATTTAAACGGCCTGTCCCCAGGCCCCGCGCTGATTTTCATATACAACCACTCCCCTTTCGCCCATTCGGCCCGCCCTTTGACTTGAACGGGAATGGGAGGTCCGCGCCTGCGCACTGGTTTACCCATTACTGGCAGAGGCATTGGAGTATCAAGTGCGCAGGCGCCGGCCCGTATGTCATATTACAGCAGAGGGCTGGGCACCTTCACACACTGATTTACATATGGAATAAAAGTGTTTTTTGGATGACCTATGGAACGGACAACAATATGGTAAGATGCATTTTGATGTGGGGGCTGTATTGGACACAATGGTGTAAGTGTTAGAATGGTGTAGGTGTTAGGTTTTACACATGACCACATTAAACCAACTAACAGATTATGATATCAGACTGAGAAAGCCAGCTCTCTCTCTATATTTTTATTTTCAATACTCTCAAACAAATTGGTAACTGAGCATAAATGAAAATGTGATTTAAAGAGGTTGTCCAGGTTCAGAGCTGAACCCGGACACTCCATTTTTACCCAGGCAGCCCTCCTGACTTGAGCATCAGAGCAGTTAATGCTCCGATGCTCTCCTTTGCCCTGCGCTAAATCGCGCAGGGCAAAGGCATTTTCCGTAGTCCCGGTGACGAACCGGGCTCTCCGTTGGGCTGGCAGGAAGCTTGGTGATGTCACCGGCACTGATGGACAGGCTTTAGCGCTGCCCTAGCCTGTAAAACGGCTAGGGCAGCGCTAAAGCCCGCCCATCCGAGCCGGTGACGTCACTGAACACACTGCCGGGCGGAAGCCTCTGCCAGACAGTGTGGTATTGTAAACAAAAGAGCCCTTTCCCTGCGCGATCTAGCGCAGTGCACGGGAGTGCATCGGAGCATGAGATGCTCCGATGCTAACATCAGGGGTGCTGCCTGGGTGAAATTATGTCCGGATTCAGCTCTAAACCCGGACAACCCCTTTAAAGCAAATGGCATTTATCGTGTAGAGTAGACAAAGTGAATACAAGACACTTACTAATGTATTGTTATTATCCATATTGCTTGGTTTGATGGTTGGATTAATTTTTCCATTTTTCCATACGCTGCTCCTTCCCATGGTTATGACCACCCTGTAATTCATCAGCGGTGGACGTGCTTGCACACTATAGGCTAAAAGCGTCGGAACCTCTGGTGGCCAGGACCACGGGAACTGCTGCACATGTGTGTCTTGTATCTACGCTATAGTAGTTGCCATAACCCCTGGATACGAGCAGTGTGTAATGTGATGGGAAAAATGAATCCAGCCAGCAAAGGACACAATATGGATACTAACAATACATTAGTGTCTTGTCTTCACTTTCTCTACATGATAAATGCCATTTGCTGCAGTGACAAAACCCCTTTTTTGTGGCATATCTTTTAAATGACAATAACGCATGTGGTCTCCAGTCTTTTCATTACCAAATACCACTACTTGTATGACAATACATGGGATTAACATGCCTTCGGTCAGGGCAGATGGCATGTGACCTTCTGATAACTAAAATTGGCAACACTACTATTAATGCGGCATTCAAATCAAATAATTAGAGAGAAAGCATCAAAAAACTTGCTCCTACTATCCTTCAGTAATAACATCATAAATTAGACAATGGAGACACACATTCACAGCACTAGTGCCGCCATCTCCTCTTCAGGTAAGGGCCGGCACTGCCTGCTGGATCCGGAAATCCGTATGCAAATGGTTATCATTTGTTTCCGGATGCGGATCCGTCTGACAAATGCATTGAAATACCAGATCTGTCTCTCCGGTGTCATCCGGAAAACGGGATCCGGTATTTATTTTTTTCACATTTTTAAAGGTCTGCGCATACCGGAAAGCCAGATCCGTTTTTCCAGAACACTTGGTACCGAATCCGGCATTAATACATTTCAATGACAATCCGGCTAGTGTTCCAGAAATTTTGGGCGGAGAAAAAACGCAGAATGCTGCAGTATTTTCTCCGGCCAAACACCGTAAAAGGGACGGAACGGAAGACATCCTGATGCATACTGAACGGATTGCTTTCCATTCAGAATGCATTAGGACAAACAAATTCGTGTTTTTTTTTCCGGTATTGAGCCCCTATGACGGAACTCAATACCGGAAAACTTTAACGCTAGTTTGAAAGTACCCTAACCCTGGGTTCACACCTGAGCGTTTCTGAGAGGCGCGTTTTCCACGCGTATTACAGTGCGTTTTGGAAATAGGAAACGCACGTCATACGCGCGTTCGTGACTCTGGAGACCAATTGAAAAAGGCATATCTACACTTAACGCGCGTTTTACATTGAAGTCTATGGGTGCAAACGCGCGACAAAACGCCCCAAAGAAGCTCAAGAACTTCTTTGAGTGTAGGGCGTTTTACAGCGCGTTCAAACGAGCTGTAAAATGCTCAGGTGAGAACCATGCCCATAGGGAAACATGAGTTTTCTCCTGTTGAGCGTTTTACAGCTCGTAGGAACGCGCTGTAAAACGCGCAAGTGTGAACTGAGGGTAAGGGTTATGGCTGCCGGGCTATATTTGGTCTGTTATTGCCAAGATTCCATGTTCTGTGGTAAAAAACAAAACAAAAAAACAACGACCTAAAAACCTAATAAAAAAAAAATCAGCATCTCGTGTGTCCTGCATTTCATATTTCTCATAGACTTTCAGCTAACATCTGGAACTGGTGTTTTTACAGCAAAAACAAAAAACACACCAAAAAAGCAACAAAAATCGTAGTGCAGAAAAAACTTTTTAAAAATCAATGTGAATCCCCCGTAAAAGTGTACTTAGTATAATTTCCTGTGAAATCTCCTACATAATCAGAGGAAGCGGGGGTGCACACGGCACTCATAGTTTCGGCGTTTTGTGCTGTTTTTGTCCTTGTTGATCTGTTTCCCGAGAGACGAGATGTAATGACGAGGGTGTGTCAGCCAGCGGCTAGGTGTGATAAGAAGGGCAAAGCAGGCACAAGATATAACAGGACTATTGTTTCATGCACTGGAGCCATAACGACCTCATTGACATGGAATGTCACGGGAATAGAGGGGTTTTTCAAATTTGATTTAGCACATTCAATACCAGTCCTGTCTGACTGGTATAGGACATTCCCAGCACAGATTTCAGCAAATAAAGGTTATCCTTTGTATAATGAAAAGTTGTAATCTTCCAATTTTACTTTTTGTATCGATTACTCAAGGTTTTGAAGATCTCTGCTTGCAGTCACTTGGTGGGAACCTGTAAACTGTCATGTGATGATCACACAGGTATTCAGCTCAGTACAAGAGACTACTCCGATAACTGTACTGTACCTGGAGCCCCGTATTAGTATCATCCTTTTTATGATTTATTTATTTTTTTTTTTTTTTGTCCTCTGGAAGTGGCTACAATCAGAGGTCTTGGAAATCTTGAGGAATTCATATGGAAAGCATGTTGGAAAATTATTATGCAATGAATTTTGGTCCAGGTCCGATTTGAATTTATAGTGGATCGCACACAGACCCATTGATTCTCTATGGGTCTACAAAAAAAATAAAAACGGACCGCACACAGATGTTCTCATTTGCGAGGGTCCAGCACCCTGCACCCCAGTGATCAGCCGTCCATTGTGTTTTTGGATGGAGCTGGTTACTGCAGTGCTGCTCGATTCACGTCATAGGGAGCAGCTGATCCGCAGGCGTGCAGTGTCGGGCCCCTGCTCATCTGACAATTATAACCTATCCTAAGGACAGGCCGTCAATGTCAGCATCCTGGATTAATGAGATAGCTGTGTGTGTGCACACTTCTGTGTCTGCCCCTGCCTGACACCGATATGTGTGATCTGTGCAAACAGGAGAGGATGGGGAGAGATCATTCACCTCCTGGAGAGGACTGTGAGAAACACTGCCCAGGCAGCAGGGGATACATGTAGCTATGATGATATCACTAGTGGGAGGAGTCAGACCAGTAAGAAGAAGAGGACTACACCGCGGGTACCGTATTGTACCGTACACTGTAACCTGTGATGTTTATTGGGATGTTGATACTCCTATCATGTTCCATTGATGTTTTTTTTTTTTTTAATGGTCAAAAGATGACACACTAGTATTAACGTGAGCTGACTTTAAACTATTAAAGGGGTTCTCCAGGAATTATTTAAAATGGCCACCAGAAACCTGTCCTTGAATGTAAGCAGGACTGGTTATTCTAGGACAAGTTGCTGGCAGCTATTTTAAAGAATCCCTTTAACCTTCCCTACCTTAGACTAAGGCCTCATGCACACGACCGTATGTGTTTTGCGGTCCGCAAAACACGGAAGCTGCTCCGCGTTACGTTCAGCAAATTGCAGAATGGAACGCGGCCCATTGTAGAAATGCCTATTCTTGTCCGCAAAACGGTCAGGTGCATCTTATTGTAAAAAAATATGGTAGTTACCGGTCAAGTCAAGTTTTATTACCTAAACTACAAACATTAAATAGATCTTGATTGGTTAATATGTGGCCTAGTAGTCCTATGCAGGGGATGCAGGACAAAAACTATCTTAATGGGTGTTCTGGACCAAAATCAGTCCCATTAATGCTCAATTTTAGGGTACTTTCCCACTAGCGTTTTGGATTCCTTTTGTGAGATCCGTTTCAGGGCTCTCACGAACGGTCCAAAACGGATCAGTTAAGCCCCAATGCATTCTGAATGTATAAGGATCCGTTCAGAATGCATCAGTTCGGCTCCGTTCCGCCTCTATTCCGTTTTAGAGGCGGACACCAAAACGCAGCATGCAGCATTTTGGTGTCCGTCTGAAGAGGCAGAGCTTAACGGATCCGTTTTTTTTTACAATGTAAGTCAATGGGGACGGATCCGTTTTCAATGACACAATATTGTGCATTTGAAAATGGATCAGTTCCCCATTGACTTTAAATGTAATTCAAAACGGATCCGTAATTTTTTTTAAACCTTATGCAAACGGATCCGTTCTGAACGGATACAAACGTTTGCATTATCGGTGCGGATCCGTCTGACCAAAAAAAACAGACGGATCCGCACCAACGCAAGTGTGAAAGTGCCCTTAGTGGTAAGAGGTTTGAAATCACATCTTGAAAAATCTGTTTATTTAAAGAGGTTATGCCATGGTTAATGTAAAATATTTAAATCTGATATTATATCGTACATGACAACCAGCCCTGAACCTCACATGGATCCAGAGATCTCCTCACCATTTATTGCTCCAATTGATCTGCTAGATTCAGTTCAGGCTGGCAGCTCAATGGGCCTATCCTTTCTGCTGTAGCTCTATCCCTTCAATGGCCACAGATATCTCTGGTGACAGTTGAAGATTTAAACCGAGCATGTGCGACCACCTCAGTGAGATGGACAAGAAATAAAGAAAAGAACAAACAGCAGGTGGCGCTATACTGATAAATTTTATCGGATAGCTCATTGGCTATACTAAAATTTTTAAAAACTTGCAATTACATCCAGGTGCTGGTTTGAAAAATGTAGAATGTATTTAGCGGCACAACCTCTTTAAATGTGAGGACTGGTGTGGGGGCTTCCATTTTGCCCAGGGTATGCTCCATTACATCGGCATTGCATGAATATTGGCTTGTCACTCCACGCGTGCATGTTAGAAACACTTCTGATTTTCCTTCTGGTCCCCTTGCATGCAGGAAGTAAAACAGATAGGAAGTGCACACAATCGAAGTGCTATGCCGTTCACTGCCGCTTCCAGCACCCCCAAAGTGATCACTGCTCAGTACAACAACCCGGCCGGCCTCTATTCCTCTGACAACATCCAAAACTTCAATAACACTTTGGAGACCAAATCCACTGGTGCCCACGTGCCAAGTAAAGAGTAAGTATCCTGGAGCTGGTACTGCCAATGATCTATACGGTCAGGGCGTATAATGTGGTTTCCTTCCTAGCGACTATAAAGAATAATCCTGATTGAATGTATTGACCTCTGACCATTTTCTGCCTCTTCATTCACAAGCATTCTACGGCTGATCGTCAGATGGGAAACTAACCGTATGTTTTTTTCATTTACCAGAGACCTGTCAAATTTCAGCGTGCTTTCAGCATGACTTACCAGCCACTAAAATCACCAACAGACTCCATCAGGTGCTTTCTCCTTTAAACAGAGTGCTCCTAGTTCATAGTAGGCCAGTCAGTGACATAGGGTTGACACCATGAACGCTATTTATACGTTATTTCACATAGACTTTCGGGGCATGCACTATTCTGGTCCGTTTCTCACGGAACGTGGACAAGGAGACAATGGTTTCCGATGTTCGCCAGGTCCATGTCTTACTCCTACATACATACCGTTATATTAATAATCGCTCATATGACCATTCTGACTTGATTATATATCAGATCTTTAGAGGGTTAAGTGTATACTAGTTAAAGGGCATCTGTCAGCAGATCTGTACCTATGACACTGACTGACCTGTTACATGTGCGCTTGGCAGCTGAAGACATCTGTGTTGGTCCCATGTTCATATGTGCCCACATTGCTGAGAAAATAGTTTTAATATATGCAAATGAGCCTCTAAGAGTCATGGGGGCGTTGCCATTACTCCTAGAGGCTCAGCTCTCTGTGCAACTGCCGTACCCTCTGCACTTTTATTGATAGGTCAGGTAGACGTAATCACGTTTACGCTGCCTGGCGCTGTCAGCCAAAGTGGAGAGGGCCATGGTTGCCAAGCGTCCAGAAATTCCTGGACAGTCTGTAAAAATAGGGCACTTTTATTCCAGTGTCCGTGAAAAAAATGGACGTGATGAATTTATTTTTATTTTTTTGTGTGGCTGGTGGTACTTGAGCAGATTATTGTGACCGCTAATGCATTCATATCAGTGCACCAAGCCATAGACATGTATTACTTATAATCTTTATCATTCCTTGTGCTTTTTTTTTTTTTTTTTAATCTGTCCGTAAAAATATTATCTGTCCATTATTTTTGGATACGTTGTCCAGAAAAAAGAGAGACGAGCCTCTAGGGGTAACGCCCCCATTGCACCTAGAGACTCATTTGCATAAATTAAAACATAATTTTTCTCAGTAATGAAGGCACGTATGAACACGGGTCCAACACAGAAGTCTTCAGCTGCCAAGTACACATGTAACAGGGCAGTCAGTGTCATAGGTGCAAATCTGCTGCCAGATGGTCTTTAAAATACCGTACAGCATATCAATGCTAGTGACTGGCACAATGTACCGCCATCATAGTAACTGCTCATTTACAGTTCTCCATATGTTACAAATTATTAATTTAGCTTCTAGATTAGTTAATAATCATTCAAACTTAGCAAGAAGGGTCATATATTAATTGAGCGGAGGACAGCCGAGACGTTATATAGGACAGTGATTGCTGTGTGCATGTTACACAATATTAACTTTTACATTTCCTTCTTTTGTTCATCTGTCACGAATATTTCTCTTTCTATGATCTCTAACCTCCCCCCTGGTTTCCAGTCCTGTTTCTCCTTCTGCCATGTTTAAAGCTCCTTTGGCTTCTGTCTATAACCCTCTTCAATCCCGTGGTGCCCCTGGCTCTTTGCAAAGGAGGCACAGCACCTCCTCTATCCCAAATCAAGCGCGAGTGGTACCCGAAGAGTTAAAACAAGCTGCACAGATCTGTCCCAACAGTCCTGTGGAGGTGGATGTTCCTGGACTCAAAGTCACCCACATCCAGTTTAACTCCCCATTACAGCTCTATTCCCAGGAAAACATTATGGATACATTGCAGGGGCAGATCTCTTCCATTAACCCAACTTACTCCAGGTAACATTGCCTGTGTGCACAACTCCCTGGCACTGTGCATGTGTGGTGTGGATTGGCACTGCCTGCCTCTTAGTTGGCATCTCACTGTAACACCTTGTAATTCTGTACTTCTTCCTCACATCATCCTCTTCATCAACAACACTGCTTTTTAGTTTGAAATTCATGTGCCTGCATTAATGTGCTACATGCAACGCAAATATCTGTCAAACATGTTAACTGATTTGTAACATTATATATATTTTCTTTATACCTAAATGTGCATGTTTTAAAGCATTTTACGCTGGAGATTATTTATATATTTTATTATTCTATATCATGAATGGCAACTCCTCCACTAAGATATAGCGCAGTGCTACACAGATGTCAAAATCTATATAATCTTTATTAATTCACACAAATTTATAAAAACAGTAAATGGCGGTGGCCAACATACGCAGATAAATAAAACACCCAGTCAGCAAATAAATATTTATGACCCGCTGGGTTGGTTCTAATAGTAACTATACCCTGCATCCAATATACGCTATATAACATAGTAAAGTGCATAGTGCCAGGCATAATAACCCCAAAGTAGCATAAGATCAGGGAAAAGTAATGCAGCAAAAAGTGAACCCACAAACCAGCAACAAGTAATAACAATGAATACCGGCCAGTGATCAAATACCGCCATTTGCTGTTTTTTAAATTTGTGTGAATTAATAAAGATTATATAGATTTTGACATCTGTGTAGCACTGCGTTATATCTTAGTGTAGGAGTTGTAATTGTCTTTGTCGACACGGAGTGCTAAATTAGTTAGGAGTCCTATTGTTTATTGGGGTTATATCATGAATGGGTAATGTAGGACTAGAAACTCGAAAGCCATTACTTCTTCACTCCCTACACCCTTGGCATACAAAAAATAGTGAGTGATCCATAGTGGAAATAGGAATAGCGTCTCCATGAAGCTTGTACATGCCACTACATCCTCCACCCAAGAGAGCTAGTCTTGGGCAGGACAGAAATGCAGTGTGCCCCAATGGCAGATTTCTCCTTATAGGTGTGGAGATACCAGCCTTAGTAAAAAACCTCACTCAAGAAAGACTCAATTATTAAGGCGAGGTGCACGTGACTTAATAAACTTGTCATGTCTTCTGCTGTCCATACGCCAGAACTGAAATCTGCTCCATCCATGGCAATACATAGCATATACACCCCATAAATTGTACAATACAAAACCGAAACACTTAATAAAGAAATAATAAAGAAATGCACAGACTAGAGAGTGGAGGTAAAAAATGGCCATGACCTATTTATTAAAACCAAACTGTACCCAAAACTTGATCATACAAATTATGAGCCTAGTCATAAACTCAGACTCAATCAAACCATAACAATACATCAGAGTCAATCCCATCAAGGGATGACTATCCTTAAACCACCCACCAGGCCAGAACCGCCTCCAACAAGGCTGCAAGGGCCCCACCCCACCAACAGCTATTTCCACCATAGCCTGCAAGTTGAGGTTAAAAATGTCATAACCAATATCTGATAAATGAATACCATCATGAAAAAACAGGCCTCTCCGCTCTCCAAATCAACATGGCTAAAAGAAAAACCCCACAGTAATGGCATAAACCAAGACATTGCGCGGTTTATCTTTAAACTTCAGATCAGGGTAAATTCTCCAACACCATCTGGAAATGATCTCAGAAAAGGTTAGCCTCGTGTTGAGAAAAAGATGATGCAGGTCCGTCATTGTCTTTTTCATCTGAAAAATCAAATCCATGGTGTCTCTGCATCCGTTATCATTACCTAAATGAATAATGATAATGTCCGGATTAGGCCTCTTTCACACTTGCGTTGTGAGGATCCGGCGTGCACTTCCGTCACCGGAAATGCCCGCCGGATCCGGCACAGTGCAAGACAACTGAAAGCATTTGAAGACTGACCAGTCTTCAAAATGCTTTCAGTGTTACTATGGCAGCCAGGACACTACTAAAGTCCCGGCTGCCATAGTAAGTAGTGGGGGGCCAGGGGAGCAGATACTTACAGTCCGTGCGCCTCCCGGGGCGCTCCACAATGACGTCAGAGCGCCCCACGCGCATGGATCACGTGATCCATGCGATCATGTGATCCATGCTCATGGGGGGCTCTGACGTCATTGTGGAGCGCCCCGGGGGCCGCACGGACGGCAAGTATGCTTCTCCCCTGTCTCCCCACTACACTTTACTATGGCAGCCGGGACCTTAGCGTCCTGGCTGCCATGGTAACCATTCACAAAAGCTAAACGTTGGGTCCGGCGATGCGCCAAAACGGCATTTAGCTTAATGCCGGATCCGGATTAATGCACTTCAATAGGCATTATTTCCGGATCCGACGTTACGGCATGTCTTCGGGATTTTTGGACAGAGACAAATCCGCAGCATGCTACGGTTTTTCTGTTAACGTCCAAAAAACGTTCACATACTGAACGGAAGACATCCTGATGGATCCTGAATGGATTTCTCTCCATTCAGAATGCATTGGGGATAATCCTGATCAGTATCTTTCCGTCCTAGAGCCCCGAGGACGGAAAGCAAAATCGCAAGTGTGAAAGAGCCCTTAGGAAAAACTTTGTGTAAATATAGAACAAGATCAATCAAACCTGACCAGCGAAGCCCCCCGAACTCCAGCCCAGAAAATCTTGATGGCCTCCAAAGATAAGGACAAGTTTACTCCATAACAGCGCTCTGCAGCCCTCCTATTAGCCCAATGGTTATAAGAGTGGCCCAGAATCCAAACAGCTCGACCTGCAAAAACTAATAAAAGATTAATTAATTAACAAATAGGTATCAGCTTTAGGCTACGTTCACACGGCGACATTTGTCGCACTATTGTCGCGCGACAATTTTTATAATGGGAGTCTATGGTGTCGCAGTGCGACATGCGACATGCTGCGACTGCGACACGACAGTCGGCAAAAATCCATCCGGGATGGATTTTTTGCGACTGTTGTGTCGCAGTCGCAACATGTTGCATGTTGCACGTGCGACACCACCATAGACTCCCATTATAAAAATTGTCGCGCGACATTAATGTGACATCAATGTCGCGCTACAAATGTTGCAGTGTAGTGGTTCCCAAATTGTAGCGCGACTTTTTGTCGCGCGACAATTGTCGTCGTGTGAACGTAGCCTTATGTGAGGCCCTATTAGAAGACCACCTACAAATCCGTCTAATCACGGATTCGTGCAAACCTGCCTGAGCAGCAACATTCGCAGCTCCGATCCAAAAAGAGTGAGAAGAGAAAAAATGCGCACTTAAACCCAATTTACATGAACATTTAGATAAAACTGCTCTAAATTGAAATTGCGACAATGGAGACAAATTCTGATGCACGAGAAAAAACGCAGTACTACCCCTCGGACGGATAGCTAAATATTGCAACACGGCATTAACTGGACAGATACTCTTACACTAAAGGGCACCAATCTTCAAATCACAACCTCTTCCTGACTGATCGGTTTTAGAGCTTTCAATGAAAATAGATAAAAATTAACTTTGTACAGAAACATGGTGCAAAGCCAAACCTGACTGGCCAAAACGGGAACGAGGTAATAATTCACCAATTCGTAAAGCCCAAAAAAATAATAAACTGAAAGCCGTACAGAATAACGATGCTTCAAACTTAGAAAAACAAACCGAATTAGTAATCCCACACAATTTAACCAGCAACTCCGGAGAAATGGGACACCTACCATCAGGTAAGTATCCAATAGATTTGTACTCACCCTCTCAGCTGCAAGCCAAGCAGAAGAAACATTAGGAAATACAGACTCCTGGGGGTAACGTTGAAGGCACCAAAGAAAACTCCACCACAGGAGGGACGGAAGGACCTCGCAGCCACAGTAAACACTTCTGGATCCATGACGGGGCACCTTCTTCCAAAGCACGACTGGAAAGTTCCTCCACAAGGACGTCCATGATCGGTGTAGTTGGGGAAAGCTCTGACTTCACAGAAGATGCGGGCACAAAAGGTCCAGCTCCATGGGCGGATGCAGGCAAAAGGCAAAGGAGCCCGTAGAGCTCGGACAATTATAGCCCACTTACCAAACCCCTTCACCAATTAGACCTTTGTTACCAGGATCCGGGTAACTCTACCTGGAACCCTGGGACACAATAGGTTGTCTAATGAACCAATTAAGGGCATCACTGGGCAGAATAAAACTTCTGCCCAGTAATCCTGACTAAAAGTGGGAACATTTTCCCTCCAAAACCCCAGGCTAAAAATAACCTTACAATCACTGGGAGAAAACATCCTAGCTTAATGACCAGAATACAGCCTTCAAAAGGCAATGCAAGTATTGCCATGTGTACCCCTCCTTAATGTCCGGGGTCCCTCCGGGAGTTGGAGAAGATCTCTGGCGTAAAGTGCACCAATTTTCTCGTGCACATGTTAAATGAGTCCTCCTCCTACCTACACCCATGTCACTGTTTAGAAAAGTGGTGAGGGTGTCTGAAAAAAGCTACACCAGTGGTGAGGGTGTCTGAAAAATACTACACCAGTGGCGAGGGTGTCTGAAAAAAGCTACACCAGTGGCGAGGGTGTCTGAAAAAAGCTACACCAGTGGCGAGGGTGTCTGAAAAAAGCTACACCAGTGGCGAGGGTGTCTGAAAAAAGCTACACCAGTTTTTGTGGAGCCATATTAATTGAAACCCAATGTGCCTCATTCACACGAAACATCCATTCAATGGTAAAAGTTAATGACTCCACTGAAATCGACTGCTGTTAAAGAGCAGCTGTCGGCAGTTTTATGCTGTCCTTAACTGAAGGCAGCATAAACTGCTGACAGACATCCTGATGAGAATGCTCATTTACTTGAATTGACCCAGTATTGAGCAGTCCCGCGTGAGCTGAGTGCTAGCGTCCGCTCAATAGACGGCACAAGCTCAGGAGTCCTGAAATTCATGAGCTCCTGGCTCTCCTCGCCCCTCGGTGCCACTAATATTACTGTGTATCAGAAGAAGACTACCATTTGGTGGCATGGATCTGAAGAAAATCTCTTCTATGGTCAGGAATGCTTATCGTGCAAATTTTTCATGGTGGTTTGTGGTACAGTTTCAATGCAGAATCAAAACTGCTTTTAAAAATAGGGCCGAAAATAAATGTCAACCAAGTGTTGAATAACTGGTAAGTACCAGACCCATCAGAACACAATATTGGCTTTCCTCTAGTGCTGTGTTTCTATTTGTGTGTTTTTTCCAGTTGCAGTACTAGTATTGTCAATGTGTGACAGGGTCTGCCCCAAGAAACAGCGCCACTGTAGGCCCTGGCTGTTCTTGGTATTGCAATTGAGCCTCATCAGGCACAAATAAACAAGTAGCACTGTTTCGGGGGACTAAAGCAGACCTTTTCATACCAATCTCCTGCAGGGTGTATACTGATAGGCTCCCGCTTCTATTTTGATTTCTGTCACATTCAGCATTGGAGAACCTCAGCCAACCGGTCCTCGGCCCATTGACAAGGATTCTGAGGTTTACAAGATGCTGCAGGAGAACCAAGAGGCCAATGAACCACCAAGACAATCGGCTTCCTTCCTGGTACTGCAGGAGATTTTAGAGACCGACGAGAAAGGCAAGTAGCCACTAAATTACTGGAATCCCATGGAATGTGTTTTTTTTTTTATATAAAAAATAAAAAAACAGCTGGACAAAAAGACCATTGTAACTATTAAGTGAGATGTCTATGTTCACCACCTGCTTTAAAAATATATATTTGATGTCAAGGGAACCTATCTTATGGTTGTATGAGATTAAAAATACCATGACTCCTTTCTTCCAGGGACAGGACCATTCTAGTCCATGGGCTGTGCAAAAGTTGCTAAATTTAATTTAGGTCAGTAAAGCCAAGAGATGCAATGCCAGACACAGCCTATGGACAGGAGAGGCGCTGTTTGGAGATAAAGCAGTTTGCCCAACCTGCAGGGCCCTCCAGCTATTGCAAAACTACAACTCCCACCCTGCCCTGCTGTAGGCTGTCCAGGCATGCTGGGAGTTGTAGGTTTGCAACAGCTGGAGGGCCGCAGGTTGGGCATCCCTGAGCTAAAAGATTTGTGTGTTCTGTCTTTTTACATTTAAAAAACAAAACAAAAAAAAAACGCTCAAAATGGTGTAAAATAATAAAAGAATTAATACCGATCCCGCTGTTCTCATTCCAACACTTTTCCAGCCTCTGGATTTCCTGGTCCACCACTGGAATGCTGGATATCACTGACTCCTAATTTAATATTTGAAGCAGTGTTGGCCCCTTTTCAGATTACCAGTAAGCATGCACTGATGGCTAGAAAACATGACCTTTCACACGACTCTGCTATGAAACACATTGGACTGGTATGAGACGCCACTGCGAGAGCCAGCGAGGAGATAAATGGCTATAATCAGCTAAATGACGAAGGAAAAAAACACAGTATAGAAGATATCTGGTCTGAACCGTGTGTTCTTTAGCCATAGATCAATGCGTTCAATAAAGATTATATGTTGTGCAGCCTGATCGATTCACAGTGTGAACGATTACCCTAGTCCAGTGTACGGTATAATGGACAATACAGTATATGCTTACCAGTGCTGCCACGTAGAGTAGGCTCAAAGGTCGATTCATCTTTCCCACCCTGAAAAATGACAGTATGTCCGTTTCTACCACCAGTTTCTTTACTCCCGTCATCTTTTAGATATGGCTTTATTTATTAGGTAGTGTCCTAGGTTTCAGAATATTGACCCAATAATGCCACCTGCGAGGTACGCTAAATTAACCTCAGTAATGTGTGATACAGGTCCCGGCCGCTGTCTGCAAGTATTAAGGCGCGGCAACTGGACTGCACAAATACATTTTTCGTACATTACGATGATGTAATAAATAGCTGACAATATTTTGCATAAATGGTGGAAAGTTTTCCTAGCAACACATGAACCAAGAATGAAATCCTTGATAACACACGTCCTAGAACGTAATCATTTATCATTTCTCGTCAACATGCCTTTTTTTTTTTTATAATAACTACAGGACCGCCTAACGCACGGATGCGTCCGGCGGGCGGTCCTGTTGTTCTGGCCGGACGCATCCGTGCGTCATCTAGCGAGACGCGAGATTTGCTGTGAACGCGCGCGCACGTTCACAGCGGCGCGCAGCTCTGCAGTTACACTGCAGCCTGCCAGCGATGATCAATCGCTGGCAGGCTGTAGAAGTAAAATAAATGAAATCAAACAGGTATATCAGACGCTGTTTTGTTAACCTGCTACCTGGTCCTCTGGTGGTCCCATTTGCTGGGATGGACCACCAGAGGACCAGGTAGCTCTGTAAAGTAGCACCACACAACACAGATGCCTTCAGCTGCCAAGCACACATGTAACAGGTCAGCCAGTTTCATAGGTACAAATCTGCTGACAGATGCCCTAAAACTGTCGTTTACTGGTTATGAGTAAATCTGCAGTCATCGTCCAAGCTGATTTTGCTGCGCATGGGGCACATTTTACCCTGTGCATTGCTAATTGTGAAAATCCACAGTGTAGGGCTGTTTCACATGAGCGTGTGCCATCCGGAAAGTGTAATCCTCTGTTTTGGCCACTGCTCATCCTGCGGGAGCGAGTGTCATTATACTGGTTTATAATGCTATGTGTCTCTGCATGACCTTATTGCTACAGATTCATAGTGACAGCTTTATGTCAGTATGATCCTGTAAAAGGAAGGTCATGCAGACACACATAGCATTATAAATCAGTATAATGCCCTGTGCTCCTGCAAGATGAGCAGTGTCCAGAAAGGAGGATCACGCGCACACAGAACGTGATTTCTGGACTGCACATACTCATGTGAATGAGCCCTATACGTTACATGCTGGCGACTGACCACTGCAGGTCAATATCTGCACAGGTTTTTCTTCTTCCGCAACATGTGCAGGCGATTTGGTATAATCTCATCTACTTTGCTGCCGCTATAAATGCTGCAGATTTTCCACTTGCAATTCCACTTTGGAAAATCCACAGCGTATCCGCTCCGTGGCAGCAAACCCTTTATATAGCATTTGAAAAAAATGACATGAGATCTCTTCCAAGTTTATAATGCAAGATTTAAAACTCTTACAAATAGAAGCACTTAAGGGGGTTGTGCAGCCTGTTTGTATTGATGACTTATCCTCAGTATCTGATCGTCGGGGATCTGACACCCAGCACCCCCACTGATCAGCTGTTTGAAGGCGGTGGTGCTCCATGTGAGCGCTACTTCCTGTACATTATACTGCCTATTGTCTTCTAAGTGCAGTGTAATTACAAGTATTTATTCCATTCACTTGAATGGAGCGAGTACTTGCACTGCCGCTACAGGAGAGATAACGCATGGTGTAATGAAGAGGAAGCAGCACTCTCATGGAGTGCTGTCTCCTCTTCAAACAGTTGATCGGGGGTGGTGGCAGGTATCGGACCCCTGCCAATCTGATATTGATGACTTTTCCTGAGGATAGGTCATCAATACATAGTGGCTGCACAACCTCTCTAAAGAAGACCTTTCACCGCTCCTGACATGCATGTTTTAATAGCTGTATGCATTCCTCATGTAATAACAATTCTGGAGCATCTATTCTTCTGGCTCTATGCTGTGCCATTCCTTTATTATTTCTACTAGAAGTTATGAATGAATTGCTAGCAGTCTGCAGTAAGGGAACAGAGGGGTGTAACCAGTTGGGGGTGTGTACCTTCACAGTCTGACAATGGCAGCACTGACTGGTTAGAGTAAGGCCTCTTTCACACGGGCGTCATGTTTGACGCCCGGATAAGAGGCGGGTGCGTTGCGGGAATATGTGCGTTTTTCCCGCGCGGGTGCAAACGTTTGCAACACGTTTTGCACGCGCGTGAGAAAAAACGCCATGTTTGGTACCCAACCCGAAGCCGGACTTCATCAGTGAAGTCCGGTTTCGGGTATACTGGAGAATTGATTATTTCCCCTTATAACATGGTTATAAGGGGAAATAATAGCATTCTTAATAAAGAATGCATTGTTAAATGAAGAGGAAGGGTTGAAAATAATAAAAGTTAACTACCTTAGCCACTTGATCGCTAGTCGCGATCTGTCCTCTCTTTCCCTGCAGCATCTATGATCTAAAGGACCTGTGATGACGTCACATCACATGGTCCAATCACATGGTCCATCACCATGGTAAGATGGACCATGTGATTGGACCATTTGATGTGACATCATCACAGGTCCTTTCAGATCATAGATGCTGCAGGAAAGAGAGGACAGATCGCGACTACGCGATCAAGTGGCTAAGGTAAGTTAACTTTTATTATTTTTAACCCCTTCCACTTCATTTAACAATGCATTCTTTATTAAGAATGCTATTATTTCCCCTTATAACCATGTTGTAAGGGGAAATAATAGAGATTGGGTCCCGTTGCTTAGCAACAATGCGGGAAAATCGCAACGCAGCCCCATTCACTTCTATGGGGCCTGCGTTGCGTGAAAAACGCAGAATATAGAACATGCTGCGATTTTCACGCAACGCAGAAGTGATGCGTGAAAATCACCGCTCATGTGCACAGCCCCATAGAAATGAATGGGTCCAGATTCAGTGCGGGTGCAATGCGTCCTCCTCACGCATTGCACCCGCGCGGGAAAACTCGCCCGTGTGAAAGGGGCCTAATTCTTTGCAGGAACACACCCCCAACTGGTGACACCCCTCTGTACCCTTACTGCAGACTACTAGCAATTCATTCATAACTTTTAGTAGAAATAATAAAGGAATGGCACAACACAGAGCCATAAGAATAGATGCTCCAGAATTGTTAGCCTTATGCGTCCCCCATGTAATATTAAAACAGGCATGTCAGGAGCCGTGACAGCTCCCTTTTTAATACTGGAAAAGGAGATTTTCCAATGTGTGAAGGTTATTCCTCTGATGCCACAGCAGTTATCTGAAGTATAAGTTTCACAGTGATATATGCAGGTAATAAGCTTTTTCTTTTTACTGGCGAGAAATAAGGTATAGTGATGCCTACCGGCTGGACGGAGGACAAAAGGAGACTATTTTGGCCTTTGTTGGGTAAATGGTAGCTTTTCCCAATGATTATGCCAAATGCAAGCGCCAAACGTGATGTGAATATAGCCTTATATGTATGGTCTGTACACACAGTTCCACAATGGCTGTGCACTTGAGATGTACTGTATATAATAGTCTAAATGATTTACCATTCTCTCCTGTCGCCAGATTTTGAGGGCACAGAAATTGCATTCACAGGTCCTGCAAGTGAACATTTTATAGATCAAGGTAGAGGATATGGAAGGATTCTCTCTATCACTTGCAAGTGAAAGCCGCTCACTTCTGTCACCACGTGCGCTATTCCTGTGGCGCACTGCATGTTCTCTCCATGAAGGGAAGGCAGGACAGGGAGCATGATATGGCAGTGACCAGGCTCACATCTGCTCTGCGATCTCTTTCTTAGAATAGCGTCAATTTTCAGTAGTTTTCAACTAAAAATGAATTATTTCAATTTATGAATGGAATTGGAATCTAGTGAAAATAACACAAAGCAAAACGGTCCCGAAAACCATTAACACGTTGATTTATTGGGCTTTTCGAGTGAATGTCCACCTTTTACCAATTATGCTAATTCATTTTTTCATTATTTTTTTTTTGTAGCTGGAGCGCCAAATAAACTGTATAGACACATAGTTAAAATGCTACTCCCCTCGCTTGTGGCAGCAGCAGCTAGCTAAAGTTTGAATTCCCACAAATCCCCTTTAAAATATTTTGCAGGAGGTCGGGAATATTCTAAAAGAAAAAAAACTAGCTCACCGTCTCAGTACCCTGCCATCCCAGCAACGCCACTTTATTCACTGACTATTTCACGTGATCGCTGCAGCCAGTTTCTGACCTCAGCTGTCACCTGAGGTAGTTAGGCACATCATCAGTGGTGTACCCATTTACCCGTTTGGCTTTAGCAATCACATGTAGTAGTCAGTGACATAATCACTGCTGTGGCGTAAAGAAAGACTACCACCCGGGACCACCCTAGCAGCAGCCATGTACCAGCCAGTGACTGAGCTTGTGAGTACATTTTGATTTTAACTTTAAAACTTTCCTGGCTTTTTGCTAAATTTTTAAGGATTCCAGAAAACCCCTTTAAGAACTTACAGCATACTTTTTACACAATCAATGGCATAATAAAACAGCATAAAGTAAACTCCTTAGCGCCCCCTAGTGTTTCAAACAATGAAACAATAAAATAGAATACAGTAAACTCCTCATATTCAACCGTGTCTATTCAGGGCATTTGTAGATGGTAGGTCCATACTATAGCGGCTGTGTCCTGCAGTACAGTTTCTGTGCACATTGCTAGTATCTTTTTCTATAATTAGTTAAAAATCATCAAGTTTCTAAATGGGAAGAGAACTTGGTCACTGCTACCATGACATGTCCTGCCTACTACAACTTCATGAATTCACAGTTCAAAGGCATTGCAGCTTCTAAGTTTCACATGGTCAAATGCAAAATATGATATTCTTCTATGTCAATAGGCTAATCTGGATGTTCTATATTTTTTCCATTACTGGTACAGGGGAGAAACCTTCTGGGTTCCGTAGTGTAAGAGCTCCTACAACCAAAGTGGCTGCCTCAGTCGGCAGTGGACAGAAACTGCCCATATGTGATCACTGTGGAAATGGGATTGTGTAAGTAGCATTTACTGTATTTAATCTGCTTTATATACACAGGATTTTATTTTAAACACTGCTGTATACATGCTCACTGGATCTAGTCAGGGGTTAAGTAGACCATAGGCTCTAAGCTGTTTGGAGTTGTTTACTTTCCATTTCTTCTCCGCCTGGCCGGAACTACTGGTGACTGAAGAATTTGCTGCAGCGACAACTTTAGTCCAATGCTTCTGCGGCCATTCCCTCTCTCTCTAGCGACACAAATTAATTCAAACCCTTCCTCCAACTGTTCTTGTTCAACCTTTTTTAGTATGATAGTCGATCACAGTCCAGATGTCACTACTGTATCTGATGGAGATGTCCACTACTTTTCATTTTGACCATATCCCTGCGCCACTTTTCTTTTGCGATCTCCCTCTTCCCCTTCCCTCTTTTTTCCAAAACCCCCTTTTCTTCCTTTCCTCTCCTTCGTTTCCTTTCTTTCTCTTTCTTCTACACTCTATTGCTTTTTTCTTCCTCTGTGTGAGAGACCCTACTCTGGTACATGCTCTCGTGCTTTTGGACAATATATTTACTATAGTGAACTTAAATGAATTCAGAGTGACACAAGAATAAATACAAGACCCCTTTCTGGAGTCTGTATTCGTTTAGGGGGGCTTGTATTTATTCTTGTGTCACTCTGAATTCATTTAAGTTCACTCTAGTAAATATATTGTCCAAAAGCACGAGAGCATGTACCAGAGTAGGGTCTCTCTGTTAAAAGGGGTCTGTTCTAGACAAGACCCCAAACACTTGTACAGCAGCTCCTCCTCTGCCTCCTGGCAGTTCTCTCCTCTGGCTTCAGGACCTGCATGCAGGTCCTTCAACACTAACAGGTCCTCCACACATTTGGTCACAAAGCAGTTTTGTCATAATTTGTGCCACACTTCACTGTAAAAACAAACAAACAATAAGACCATATGTGTGACCAAATGCAGAAAAGACCAAATGCACAAAAAAACACACTGGACAAAACATTTTTTTGAGGCTTTTCATGGCAAAAAATAAAAAATACCAAGGCCAGACCTGTGTGTGTGTGAAGGAACCCTTACAATGTCTTTGTGTTTCTCAGGGGTATCTTTGTGAAGATCCGGGACAAGCCTCGTCACCCCGAATGCTACGTGTGCTGTGACTGTGGAATGAATCTCAAACAGAAGGGGCACTTTTTTGTAGAAGATAAGATGTACTGTGAAAAGCATGCCCGGGAACGTATGACACCGCCTGAAGGATACGAAGTGGTGACCGTGTTTCCAAAATAAACACAACCTCTCCGCAGCCAAAAAGTGACATTCTGTAGCCTGTTTTAATGCTAAGCAAGGCCTCTGTGTAACTAAACATGAATGTTTGCAGTAAAGCTTCTTGAGAAAATACCAGGGGTGACTTATCAAGACTGTCTAAAAGTTAATCTGGCCTTGCTGCCTATAGCAACTAATGAGTCCACAGCGCCACATATGTCCATAGGTTGTGTCTGGAATTGAACTCCACGGAAGTAAATGAGACTGAGCTGCAATACCAAATACAACCTGTGGACAGGTGTGGCACTGTTAATGAAAAAAATACAGCCATGGAAAAATAAAAGCTACCCTGCGATTGCCTGCCTTGCATAATAAGGCCAGTTTTACTTTTAGACAGTTTTGATAAATCTGCCGGTGGACGCCTGTGGAAACTTTCTACATGATGGTAATTTCAAACCAACATCTATGATGTTTTTTCATCTTTGCTTTTGTTGATATTCAATACAGAAAATCTTTATTACAGAGACGTGAGTCGTGTGGTTTTTATAATGATCTGTGGCTATTTAGTGTCCATTACTAGCAGAACAAGGGGATGGTGGTTACGTGTCCTGTGCTGGAAAATCACTGAATACCAGTGGAATGTGGAAGCAGAAGAAAAGAATCAGAATACAGAAAAACTGTTTATTGCTGCAGCCAAGATGTAGTAGTACTTCAGTTTTAAAGTGGTTTTCTGCTTTGCAGCTCCACAAGCACTGACCAGAACACCCATCCACCTGGGATTATGACTTAGTCCAAAAAATCTGGCACTATATTGGCTTCCCAGCCTCTATCTCAATCCATTCCGGCTATCTTTGCCTCGCAAGCGGCCTCCAAACTGGCGGACCCGCTTGCTCCTGCTAACAACGAGGACTCTAATCATGGAGTGTCATGCTCCCCGCCGAGGGATCTCTACCAGAACATCAGATAACTGTTCTGAGACGAGCTAGCCCAGGCGGTGGCTAAGTTTACCCGCCAAATTCACAACTTGGGCGAACGGGTCGCAGATGTGGAAGCAAGGTCTAAAAGTATGGTGGATGCCATAGCAGCAGATAGACAAGACATTGACACCCAGGCAGCAGAATTAGAGGCTTTGGAGCTAAAAAATGGAGGACTTAGAGAACAGCTCCAGGAGACCGAACCTCCGCACCGGGAAATCCCTGAAGACTATACCTTATTGCACCAAACAGCACCAAACTGCACCAAGCAGTAAAGCTTCTTGAGAAAATACCAGGGGTGACTTATCAAGACTGTCTAAAAGTTAATCTGGCCTTGCTGCCTATAGCAACTAATGAGTCCACAGCGCCACATATGTCCATAGGTTGTGTCTGGAATTGAACTCCACGGAAGTAAATGAGACTGAGCTGCAATACCAAATACAACCTGTGGACAGGTGTGGCACTGTTAATGAAAAAAATACAGCCATGGAAAAATAAAAGCTACCCTGCGATTGCCTGCCTTGCATAATAAGGCCAGTTTTACTTTTAGACAGTTTTGATAAATCTGCCGGTGGACGCCTGTGGAAACTTTCTACATGATGGTAATTTCAAACCAACATCTATGATGTTTTTTCATCTTTGCTTTTGTTGATATTCAATACAGAAAATCTTTATTACAGAGACGTGAGTCGTGTGGTTTTTATAATGATCTGTGGCTATTTAGTGTCCATTACTAGCAGAACAAGGGGATGGTGGTTACGTGTCCTGTGCTGGAAAATCACTGAATACCAGTGGAATGTGGAAGCAGAAGAAAAGAATCAGAATACAGAAAAACTGTTTATTGCTGCAGCCAAGATGTAGTAGTACTTCAGTTTTAAAGTGGTTTTCTGCTTTGCAGCTCCACAAGCACTGACCAGAACACCCATCCACCTGGGATTATGACTTAGTCCAAAAATCTGGCACTATATTGGCTTCCCAGCCTCTATCTCAATCCATTCCGGCTATCTTTGCCTCGCAAGCGGCCTCCAAACTGGCGGACCCGCTTGCTCCTGCTAACAACGAGGACTCTAATCATGGAGTGTCATGCTCCCCGCCGAGGGATCTCTACCAGAACATCAGATAACTGTTCTGAGACGAGCTAGCCCAGGCGGTGGCTAAGTTTACCCGCCAAATTCACAACTTGGGCGAACGGGTCGCAGATGTGGAAGCAAGGTCTAAAAGTATGGTGGATGCCATAGCAGCAGATAGACAAGACATTGACACCCAGGCAGCAGAATTAGAGGCTTTGGAGCTAAAAAATGGAGGACTTAGAGAACAGCTCCAGGAGACCGAACCTCCGCACCGGGAAATCCCTGAAGACTATACCTTATTGCACCAAACAGCGATGGATCTCTTCAAGCCCTGCTGCCTCAACAGGACAACTACCTGTTCCGAATTGATAGGATTCACAGGGCTCTGGGCACTCCAAAAAACCCGGATTTTCCCAGGGACATTGTACTGAAACGCCACTGCCCAGAGGCCTGTGACTGCCGGGCCTACCACCCACGCGGCTGTACTCCGACCTGGCTCCTTCCACCTTGGGGCGCCACAGGAACTTGAAGCCCATCACATACGGCGGCTCTCCAGCAGACTGCGTACTCCTGTGACTGATCTCTTCCTGCGGACACCCAATTCTAATTTATGGGTCATATAATTTCACATAATGTCAGGGGTTTTAACTCGCCCCTAAATGCAAAAAAGCATTTATAGACTATCTAAAACACTCCCCCGACATTGTTTGTCTGCAGGAATCGCATTTTTCCACCACCTCCCTTTTCAGGTACAGCAGACCATTACTGACCGAGAGGGCAGGTATTTAATTCTAGTAGGCACCCTTCAGGATGCATCCATCTGCATTGTAAACTCTTATGCCCCTAATGAACATCCCATTCACTTTTTCAGAACCTTAGCTGGATCTATTGACCCCTTAGAATACCATTACCTAATCTGGTGTGGAGACTTCAACTTTGTACTAATTACCACCCTTGACAGGTCCCACATGTCAGATTCACAGCACACGTGTGAGCAAAAACAGATCATCAATGACCCTATGCATAGACTCTCCTTAGCAGATACCGGGAGAGAGCATAATGGACCAGCCAGGGGTTATACATTCTACTCCTCTGCACATCACTTTCACACCTGCATTGATAGGATTCTATCCTCAGCTAATGCACTCCCACTTCTTTCTTTATAGCAGACATATTGTCTCAGAATGGTGAGACCATGATATTGTTTTTTACTTTACACCCAAAAGGTCAGTTCCTTTCTCCTGGCGCCTAAATGAGGCCTTACTCACTGATCCTACAGTCCAGACTCAGATTGCCACTGATCTGGTTCACTTCTTCAGTAAAAATACCACCACAGACTCCTCCCCTCACTGGGTATGGCTTTCCCATAACGCTTTGAGCAGAGGCAAATTAATAGCAATAGCATCAAAAAGGAAGAAAGACAGGGACCAGGCTCAGACCGCCCTAGAATCTAAACTAGCTAGGCTAGTTCATGCTCACCAACAACACCCATTCTTGTACCTACACCAAGCCATTAAAGCCACTAAATTGCAATTGGACACTTTCCTATCTCATAGGACAGAGAAGGCCTTTTGCTGGACCAAAGCAAAATACTATAAGTAGGCCAACAATCCTGACAAGCTTCTGGCTAGAAGGCTCAAATCTCAGCAACGCATCAATCAAATCCTTAGGATTCAAACTCAAGAAGGTCAGGTCACAAGTAACCCTAGCCGTATATATGATACCTTCACTAACTTCTACCAAGCTCTCTACCGGCACCGCCAGCCTCAACCCCCTTACTCGCTAATGCTTTCCTTTCTAAAGCCAACCTGGCCAAACTCACCGGTCCTGTAGCTCTGAGATGACGCGTCGGCGCGTCATCTCGTGAGAGCCGAGACTTCCTGTGAACGCGCGCGCGTGCGTTCACAGAGAAGCGCGTCTCGGCAGTTAGGCTACAGCCTGCCAGCGATGATCCATCGCTGGCAGGCTGTAGATGCGAATAAAATCGCATCAAACAGCTATATCAGATGCTGTTTTATGAACAGCGTCTAATATAGCTGCTACCTGGTCCGCTGGTGGTCCCATTTGCTGGGATCGACCACCAGAGGACCAGGTAACACTGTAAAGTTGCACCAAATACTACACTAACCCCCCCCTATTAACCCCTTGATCACCCCATCTAGACCCCCTGATCACCCCCCTGTCATTGATCACACCCCTTGTAAGGCTCCATTCAGACGTCCATATGTGTTTTGCAGATCCGATCCGTAGATCCGATCCGCAGATCCTCAAAACACGGACACCGGCAATGTGCTATCCGCATTTTGCAGATCCGCACATTGCCAGAACTATATAGAAAATGCTTTTTCTTGTCCGCAATTGCGGACAAGAATAGGACATGTTCTATATTTTTGCGCAACGGAAGTGCAGACCCGGAAGCGCGGATCCGTAATTCCGGATCCGAGCGGGACAAAGTCTGTCCCCATAGAAATGAATGGGTCCACAATTCCGTTCCGCAAACAGAATTTCGAACGTGTGAATGGGGCATAAGGGTCCCTTATCACCGCCAGTTAGTTAGCTACTTGTTAGGTAGCTAGCGCCCAGCCCACCGCAGTCACTGATTTTGGCAGAGATTTTTTCATCCACATTGACCGATGCGAATGAAAAAATCTGTGCCGTTCATTTTTTTTTTTTTCAGCGCAGAGGCTGAACGGAAAAAATCTCATTACCCGTATGCTCAATATACGGAGAATCGCAGAAACTCCTAATGCTGGCCATACGTGTAATGATTGCGGAGACCCTCAAATGCCAGGACAGTATAAATACCCCACATGTGACCCCATTTTAGAAAGAAGACACCCCAAGGTATTCGCTGAGGGGTATGGAGAGTTCATGCAAAATTTTATTTTTTGTCACAAGTTAGTGGAATATGAGACTGTAAAAAAAAAAATCTATTTCCACTAGCTTGTGCCAAATTTTTTTTTTTCTGTGAACTCGCCATGCCCCTCACGGAATACCTTGGGGTGTCTTCTTTCCACAATGGGGTCACATGTGGGGTATTTATACTGTCCTGGCATTTTAGAGGCCCTAAAGCGTGAGAAGAAAATGCGTAAAAATGCCTCTCCTAGAAAGGTACTCATTGGAATTAGGGCCCCTTTGCGCATCTTAGCTGCAAAGTGTCACTCATGTGGTATCGCCGTACTCAGGAGAAGTAGGGCATGTGTTTTGGGGTGTATTTTTACATATACCCATACTTTGTGTGAGAAATATCTCTGTAAATTGACAACTTTGAATAAAAAATGTAAAAAGTTGTCGTTTACAGCGATATTTCTCACACGCAGCATGGGTATATGTAAAAATACACCCCAAAACACATTGCCCTACTTCTCCTGAGTACGGGGATACCACATGAGTGACACTTTTTTGCAGCCTGGGGGCGCAAAGGGGCCCTAAAACCAATGAGTACCTTTAGGATTTCACAGGCCATTTTTATGCATTTGGATTCTCACGCTTTAGGGGCCCCTAAAATGCCAGGTGAGTATAAATACCCCACATGTGACCCCATTTCGGAAAGTAGACACCCCAAGGTATTCATTGAGGGGCATAGTGAGTCCGTCTGAGATTTTTTTTTTTTTTTTGCCAGAAGTTATCAGAAATTGAAACTTTTTTTTTTTTTTTTCTCAGAAAGTGTCATTTTCCGCTAACTTGTGAAAAAAAATGAAATGATACATGAACTCACCATGCCCCTCCGCGAATACTTTGGGGTGTCTTCTATCTAAAATGGTGTGATTTGGGGGGTATTTATACTATCCTGACATTCTAGCACCTGAAGAAACATGACAGGCGCTCAGAAAGTCAGAGCTGCTTCAAAATGCCGAAATTCACTTTTTTGCACCATAGTTTGTAAACGCTATAACTTTTACCCAAACCAATAAATATACACTTATTGGACTTTTTTTATCAAAGACATGTAGAACAATAAATTTAGAGAAAATTTATATAGAAATGTAGTTTTTTTTGAAAAATTTTACAACAGAAAGTGAAAAATGTCATTTTTTTGCAAAAATTTCGGTAATTTTTGATTAATAGAAAAAAAAATTAAAAATGTCAGCAGCAATGAAATACCACCAAATGAAAGCTCTATTAGTGAGAAGAAAAGGAGGTAAAATTCATTTGGGTGGTAAGTTGTATGACGGAGCAATAAACGGTGAAAGTAGTGTAGTGCGGAATTGTAAAAAGTGGCCTGGTCATTAAGGGTGTTTAAGCTAGGGGGGCTGAAGCGGTTAAACGCGCTGTAAAACGCCCAAATGTGAACCATGCCCATAGGGATACATGGCATTTAACATGTTGTGCGTTTTACAGCGCGTTTGAACGCGCTGTAAAACGCTTAGGTGTGTACCTAGGGTCAATGCCTGAAACTTGGGAAGGCCCCTGGCCCAGATGGCCTGACTGCCCTCTATTTTAAAAAATTCTCCACAATCCTTGCATTAGGGCCTACTGCAACAACCTTTTTCAGGGCCATGCAATGCCAGATGAGTTCCTTGATGCTCTCATAACGGTTATTCCCAAACCTAATAGGAAGCCTCTCTCTCCAACCAACTATAGGTTAATATCTCTTTTAAACCTTGACACCAAGATTTTTACATCCATCTTAGCCCATAGACTAACGTGAAGCCTCTGATAATGTTTGCAAAATTCTCAACATAATCTAATGGTCATACTGACACCAACTTCTCTTAATATTACTTTTATTGGACTTAGAAAAAGCCTTTGATTGCCTCTCTTGGAAATATCATTTCTTAGGGTGATGGGATTTCATGGCCCTTTTGTTCAGGCACTGGCAACACTTTATTCCCACCCCAGAGTTTCTTAAAACTTCCCTCTACTTTCCCCTCAGCTAATAAAATTGGAAGAGGTACGAGGCAGGGATGCCCTCGGTCTGCAGCTCTCTTTGCCTTAGCAATTGAACCTCTAGCTGCCCTTATACGGCAAGACCCCAATATCGCAGGGATTACTATTGGAACTCAGGATTTAAAGGTGAATCTATTTGCATGTGACCTACTTCTCACAATCACTAAGGTTAGGGAGAGAAACAGCTGGGTTAATGCCCTACTGCAAGAGTTCTCTAAAGCCTCTGGCTTGAAAAAAAAATCCATCTAAGTCTGAGGTCCTCCACTGTAACACTCCTCCCAACACCATTGCCCTAGTAGAACAAGAATTTGGCTTCCGTACTTGCCCCAGTAAACTATCTTATCTAAGCATTTACACCATACTTCCCAGCTGTTCAATATCTATAGAGTGAACTATCTTCCCCTCTATCGAGAGATCATGTCTGATATGGGCAAATGGAACTCGCCTCTGTTATCCTGGTTGAGCAGAAACCACGCCACCAAAATGGTAATATTACTCGTTTGTTATACCCATTTAGGACACTGCCTTCCAGTCCCCCTGGAAGATCTCCAACGGCTCCATCGAGACCTTATCTCCTTCATCTGGGCGCGTCTAAGGCAGGGGATCAAGCTAGAGGTCATGTTCCTACACAAGTGAATGGGAGGCCTCTAAGTCCCCAATTTCATGAAGTACTATAAAAGCAGCATGACTAGTACAGCTTCTCCTGGTCCATGGTTGTCAACGCCCTCCGATGTGGGTAGCCCTGGAGACATCCATGATGTCCCCCTCTCCTGGCCTGCATTATTTTGGGACACAAACCCTCTTGCCTCTGACCTTAGGTCTAGGGCCCTGTTATCTTTTTACGCCCTTGAACTGTGATGGAAAAAGGACTTTTCTTCTTTAAATGGATTCTGGCTTGTTTTGTGGTCAGCTTTGAGCCGGGTTGCAGCTTCAGAGCGGCTGTACACCTTTTTCCCCCCTTCTCTCTGTGCTGTACAAGTTATCTGTTCATGGAGAGGAGAAAGGGGCGCACTAATCTGGGCACTGTTGGCCAGATTTATCATTAGCTAAAGTCACTTTAATGGAGTAAAAAAGTTGCAAAAAAATGCGCAATCGGTAAAATTGCGCATTTTTTGGGACTTTTTCAAGCTCTGCACTAAGCTCTCCAGTTTTGTGAAAGTGGGCGTGTTGTCTTATGTAAATGAATCTCTAGACAGATTTACTATTACAACCATTTAAAAAGTCGCTAAAAAATGCGCAATTTCACTCCAGGGGGGACCATGCTTATCTTATGCGACTTTTTAATAGAACATGCGACTTTTTTGTAAAGACGTGCGACTTTTGTAAAGCCGCTTACTGAAGGATAAACTGCTACCGTCAGTCAGATTTATTAATGGTCCTTTAATGCTGTGATAAATGTGGATTAACTAAGTGACTTTGGGCAGAAGTAAAAGTGGAGTAAGATGTAAGTGTAATGATAAATCTGGCCCTGTCTCTCTCCCTCCCTAGTGATGCTTCGATGTATGTGCTTGAGCCAATGCCTTAAATGTTTGTATGCTGGACACATAGTATGCATAGCCTATAGAAAAGCACCTCTATGAAGTGTCACATATGATGTATGTAGTATTTTGTTAGGATACACGCCATTAGAAGACGGCCTAATTTTATTTTTTTATGATATGTTCACATTTCAAAGTAGTGTCCAGTGCGCAGCTCCACTGTTCTCTTATTTTATCTCTTCTCTTTTAACCAAAAAAATGATGTTTTGTCCTCAGGAAGCACAGCCCTTTTTGAAGAATGTATATACCGCTTGCTTTCTGAAATAAACTTAGAGATTACGTAGACTCTTGTGTCTGCATTTCCTCTCTGTGCACGTATATATAATTGGGAGCGGCCACATCAACCTGACTGGGTTTTAATATAAGAACCTAACCAATGCCAGAACACAACTATGGAGGTCAGTACGCTTTAAGGTTGGGCTTCAGTCAAAACCTGCTCCCCTCACCCCACTATTGGCCGACCTGGTTTTCCCACCAGGGGTGGACCTGGGGGCTTTCTCCTGGTGGTCTGCCAATCGCCATATTCATGCCTGTGTAAAAGGGCATTAATGGAATATCTGAGTCACCTGCAGTACAGGGCATACCCATGCCCCGGGGTGGACAAGTGGTACCATGTTGTAGGCAAGTCCAAATTGTGAGGAGGTAGGGGCAACACAAGTAATACAATATTGTGGCACAAAATACCACCCTGGCTGAGTCGATCATAGAAATACCTTAAAGTTCGTCATCTCATTTAACCCTTTTGGTGGAAGTGTTCATTTTATTAATCCAAAATGTTTTGTGCAGCAGTAACTTATTTATTCTCATCATGGGAATTTGCTAGAGTACTCAAAAAGTAGTGGATATTTGGCCTTCGGGTAAAATTTACAGAAAACGCAGGAGGTTAATTTTACAGTGATATATCATGAAAGTAGGGCATTTAGGTAGAAGCAGCAATGGCGATTTCCTCACCTCAAACAGTTTATTGAAACAAAATCCAACAGTGGTGGGTATACCCCCACAAAAAAGGTCAGTGTCTCAATAACTTGTCATGTGGCTTTGAGCATCAATTACATCTCGACAACGACATCTCATGCTGTTCACAAGTCGACTTATTGTCTGCTGAGGCATGGCAAATGGTTTTGAATGGTCTGATGTGAAACTTTGGTGCCTCTCACCAACCTTAAAAGTGCCTGGAGTTGTGTGGCACTCATCCTGTTCTGCAGGGCATTGTTCACAATGACGCAGTCAGTGTGGGATGTGGCCAAAGGACATCCACTTCTACCCCTTTCTGTGACTTCCAGTCTCTCTCTGTGGTAACCTGCTGACGACACTAAGCTCACTGGCCACTTCAGTCTGAGAACAACCTGCTTGAAGCCCCACAATGGCGAGGTACTGTTGATCAAATTGTTGTTTCATCTTGGTCTCATGTCGTCAAAATGTGAGCAGCATGATGAGTAGGACTGTTTAAATATGAATTCTAGTTGAACCATGAAATTTATTGGGCGATTTATGGATCAAACACCTGTTGTGAATTTTGTTGTTCGGCTCCTTTCACACTTGCGGCAGGACGGATCTGGCAGGCTATTCAGGCTGCCGGATCCGTCTTGCCGCAAGTGCCCGTGCTGCCGCTCCGTCCCCATTGACTATAATGGGGTGGGGGGGGGGTGGAGCAACAGCGCAGCATACGGCAAAGATCGCCGGACTGAAAAGGACACGCGTACTGCCATGCTGCGCCGTAGCTCCGCCCTATTATAGTTAATGGGGACAGAGCAGCAGCACGGCAGTGCACGGGCACTTGCGGCAGGATGGATCCAGCAGGCTGAATAGCCTGCCAGATCCGTCCTGCTGCAAGTGTGAAAGTACCCTAACAAGGAGCCTAACAAAATTCAAAACAGGCGTTTGATCCATAAATCACCCAATAAATTTAGAGAACAGCAAGTTGTGCAAAAAGTAGTGAAACATTAAACACTTGGGCATGTGCATTTAAAAGTTTATAGAAAGTTACATTAAGTTCACCTGTAAAGGACAGAGTGCATTTTAGGTTTATCTTGAAGTCTCACCCATAAGCCAAATATCCATAACTTTGTGAGTAGTGTATATTAACACATTCCAAAACGACCCATTTAAGATCTTCCTATTGGCGTTTCCCATCTATACAATGTTTCATAAAACCTCTCTTCAATTTTCTCTCCTTTGTTACTTTGTACTTTTTTGATGTGCGATACTTGATCGGTATTCAGGTAGTCTCACTTTGACTTCCTTTTTGTTTGGCCGGAATACATCACAGGCTAAAATTACATTCTTTGTTGCACATGTAGCATAGCGTTTGGGGTGATCAACTACATCTCCTTTTAAAACAGAGGAGCAGTTGAGACATGACAGAGCGGGAAAGATTCCATTTCTTTTAGGAGCCAAGAATGTTTGCCTTTTCTTCTCACTCCTAATTAGGATATTCACCAATAAGTCACCATGGCAATCTGGCGTTCTCTACATCCAAGTATAGATTTAAATATTAAGATTAAATAAAAGAGACAGAACTTTAATTTAGTGGACGTGAGTAATGACTTGGTGAGGTGAGAATCTGAGGTGCCCAGAACCAGGTTAATTTCTGATCACGGCAGGCAGAGTTATTTTCTACAAGCATGGAAGTAGTAATATTCGTTCTTGCGGCAGAAGTTTAGCGAGTTTATAAAAACGCCCCCGACCCCCCCCTTCACACACAAACTATATAACATTTATTCTTACATTGTCAGACAAAACAAAGCTATGTTTCTTATACAAGTTTTATTTATTACCAACATTTAAAACAAAGACAAAAAAAACTGCAACTTCCATAGGAAGTCTGATTAAATCAGTAAAAGTGCATTTATACAAAAAGACTTAACATCTAATTAAAGCCTAAAACGTGACTAACATTAGAAGCTGTTAAGCCATAGGCCAATTATGAAAACTAAGGTAAAGGGAAGAATTACATTTCAATTTCTTCTGAGTCTTCAACAACGGAAAACACCCCATTCTCTTTAGGCGCCGAGTTATTCTTTTTCATTTGTGCTGGACAGATGCAAAGCAGAAGTAAATTTGAATTAAGGACGATGTATTTCTCAATGACAAGCCAAATGAAACTAAAAAAACTTTACAAGTTTTTCCAAGTCCTTAAATGGGTTTTCTGGGAGGAAAATACATATTTTGGATAGGTCACCAATATCTGACACAATGATCAGCTGTGCTCCGGTCCCTGTGGTCCCTTCACAGTATATCGAGCAGAGCCCCATCCATTGTATTGCAGCTGTGCTTGGTAGTACAGTAAAGGACCATTTACTTGAATGGGACCAAGCTGTGTCTAGGCCACGTGACCAAAGACCATAATGTCACTGGCCTCTTTAAATAGCTAATCAATGGCAGCGCTGGGTGTCAGACCTCCATCAGATATTGATGACCTTCCAGAGAAAAAGCCATCAATATTACGCTCTGAATGTCTGCATGGGCTCAATTAAATGGGGGTTCAGCCTTCTACTTGTAGCATATGATTAATAATGAAATTACAAATTACAGTGGGTTGAAGATAAACTTACCAATAAGATCACTTCTGTCCAGCAACAGCTCTAGGTCTTTGTCACTAATGACTTTGTCATTGGACCCATTCACTTCTCTGAAAATAAGGAACAAATGCATCACATTTGTGGAGTGAACACCCGGCCACCAATATGTAGTGGGTTAATCATTTCAGGGGTGACATGAATTCACACATTCAGAAGAGTGCAAGATAGAAGAAAATGAGGAAAAGAGAAATCTTGTAGTTTCTGGCTCTGATAACATATTAGGAGCCTCCGTCATCCATTCTAGTATTTTAGACATCGGGAATAGTGCTGTAAAATACCAATACACCCAACTGAAGTCAATGGGGCCCCATTAGAAAACTGATCTGACAGTCATGGCTTAGGATAGAAGTCACAACCCTAGGGTGGACAGATCTTCACGCTGTGCCTAGAAACAACTCTGCAAAAAAAAAAAAGGAGCCGTGTCCACCCTTACCTTTCCTTCACTGTAATTAATGGACTTCAATACAAAATACAGAAACACTAGCAAAATCCTTGACAAGCTGCAATGCAAGTCACAACCACTTGGTGGCCACTCACTGTCACAAGGTCGAGGATATTTCTGTTCAAATATATCAAAGCCTATGAAATAGGCAGGAAATGTTGTGCTCAGAGGAAAGGGAAGGACACATCTGTATTTTTAAGCACGGAGTCAATAAAAAGCAGTTTGCATTATAATTGTGCTGTTAGAAGTGAAATGTTTTGATTGCATGTGCTTAAGGGGGTTGTCCAAGCTTTTTGTTCTTAGTCATGTTTTCCTAGTTAGCTGAGGTCACATGACCTGTGATGTCAGCTTCTCTCCCTGCTCCGATGACGTTCTGTGTACAAGCCTGAGGGAGCAGGTCTGCCTCTGTGCACTGAATGTCACTGAAGGCTGTGCTGGTTGGAAAGACAAGCCACGGCCCCTGCCCGATCTGTCTGTCCTGTGTCTCCACTCCCACTGCAATAGACTTTATCCCACTCAAAAAAAACAGGTCTCAGAAGCAAATTGCCAAAACAGAATAAAAATGTGCATAACGGATACTTCAGATACAGGATCAGTTCGGTCCTGCTTTTCTGACAGATCAGAGGAATGGAAAATTAATCTGATGTGAACCCAGCCTTAACGTTGGCCAGGCCCTTAACTGTGGGCTTTTCAAGACTGAAATTAGTAGCAACACGGTCTTCTGATGCAATTACAGTAACTGCAAACAGAGTTTGCAACAATTAAGACAATGAATGGAAACATTCCAGATTACACTGAAGCAGATGCAGAGTTCAACACATGGTAAAATTATATGAACAACTGCAAACATGACAAGTCTCTGATTTTCAGTAGAGGAGACCTAGAGCGAGATAAGCAGGTTGACCAGATAAGCAATGTTCTTGTACATTAGGCTAAATACATACAATGCACCTTAAATATGCAAAACGGTATGTCCCAGGATAGAGAACCGACTCGCTAGCACCACCTTGTGGAAGTGGCTCCCTCAGTCCGTCAATCTGACTTCTTACCAAGCCATGGGATAGGACAGTGATGGGCAACGTGCGGCTCTCCAGATGTTGCTAAACTACAACTCCCACCATGCCCTGCAGTAGGCTGATAGCTATAGACAGGCTTTGCATGCTGGGAGTTGTAGTTCTGCAACAGCTGGAGAGCCGCACGTTGCCCATCACTGGGATAGGACAAAGGAAAATAGCTTGTAGGATTGTTAGACAGCAGAGCATCTGTAAATGCTTACCTCTCATGATCCCGGGATTGAAGTAATTCAAGTAGCTCCTTAGGATCTAAACAGTTTCTAGACTGATTCAACCCACTTTGACCACCTTTAAATTTATCTAAAAAATAAAAAAATATTATATTATATACTGAAACACCTTGTCTTGCTTAACATATATAAAAACAGATCCCCTAAAGACCACAACCATTCAGTAACCAGTAAAAGGCATACGCTACTTGGCAGAGGAGATGTAGTTAGCCTGTGATATCTTGTTTCCAGGCTGGATACACAGTAGATGCAGTTTGATTTTGAGGATGCAAATAAATGTCATTTTCTATTTCTTACTTCCTTTTGAACCGAATTCTGACTCTGGTTCAAACCAACGTCCACAGAAAGTGCACGTGTGCTTCCTGCTTGGCTCCACACCAGCGAGTTCAATGGAGGAAGCTCCCATCCTGACAGGGGTCCCGTAGCATCATATTTTGTTGCTTTATGTTGCAATGTAACCCTTACAGTTCTGGAATGTATTGTACAACGCTGACAAAGCTGTCAATACAGTAAGTTGCAAAATTGTAAGGGTTACATAGCTTCATAAAAGCAATATAATGCTTTGCGACCCTGTCAGTGCTGGGCGGTGCAGGAGCTTCCGCAGACACACTGAATTCAATGTGTTGAACTCGCTTGTGTTAAGCCAGCCTTAGGGGGGAAAAAATTTGTCTTTTCCAAAAAAAATTCAGACTTTCAGCTAACGTTGGGAGCTGAAGTTTAACCTCTTAAGGACAAAGGACGTACATGTATGTCCTGTGACTGGTCTTTAATGATGGCGCAAGCTCCTGCTCCATGCAGGCGCCTTAGCCGCAGGTGTCCGCATGGTTCATGTAGCAGACACCCGCGGCTAATGTCCGCGACCGGCAGCGATGCCGATCGCAGACATTTAACCCCTCAGATGCCGATGTCAATCCTGACCACGGCATCCGAGTGCGCACAAACCGAAAGTTTTACTTTGTTTGCGCTCCGGCTCCCCCGTGTGGCAAACGGAGGAGCCGGAGAACGCCTGTAGTAGCCTTGGTTTCTATGAATGAAACCCAGGCTGCTCTGTAGTATTTCCTATGAAGCCTTGCCTGTAATAGGCTTCATAGGAAATATGGGATTTTTTCATATATTCCAATGCTATTGCATTGGAATGTATAAAAAAAACGCAATCAGATGATTGTAAGTTATGGTTCCCTATGGGAACTATATAAAAGTAAAAAAAAAAAAAAAGTTCAAATCACCCCTTTTGCTAAAATAAAAATTAAAAAAAACAATTTTTTTTTAAAAATACACGTCATGGGTGTCGCAATGAGCGAAAACGCCCACAGTATAAAAATATAAAAAAATATTCCCCATACATCAAACAGCAAAACTGAAAAAAAAAGTGTCCAAATGGCGGATTCGCCATTTTTGGTCACTTCATTTTCCACAAAAAAAAAAATTACATAAAAGGTGATCAAAAAGTCACACACCCCAAAATGGTATCAATAAAAAAGATATTATGACACACAAAATGAGCCCCCATACAGCTCTATACATATTACAAAAAAAGTTAGGGGTCAAAACATGGTGACAAAGTAAAACTGATTTTTTTTTTTTTTTCACTATCAAAACGCAAGAAAACCTATACATATAGGGTATCGCCGGATTCATACTGACCTGTAGAGTAAAAGTAACCGATCAGTTTTATCGCATATTGAACGCTGGAATTTAAAAAGCCGCAAAACTGTGGTGGAATTGCTTTTTTTTGTAATTTCACCCCATTTGGAATTTTTTCCCCACTTCCCACTACATCATATGCAATATTAAATGGTGTCGTTGGAAAGTACAACTTGTCCCGCAAAATAAAAGCCCTCATATGGCTATGTGAACCGAAAAATAAAAAAAAGTTATGGCTATGGGAAGGCAGGGAGCGCAAAATGAAAATTAAAAAAGTATAAAACCTCCGGTCCTTAAAGGGTTAAACACCAGCTACATGCATAAAAAGTGTCACAATGACAAATAACAGTTTTCCACATAACACAACTTTCTGTCCCAAATTATCAGCTAGCTATTGGTCAGAAAATAGCTAAAGTGCATTTTAGTGCAAAAGGCAGATAATGAAATACACACTTTTGTGGATCACCATTTTTTCTAGCTTCCTTTTAGCTGCAGCTCTTTCAACAATTTTTTGATCTATGGTATTAGCAGTCACCAGACGATAGACAACAACTGGCCTTGTCTGACCAATCCGGTGACATCTGTCCTGAGCCTGCAAGTCCGCTTGTGGATTCTAGAAATATCAGAAGAGAAAATGGGTGACTGAGTAAACAAAATAAAATATATATTAGTGTGTGAACATACACTTATTCCACGATGACATTCATCAAGCAATCTGTAAAGATTTTTAGAAAGAAAAATACACACCACTAAACTTTCATGGGCTCTATGTGCTTTTTTTTACCATAGTTCATAGATCTCATTACATAAGAAGTGTTGTGCAGAGTAGTACCACATCATGACAGAACAGCGGCCCAGATTTACTGACATACGTGCTTGGAGGCAACATTTAGCACCTAAACTGCAAAATTCTGGAGCAAAACTGATTTTCAAAAATACTTGGACTAGACAGGTCTGCACCAAATGTATCATCCAGACTGACCCACTAATATATCTAGTGCAGGTCTAGACAGCCTGTCCCAGTACACAGACACCTATTCGAACACTCAGTGCTGCCCACATATAAGGTACCACACACTTTTGAAGCCACTACATTAGGCTACTTTCACACTGCCGTTTATTTGGGGTCTGCTTGCGAGATCCGTTTTAGGGCTCACAAGCGGTCCAAAACGGATCAGTTGGGTCCCAACGCATTCTGAATGGATAAGGATCCGTTCAGAATGCATCAGTTTGGCTCTGTTACGCCTCCATTCCGCGTTAAAGTGTCCGCCTGACGATGCGGAGGCAAACTGATCCATCCCGACATACCTCGAACCTCTAATCCTATCCTCAATGGCCCTGACGCAGCCCTACCTGGCAGTGACTGCCACACAAATCTGGGCAGAAGGCAGGAGATGGGACTCAGCACCTGTATTTCCTGATCTAGGCATCTAGTACCCGTCCTCACAGACTTGCCATACCGACGATAAAGTTGGTTTTGTATTTGTTAACAATCATCTATTTATTTGGTGTTTGTTGATGTATATCGCCCCCCTGAGGAACCCAAAAGGGTGGAACGCGTCGGGGTAATACTACCCAATATCTATTTGTCGGAGCCACCAGGTAGGGCTGCGGCAGGGCCATTGAGGATAGGTTTGAGGACAGGGAAATCCCACCATCAGGGGTTGTCCCTGAGCAGACACTTAGGTATCAGAACTTACAGGGAAGAATAGAAGGGGCGTGGCCTGGCTGGAGATGTGAGCAGACGCAGGTCTGAGCGCTCCTGACCGGCACTTCGATTATCCTGCACAATCCTGCAACTGGGGATCTGTAACCGGCCGATTGTGACCTTTTCTCCCTGCCTTACGGCACTCTGCATGCATCGGAGCATGACTCGTGGCGGCAAGAAGGAGAAGGAGCTCAAGGAGGGTCCGGGCCTACCTGAGGGAAAGCAAAATGGCGCCGCCGTGCGCTCTGCAGATGCTCGCTTGGAAAGATTTGCCCGCGCGGGAACCGCGCATTCTGATGTGCCTGCACCTCCGATGGAGACCAGGGGGACTGCTTCCCCCCTGCTCCCTTTGATAAACCTGAGGGCTCTGATAATGGTGATATCGGTTCCGGTGGTGAGGCCCTTGAAATTAATGCCGGGCCTATGCATTCGTCGGTGTCTGGAGCTTCCGACAACCTACCGCAGGACCGTGATCCGACTCCTAAGGACATATATGAGGCTGTAAAGCACTGCAGCTCTGCCCTGGCCTCCCTTAACTCTTCCATGGGGTCTCTGCAAGAAAATGTATCCTGTATGCGCCATGACCTTAAGAAGATAAGTGACCGGGTTAAAGAAGTGGAAAATCGTGTGAGTGACATGGAAGATCAGTTCCCTCCAGTGAAGCGGGACATGGCCAAGGTGATCCACAATATTACTTTGCTCATTAATAAGGCTGAAGATTTGGAGAACAGATCGCGGCGCAATAACCTTAGGCTGGTGGGTGTACCAGAAAAGCCGAGGGTCAGGATGCTCCAGTCTTTTTGAACAGTGGTTTAAGGATAAATTTGGCGCCCAGTCCTTGTCCTCAATATTCGCAATCGAACGGGCGCACAGGGTACCGTTTCGCCCTCCACCATCCGGGCGCCTCCGCGGTCTGTGCTCGTCCGGATTTTACATTTCCGCGATAGGGATACTATTCTGCGCAAAGCCAGAGATATATCTGATCTTGTCATTGATGGAAGTAAAATTTCTATATTCCCTGATTTTTCTGCGGACGTCCAACGGAGGAGAGCGAAGTTTATCGACGTCAAGCGTCGCCTACGGAATCGCAATATACAGTACTCTATGTTATACCCTTCAAAGCTGCGGGTGATTGCTGGCAGTCGAACCTGCTTCTTTGAGACACCGGAGGATGCTATTGTGTGGTTGGACCAACTGGGAACTGATATTCCAGCAGACGGAGACTGAAAGTGACCGCTTCATATGTCTGCCTCATGCAGACTCCCTTGCACAAATGGGACGATAAGTATAATGTCTGACCTGTGGTTGTCAGTGCTCTTGTTTCAGTTCATTTGTCTTATTGCAGAGAGATTTATAGTTATTAACCAAAGTGGCCGTGGTATTAATACGGAAATCTGGTGTAACATGTGATTCCCGGTTAGCTTCTCTTGATCGGTGATGTGCCGCGATCGGGTGTCTCAGGTTAAACCAATTCCTCTATCGTTCTCATGTCTAGTTACTGGCTTCAGGAAATTTTTGAGTGCCCCAAGTCCCACTTTTTAGGGACGTTTAGACGGGCATTCTTTGTTTACCTCATCAATATGTTTGCATTTGGTGTTTTTCTTTCTAATGTTCTTATGTTCTGATATTCGTTCGGTGAGACGACCTGCTTCCCTGCTCCTGACCTGAGTACTCTTGTAGGTAACTACGGGGTTAATTATATCCTGTTCCTTCATCATTTACTATGACGCGATGGCGGGTAGGACTCAAGTAGTGACGTAGAATGTTAGAGGTGTGAAGGAGAGCCTAAAGCGACAAGCCATATTTTCGACTGTACAGAAGTTACAACCAGCAATCATTTGTCTGCTGGAAACTCACCTGACTAGACAATCTCTCCGGTTGTTGCATAAACCTTGGATATCACACTCCTATCATTCCACGTTCTCAGATCATGCCAGGGAGTAAGTATATTAATACACAGAGCCATTCCTTTTGAATGCCATTCCACGCTTATTGACCCAGAGGGTAGATTTGTATGCTTACACTGTTCTATACACAATCGCTCAATGTACTTGGCTGCCCTTTACATACCACCGCCATACTCATGTGCGATACTCAAGACTCTTATGTCATTCATCACGCAGGGTCCGTCGCTCCCGGTGCTTTTGATGGGTGATTACAATAAGTACCTGGATCCGACGCTGGATAAATTTCACAGAGGTCCTGTCCCGGTGGGACTGAGGGAGACTACACTGGCTAAACTGCTTCAGGAATTGGATCTTCATGACTTATGGAGAATACGGAACCCTGACAGACGCGAATACTCCTGTTTCTCGTCTGCCTATGGTTCCCTCTCCAGAATCGACATGGTGATCGGATCCTTGGACATGTTGCCTTATGTTACTCAGATTGAATACATGCCGCGGAGCCTATCGGACCACTCTGCCGCCCGTGTTGAAATGCAATTAACCCAACCTGTACCTGCTAGGGGGCCCTATATTTGGAGGCTGAGTCCGTTCTGGATTGATCTGCTTGATAGGGACGATCCAATTACGGATAAACTCAAAGACTTTCTCCGTAACAATGCGGGCTCGGCATCCAAGGGGGTTATTTGGGATGCCATGAAGGCGTATGTCCGTGGTCTATACATACAAAAGATTAAACGCAAGAAATCTAATACTAAGAGAATTACTGATACTATGCATAGGGCAGTCCAGTCTTTGGAGGCGGATTATATTGTTGATCCATCTCCAGAGAATGAGAAACGGTGGATCGAGGCACAGGGCAGCTTGAAGGATCATCTGCTTCATATTGCTGATCACAAGCGTTTCTTCTGGCAACAGAAGTATTTTGAGGCAGGCGAAGGCGTGGGATCCCTACTGGCGCGGGTAGTTCGCTCGCAATCTGGACCCTCTAGGGTTCTATCCATTAAAAACTCCGCCAGCTCTTTGGTTTCAGATGATTCTAAAATTCTTGATGTGTTCTTCGATTTCTACAAGGAATTGTACACTTCAAAACTTACTGTTTCACATTATGATATTAGGAGATATCTTGTTGGCATCCCGCTGAAAAAGCTGTCATCTGATTCGTTTAAATTGTTAGACGAGCCTTTGGATATAGAGGAGCTTCGGGTGGCATTGGGTTCTTTTCCTAATGAAAAAACACCTGGTTTTGATGGCCTACCGGGCGAATTCTATAAGAGATATCAGGAAGACCTTCTTCCAGTACTGTTGGAAACATTTAACGACGCTTTACGCGTAGGTCAGCTACCTGCATCTATGCGCGAGGCGGTCGTGGTTGTCCTACCTAAACCCGGAAAGGATCCATTGCTGCCTGAATCATACCGCCCTATTTCCTTGCTCACAACTGACGTGAAAATATTAGCAAAGGTACTAGCTAATCGGTTGAATAAAGTAATTTCTACCCTAATTCATGTCGATCAGTCAGGGTTTATGCCTGATAGGAATACTTCTCTTAATTTGAGGAGACTCTTTCTCAACCTTCAAAGGCCGATATGTACAGGAGGCTGCCGGGCCATACTTTCCCTCGACGCTGCCAAGGCCTTTGACAGCGTTGAATGGCCATTCCTATGGGAGATTATGCGAGCGATGGGATTTGGGCCCGTCTTCATGTCATGGGTACAACTCCTCTATTGCTCTCCAGTTGCCAGAATAAGGGCGAATGGGCAACTTAGTGACCAATTCCCTTTGCAGCGTGGCACTAGGCAGGGCTGTCCGTTGTCCCCGCTTTTATTCGCAATCGCCATCGAGCCCTTGGCATGTAGGTTGCGTGCATCGACGGATTGGTCTGGATTCCCTCTGGGTACCCAGGAGGAGCGTGTGTCCTTATACGCAGACGACATGCTTATATATGTGGGCGACCTTGCTCAGTCGATCCATCCGTTGATGCAGCACATTGCTGACTTTGGACTTCGATCGGGACTGCGGATTAATTGGGACAAGTCGGTGATTCTCCCACTTGACCCTATTCCGACGCACTTTGATAGGAATGCCATTCCACTACAGGTTGTGGACAAGTTTAAATATTTGGGAGTGGTGGTATCGCCGACTGTACATGACTATGTCAAGCTTAACGTTGAACCTTTATTAACGAGATTTGTGGATAAGGTTTCAGCATGGACTAAACTTCCTCTTACGGTGGTAGGCCGTTGTAACCTGATTAAAATGATATTGATGCCTCAGTTATTATATATCTTACATAATTCCCCTGTCTGGATACCCCAGAGGATATTTTATAAAATACAAGGTATATTCCGGTCCCTTATTTGGAATAAAAAGCAGCCTAGGATTAAATTAGAAACTTTACAAATGGGCAAGAGGAGGGGGTCTGTCTGTGCCGAATCCTTGGGTCTACTTTCTAGCCTCCCAATTACAGCACTTAAAGGGTTGGGGTAGGTCCACGGATTTAGGGCCATCAGCTACTATTATCTCTGAAATAACGGGCAGATGTACTCCGTTTACTGCCCTAGAAGTGGGGAAAGTCCAGGGGTTAAGGAGTTTACCCACGTTATCATTAATGCAGAAGGTGTGGGCCAAATTCAAAAACGTGATAGGCTTGACTGGGTTCCACGGACATACGCCCTTGTGGCGAAATCCTGATTTACCGGAATTTTTCCGGCTTGAAGGTTTTTCCCCTTGGGAACTTAAAGGTATCCACTTTGTACACCATATTCGCGCTGGGGGGATACTGAAACCGTTTGATGCACTGCAACAGGATTTCGGGCTTTCCAAGACCTCCTTTTATCAGTTCTTACAGTTGAGACATGCATATCAGGCGCAGTTTAAGGGTGATACAAATATTGTAAACACTCCGTTTGTTGTCCAGCAACTCTTGACTCCTGGTGGTACGAAAGGCCTTATATCCTCTTTGTATAGTCATATGTTGGGGAATATGGTTTCTAACACTCCTCTCTCTGTAAAAACCAAATGGGATGCTGATCTGGGTGACATTTCGGTGGAACAGTGGAAGGAGTGTCTATCTTTGGTGCCCAACCTGTCGCTAAATGAGGCGCAACGCCTGTCTCAACTGTATCTACTGCACAGGGTATACAGGACACCTGTCTTTTTATATAACATTGGGTTCCGCACCAACTCCTGTTGCCCTAGGTGCCGGGGGGAACAGGCTTCATTGCTACATATGTTTTGGGAATGTGTTAAATTGGGAGATTTCTGGAAAGGAGTATTGGACATGATTAAACAAGTTACCCAAATTACGGTGCCGTATGACCCCAAAAAATGTCTGTTAGGGCTTTTGGAGACGGAAACCCGGACTGCTAACGCTTTATTGTGTGTTCAGAGGATGTTGTTTCAAGCACGTATCCTTATCGCTCGGCGGTGGATTGAATATACTCCGCCTACGCTTCAAGAATACATTAATCGTATGAATACCATTCTGCGTTATGAAAGGGGGATATACTTAAAGAGAAAATGTCCGGCTAAATTCCTAGCTATCTGGCAGGGCTGGGTTGGTACATCAAGCTTGGTCTCGCTGTCATTGGCACAAGATTGTGCCCGGGTCCAATTACTGGGTGTCAACTCAGCGACGGGAAACAGGACGTAGCAAAATCTGTATGTTGTGTACATTTCTGGGAGGGAGCTGTACACTTTAGGGTTGAACGGCTGTGTCCTGTGATGATATCAAGGTCGGGGGCCTTTCTGGCTTTTTCCTTTTTTTGGGGGAATGGGTCGTCTCACCGAACGTTGGGTGTTGATTGGGGGGAAGGGGGGGAGAATTGTAAGGGAGTTGTTATAGCTATTGGAACTACACTTCTTTCTCATCTCCTATTTTCTATGCCTGATGTTTGTTACACTTTTTATATGTGACATGCTCGCCTTTTTCTTTTTTTGTAAGAGGAAAACCTAGAAAATGGAGTTGTGGTTACTTATACTACTGCTGGCCAAAGTAATTATCTGTGTCCATGTTATATGTGCTAATTAGGCCCTGCGTGGCCAGTATGTCATTTATCTGATATATTTTGATATGCTAGTTTCAATAAAAATATACCTGATTAAAAAAAAGAACTTACAGGGAAGCTCTCCCTATACAAGCCCCACCTAAGTGAACTCTATCCTAACCTGTTGGTCCACTCGATAAATATTATGCATCTTTGTCAAGTATTTTTTCCTTTATCTGTCAGTGTGAGGCACTATTTGGGGTCTGGGGCAACCTATCCCACAAACACCTTATGCATACATTTTTTATTGAATAATATTAAGAGCTAAGTTTTAAGGGTCCTGATACTCTCAGATAAAATTAGATTGTTAAGTATCTACTCAGTTTTTTTTTATATGACACAGGCTGGTTGAGATGCTGTACACAGAATATCTTTACATCGTTCAGTCAGTGTACGGTGCCACTAGTGCAGGTGTTGGGAGGACTAGGGGCCCACTGGGGGATTCACCTGTGGGCCAGTCAGAGCCTGGTGGCATGTTTAGACCAGACATCTTTATAAACTGAATGCTTACCCAATCACTATCATAAATGATTACTGTGTCAGCTGCAGTTAAATTGATACCCAGGCCTCCGGCACGTGTGCTCACCAGGAAAATAAAGACATTGGGGTCAGTATTAAATTTCCTCATCTGCAAAATAAGAAAAAAGAAAGAAAAATGTAGCCGCTATGCACAATAAGCTGCTGTCATTAAAAGATAGTGAGACTGCAACAACTTGGACCAGAAACTAAAATCTATACCGGCCATGAGAGCTTGTGGGCAGATTCTGGCATAAATTAAAATAAACCTGTCGGGCTGGGGTAGGGGAGGCTGTCCACTCCCACTAAACCATGCCCCTATTTCTCAGTTGAATGTTACGGCGAAAATACGGCATCATGAGTCTTTTTAGAACTATGTTTGTAGCATGGAAGCCTTAATAAATGAGCCCTGTAGCATGGCAGCATCTTTCTGATGTGGGAAACCCCTTTATTGCTTTCATAGCATCCAAATGTAGACTGGTGACAAACAAGGGACATAATTCTTACATTTTCTTCTCTTTCTGAATAGGACATTGATCCATCCAACCTGCAGAACGAAAGCTTTCTGTAGTAGCAATAGTCTATTAATATATCCAACATCAAGGTCATCTGTGAAAAAATTAAAATCTAAAAAGAAAAAAAAAAAAAAAAGTATATTAAACCTTTTTGACCAGAGCAAAATTTCACCTTTGGAATGCGGCATTCTAATAAAAGTAAATTTTATTTCTCAATTTTTCTTAACATCTACAAAATTAATGAATGTAAAAGGAGAAAATGGTCAACAGAAAAAAAAAAAAAAAAAAAAAAAAAAAAAGGAAAACAAACAACAACTTTCAAGCTATATTTTAACAGATTGCTCACTATTTACCCAAAACATTTACCTTCAAACGAATCATGTAAATTAATAGCTGCAGGGTGGGTCAAAGCTGCAAATATACAGAAGCTTTGCAGACTGGTCTGCTGCATATTAAGGGCACTGATGGGAGGGTTAAGGGTAAACAGGGCAAATAGAGATTGACACAACAGTGATCTGTCAGGGGAAAGATTGTAAGTCGGCTGCATCTCTTGGACCAACTGCAGCTTTTCTGACCCAAGCTGACTGCACCATAATTTATGTTAATCAGTTCCTACCTAATCTTGGATCTAGTACAGTACAAAAGCCACAATCATATAGGAACTATTAAGTCACCAAGACTCGGTCAGTTTGGGTCCGTTTTGGTCTGCATCAGTGCCATGCCTTTACTCAGACGTTAAAGCTGAACCCGTCATGCTGAACATAGTGTTTGAGCTACTAAGCACTCATACAGAGCAGATGGATATAGTTTTGTGGAAAAAGATTTAGTAAAACTTGCATTTCATTCATTTAAATTCCTGCTCATTCTGGGCTTTGAAGTCAAGGATTGTGGATCAGTAATTGACAGCCATCTCTGTATAGACATGGGGAAGGCTGTCAATCACCGATAGCCTTCCCTCTGAGGTGGTGGTCCTGTCAATCACTGATCGGACCGCCTCGACAGCGCAGAATGAGCAGGAATTTAAAGAAATAACATTTAGGTTATACTGAATCTTCTCATCTCCCTGCAGGTTACGCTGCATTTTTTCCTGGGTCCCTTTAAATTACAGCAATTAAACATCTGACAGCAGAGAACAGGATTTGACAATTTTGTCAGTACTGCAGTCTGCATTTAGTTACTAGCAATCTGCTTTAATGATTTTTTTTTTACCTTGTGTCCCCTTTTCTTTAGCTCTGGCAGCATACGATCTAGGACCAAAAACTTTCCTGAACTGTTAATCAGCTCTTGATCTATCTGGGGTAAAAACAAGACAAAGCACATTATTAAAAGCATCTGTACATCGTCCAACCACTAGTAAGGAAGAAGGTAAACTTTGGCTCATTGTTAGACGTTAAGTATAAAAAAAAAAAAAAAAAAAAAAAAAAAAACACACACTAAACACGCATTTCTATAAGACTGTGCTACAGCATTCGTGTTATTTTAGCCACACGTTACACCTGTACATTTAATCTTCATTTACACAAGTAAATCAAATTTGGACAAGTTTGCTAGCCTTTATGGCGGAAGGGATAACATGCTCAAAAATCAGATCTTTACAACTCCTAAGGCTGGGACTACATAGCGAGTCAGCGACAGTGACCCAACGACTGTCTATGCCGTCCCGGGGCTACAGGAGACATGCAGCGACTGCAATGCAACAGTTGCAAAAAATCCACACCTGATGAATTGTGCCACACGTACGTAACTTTTACTCCATGGACTGTACGTAAGCGTGTGACATGCGCCTCTCCAGCAACTTTGCAGTATTTACAGCTCTGAAATAGTAGCGCAAGTTGGAGAACTCAAAACATTACCAGAATACTTCCTAGATTTAAGCACCAATCATGAAAAATGTACCTTAAAGTCTTGAGTAAATGGATCAAGTGGATATTCAATCAAATAAGGATGGTTACAGCACTTTCGTAGCAGCATCATAATGTTCCTCATTTTCAGGTTTACCTCTGCGTCCGCTGGCATGTCCACATCTATTGCAAGTCTGTGGATGAAGGACAGCATTAGTCACCAATCTGAGTGGTGGGAAAATGGATCCCAATTACAGAAGCGGTGCACGTTACAACAAAAACCTACCCTTTTTCTACTTCTTCTTGTGGTTGTTGTAGCATGTTATTAATAAGCAGTTCAATCTCATTCCGAGTGTCCTGTTCACAGTAATTAACTACTTTCCGACTTTTCCTTTTTCCTCTTCCTTTGGAATCGATGATTACGTTTTCTGAGGACTACATACAATACTTGTCAGAACAAACCGTGACCTCTTAAGAGGACTTTGTCTAGTACATTGCTTTTCTTAGTGTGTGCCCAATACATCCCAGTTTCTCTTTCATCTACACATGTACACCAGTCAGTGCCAATGATGTATCTTAATACTGGTTGGAGAGTTTTAGACTACAGAGCTCCAAATCCCCTGCAGATATCTGAAATCCATGTAACATGTATGCTGCCTACAGCTGCCACTAGAGGGAGCTTACTGCATGTTATTCACTAAAGCAGATTACATGAAGCATGCTTCCGGTAGTAGTGATTAGACAACCACGCCTGTCACCATTTATTTATAGTCCTTTAGAAACTTTTTGCCTGGTCTGACAAGTTGTGTGACATAGTGGGAAAAGCATGGATTAAGATGCAACCCATGACACAGACACAATTTATGGGAAACCATTGAGTAAACCTTAGTTTATTCCTTTAAATCTCTGCTCTGTGCTTAGAAGCCATGTAGGCTATCTGTATACACACAGGATTTATGCATAGAACGAAAAGTGTGCAATGAGCAAATTACTCTGCTCTCCTACCTCAGAGCTGTTAAGACACCAAAAACAAATTCCAAACCAAGGGCGTTCAATACCTTATCCTTTCGCAGCATTTTCTCGATGGTCCGGTTCACTATGGCTGTATAGAAAGTCTCTTGTTTTTTGGTTAGTGGTGCATAAACTACAACTTCCCTTTTTGGAGGGACCTCTAAAGCTACATCATTTTTCAGTCTTCTCAGCAGAAAAGGTGTGAGAATCTGTATGAAAAAAATAAAAAAATACTTCATTATTCAAGATATGTGAATAAAAGGTTTGCCGATTAATATGCTTTTATATGAAAAAAAATTACATTTAACGGGTACAAATAGGTTTTGCCTTTACCTGGTGTAACATATGTAAAACATTCTGTTCTCTTTCCTTGGCCACGAGGTCTTCAGCGTTCTGCGATATGCCAGCGATATCAAACCAGGACTCAAAGCTAAGGTATAAGAATTTAACTTGAATATAATGACAGAATGATAAAAGCAAAACCTTTATCATAATTGACTGCCTGGTCGGCCAATATTTCTCAGGGGAGCCCCATCCTCACAATATCATACTTTATTATCAGTAGTAATATATATCTGATCACTAGCCACTGTGCTGCCATGATATTGGTCAATATTAAAATTCTTCACATCAGTGGTTATAGGGGACATGTGTAATGTTTTCAAATTGTGGTTAATAGATAATCTGTCAACATATTTAACCCCTATTACATAAAAAGCTCTATCCTTCAGGCTTCAAACTAGCTGTCCTTACAGGGTTAAGGGTTTTTCTGACTTTTTGTAACCAGACACCCATCCTCTGGGGGTGAATGAGGCCGAGATGCACCTAGGCCATGTGACTGATGGTCATGATGTCACTGGCCTAGGGTAAGCTGCGAGAAGGCACCCACCGATCAGATGCAGTGGATAGGTCAATTACAAAGTCGGATAACCCCTTTAACAGATAAATTAACCCCTTGATCTAGGTAGGTTTGGACTAAGCAACTTTTTCCCCCCTTCATTTTTCCATTGTTGGATTCCAAAAGCCATAACTTATTTTACCATCGATGTAACCATACAGGGTCTTTTTTGGGTTGAGTTGTATTTTTGATTGGCATCAGCAGTTCTGCTGTATTTTTGCTCAGTTTTGTAAATGAAGGATGAACAAAAACCAGAAGATTGTTATGCAAGTGGCAATATCTAGACTTCTTTTTTTGTTCATTAGTCCTACAAAGGGAATTATATATGGGACACTCAGTCTCTACTTGGCACCCCAAGAAGCCATAGCACCCATTGGTACCCGACCACTACACAAGGCAGCTCTCTCCTAACTGCTTAGAGATTGCAGTTGGTATTGATTACATCCAAAGGGTTATGTGACTGGATTGGAGAAGGCTCCAATGCCAGCAGCTGCAGAGGTGGCCCAACGGCATATTACAGACAGCTCCTGATGGTGCACGAACAATATTCCCGGACAACAAAATCAATGGGAAGTGTTTAATAAGGATATAAATCTATTTTAAGGGTTTACCTTTTGAGATCATCAAAAACATCTGGTAACAGAAAATTCAGAAGGGACCACAGTTCTGCCAAATTGTTCTGTAAAGGTGTCCCGGTGAGAAGTAGCTTGTTGTCTGACCTAAACTGTTTCAATTCCCTAATGAGGCGACAGTTCATGTTTTTGATCCTATGCCCTTCATCCAAAATCATGTACTTCCAGAATCTATGCTGTAGACAAAGTTAGCACAATTAGAATACTACTTTAACAATACTATTTTTATGCGATTTGCACAGGAACATACCTGCAAAGCATGACGATCTTTCATTGAAATCTCAAAAGAAGTAATTACGACAGGATAAACTTGCAAAGTTCCTTCCCGTTTGTTTATTCTCTTTGCCAGCTCCTGGCGTTCTGGTGGAGTACCATGATACAAAAGCACAGGAATCTGCAGAAGATTCGTGAAAAAAAAAAAAAAATTAATTAACACTTTGAGTCAATGAATTACAGTGACATGCAATACATACATTTAAATTAGAAGAAAAAAAAACTGCAATTCAGAAGCAAAAAAACACCACTGGTCAAAAAAGAAATACAAAAACCTATCTTAGTCATATCTAAGCAGTAATGGCGCATTTACACATACAAATAAGCAGCCAACTGTCAGGAATGAATCGTTAAGTCAGGGCTCGACAAATCCCAGGCGCCAGGTCGCCATGGCGACCAGGAATTTGGTCCTGGCGCCTGGGTAGTTGTCAGCCCGTTCTGTCAGGTGCCCGGGCGCAGGGCCGGCGCGGACTAGGAGCGCCGGCCCCCTTCATGCTGCAGCCGCCCGAGCGCTCTGTATAGAGCCTCAGGCGGCTGCAGCACTGCCCGGGCTGGCGCGTCCATGAGGGCGCACCGCCCGGGCACAGCATGAAGAGAGGGACTGACAGGAGGGAAGCGCTTAGCGCTCCCTCCTGTCAGTTCCTCATTGCAGCGTGGCCGAGCCTACCGTGGTCAGCGGTACAGGAGCATCTGTCTCCTGTACCCGCCGGACTGACATGAAGTGCGCACACAGTGTGCACTTCCTGTCAGTCCGCCCGGGTACAGGAAACTAAAGCTCCTGTACCCGTGGGACTATACAAAGCTTCGGCCACGCTACACTAAAGGCAGGGGAGGAAGAGGGAGAAAGTGAATGACAAGGAAGGGGGAAGAAGGGAGGGGTGAAAGTAAATGACAAGGGGGTGAAAGTGAATGACAAGGGGGAAAGTGAATGACAAGGGGGTAGAAAATGAATGACAAGGGGGAGAAAGTGAATGACAAGGGTGGGGAGAAAGTGAATGACAAGGGGGAGAAAGTGAATGACAAGGGGGAGAAAGTGAATGACAAGGGGGAGAAAGTGAATGACAAGGGGGGAGAAAGTGAATGACAAGGGGGAGAAAGTAAATGACAAGGGGAGAAAGTAAATGACAAGGGGGAAAGAGATTGACAAGACGGACCCCTCTGCCCTCTCTCCACCGGACCCCTCTGCCCTCCCCTCCGGACCCCTCTGCCCTCCCCTCCGGACCCCTCTGCCCTCCCCTCCGGACCCCTCTGCCCTCCCCTCCGGACCCCTCTGCCCTCCCCTCCGGACCCCTCTGCCCTCTCCTCCGGACCCCTCTGCCCTCTCCTCCGGACCCCTCTGCCCTCTCCTCCGGACCCCTCTGCCCTCCCCTCCGGACCCTGTAATCCTTGTAAGGGTTTCCACATGTCATGGCGGCCACAAGTGGCGATCACTTAGACGCTGGCAGCATCTGACGTGTCATATAACCTATTGAAAAGGGGAAGCATTATTGGGGGCCCTATATACTCGCACATTATGGGGGGCACTATGGAAAACAGGGGTAGGAACACTATGGGGGCATCTACTGGGGGCCCTATGTACTGGCATGCATTATTGGGGGGCTCTATAGAGAAGTGGGGGGGGAGCAGCACTATGGGGGCATCTATTGGGAGCTTTATGACGCGGCTCCGCCTGGCTCCTAACTTTTTTAGCTGGCTCCTAGATTCCAAGTAAATTTGTCAAGCCCTGCGTTAAGTGGAGGTGAAGTGCTGGATTGACAAGAAGCAATCACCTCCACAGTATGAGGATGAGCAATCACTATGTTACACTAATGTTAGTCTGAGGGGCTAATGGATGTGTGATGCGGTGAGCACACAGCCAGTTGCCACATATTGCGTACCCACTGTATATGGGCCACGGCCATGTGCATGAGGCCCAAGACTATACCGTGTCATCGCTCTACTAAGAGAATCCATTATCTCTGGGGCCAGATTGGAAACATTGCCAGAAAAATAAGAATTCAAGTTAGTATAATCTTTCATATACCCAATTATAGGTACCATCTGCTCAACAAATGTGTACAAGAATGTGTATGTTAAAAGCACAAGTTTTAGGGCACTTAACATGACAGAATTTGGCGAGTCAGTATTTGTAAGCCAAAAATCTATCTTTCAATATATATTCTGTGTAGGTTCCATTCCTGGCTTTCTTTGCTTTATGAACAATTGGCACTAAATGCATTAAGATAGAAGAGGCAACTGAAAATGCTGACTGCCCCAAGATTAGTTCAGCTTACCACAAGTACATTTCAAGACACTACAAAAGCCATATCAAAAGTACATTTTTACCTCTGGACAAAACCGTTTGAATTCAGACATCCAGTTGGGAAGGGTGGATAATGGGCCACAGACAAAGAAAGGACCAGGGACCCCTCTTTCAATCATCATAGATATGGTGGCAATGCACTGAACAGTCTTTCCAAGACCCATTTCATCAGCCAATATACCATTGATACCATTCTCCCACAGCATCTGTGGACAAGACAACATAACAATAAGTCGCAGGTTTATCAAATATTACTTTTCATGTGCACAACACAAGATTCAATACGCACGTTAGAGCATATGGACATCAGAGGGGGATACAAGCGCATATTAGCGCTCTATTAATCAAAGCCATTGTGTCTGCATTTGTAAATGCTTCAAATGATGTAGGAAGCATTCATATCTCACAGGCTGAAGGCTCACAACTGCAAGTTTCACCCTCTTCACAGTACCGAGTCACAAATTTTGGCTTTTTTAAGAGCTTCCATGGAGAATGAAAGGAGCAGCAGAGTGCATACACGATCTGCCACTACATCTGAATGGGGCAACGGAAACCCTGTTCTTGTGACTGGTGGAGGTCCCAGGAGTCAGACCACAGTGATCAACTAGTTATTCCCTATCCTGTAGATGGGATGACAAAATATTTGGCACCATCCTTCATGACCAAAGAGTACAAATGGAAATACATGGCAAGCTCAAATTATAAGACAAAATTACCCTAAGCCATTCCATGCCTTCTATTTGGTACCACCGCATCACACCACCAGTAAAGTACTTTGGCTGCTGGTAAGGAACTGGTTGACCATCCACTTTCCTCACAGGATCAAGCAGATGTTTAGCATTCTGTCTCACGGCTTGGGACAGTCTATCTTTAATAACCGAGTTGGAATCACCATTTTGCTCTATATCTTCAGCAGTTAGTTGGCTGGAAGGGACTTCATCCTGTACAGGGTGGGAAAAACCGGTGAATTAAACTGATGGACAGAAGGGAATCTTATTAGATATGCACTGAGTGGTTACCTACCTCAGAGTCTTGCTTGCATTTTTTAGATGCAGATATGATGTCCTAAAAGAAAAGCAAAATAAAGACAGCTTTGTTATAGTGCAGATATACATTGTTAACCTAGTACCCGTTATTTCTTCATTACATATATAGAAGCTGACAAAAGAGCATAGCTTACTTCTTTGGACATAACATCTGAAATGCTGTACATTTCATTCCGCTGTCTTTTCTTTGCTGAAAAAAATAAAAATTGTATGAGAAATTATATATACACACACACACACACACACACAGTATTTTCTGGTGTATAAGACTACTTTTTAACCCCTTAAGGACACGGCCCTATTTCACCTTAAGGACCAGGCCATTTTTTGGAAATCTGACCAGTGTCACTTTATGTGGTGATAACTTTAAAACGCTTTTACTTATCCAAGCCATTCTGAGATTGTTTTTTCGTCACATATTGTATTTCATGACAGTGGTAAAATAAAGTCGAAAAATTTCATTTTTATTTATAAAAAAATACCAAATTTACCAAAAATGTTGAAAAATTTGCAATTTTCCAAGTTTCAATTTCTCTACTTCTAGAATACATAGTAATACTGCCAAAAAAAAGTTATTGATTTACATTCCCCATATGGCTACTCCATGTATCGATTATTTTGGGAATGCCATTTTATTTTTTGGGGACGTTACAAGGCTTAGAAGTTTAGAAGCAAATCTTGAAATTTTTCAGAAATTTTCAAAAACCCACTTTTTAGGGACCAGTTCAGGTCTGAAGTCACTTTGTGAGGCTTACATAATAGAAACCATCCAAAAATTACCCCATTCTAGAAACTACACCCCTCAAGGTATTCAAAACTGATTTTACAAACGTCATTTACCCTTTAGGTTTTCCACAAGAGTTAATGGCAAATGGAGATAAAATTTCAGAATTTAGATTTTTTGGAAAATTTTCCGTTTGAATCCATTTTTTCCAGTAACAAAGCAAGGGTTAACAGCCAAACAAAACTCAATATTTATTGCCCCATTCTGTAGTTTTCAGAAACACCCTATATGTGGTCGTAAACTGCTGTATGGCCAAACGGCAGGGCACAGAAGGAAAGGAACGCCATATGGGTTTTGGAAGGCGGATTTTGCTGGACTGGATTTTTGACACCATGTCCCATTTGAAGCCCCCCTGATGCACCCCTAGAGTAGAAACTCCATAAAAGTGACTAAGAAACTACACCCCTCAATGTATTCAAAACTAGTTTTACAAACTTTGTTAACCCTTTAGGTGTTCCACAAGAGTTATTGGCAAATGGAGATGAAATTTCAGAATTTCAATTTTTTGTTACCTTGCCTCAAAAAAAGTGTAATATAGAGCAACCAAAAATCATGTTTACCCTAAAATAGTACCAACAAAACTGACACCTTATCCCGTAGTTTCCAAAATGGGGTCACTTTTTGGGAGTTTCTACTGTAGGGGTGCATCAGGGGGGCTTCAAATGGGACATAGTCTCAAAAAAAACAGTCCAGCAAAATCCGCCTTCCAAAAACCATATGGCGTTCCCTTCCTTCTACGCCCTGCCGTTTGGCCATACAGCAGTTTACGACCACATATGGGGTGTTTCTGAAAACTACAGAATCAGGGCAATAAATATTGAGTTTTGTTTGGCTGTTAACCCTTGCTTTGTTACTGGAAAAATGGATTAAAATGGATAATTTGCAAAAAAAATAGCTGTTTTGGGACAGTTTTGTATTTTTTGTTATTTACATCGTTGAACTGACAGGTTAGATTGTGTGCTATTTCTATAGAGCAGGTTGTTACGGACGCGACAATACCAAATATGACTACTTTTTGGGGTTTTTTGTTTCAGTTTTACATAATAAAGCATTTTTGAAAAAATGATTTTTTAGTGTCTCCACATTCTGAAAGCCATAGTTTTTTTTTTTTTGCGATTGTCCTATGTAGGGGCTCATATTTTGCGGGATGAGATGGCGGTTTGAATGGTACTATCTTGGCGTGCATATGACTTTTTGATCACTTGCTATGACACTTTTTGTGATGTAAGGTGACAAAAAAAAATTATTTTTACAACGTTTTTATTTTTTATGTTTACAGCGTTCACCTGAGGGATTAGGTCATGTTATATTTTTATAGAGCAGGTCGTTACGAACGCGACGATACCCAATATGTATACTTTTTTTATTTATTTTGGTGTTACACAATAATATCCTTTTTGAAACAAAAAAAAAAAATTTTTTAGTGTCTCCATAGTCTGAGAGCCATATTTTTTTCAGTTTTTAGGCGATCGTCTCAGGTTGGGTATAATTTTTGCGGGATGAGGTGGCGGTTAGATTGGCACTATTTGGGGGGTCATATGACTTTGATCGCTTGCTATTACACTTTTTGTGATGTAAGGTGACAAAAAAAAATGGCTTTTTGACAGTTTTTTTTTTTTTTTTTTTTACAGTGTTTACTTGAGGAGTTAGGTCATGTGATATTTTTATAGAGCAGATTCTTACGGACGTGGAGATACCCAATATGTCTACTTTTGTAAAAAAAAATTACATTTAACACTAAAAAGCATTTTTGAAACAAAAAAAAAAAATCATGTTTTAGTCTGAGAGGCATAGTTTTTTTATTTTTTGGGCAATTGTTTTATGAAGGGGCTCATTTTTTGCGGGATGAGATGGCGGTTAGATTGGTACTATTTTGGGAGGCATATGCCTTTTTGATCGCTTTGCATTACACTTTTAGTGATGTAAGGTGCCCAAAAATGGCTTATTTAGACCATTTTTGGGGGGTTTTTTTTATGGCGTTCACCTGAGGGGTTCAGTCATGTGATATTTTTATAGAGCTGTTTTTTACGGACGCGGCGATACCTAATATGTGTAGTGTATTTTTTTTTTTTTTACTTTTTATTCAGTGATTTGTGTTTTTTTTATTTTTTTTGGACCCAGACCCACTTGGTTCTTGTAGATCCAGTGGATCTGGTGTCTATATAATACAGTACAGTACACTATATAGTGTACTGCACTGTATTTTTACTTTACAGTCTGGTCAGACTTCTGCCTTTAGCAGAAGTCTGACCAGAGTTACTATACCATGGCAAGCAGGACGCTTCTGAAAGCGTCCTGCTGCCATGGTAACCATCACCCACTGCCATTAGAGAGCAGTGGGTGATGGATGGGGAGGAGGGAGCTCCTCCCTCTGCGATCCCATCCTGGGAGGGGCTGCATAGGCACAGCAGCCCCCCGATGGGAGAGGGAGGGAGCTCCCTCCCTGTTAACACCTTCCATACCGCGGTCTGTCCGGACCGCGGTAAGGAAGGGGTTAAACGGCTGGCATCTGCAGCACAGATGCCAGCCGTTTTTCTATCAGAGTGCCAGCAATGTGCTGGCACTCTGATAGAACCACTAGACACCAGGGAATTATTACAAGGGACAGACCGCAGGGATCAGAGATCAGAGATCGCTAAAACCGCAGGTCTGAATTGACCTGCGGTTTGCAGCGATCGCCGATACGGGGGGGTCACATGACCCCCCTCGGCATTAGAACATGGTCCTTAAGAGGTTAAACACATGAAAATCTTCTCAAAAGTTGGGGGTCGTCTTATACGCCGATATACTGTGTGCTGAAACTTAAGAGGACCTTTCACTGGTCCAACAATTGTTAGATAATGATATGCATGTGTAAAGCGGCACCCAGGGATCACCCTGCACTTACTAGTATAGGGCACCACTCTACATAACATTATCTAACAGTGGCGCCCTATACTAGTAAGTGCAGGGAGATCCCTGGGCGCCGCTCTACACATACAGTCATGTGAAAAAATTAGGACACCCTTTGAAAGCATGTGGTTTTTTGTAACATTTTTAATAAATGGTTATTTCATCTCCGTTTCAACAATACAGAGAGATTAAAGTAATCCGACTAAACAAAGAAAACTGAAGAAAAGTCTTTTCAAGATCTTCTGTAAATGTCATTCTACAAAAATGCCTATTCTAACTGAGGAAAAAGATAGGACACCCTTGCCCCTAATAGCGAGTGTTACCTCCTTTGGCTGAAATAACTGCAGTAAGACGGTTCTTGTAGCCATCTACCAGTCTTCGACATCGGTCTGAGGAAATTTTACCCCACTCCTCAATGCAGAACTTTTTCAGCTGTGAGATGTTTGAGGGGTTTCTTGCACGTACAGCCCTTTTCAAGTCACCCCACAGCATCTCAATGGGATTCAAATCTGGACTTTGACTTGGCCATTCCAGGACTCTCCATTTCTTCTTTTTCAGCCAATCTTTGGTTGATTTACTAGTATGTTTTGGGTCATTGTCATGTTGCATGGTCCAGTTCCGCATCAGCTTTAATTTTCTAACTGATGGTCTCACATGTTCTTCAAGCACCTTCTGATACACAGTAGAATTCATCGTGGATTCTATGATGGTGAGCTGACCAGGTCCTGCTGCAGCAAAGCAGCCCCAAACCATGACACTTCCACCTCCATGCTTCACAGTTGGTATGAGGTTCTTTTCTTGGAATGCTGTGTTTGGTTTACGCCAAACATGTCCTCTGCTGTTGTGTCCAAATAATTCAATTTTGGACTCATCTGTCCAAAGAACATTATTCCAGAAGTCCTGGTCTTTGTCAACTTTATCTCTGGCAAATGTCAGTCTGGCCTCGATGTTTCTCTTGGAAAGCAAAGGTTTCCTCCTTGCACACCTCCCATGCAAGTTAAACTTGTACAGTCTCTTTCTGATTGTAGAGGCATGTACTTCTACATCAACAGTAGCCAGAGCCTGCTGTAGTTCTCGAGATGACACTTTAGGGTTTTTGGAGACCTCTTTTAGCATCTTGCGGTCTGCTCTTGGGGTGAACTTGCTGGGGCGACCAGTCCTGGGCATGTTGGCAGTTGTTTTGAAAGCCCTCCACTTGTAGACTATCTTCCGGACAGTGGAATGGCTGATTTCAAAATCTTTTGAGATCTTTTAAATCCCTTCCCAGACTCATAGGCTGCTACAATCTTTTTCTGAAGTCCTCTGACAGCTCTTTTGCTCTCACCATGGTGCTCACTCTCACTTCAACAGTCAGGAGCACACCAAACTAAATGTCTGAGGTTTAAATAGGGCAAGCCTCATTCAACATGCAGAGTAACGATCTACTAATTATGTGCACCTGGTGTGATATACCTGTGTGAGATCTGAGCCAATTTAAGAGGGAATACATGTGAGGGTGTCCTATCTTTTTCCTCAGTTAGAATAGGCATTTTTGTAGAATGACATTTACAGAAGATCTTGAAAAGACTTTTCTTCAGTTTTCTTTGTTTAGTTGGATTACTTTAATCTCTCTGTATTGTTGAAACGGAGATGAAATAACCATTTATTAAAAATGTTACAAAAAACCACATGCTTTCAAAGGGTGTCCTAATTTTTTCACATGACTGTACATATCATTATCTTACAATCGTTGGACCAGTGAAAGGTCCCCCGACTTCTGAGCCGGACTGGAGAAGTTGTCCTTCTCCAGCTTCAGGGACAGATGCCCTCTAGCTGAGCCATGTTGTGCTGCATCCTGGCCAGCCGCTACTGAAGCAGCCCCCAACAGGGAGGTCTGGGCAGGCAGGCAGAGCTGACCCACCCAATTTTTATTTGGTGTGCGTTGGAAGAGGGGAAGTTTTATACGGCGAGTATAGCCCAAACCCCATATTTTAACAGGAAAAGTAAGGGGCCGTCTTATACGCTGGAAAAGATATTACATACACAGTATAGCCACAGACTTCTATAGGTTACCCAATACAGCTCCATACATCCAAAACTTGCAGCAAGGTGCAAGGACCCCCAAGCCACTGATGTGGAAAATAAGAAGAATGGTAAAGGGCCATATGCTTATTCTGCAATATACTGAGATGGGGACCCTGCTATATATCCTATCAGGCATCTGCCAAAAAGCATGTCAGTTATGCAAACTTAACTCCAATGTGAGCAGCGCTCCAATTAATGGAATAGTGTGTCCTAGAGGTATAGGTTTGATTCCCCAAATAAGCGGATAGCCCAAATGAAATAAGTAGATGGAGACAGCACGTCCAGTTGAAAATGCATTGTTAGGCTTTGTTCAGCCTTTCCTTTCTCCTGCTCCTAAACAGAGCAGCAGAATGGAGAGGCTGAACAGTGATGTGAACGAAGCCTTAATTTATTCCAGATGCAAGTTGCAACACATGTATGCTTGATAAAGCTGTCTAGCCGAAATGTCGCCTCCATCTACTTATATATAGGTTATGCACACCAAGAAGGTGCCTAAAAAAAAAAAAAAAAAAATCTGCAACTTAGCTCACTTAATGCTAAATTTGTATTCAAATTTTAGTAGTGGAAGCACAAACATTAGTTAAAATGTTAACAAATTCTACTTTGAAAGTGGTTTAAGCTCACCTGTTTTGCCGTTAATAGATGAAGTCTTTTTTTCTCCCTGTAAGATAGCATGCCACAGACTTAAGTATCTACATCACATTAGCAATGCCAAGTTACAGAGGACTTGGCCTCTCTCCTGACACAAACACAGTATGTGCATTCCCAATGTAATACTGCAGTATCTATTCTTATAAAGGTACTTTCACACTTTCCAGCAGGTGAACATGTCTGTGAAGGTTCCCATTTATCCAGGTCATGGTATATCTAAAGAATAAATCAAGGCAACTGGACTTGCTGTAGATTTCTTGAAAACGTTTCACTCGTTCCTCCAACGAGCTTTCTCAATTCTGAGTGACTGTAGAAGTCACTCAGAATTCAGAAAGCTCATTGGAAGAAAAGTGAAACGTTTTTCAAGAAATCTACAGCAAGTCCAGTTGCCTTGATTTATTATTTACAGATACAGCAGGTGAACCGCCTGTTGGATCGGTGCTGCCACTAGTTCACCCGTGCCCCCGGATTAGCGCTCCAGCTCATTGGCTATAATGGGGACAGGCCGGAGTTCTGGCGTCAGCGCGGCGAACATGCCGAGAGCCGGCCGGAATAAAAGCATGTGATATTGATAACCAACCCAGAGGACAAGGCATCAAGATTTACACCAAAAAAAAAAACCTTTAAAATCTATAGAAGACAATACTTTAAAAGCAAGCAAAAAAAAAAGGCTCCATACTGAACCGACTTTACCAATTCACAATTTTAAATACTATTGGTCTACAATGTGGACACATTCACAATACCTTTGCAGCTTTATTTAATTTCGGCTTCTTTTCAAGCTTTTCTTTCCTTTTCATTTCCTAAGAGTAAATACAATAGTTAGATGCTAGAATATTACAGACACTATACAAAACATAGCTATGCACTTTGAGGTCATACACACCGTGCTGGCATATTCATACTTTGATGCTTAGGTACACTTTTTGCATTTGAGTTATGGATCTAGTTTTTCAAAACAGATGTACAACATTGAGCATGCCATGTGTGCATGAGACCTAACATATTACTTCCGTGAACGACGCCTGAAGACTATAACCACATCTAGCTTAAGTCATCGATGACCTTTATTAAAAACCAAAACCAAAGCCAGACAGCCTAATTCCACAAAAGTCCAAAAGGCATATGTGAATTTTGACCCCTGATGGTCAAGCAGTCATAACCCACTGTTTGCAGCTGGAGAGAATACACAAAAGAAAGGATGAAGAAGTGTTTTTGTTGGACTTTAATGAGTGGCCACTATAGGACCGACCTGGAGAATTCTCTTTCTGGGACGCTATAATAAAATCTGTCAAACATCCACAACTTATACACCAAAGGAAGGGACTGAGGCTGGCTCATAACTGGTGCACAGATAGAGATTTGTCCTGCTCTATACCAACTATTAGCTTACTTTCAGCCAAAATTGTACGCCAGAATTGCAGCACTGTCTCAGGCAAAGCCCCTTTCCATCGTTGAGCAAGTAGAAGAAAAAAAGCGCATAGAAACCCCATTTGCCAACTTATCAGATCCTAGGCGCAGGCACAATAGTAAGTCTGGGTCAGTGTTCACCCACAGTTTTTCCCCCCAGATGTGAAAACACCATATATGCAAATCAGGGTCTGAAGGAGCCCAGGGGTGGCGTTCCAAAGGCCGGTGCCCAGGTCCTGCGCCGATTTTCATTTGCAACCATTCCCCCTTCACCCATTTGGTCCGCCCTTTGTCTGGCTGATCACCTCCTTCCTCCGTAATGAAATCCTGTGCCGACGAACGGAATGCCTGCGCACTGTGTTGCCTATTACAGGCAGATGCATCAGAGTATCCAATGTGCATGCGGGATTTCATTACGGAGGAAGGAGGTGATGGGAATGGTTGCATATGAAATGGGAATGGTTGCATATGAATATCAGCCGTTGGAATGCCGCCCCTGGGCTCTTTCAGACCCAGATTTGCATATAAGTGTTTTTAGCTGAACTCTGCAACAGACAACATTATGGTCATAAGCATTTTAATATGGGGACTGTTATGGACACAATGGTGTTAGCGTTATATATTGCACATGTGGGGTGAAAGACTCCCTTTAAACACAAAAGCAGTAGTGACAAGTATTAAAGTCATAGCTGTACTCTGCCATGTCCATCAGTCCCATACAGAACGAAGTGTCATGGTGCACGCTCAACCTGCTTTGCAATCAGGACAGCAGAATGGAACCCAGTTCTAAAGTCCCAGCAGTCAGACCCCCACCAATGGTTTAGTTATCAGCCATCTGGATAACTTCAATATAAGGTAAACCCTTTAATACCACACATGCCGGTCATACCTCTTGCTGCTGCTGTTCCATTTTAGTCAAGAGGAACTTAGAATATATGTTGCTTTTCTCAAGTAAATGTTGAAGTCTTTTAAACCGCATTTCATTGGAATCTCTTTCCCAAGACATACGAGCCTGCAGGACATTAACAGACGAACTGTATTAGAAACATTTTTTGGGAAATTACATATTCAGACTGAAAACTGGTCCTATAAATGTACATCTAGAGAGAATCAGACATTTATCATCCAAGCTGTTAAAGGTCAAACACCAATTTTCGAAAAACCCATTTATTGACCATAATTGATGTCAATTTATGAGATCAGGAAAGCCTTTTCCGATTTCGCAGAATGTGATCATGTCCATGGCGCTATATTCAGCCAAGGCATGTTTCATCAATAAACTGGGGTTGGGAGGTAGCAGAGGACAGCTCTTTGCTAGACTCTGAAGTGGTAGTGCACATGAATGACCACTTCTCTCAAATAGGGGATAAGGAACCCACCATTCAAGTGGGGCTCCAAGCAAGACCCCCTTCGTCCCCAAAGATCAGACACTTAAAGGGGTATTCGTGTTACATTAAGTTATCCGCTATCCCCAGCCGTGTTCAGAGATAACTGCAGAATGCGTTACTTTGGGTCCATTTTTTTTTTTTTTTTACACACACCCTCAAGTCAATCTGTGGGGAAAGAAGAAAAAAAAAAAAAAAAGGTTTTTCCACACTTGGCTGCTAGGAAATGCTGCATGGGCATTCATTTGATTTGAGCGACATGTAAAACGGATGACAGTCTGACGATAAAACTGATCTACCACAGATGCAAAATTTCTAGGATCAGTTATCGTCAAACCTGGCTATGTACTATAGCCTTGATGCAGTTCATACCCGCAGAGGCACAGTGACCGTGCCAACCCGAAAAGTACAGCGCAGGGGACATACTGCTGTTCAACAAGGTGTTACATCATTAAGCTTGAAAGTACCTTTTCCATCATCTTTCGCTCTTCTGCCTCCCCTGCCTTCTCGAGTTTTTCTTCTTCCTTTATCATATCAGCAGTTATTACTTCAAGTGAGGAATCCATGTCGGACTCTGAAGAAACTGAACATATTCACATAAGTCGTGTATTACCAGAAATCAAAGACAATTGGGGAAAAAAAAAAAAAACACCAATTTTAAAGTAATTGCAGTATGCCTCGCAAGTAACACCAATATCCCCAAACTATTTTCATGAAGTGGTCTTGATAAACAGGGTATTCAGCAAGTTGCTCATTCTTTCAGTGTAACCAAACTCAAAAACCGCTATAACAGCATCACACGTTATATGTACAAGGACAATGAACATATCGATAGGGCCCCAATAATGACAGAAGCAAAAGAGGACTCTGTACATTTTCCTGCAGTCTCTGCTGGCTGATCAGGGGATTGAGTATCGACAGCCTGCCCCCACGTGACATCCGAGATAAAACTTTATCGCACATCAAAAAAGACCAGCCAGCGTTTAATATGCTTCAATGCAGATATGAACACCACTAAAACTAAGCGCTGATCGTCAGCCCGATCACTTAGAGCACGTTCAGAAGGCAGATCTGCCACGGACATATTTTGCAACTGAACAAAAAAAACTGTTAAACGACCACATGGGTCCCTTGCTGCAGTACACGTGGCATTTTTACAACTCCCATTCAGACGCGGGGAAAGTTATTTTTCGAGTATAAGAAATTTCTCTATGTTATCATACCCCAAGACTCCAACAAATAGGTCTAATCACCCCCTTGTACCTGCTCTGCAGGATTACCAGTGCAGGCGCGGGGTAGTCCTACAACTAGGGTTGTTTCGGGTATCGAAATTTTGATACCCAATCAATACTTTTATACCCAGTATCGATTCGGTACCGGGATGTTTATTTTTTCGATACTAGAGTGCGCTACTGTGTGGTCTAGTGTTGCGTCTTATGAGAGATCATGGCGCTCGGCGCGCTGCTCTGTTCTCTCCCACAGTGGAGAAGGAGGGAGGGAATCCATCCCTCCTATGACGCAGCCACCGCTGGGCCCAATGAATGGGCGGCTAATTAATGCAGGAGGAGGGACGTGGGCTTTTACTATGCAGTGGGCTGTCTGCCCAACAGCACTATTACCATACACTGTGTATGATAATAACAGCCCTGCGCTGTGTGCTACAGTCTAAGGCTCCATTTACACAACCGTATGTTGTCCGCAAAAAAACGGATCCCATTCACTTTTCTTCCATTGCACAGCTCAGCAAAAAAAAAAAAAATGAAACATGTCCTATACTTGTCAGTGAAAATCAGGACATGGCCCTATTGAAGTCTATGGATCAATAAAAAAAACGGAATGCAATCCGTTTTTTTGCGGACAACATACGGTCATGTGAATGGAGCCTTATACACATCGCAGGCTGCGCTCTCATTATCACCACAATAGCACATCAGGGATGGCATTACCATGCACAGCGTGTGATAAGGACAGCGCAGCACTGCAGGGCCGATAGGACTGTGCAAGACAGGTCACTAGAAGCTCCTGGGTTGCACTCAGAGTTAACAGGAAAGGGAGAGGGTTACCCAAGTGCTGCCACTCCAGGAGCAGGAATAAAGAGAGCAGCCCAGCCAATAAAAGAGAGGAGGCGAGTCAGGACAGCCAATCAGATGAAAGTCCCGCCCTCCCTGCAGTTAATATTGGAGACAGAGTAAAGGTGGGGCCAGTGACTGCATAGCGTCTATGGGGGTGTGGGGCCAGTGACTGCATAGCGTCTATGGGGGTGTGGGGCCAGTGACTGCATAGCGTCTATGGGGGTGTGGGGCCAGTGACTGCATAGCGTCTATGGGGGTGTGGGGCCAGTGACTGCATAGCGTCTATGGGGGTGTGGGGCCAGTGACTGCATAGCGTCTATGGGGGTGGGGGGCCAGTGACTGCATAGCGTCTATGGGGGTGGGGGCCAGTGACTGCATAGCGTCTATGGGGGTGGGGGGCCAGTGACTGCATAGCGTCTATGGGGGTGGGGGGCCAGTGACTGCATAGCGTCTATGGGGGTGTGGGGGCAGTGACTGCATAATATAATTGTGTATATGAGCAGTGCAGAGTATTAGGGTACGTTCACACGACGACAATTGTCGCGCGACAAAAAGTCGCACTATTGTCGCGCGACAATTTTTATAATGGGAGTCTATGGTGTCGCAGTGCGACATGCGACTGCGACACGACAGTCGGAGAAAATCCATCCGGGATGGATTTTTTGCGACTGTTGTGTCGCATTCGCAACATGTCGCATGTTGCACGTGCGACACCACCATAGACTCCCATTATAAAAATTGTCGCGCGACATTAATGTGACATCAATGTCGCGCTACAAGTGTTGCAGTGTAGTGGTTCCCAAATTGTCGCGCGACTTTTTGTCGCGCGACAATTGTCGTCGTGTGAACGTACCCTTAGGCTACGGCTACACAGACTTTGTAGCGCGACTGATTGTAACTATTGAATGACAGCTGCAGTCTATAAGATTGCATTTAACTGAACACATTCATTTGGATTGCAGCTACAAAAAGTCGCAGCGTATATTGTTTTCTATATTTGGGGGGTTTAAACTTTTTTTATTTTTATTTAATAACCATTAGCCTCCTTAAGGGCTAGAACCCTTGTCATAGTCACCCTAATAGACATCTATTAGGGTCAATAGGACGTTATAGGGAGCTGACCATGGCAGCCAGCCTCTGATCTGCCCCCCCAGGTAGCTCAAACCCTCCCTCCCCAGTATTAATCATTGGTGGCAGTGGCCACAGCGATATGACCTTTAGCGGCAGTTCCGATCGGAGTCCCAGCAGTGTAATGTTGGGGCTCCGATCGGTTACCATGGCCGCCAGGACGCTACTTAAGTCCTGGCTGCCATGGTATGTAAGTGAGCAGCAATATACCAACGTGCGCGGTGGCCGCCGGGTGCTCCTTCTTCTGTCTGTGAGCTTATAGCATTAGCAATGCGCCGCACAGATCTATGAGAAGGAGCGCCCGGCGGCCACCGCGCACGTGAGTATAATGCTGCTCACTGACTAGTACTGGCTGCCATGGTAACAGATCAGAGCCCCAGCATTACACTGCTGGGACTCCGATCGGAACTGCCGCTCAAGGTCATATCGCGGTCCGGCGATACGCACAAAATCCATATCGTGGCACAAATTTATATGGTATGGTATCGATACCGAATCAAAATTTTCGTATCGAAACACAACTTACCCCCAACTATTCTGTACACAGCACCACTACATGGGCCATGGCCATAATCACAGTGGTGATCCCATAGAAATTAACAGGATTGCAGTGCGAGTCACAACTGTGACCACTAAATCACAAGAAATTCAGCAGAGTTGGATATTGTGAGATTCAGTGGTCAGTCACGGCACATGTGTAACCCCATTCATTTCTATGGGATCAAAACTACACTGCGATGCCCATGGTATCCCGACCATGACAGCCGTCACGCGACCTATGAAGCCGTACCCTAAAGGGGTTGTAAAGTGGCGCAATATTGATGACCTATCCTGCACCCGATCGCCACTGCCTCCTCAAAGTTTACCAGTACACCGCCTCCTTTGTAGCAGTGTTACAGTGTAATTACAACAGAAGGGCCATTCACCTGAAGGTGTAATTACACTGCACAACTGCTACGACGTGCAGGAAACCTTTAAAGAGGAAGCAGCGCTCGCATGAGTGCCGAGACCCCTTTCAGTAGTTGATCAGTGGGGATGCTGGGAGTCAGACCCCAATTGATCTGATATTGATAGCCCATTATGAGAAAAGGTCATCAATATTACACCACTGTGCAAACCCTCTAATTCGTTCTCAATCACCAAAAGTAGATTTACGTCAGGAGTTCGCCATTTAAAAATGGCGGCCACTCGGGAACGCAGCAGGCGCCATAGACACCAGGTGCCTGTTTTAAACGGCTGATGTATGCGATGTCGGCAACGACGACCACATGCTTTTAAACCCTCAGATGCCGTGGATTTAAAAAAAAAAGTTTAATACAAAAAAAAACTTTACAAAAAAAAAAAAAAGGCATCTCCACGAAAGATGAGCGAATTTCAGGTTATGAAATTCGTTTACCGCTGAAAGGTGAACTGCGTTACAACGGACCATAACGCAATTCTATGACGGAATGCATAGCGGATTGCATTTAGAGGCACTCTGTCATAATAAGTCTATGGGCTGCAAAACAGATCCGTCCCGTTTCCACTATGCAGGAGAGGACTCCTTTTCAAAATATGATATCCGCTCATCTCTAATCGCCACGTGCGAAAATGCCCATACTAAACTAAGAAATGTGTTGCAAACGGCAAAACAGGGAAAAAAAAAAGTCTGAATTGGTGATTCACATCCGACAAAAAAGTTTAAAAAAAAAAAGTTCATACACACCCCAAAATAGTATTAATGAAAAGTACAGTTCGCCCTCACAAAAAAAAAAAAAAAAAAAAAAAAGAGCTCCCACACAGCTCCATACACAACTACAAAAAGTTAAGGGGTCAGAATATACAATGAAAAGAAAAAAAAAAAAAAAAAAAAAAAGTTAGGTTTGTATTTTTTATGTATTTAAAAAAAAAATGCACAAAAACTATACTTATGTGCTATTGCCGTAATCACACCGACTTGAAGAATGAAGATAAAAAGGTCAATTTTACCGCATACTGAAACGCTATAAAAACAAAACCCATAAAACTGTTAAGGGTACTTTCACACTAGTGGCAGGGGAGTCCGTCAGGCTGTTCCGGCGGGTGAATAGCCTGTCGGATCTGTCCTGCTGCTAGTTCACTGTGACCCCGGACTGCCGCTCCGTCCCCATTGACTATAATGGCGGAGGGGTGGAGTTCCAACAGCGCACAGCGAGAGGCAGCCGGACTAAAAGTACGACATGCAGTACTTTTAGTCCGGCTGCCTCTCGCCGTACGCTGCCCCCTTTATAGTCAATGAGAACGGAGCGGCAGTCCGGGGGCACACGAACTAGCAGCAGGATGGTTTCGACAGGCTGTTCACCTACCGGAACAGCCTGACAGACTCCCCTACCGCGAGTGTGAAAGTACCCTAAGGAACTTTTTTTTTCTTCCAAATTCACCCCATTTGGAATTTTTTTCCCAGCTCGCCACTACAACATGTGCCCTAATAAATGGTGGAATTAGAAAGTCCAACTCGTCCCACAAAACTCAAGCCCTCATATGGCCAAGTGAAAATAGTTATGGCTCCGGAAAGACGGGTGAAAAACCAAAATAGCAAAAAAAAAAAAAACCTTCTGTGGCCGGGTTACATACATGCGTATCAGAAAAAACTGCAGTGTCCCACAAATTCATAAAAATATTAATCCGATTACACAACTCTGTACATGGTGGAAATCCATACCCCGAGGCAATCGCCGCACCAGCAGTTACATAAAGCAGCACGTGTCAGGTGTCCTGCTCCTTACATAAGGCAATATGGAGATTTAGGACGTGAAGATCTGAATCCTTGAGCACCAGATCTTTCCTGAGACCAGAGGCCCCGTGTCCCCAGCAGCAGCAGCCTCGGTTCACTCATTGCAGCACCTGGCTTTGCCATGCGGTTATTGGCAGGGTGGTCTTTATAGATGAAAATACACATTTACTTCCAAAAAAAAAAAAATCAAAAAAAATCATGTGAACATGACCTTATAGTGAGAGGTGCATCTGTGCAAGCTTCACAGATCTTACAACCATAACAAAAAGCATCCCCTTCATACTTTTGGTAACGTCACATGCGACACAGGGAAATGCACAGGACAAGCAGAGAGGCAGCAGCGACCCTGAGTCACCGCGGAGCCCCACGATTTACTGACCGCTGTTCACATGCAGAGGTTCTGATGAGCAGCAGATCCAAGCAGCACCCAGAGGACCCGGCTGATTTATAAAAGGATCCGCTGATATCCCTGTGTTATGACAGCACAAAATGCAGCTGCAAAAACAGCAGTGTGAACAGAGCCTAACACCTCACGTTACCAGGATTTCCTCTCAGGCTACCTTCACACTAGCGTTATTGCTGGCTCCGGCAGGGTTCAGCAAAAACACTCCCGTTACTGATAATACAACCATCTGCATCCGTCATGAACGGATCCAGTTTGTATTACCTTTAACATTGCCAAGACGAATCCGTCATTAACTCCATCGAAAGTCAATGGAGGCCGGATCCGTTTTCTTTTGTGAGAAAACGGATCCATCCCCACTGACTTGCATTGTGCACCAGGACGCAAATCAAACCGCAGCACGCTGCTCTCCGGTATGAGAACGGAACCGAATGTATTTTGGAGCTTTCCGTTCAGTTACATTTTGTCCCCATTGACAATGAATGGGGACAAAACAGAAGCGTTTTTTTCCCCTAGTATTCAGCACCTACTGAAGGATCTCAATACCGGAAAATATTAACGCTAGTGTGAATGTACCCTTAGTCTGGCATTGAGGTATAACATGCACATTATAGAAAAGTCTGCCATTTCTCCATTCAAATCAATGGAGCTCGCAAAAATAAACGCTGCACAAAGACGGAACGGCTCTCAGTGTATCTGTACAGAGACCAGGCTAGTCTGATGAAAACCACATTCATGAAGCCTCCATCTTCCCCCAATACATATAACACAGTGAACAAGCAGGTTGTAAACATTCCCACGACCCCCGCCCGGTGCTGCAAGAAACACACAGGCTGCACATATAAAAGAAGTCTGAGCCGTTACCGGGCCGCTCGCAGGAGGACAGCTCTTCCACAGGCATGGTAGCAGAATGGCGGGAAACGTTGTCAGCAGCGACTGGCGCCAAAACCTCCCGGCAAATGTTATATTGCGTCCTGCGAGCGCCGCCCACACACTTGACGTTTTTCGCGTCAGTATAAATATCGCGAGAATTGAAAACGACGCGCGATGCCTGAGAGGGCGGAGTGCGCGGTCTCCTTCCGTCACCTGATTGGCAGTGAGGAGGCTGAGGGCGGGGCAGGGCGTCCGGAAATTCCCGGAGGAAAGGCATGAAAGAAGCGCGGGAAAACTGCCCTCGTGAGGGGATGTCCTTTGGATAGTTTAGCGTGTGTCTTGGTGATATAGGAGTCTTGACATGAGGAGTATACAGCGATTTTTTTAATTTTTTTTATTTACTATAACGTTGGATGACAAAGCGCTGCCTGCAACTAATGCAGGTCTATGGGAATGCATTTTGACCCACGAGCCATTGTGTCAGGCAGGGTTGTGTTCCTTGTGACTGTTTTGTCGCAGCAACAGAGGTCACAATGTCCCCAGTTCTCTTAAGTTAGTTACTGCCTGCCATGTGGGCAGGTGGTTGTGTAGGGCAAAGGCGACCTACTGCATGTGACCTCTGCAGAGCATCACTGCTGCTGGGTTTTTGGTTGTTGTATACTTGCAGCTGTAATATAAGAGCTGACGGCGAGTTGCACAAATGTATTTTGGCCGTGAGACTTACTGTCGCGTGATACGTATCGCCGTGTAGCACTGGTCTTACAATACCTGCAAAGTGGATAACATTTTAAAGGGGTTCTCCGGGCTTTTAATATTGATGACCTGGGATAGCTCATCAATATCAGATCAGTGGGGCTCTGACACCAGGCACCCCCACCTTTCATTTGTATGAAGGGAAGGCGGTGCAGTGGGTACAGGCCTTCTCCTGTCCCTCTTCCTGCTTCTACGGCTGTGTACGCCGTCTCCTCATACAGCTGATCGGCGGGGGTGTCGGACTCCCACCCATCTGATATTGGTGACCTATTTAAAGCCATGAGAAACCCTTTAAGACTTCTCTGCCACATGCTGCAAAAAAATCTAGAGTACATTAACTTGCAATTATCTTAGATCCATAGCTTGTCGGTTTATGTTGGGGATTTCACCAATGCGTTTCATACCGAAAATCTGCAGTGTTGTACAGGACCAGCAAAGTGGGAGAGATTTTAAAGGGGTTGTCTGATTTCAGTAAATGGCATTTATCGAGTAGAGAAAATGGATACAAGGCAATTTCCAATGTATTGTGATTGTCCATAATGCTTCCTTTGCTGGCCGGATTCATTTTTCCATTACATTATACACTGCTCGTTTCCATGGTTACGACCACCCTATAATTCAGCAGCTGTGGTCTTGCTTCCGTGCCATAGGATAAGTGTCAACCTCTCCAGTGGCCCTGCTTGCACACTATAGGAAAAGGAGCAGGCCTCTCTGGTGGCCAGGATCACAGGCCTGCACCTTTTCCTATAGTGTCCAGGCATGACAATTGCTGCTGGATTGCAGAGGGGTTGTAACCATGGAAATGGGCAGTGTATAATGTGATGGAAAAATGAATCCAGACAGCAAAGGAGGCAATATGGACAGTACATTAGTAAGTGCCTTGTATTCACTTTCTAAAATGCTATGAATGATAAATGCTATTTGCTAAAATGAGACAACCCCTTTAAGAAATCTCATGCACACTGTGTAGATAATCAGCACCGTGAAGTAACTTGTAGTGCATGTATTGTAGTATGGCATTTCATTGACCTCTCTTCCCCGGAAGATGCATATGAGCTGTGACCCCCCCCCCCCCCCCCACACTCATGTCTTGCAGCTCCTACACTTAAGGAGTATCTTGAAAGGGTTGCCCAATCGCCCCTAAAACATTAGTACATGCTGGAAAACCGTTATTTCCCCAGTCGTCTCCATGACAGCACATCCTGAGACTGACTTTCCTCTGATAGGACAGGAAAAATGCAGAGAGGTTTACATTTCCTTCTCTCCACCACCAGTGTTTTTCCTGTCCTGCCATGAAAAGGAAGTTCCAGAGAGGTGCTGGGAGACCGTCTTTTTTATTTTTTCGGTGCAACTTTACCAGGCTGGGGGTCAGATCCAGCGTCTGGCTCTCCTTTCCTCCATCAGGGCCTGTGCCCAGGACCCAACTGTTGGGGTCCCCGGTGAAGCTCCTTATTGCGCGGCCCAGGCAGGTTACGTGCACAACGGCAATGGGCAGCCGGCGTGACACTATGACGCGATTCCATCCGGCCGCCAGGTGGTGACATCAGATGCGGGGGTGTGGCTGAGCGTACAGACGTCACGTCCGGGCCCTGGCGAAGGCCACATGGGGATAAAGTGCCGGGCCTGGAATAACATGGCGTCCAGCAGAGAACACCCTCTTCTGAGAGTGAAGCAACAGCTAAAGCAGCGTGGACGGGACTACTACATTGAGCCCCCCTACCACGCCGGGCTTAGGACAAGAGCCTGCCACCATACAGGGAACAGTGAGTAGCAGAAGAATGTACAGCTAAAGTAGTTGAAGGGGAATCTTCTAGTTTCTTGGAGAATATTAGACTTCTGGTAAAAGAAGTGCAGTCCGCTCTACTTCAGCCTCCGCCAGTTTATAGGTAAACTTTAAACGTGGATAGTGACTCTGCTTTTTTGTACCTGGATCTGTCTGATCCTGAGGTTAATTCAAAACCGCTTCATTCGGATGAAGATAATGAGTTTAAATGATTTTTTATTAACTCCAGGTGATATTTAAGAGTTTATTAACGCAATTAGAGCAACTATCCAAATGGGAATTCCGAGGAAACCCAAATCCGTACTGGGAGACATTTTTGGGGGTCTGGGAGAGAGATTCAGATCAGTATTTCCAGTGCCTGATAATGTGCAAAAATTAATTAGAGCAGAATGGCAGAAACCAGAAAAGGGTTCCTTTAGTCCCCGTAAGACGCTAAATACCCCATGGATAGAAAAGCGGAGAGCCATTTAAAGAGAACTTTGGAGTCCATGGCAGCAATGTTGAAGCCTGGGGTAGCTGAGACTTCTGTAGCCCGCACTTTAAATGTCTGGCTAGAACAGTTGGATCTGTATCTAGTAAATAAGACCCCAAGGGATCAGATATTGGGTAGCCTCCCACTCCTGAAAATGGCAATCAGATTTTTATCAGATGCCTCTGCAGAGTCTGTTCACCTTTCCGCCCGCATTGCAGTACTATCCAAATCCATTCTGAGAGTACTTTGGCTAAAGGCCTGGTCGGGCATCATGTATACCCGCAGTAGCCTGGGCCCATTTCCATATGAGACCCTTTCAGCAATTTATCCTCAAAAGTTGGAATAGGTCTCAGATGACTCTGGAACAAAAGATTATCTTGACCAGGGAAGTCAGAAACTCTCTGAATTTGTGGCGTCAGGACAAGAACCTGGAAAACTGAGTATTTTGGAAACAGAAGTCAGCCGTTTCCCTGACAACAGATGCAAGCTCTTGGGGCTGGGCAGCTCACACTGACCAAAAAGTATTTCAGGGAGCCTGGACCAACTCCATAAGACCTCTCTCATCCAATTACAGGGAACTAAGAGCAATATGGGAAGCCTTTAAAGGGGGAGCACAAAGTCACTTAAAATACTGACAAGTCCAAATCCATTCGGACAGTTCGTCAGTAGTAGCATTTATTCAGAACCAGGGGGGAACAAGACACAGCCATCTGCAGACCATATCCCACCAGATCTTCAGTTGGGCAGAAAGGAATGTCACATCCCTTTCAGCAGTACCTCTAAAGGGATCACTAAATGCGAAGGCAGATTTTCTCAGCAGAGTCTCCATCCGGGCGAATGGTCCCTCTCTCTCGAGAGAGAGAAGCCTTCCAATGAAACACGGATTAGTGGGGAACCCCGACTCGGGACTTATTTGCCTTGAAGGAGAATCACAAATTGCCTTTATTTTCCTTTCTCAATCCCAGGGATTTTCCCACCACAGTGGATGCCTTCAGTTACAATTGGTCTACAAATCTGGTGTATGTGTTACCTCCATTTCTCAGTCCTGCAGAAATTTCAAACAGAAAGATGTACCTTAATCCTAGTAGTGCCTTATTGGCCCAGGTGTCATGGGTAATGGGGAGGGGATAACACCAGATAACACACAGAAGTATTAGACCACAGTCTAGGCCTCAAAGCTAAGGGAAAGGGATGGTGACCTCCTAGGAATCCCGAGACCTCTCCCTGACTCCTGCCAGTATGAGTAGGACCTGAAGGTGGAAATGGTCATACACCGGAACCTTAACCCTGGAAGGCCCTGAGAGTGGTGGCAGGGAATGAGACTGTTGCTTCCTCCCCAGTTGATGTAACCAGAGTCTCCCTGAGGCATAGACAACAGTACACACAAGCAAACAACAAAATGCACTTTGCTTAAAGAAAAATGGAGGAGCAGGAGATCCAAAGGAACAACACACCAGTTCAACAAACTCCAGCAAGAAATATCAACCGCATGGCAAGTCAGTGTGTTAGAACTAAATAGAGACTCAGTAATGACCACAAGCTGCACCAGACAAGAGGTGTGGTCATTACCAAACACAACACTGCAAGATGAAAACAGAGAGACTGTCGGATACCGTCACATGCCACCAGTCTCTCAGATCTTCTCACTTCTGTCATGGGAGGGACCATTTCAGTACCCCCCCCCCCTCTACGGGTGACCTCCAGACAGGATGTGCCCTGTGAAAGGCCTTCAGAAGGCGACCGGCATTAACGTCGGTCGCAGGAACCCACATTCTTTCCTCTGGACCGTAACCTTTCCAGTGCACAAGATACTAGAGAGATCTACGAAAATTCGTGAGTTCATTATCCTGGCTATCTGAAATTTAAGATTCCCGTCCACCAAGATAGGAACAGGAGGTAAGGAGGGCGGTTCAGCAGGTTCGACATATCTTTTTCCCAATGATTTATGAAAAACATTATGAATTTTTAAAGCCTGCGGAAGTTTAAGATGAAAAGCAAAATCTTTTGACTTTTCCGCCAAATACCAGAAGTCTCAGTACCAGAAAACGTGCCAAACTGCGGATGGAACTCGTATGCTCTGAAAAACAGCGACTTATCAGTGCTCTCCTGCCTATGGTTATTTATGGCCAACTCAGCCAATGACAAAAATTACCACTCCTACTGATTCTCAGAGACAAAACATTTAAAAAAAAGTCTCCAGATTCTGGTTGGTGCACGCGGTCTGTCCGTTCGACTGAGGATGAAAGGCCGAAGAGAAGGACAATTGTACCCCCAGGCAAGTACAGAACACCTTCCAGAATCTGGAAATAAACCACATCAGAGGGGATACCATGTAATCAACGAACACTTGTGCGAGAGTTTTAGCATTAGGTAGACCTGATAATGCTATAAAGTGCGACATCTTGCTGAAGCGATCAACAACTGCCAGAATCTAGGTTTTTTTCTCAGGAATCAGGCAAATCTGTGATGGTCCATGGACAAATGAGTCCATGGTCGGGACGTGATAGACAAGGGAAGTAGAGATCCTGAAGGCGAGTATGTTCACCTTGGCACACGCACAAGTCTCACAAGCTGACACACAGCCCTCAACACATTTACGCAAACCTGGCCACCAGAATCTCATGGAAATGAGATCAACCGTGGATCTGCTCCCAGGGTGTCCCGTAAGAACAGTACTGTGATGTTCTTGAAACACCTTATGCCGTAGTTCTAAAGGAACAAACAACTTCCCTGGAGGACAAGAATCGGCTGTATCTCCCTGGGCCTCCAACACTTCTGCCTCAAGTTCAGGATAAAGGGCGGATACAACCACCACATCAGCTAATATCCCCACCCTCCGAGAAAGCAATGTGACAAAGCATCCCCTTTGACATTCTTCAGCTTTTTTTTTTTTTTTTCCCCTCAATTTAAATTATTTTTATTTTTTTTTCGTTTTTTTTTTTTTGGAATGACCTCTGTTAATTTAAGATCTCCAGCTAATTGAAACAGTGTCTCTATATTGACAAATTTCTGCCATTACTTGGTTTTAAAAAAGACCCTTGTGTATATGGACGGACAGGCAGACCAAGCGGTTATTTAACCATGAAAACCAATATATACATAAGGCTGTGTTGTGCATATGGTTCCTTTTGTTTTTTCTTTTGGAATTTTTTCCTTTTACCTTATTGTGTTTATTTATGTCATTGGGCATATAGAGGTTTTTTATGATGCCCAGAAAAACAGAAGGATATATGTACGGAACGTCCAGGATTCTGCCTGCTAGTCCATACATACATTGTTTAATTACACACATAAGCAATTTTTTATTTTTATCTGGATTTTCATTATGATAGTTAAATAAATAAATTCTCTTTTTGTATTTTATCCACATAGAAAATAAATTGTGTGATGTATGGGGTTAAAATCAGGACCTGGGAGTTTTCAGTCGGTTGCCACTAGTAATTTCAAATCACCCCACACCTGCTGACCCACTCCTACGGGAGTGGCCAGGAAAGGAGGTGGGAGGTTTTTCCTTTTAAAATTTTTTTCCTATATAAGTGGCAACTTCAGAACACTCCCCGGTCATGAAAAAGAACGTTGTCGTTTGAAACGCGTAGACTGACAAGGGCATCACTGGTTATGAATCATTCTGTACCTCTGTACCTGATATATTGTATGACCAAATAAAGGAACCTACGACTTCATCAATCTTGAGTGCCGGATTTCCTTCCTTTTCCATTACAACAAGGCTTCATCCTTTATATCCGTGCACCTAGCAAGAAAAGGCAGGTGCGCTGGAATCAAATTACCTAGAAACTAAATTAAATCTGGTAAAAAGCAACATCCATCTGGCCAGCTTGGGTTTAGACGTTTAGCCGACTTCAGATAGGCCAGATTTTTGTGATCAGTAATTACCATAATGGGATGAATCGCTCCTTCCAACCAAAGACGCCATTTCTCAAAAACCAACCTAATGGCCAGCAACTCTCTATTACCTACATCATAATGTCTTTCAGCAGTAGAGAGTTTTTTTTTTTCAATCAGATAATTTTTATTGAAAAATTTTTCTTTTCAGCTTTCCAAAATTAGGCATACAGTACACATCTAGCACCAATGCCAAATATATCAAGTAGAAAAGTATACATAACATAACAATACAGCAACAATATTGTCCATATCATTAATTGAGATTAGCATTAAACAGAGCATATCCATAGATACAGTATAAGGTGTACGACATGAGAATCGTTACAGTGACCCCGGCGGCAGATATAAGGGAGACAGTAGCAGTTTAAAAAAAAAAAAAAAAAAAAAGCAAATGGGCACCATTTGCTAGGAGAAGGACCCTGCGACAAGACTGCTCCAACCCCTACCTCGGATCCATCAACTTCCACAATGAATGGCTGTGACACATCAGGTTGCACCAGTATAGGAGCAGAAGCAAAACATTCCTTCATAACTGAAAAGGCTTGTAATGCCTTATCAGACCAGACTGAGAAATCAGCACCTTTCTTAGTCATATCTGTTAATGGTTTAAAAACAGTCGAGTAATTCAAGATAAATTTACGGTAGTAGTTGGTGAACCCAAAAATCGCATGAGCGCTTTTAGATTTCCAGGTCGATCCCAGTACACCACAGCATGGACTTTTTCTGGATCCATAAAAAAAAACTGAAGATGAGAGTAGGTAACCCAGGAATTGCACTTAAGGAACCGCAAATACACACTTTTCCATCTTAACATACAATTTATTTTCCCTTAGGATCTGGAAGACCTGTCTCACGTGATCCTGATGCTTCTCCATCTCTGGGGAATAAATTAAAATATCATCGAGATATACCACAACAAACCTGCCTACCAGATGATGAAAGATGTCATTAATGAAATGTTGAAAAACAGCAGGAGGATTGGTCAACCCAAAAGGCATGACCAAATGCTCAAAATTACCTTCAGGTATTGAAGGCAGTCTTCCATTCATTCCCCCAATCTGATTCTTACCAGATTATATGCCCCCCTCAAATCCAACTTAGAGAACACCTTGGCACCAACAATCTGATTGAACAAATCTGGGATCAAATGAAGGTAATAGGGATCACTGACAGTAATGCAATTAAGCTCACGGAAGTCCAAACATGGTCTAAGGGTTCCGTCCCTCTATTTTACAAAGAAGAACCCTGCCGCCACTGGTGATTTGCATGGTCTAATAAGACCTTTAGCCAAGCTCTCTGTGATATATTCTCGCATGGCTACTCTTTTGGGTTCAGAAAGATTATACAACAGAGACTTGGGCAATCTAGCTCCGGAAACAAGGCTGACGGGGCAATCATACTTCCAATGTGGAGGTAACTCCAGGTCTCCACTTTCCGAGAATACATCAGAAAAATCCAAAATAAAAGAAGGTACAATTTTAGTGGTTACAACAGAAAGCGAAGTGCTAAGACAGTTGTCTATGCAAAAATCACTCCAATCAAGAATCTGTCTTGCTTGCCAATCGATAGTAGGTTTATGTTTGGATAACCACAGTAAACCTAGCATCAGAGGAGCAGGCAGACACTCAATCACTCCAATCAAGAATCTGTCTTGCTTGTCAATCGATAGTAGGGTTATGTTTGGATAACCACAGTAAACCTAGCACCAGAGGAGCAGGCAGACCCTCCAGCACAAAACATTAAATTGATTCGTGATGAGAATCTCCCACCTTTAGGGGAATGTCCTGTACAATTTGTGACAAATACGTTTGTGAGAGTGGAGCGGAATCAGTCGCAAACACCGAAATATTTTTGTCTAATGCGCTTGTAGTCAAACCATGCATACGGACAAATTGGCCATCCACTAGGTTAACCCCTGCTCCACTGTCAATAAATACTTCAATTCCCACAGATTTGGAGTCTAGTGCCACATTGGCAGGCAGGGGGAAATCGGGTACTACCGGTAAATGACAAAAGTACATTCTCAGATTCCCCACCCACACTACCAAGAGTGAGAAGAGGACTAAACACGTTAGTTTTCTTTCTCTCTTTTTAACCTTGACATTTAACATAAGGACATACATTAACAAAATGTCCCCCTTTACCACAGAAAAAGCAAAGTCTTTTCTTAACCCTAATGTTTTTTATTACCAGCTCCAGGAGTGACTTCCCCCGACTGCATTGGCTCATCATCAGACATGAGCTCAGGTGCCTCCCCATAGGATAGTGCATCCCGAGCGAGAGGAACCTTAGATCTCTACCTCAGGCGTCTATCAATAGGTCCAGCCAGAGACATGGCTGCCTCCAATGACTGGATATTCGTGAAATGCCAATGTGTCCTTCAGGTTTTTGGATAACCCTTGACAGAATTGACTACGGAGGGCTGGGTCATTCCACTCAGTATCAGTTGCCCATCTCCTAAATTCAGAGCAACAGGACTCCGCAGAACGCTCTACCTGCCATAAGCCACACAGCTTAGTCTTGGCCAGGGAGACCCAATCTGAGTCATCGTAGATAAGCCCCAAAGCTCTGAAAAATGTATCTCCCGACTGGAGGGATTGCATCTGGTCAGCAACGAAAAAGCCCAAGACTGAGTGTGGCGTTTCGAAATGTCAGCCTTATACAATCACGCATCTGTGAGGTGACTTGTTGAATCAGACATTCTCCACTTACAGTTTACGCATCAGACTTCCAGGAGTTAATCAAGTAGTCTTTTAATCCGGAGATTGTATTACAAGATATGCAGGGAATCCAGATGGTAAAAGAATTATGCCTCTAATAATCTCCTTGATAAGAAGATGAGATACTAAACAGATTCTCCTCAGATTTTCCTCAGATTCTCCTCAGAATTACAGCACACACAAATAGCAATGCATGACAGGGAAAACAGGAAGTGGCTAGACTGAACCAAGTAGAAGCTGAAACAGAGGGGGGAGGAAGAGAGGAGCATACCAATACACAATGCAAGATACTGAAACAGAACACTCCCCGTCTGGTATCGGTAGATACCACTATGTATATGCATACAATGGAATTGTATAAATAACAATAAATAATGTCCATAAACCTGATGATTAGACAGATGAATAATGTCCATAAACTTGAAAAGGAAACATGCAATGAACATTTATTCAAACCAAAAAAGGATGTGTCTTCAGTTCAGACCATAGAGCTGGTACTAGAAACAGTCCTAGAAGATGATGAGCGTCTCTGGTAGAAGGAATCTCAACATGGAAGTTCTTTCCATCCGAACTGGAAACGACTTTAGTAATAAGTCCAGTAGACCAGTCGAGACGATCAACTTGTTTGTCTCTTAACAGAACAAAATCTCCTTCCTTTATATTAGGCCTTGGTTCTTGCCACCTTCTGCATTCTTGCTAGAGTCAGAGGTACTTTCTTATCCACCTTTTCCAGAACTGACTGGCGAGATGTTGTACCTGCTTCCACCGAAACGTATAAAGGTTGTGCTCTTTTAAAATGCCAGATGGCACAGGAATATTTCCTATCTTTTCTGGTTTATTCTTGAGTGATCTTATATGCACCCCAGATGTGGATTTCTTCTTTTTTATTACAGGAGATTGTCTGTTGCTTTCATTAGAAGCTGAGCAAGACTTGGTTCTCCTTGATCTTGCCAAAGATTTAGAATGTGACTTCTCTGTCTGTGTCACCAATTTAGAGCGAGAGCGCTTATTTTGTGAGGCTGATTTAGATGTAGATTGCTTTCGGTCTATGAATCGTGAACGCAAATGCTCATGTCTGCTTTTCACTTCTGAAACGGGATCTGTCTTTGTACGTACGGACTTGGGTTGGTGACATGCAGTATTTGTCATGGACATTGGTGGTGAACTTTTCCCTGTTGTTTTCAGAAAAGGCTGAGCAATATGAAGGTGCTCATCCGTTGAAGACTGGGAAGAACTGTGATCCTCTTGAGTGTAATCAACAACTGCAGATGGAACTGAAGGTTCTTGCAAAGTATCTGAAATGAACTCTTCCTCTGTTGAAGGAACCTCCTTTATATAACATTCAGAAGATACTTCTTTTACAGAATTAAACTCATTGTCAAACCGTAGACTGGAAGGCTCAAGTTTCTGCTGTTTCTCATCAGAACTACATGAATCAGAAGGCTTGTTGTCAGTGATGATATAGGATTCATTATGATAAACTGTGTGAGGACTGCAAAGCTGGGAAGGGCTTGAATAGGGCTCCAATTGAAATCGTGAAGGCCTTTCTACAAGCTGCCCTTCTGTCCAGGAACATTTTTCTGCAGCTGACTCCTTGTGATTTAAGCTGCTTTCTGATGTTTTTAGAATATTTGGGCAAGGCATATCTTGCACATAGTAGTGGTGTGGACACTGTCTGAAGTAAGAAGTTCGCCCCCCTATTAATACTTCAGTTCTGAAGGAGTGTACTTGGCAGGGTCTGCGGGTTCTGTCCAGACATACATCCCCCACGATGATCCAACCCACTGTAAGTTTCTGGGCATATGGAGCGTTGAAAGAGCCATTGCGAAGTTCAAGGACCTTATGAGCCTCAAGAATGTCTCTACCTAGCAAGAGTAAGATCTTGGCATGGTTATCAAGGGGAGAAATCTCTCTGGCTATGTTCCTGAGATGAGGGTGATGCTGTGCGGCTTCAGGTGTGGGAATCTCATCCTTTGTGTCCGGCAATTTGTCACACTCAATAAGGGTTGAAAGAGAGAGTTTCTTATGTCCTTTGATAGGCTTTAAGGTGAAACCATTAGCTCTTCTTCCTGAGGTTGTCACAAGACCAGAGCATGTTCCTAGGGTGTAGGGTGTAGTTTATCCCTCTATCCTGAACAGATCAAAGAACTTAGGGCTAGCTAGGGAATGATTACTTTGGTCATCTAGAATAGCACACATTCTTATGGTCGTGCAGTAGGAAACACATCCACGAGGCAAATCTTAGAACAAGACTTACCGCACTCATTTTTAATGAGGGCTTAGAAATCCTTCTAGCTGTGTCCTGCATTTCATCTGTAACACAACAGTGACCTCTAGTGGTGGTTCAGCCTTTAATAGCTTAAAGCAGGCAGACGATATTTACCTCAGAAAACAGGCTGAATACAGTTCCTAGTCTGTATAAAACTGAAATTGCTAGAAGCTTCTGCGATCCAAGTGAATGCAGTACTGAGCAGTATAAGATATTACTCTTATTACTGTAGCATAACAGAAACAAATGATGATGGCTTATTACTTGGAGGAGGAGAATATTCTTTTCTTAGCGGGAGAAGGAGAGTACTAAGACAATTCTTTTACTGTGGCGTTTCGAAATGTCAGCCTTATACAATCACGCATCTGTGAGGTGACTTGTTGAATCAGACATTCTCCACTTACAGTTTACGCATCAGACTCCCAGGAGTTAATCAAGTAGTCTTTTAATCCGGAGATTGTATTACAAGATATGCAGGGAATCCAGATGGTAAAAGAATTATGCCTCTAATAATTTTCTTGATAAGAAGATGAGATACTACACAGATTCTCCTCAGATTTTCCTCAGATTCTCCTCAGAATTACAGCACACACAAACAGCAATGCATGACAGGGAAAACAGGAAGTGGCTAGACTGAACCAAGTAGAAGCTGAAACAGAGGGGGGAGGAAGAGAGGAGCATACCAATACACAATGCAAGATACTGAAACAGAACACTGAGCGTCACCTTTCAGCAATGAAATAATAATCCCCACTCTTTGACTCTTGTTACCACAAGAGTTAGGACGTAGTCTAAAATATAGTTTGCACGACTCCCTGAACCGAACAAAGTTGTCACTTTCCCCGGAAAACCTTCCTGGGAGAGGAACCTAAGGTTCCGGGCAGGCCTGGTTCCCGCTGCTGGAAGCCGCCGCCCGTGGTCTCTGAAACTGCGAGACAGCCATGCGGAGGTCAGCCACCTCCAAAGACAATCCCTGTATACGATCAACCAGTGCAGAGACAGTATCCATCGCTGCACTGACACAAACAAAATGACAGTTTTTTGGGCGGTTGATAATGTGGGGTAATGGTGAGGGGATAACACCAAATGACACACAGAAGGAATTGGCCGGAGTCGATGAAGGAACCAGCGTCTCCCTGAGGCCTAGACAACAACACACACAAGAGAACAACAAAATTCAAGACAAAATGCACTTAGCTTAAAGCAGAATGGAGGAGCAGGATATCCAAAGGAACAACGCACCAGCAAGGTAAGCAGTGCGAGTCAGAACTAAATAGCCTCAGTAATGACCACCAGCTGGACCAGACAAGAGGTGTGGTCATATCAAACGCAACACTGAAAGGAGAAAACAGAGACTGTCAGATACCCTCTCGTGCTGCCAGTCTCTCCGATCTTCTTACCTCTGTCATGGGAGGGACCGTGACAGTTCAGTTCTGAAGTCACTTTGTGGGACTTACATAGTAGAAACCCCCCATAAATGATGCCATTGTAGAAAATACACCCCTCAAGTTACTCAAAACTGATTTTACAAACTTTGTTAACCCTTTAGGTTTTTCACAAGAATTAAAGGAAAATGGAGATGAGATTTCTAAATTTCACATTTTTGGAAAATTTTCCATTTGAATCCATTTTTTTCTTTAACCACTTGAAGACCACAGGTTTATACCCCCCTAGTGACCAGGCCCTTTTTTACAATTCCGCACTACACTACTTTCACCGTTTATTGCTCCGTCATGCAACTTACCACCCAAATGAATTTTACCTCCTTTTCTTCTCACTAATAGAGCTTTCATTTGGTGGTATTTCATTGTTGCTGACATTTTTACTTTTTTTGCTATTAATAAAAATTTAATGACATTTTTGCAAAAAAATGACATTTTTCACTTTCTGTTGTAATTTTTTTTTAAAAAAACTACATTTCTATATAAATTTTTCTCTAAATGTATTGTTCTACATGTCTTTGATAAAAAAAGTCCAATAAGTGTATATTTATTGGTTTGGGTAAAAGTTATAGCGTTTACAAACTATGGTGCAAAAAGTGAATTTCGGCATTTTGAAGCAGCTCTGACTTTCTGAGCACCTGTCATGTTTCTTCAGGTGCTAGAATGCCAGGATAGTATAAATACCCCCAAATGACACCATTTTAGAAAGAAGACACCCCAAAGTATTCGCAGGGGGCATGGTGAGTTCATGTATCATTTCATTTTTTTCACAAGTTAGCGGAAAATGACATTTTCTGAGGAAAAAAATAATAATAAAGTTTCCATTTCTGCTAACTTCTGGCAAAAAAAAAAATCTCATACGGGCTCATTATGCCCCTCAGTGAATACCTTGGGGTGTCTACTTTCCGAAATGGGGTCATTTGTGGGGTGTTTGTACTGTTCTGGCATTTTGGGCGGGGCTAAATTGTGAGCAGCCATGTAAAGCTAAAGGTACTCATTGGTTTTAGGGCCCTTTGCGGACCCAGGCTGCAAAAAGTGGCACTCATGTGGTATCGCCGTACTCAGGAGAAGTAGGGCAATGTGTTTTGGGGTGTATTTTTACATATACCCATGTTGGGTGAGAGAAATATCTCTGTAAACTGACAACTTTGTATAAAATTTTTTTAAAAATTGTCGTTTACAGAGATATTTCTCACACCCAGCAGGGGTATATATAAAAATATACCCCAAAACACATTGCCCCACTTCTCCTGAGTACGGCGATACCACATGTGTGACACTTTTTGCAGCCTGGGTGCGCAAAGGGCCCTAATTCCAATGAGTACCTTTAGGATTTCACAGGGCATTTTTACGCATTTGGATTCCAGACTTCTTCTCACGCTTTAGGGCCCCTAAAATGCCAGGGCAGTATAAATACCCCACAAGTGACCCCATTTTAGAAAGAAGACACCCCAAGGTATTCCGTGATGGGTATGGTGAGTTCATGTAAAATTTTATTTTTGTCACAAGTTAGTGGAATATGAGACTTTGTAAAAACAAAATTAAAAAAATATATATGAATTTCCGCTAACTTGTGCCAAAAATGAAAATTCTGTGAACTCGCCATGCCCCTCAGCGAATACCTTGGGGTGTCTTCTTTCCAAAATGGGGTCACATGTGGGGTATTTATACTCACCTGGCATTTTAGGGAACCTAAAGCGTGAGAATCCAAATGCGTAAAATGGCCTGTGAAATCCTAAAGGTACTCATTGGTTTTAGGGCCCTTTGCATCTTGGCTGCAAAAGTGTCACTCATGTGGTATCGCCGTACTCAGGAGAAGTAGGGCAATGTGTTTTGGGGTGTATTTTACATATACCCATGCTGCGTGTGAGAAATATCGCTGTAAACGACAACTTTTAAATTTTTTTATACAAAGTTGTCAGTTTACAGAGATATTTCTCTCACCCAACATGGGTATATGTAAAAATACACCCTAAAACACATTGCCCTACTTCTCCTGAGTACGGCGATACCACATGAGTGACACTTTTGCAGCCAAGATGTGCAAAGGGCCCAAATCCCATGAGTACCTTTTAGGAGGGCATTTTACGCATTTTTCTTCTCATGCTTTAGGGCCCCTAAAATGCCAGGGCAGTATAAATACCCACATGTGACCCCATTTTGGAAAGAAGACACCCTAAGGTATTCCATGAGGGGCATGGCGAGTTCATAGAAAAAAATTTTTGGGCACAAGTTAGTGGAAATTGATTTTTATTGTTTTTCTCACAAAGTCTCCTTTCCGCTAACTTTTGACAAAAAGTTTAATTTTTCATGGACTCACTATGCCCCTCAGCGAATACCTTGGGGTGTCTTCTTCCAAAATAGGGTCACATGTGGGTATTTATACTGCCCTGGCATTTTAGGGGCCCTAAAGCGTGAGAAAGAAAATGCGTAAAAATGCCCTCCTAAAGGTACTCATTGAATTTGGGCTCTTGCGCATCTTGGCTGCAAAAAGTGTCACTCATGTGGTATCGCCGTACTCAGGAGAAGTAGGGCAATGTGTTTGGGGTGTATTTTACATATACCCATACTGGGTGAGAGAAATATCTCTGTAAATTGCCAACTTTGAATAAAAAATTTAAAAAGTTGTCGTTTACAGAGATATTTCTCTCACCCAGCATGGGTATATGTAAAATACACCCCAAAACACATTGCCCTACTTCTCCTGAGTTCAGCGATACCACATGTGTGACACTTTTTGCAGCCAAGATGCGCAAAGGGGCCCTAAAACCAATGAGTACCTTTAGGATTTCACAGGGCATTTTACGTATTTGGATTCTCACGCTTAGGACCCTAAAATGCCAGGACAGTATAAATACCCCCATGTGACCCCATTGTGGAAAGAAGACACCCCAAGGTAATCCGTGAGGGCATGGCGAGTTCACATAAAAAAAAATTTTGACACAAGTTAGCGGAAATTGATATATATATATATATATATATATATATTTTTTTTACAAAGTCTCATATTCCACTAACTTGTGACAAAAATAAAATTTTACATGAACTCGCCATACCCTCACGGAATACCTTGGGGTGTCTTCTTTCTAAAATGGGGTCACATGTGAGGTGTTTGTACTGCTCTGGCATTTGAGGGGTCTCCGCAATCATTACACGTATGGCCAGCATTAGGAGTTTCTGCGATTCTCCGTATATTGAGCATACGGGTAATGAGATTTTTTTTCCGTTCAGCCGCTGCGCTGAAAAAAAAATAAATGAACGGCACAGATTTTTTCATTCGCATCGGTCAATGTGGATGAAAAAATCTCTGCCAAAATCAGTGACTGCGGTGCGGTGGGCTGGGCGCTAGCTACCTAACAAGTAGCTAGCTAACTGGCGGTGATAGGGGACCCTTATGCCCCATTCACACGTCCGAAATTCTGTTTGCGGAACGGAATTGCGGACCCATTCATTTCTATGGGGACAGACTTTGTCCCGCTCGGATCCGGAATTACGGATCCGCGCTTCCGGGTCTGCACTTCCGTTCGCAAAAATATAGAACATGTCCTATTCTTGTCCGCAATTGCGGACAAGAAAAAGCATTTTCTATATAGTTCTGTGCGGATCTGCAAAATGCGGAAAGCGCATTGCCGGTGTCCGTATTTTGCGGATCCGCAGATCCATGGATCCGCAGATCCATGGATCCGCAAAACACATACGGACGTCTGAATGAGCCTGTAGGGGGTGATTAGTGACAGGGGGTGACAGGGGTGATCAGGGGGTGACATGGGTGATCAGGGGTTAATCAGTGATGGGGGTGGGGGTGTGTGTGTAGTGATTGGTGCACTTTTCCTATTTTCCTCTGGTGGTCCCAAACAAAGGGACCACCAGACGAGCAGACATTAGGCATATCAGACGCTGTTTAAAAACAGCGCCTGATATGCGATTTAAATGCGTTTTTCAAGATCTACAGCCTGCCAGCGCATGATCAGCGCTGGCAGGCTGTAGTTTCAGTTGTCCCGGCTCCGATCACATGAACGCGCACGCGCACGCGCGCGTTCATGTGAAATCTCAGGTCTCACGAGATGACGCCGATAGGCGTGACTGAGACCTGAGAGAGCCGCCGCGCTGACGCTCATCGGCGTTAGCGTGGCGGCAAGAGGTTAACACATCAAGAGTTAACAGCCAAACAAAACTCGATATGTATTACCCTTATTCTGCGGTTTACAGAAACACCCCACACGTGATCGTAAACTGATTTAAGGGCACACGGCAGGGCGCAGAAGAAAAGCAGCGCCGTAGGGTTTTTGGAAGGCAGATTTTGCTGGACTGGTTTTTAGACACCATGTCCCATTTGAAGCCCCCCTGATGCACCCCTACAGTAGAAACTCCCAAAAGTGACCAAATTTTGGAAACCACAGGATAAGGTGCATATGATTATTAGTCGCTCCACCATTTTTATTTTTTGTTTTTTACAATATTCATCTGACAGGTTAGATCATGTGCTATTTTCATAGAGCAGGTTGTTACGGACGCAATGATATCAAATATGTCTACTTTGTTTGTTTCAGTTTTACATAATAAAGCATTTTTGAAAAAAAATTATGTTTTTGTGTCTCCATTTTCTGATTGAGATATTGTTTTTTATTTTTCCACTGATCATCTTGTGCAGAGGCTCGTCTTTTGCAGGAAGAGTTGACGTTTTTATTGGTACCATTTTTGGGTACATATGATTTTTTTGATTATTCATTATTACACTTTATGGGGCAAGGATGTTTTGGTACAGTTTTTATTTATTTATTTTTACAGTGTTCACCTGAGGGGTTAGGTCATGTGATATTTTAAAAGAGCAGGTCGTTATGAACAAGGCAATACCTAATATGTATACTTTTTCTTATTTATTTCAGTTTTACACAATAATAGCATTTTTGAAACCAAAAAATGTTTTAGTGTCTCCATAGTCTGAGAGATTTTTTTAATATTTGGCAGATTGTCTTAGGTAGGGTCTCATTTTTTAAGGGATGAGGTGACTGTTTGATTGATACTATCTTGGGGGGCATACGCCTTTTTGATCGCTTGATCACTTTATGTGATGTTAGATGACAAAAAAATTGCTTTTTTGGCATAGATTTTATTAAATTTATTTAAAAATTTTTACGGTGTTCACCTGAGGGGTTAGATCATGTGATATTTTTATATGGTAGGTTGTTACAGACACGGTGATACCTAATATGTCTACTTTTTTTTATTTATTTCACTTTAATACAATAATAGCATTTTTGAAACAAAACAAATGATGTTTACATGTCTCCATATTCTGAGAGCTATAGTTTTTTTAATTTTTTGGGAGATTGTCTTATTTAGGGGCTCATTTTTTGTGGGATGAGGTGACTGTTTTATTGGTACCTTTTTGGGGGGAATACACCTTTTTTATCGCTTGGTGTTGCACTTTTTATGATGTAAGGGGAAAAAATTGCTTTTTTTTACTTTTTTTTTTTACGGTGTTTATCAGAAAGAGTGGATCATGTGATATATTTATTGACCCAGTCGTTATGGACGCGGCGATACATAATGTGTTTTTTTTTCTATTTTTCATTATAAAATCTGGGGAAAGGGGCGTTTTTTTTATTTTCTTTTCTTTTTTTAAACTTTTTTTTATTAACCCTTTTTTGCTTTTTTTTTTTAAACTTTATTTCTGTCCCACTCTGGGACTTCAACTTTTGGGGGTCTGATCCCCTTTGCAATGCATTACAATACATCTGTATTGTAATGCATTGCCTGTTAGTGTATTACACAGAGTAAGAAGGCAGGTCCCCATGCCATGCAAGACATTGGGCAGCCTGTGCATGGCATCGGGCTGCCTTGTCACCCATCGGGTCCCTGCCAAAGCAGCGCGGGGACCCGATGGGCTCCCTCACCCGCCGCAAACCATTTCTATGCCGCGGTCAGCACTAACCGTGGCATAGAAGGGGTTAATCTGCCGCCATCGGCTTTTACAGCAATGGCATCGGATATAGCAGGGGCCTGGCTATCAGGGACTGCCGGGCTCCTGCAGTGGTCGGGCGTGCAACGCTCAGGTGGCTGCCAGATCACCACGATGTAATAGTATGTCCAAATGCGGGAAGTCACTTGCCGCCATGATGTGCTATTACGACATGTGTCGGGAAGGGGATAACTCTAACCTTTAACTTCATATCTAACCTTTGCCTATGCTACACCTATAATTTTTGTCTTACATATCATGTCATTATTTAGTAGTGGCTATGCAGGATATTGTAGCTTCATCCTGTTCACTTAAATAGACTGATGCTGCAGTGTCCTGCACTCCTGGTGTGGAGGTAAATGATCCCATTAAACAATGAGGTAGCCCATTAACTTAGAAATTGCTGGCGGCAGGCCTGCACTGACATCGGCACCTTTCGATCTCATTTGTGGGGTGCCGATGGGAGACAGAGGGTGTCTGCTCACTCTGTAACTGTTTACATGCCACGGACGCTATAAAAGGGGTTAAATGGCCCAGATCAGCGCTCCTGTCAGTCCAGGCCGCTAGAGCAGAATGCTCTCATCATGGAGAATCAAGCTTGGCTCTCCTCTGCATGGGAAATCTGTGCAGCCCTAAGGCCCCATTCACATGTCCGCAAGTGTTTTGCGGATCCAGGGATCCGCAAAACATGGACATCGGCGATGTGCGATCCGCAATTTGCGGACCGCACATCACTGGCACTATATAGAAAATGCCTTTTCTTGAAGGACATGTTCTATTTTTTTCAGAAACGCGATTGCGGATCCGCAATTGCGGACCCGGGTGGGACATCGTCTGTCCCCATAGGAATGAATGGGTCCGCAATTCCGTTCCGCAAAATGCGGAACAGAATTGCGGACGTGTGCATGGGGCCTTAGACTGGGACGCTGTAAATAGGCAGCAGCCCAGCCTAAGGCCCCTTTATAGAGTACATAAGTGGTCGCTAAGGGGTTAAGAGAAAAAAGGAGGCCTTGAGAAAGCATCAGAGGATGCAAAACGGTTCGTCGGCTGGTATGACATCTGCTGTGTCCCCCGAGCATCATGTACTTTGTGATTTATAATAAAGGAATGAACTGAAAAGCATTGGTGAGTGGTGGGGGGTAACTTATTTTCTTCTGTTAGGAAAAAAAAGCCTCACTGGTCCAGTGCCGAGGCCCCCATCCCCATTGTTTCCAGTCCACAGCTAACCGGAAGTAATTATGTTCCATCAATGGTCATATACTGTACTAGTCGCCCTATAAGATGCACTGGCCCATAAGATGCATCTAGGTTTTAGAGGAGGACAATACGAAAAAAATATTTTTCATTAGGTTAGACCTCAGTTCAGACCCCAATGTAAATTACCCCAATCATACCTCAGATCAGACCCCCAATGTTAATAAGACCTCAGATCATACCTCAGCTCAGAGCCCAATGTAAATGACCCCCAGTCAGACCTCAGATCAGACCCCCAATGTTAATAAGACCTGAGATTAGACCTCAGCTAAGGCCCCAACGTGAATGACCCCCAATCAGACCTTAGATAAGAGCCCTAATATAAATAAGACCCCCCCATTCAGACCTCAGATCGGACCCCCCTGTCTCAAATCAGACCCCATGCCTCAGATCAGACCCCCATGCCTCTGATCAGACTCATACCTCAGATCAGACCCTCATGCCTCAGAGCAAATAAAGTAAAAAAAAAAATCAACTTACCTCTCCTGTTCTGGACGCCGCCGCTCCTAGGATCCAGCTCACTGCCATGCGCTGTGCTGTGACCCAACATGCACAACGTGAGGTCACAGAGCGTCCTCAAGCAGTACGCAGCCACAGCACAGCAAGTGGCCGAGGATGAGGAAGGAGTGAGTACAGAGCCAGTACTAATGAGTGCTTCCATAATGAAAAAAAGTGTGCCTTATAGGGCAAAAAATACTGTAACTGCTGCAACCAATTACTGGCCTCAATGGCAACACATCCCCCAAGTGGCATGTGAATGCAGAGGCTCAGACGAAACATGACTGTAGAGGACACATCACTGCTGTGGCCACAGATTGGCTGCAGTGGTCATAGTAAAGGAAATAATAGTTTATAGCAACAATGCTGAATAGATCACTAAGCTCTCTCAACTTAGAAAGGACCAAGTTAACCACCTCAGCCCCCCTAGCTTAAACACCCTTAATGACCAGGCCACTTTTTACAATTCTGCACTACACTACTTTCACCGTTTATTGCTCCGTCATACAACTTACCACCCAAATGAATTTTACCTCCTTTTCTTCTCACTAATAGAGCTTTCATTTGGTGGTATTTGATTGTTGCTGACATTTTTACTTTTTTTGCTATTAATAAAAATTTAACAACATTTTTGCAAAAAAAATGACATTTTTCACTTTCTGTTGTAAAATTTTTCAAAAAAAACTACATTTCTATATAAATTTTTCTCTAAATTTATTGTTCTACATGTCTTTGATAAAAAAAAATCCAATAAGTGTATATTTATTGGTTTGGGTAAAAGTTATAGCGTTTACAAACTATGGTGCAAAAAAGTGAATTTCGGCATTTTGAAGCAGCTCTGCCTTTCTGAGCACCTGTCATGTTTCTTCAGTTGCTAGAATGTCAGGATAGTATAAATACCCCCCAAATGACACCATTTTAGATAGAAGACACCCCAAAGTATTCGCGGAGGGGCATGGTGAGTTCATGTATTATTTCATTTTTTTTCACAAGTTAGCGGAAAATGACACTTTCTGAGGAAAATAAATAAAGTTTCCATTTCTGTTAACTTCTGGCAAAAAAAAAAAAAATCTCAGACGGACTCACTATGCCCCTCAGTGAATACCTTGGGGTGTCTACATTTCAAAATGGGGTCATTTGTGGGGTGTGTTTACTGTTCTGGCATTTTAGGCGGGGCTAAATTGTGAGCAGCCATATAAAACCTAAAGGTACTCGTTGGAATTTGGGCCCCTTTGCGCAAAAAAGTGTCACACATGTGGTATCGCCGTACTCAGAAGAAGTAGGGCAATGTGTTTTGGGGTGTATTTTTACATATACCCATGTTGGGTGAGAGAAATATCTCTGTAAATTGACAACTTTGTATAAAAAAATTTAAAAAGTTGTCGTTTACAGCGATATTTCTCACACAAAGTATGGGTAATATATAAAAATACACCCCAAAACACATTGCCCTACTTCTCCTGAGTAGGGCGATACCACATGTGTGCCATGAACTCACCATACCCCTCACGGAATACCTTGGGGTGTCTTCTTTCTAAAATGGGGTCACATGTGAGGTGTTTGTACTGCCCTGGCATTTTAGGGTATCCGCAATCATTACCTGTATGACCAGCATTAGGAGTTTCTGCGATTCTCCTTATATTGAGCATACGGGTAATGAGATTTTTTTTTCCGTTCAGCCTCTGGGCTGAAAAAAAATATAAAAATGAACGGCACAGATTTTTTCATTCGCATCGATCAATGTGGATGAAAAAATCTCTGCCAAAATCAGTGACTGCAGTGCGGTGGGCTGGGCGCTAACTACCTAACAAGTAGCTAACTAACTGGCGGTGATAAGGGACCCTTATGCCCCATTCACACGTCCACAATTCTGTTTGCGGAACGGAATTGCGGACCCATTCATTTCTATGGGGACAGACTTTATCCCGCTCGGATCCGGAATTACGGATCCGCGCTTCCGGGTCTGCACTTCCGTTCCGCAAAAATATAGAACATGTCCTATTATGTCCTATAAAAAGCATTTTGTATATAGTTCTGGCAATGTGCGGATCTGCAAAATGCGGAAAGCACATTGCCGGTGTCCGTGTTTTGAGGATCTGCGGATCTGTGGATCAGATCCGCGGATCCGTGGATCCACGGATCCGCAAAACACATATGGACGTCTGAATGGAGCCTTACAAGGGGTGTGATCAATGACAGGGGGGTGATCAGGGAATCTAGATGGGGTGATCAAGGGGTTAACAAGGGGTTAATAAGTGAGGGGGGTTAGTGTAGCATTTGGTGCAACTTTACATAGCTACCTGGTCCTCTGGTGGTCGATCCCAGAAAATGGGACCACCAGAGGACCAGGTAGCAGGTATATCAGACGCTGTTAACAAAACAGCGTCTGATATACCTGTTTGATGCGATTTATTTTGCATCTACAGCCTGCCAGCGATTGATCATCGCTGGCAGGCTGTAGTAGAACTCCTAAGATGCGTGGCACTGTGAACGCGCGCGTTCACAGGAAGTCTCGCGTCTCGCGAAATGACGCACCGACGCGTCAACCCAGAACTACAGGACCGCCCGCCGGACGCATCTGTGCGTTAGGCGGTCCTGTAGTGGTTAAAGAAGATGAGAAAGATATTCAACAAGAAACCAAAGTGCAACCAGTCTTAAATTTTCAGACCACTACAGCTTTCAAGCAACTGAATACTGCATTTCTGGTATATTCCACAAGGGTGCACCAAATGCATTCATTTCTAAATTGAGTCTGTCACCTACTTCAGGCAGCCCTCTCTGCGATCAGCATGCAGAAATGAAAGGCACAATTCTTTTAAGTGCGGCTCATTTATGTTGAAATGTACTGGTTAAACTGACAGTTTTACGTATATTTGAGATGAGATTGACATATTTCTCCTTATGCCAACTATGGGGGGTTCATTTATTAAGCTATATTAGGCATATTTCAGGAGCAGATTGGGGTGCAACAGCTAGCTCTCCCTGCTCACGCCAGGTCTAAAAAAGTGGGCATTGGCGGGGGCGGGCTGGCAGGCCCGTCTCATTTACCAATTTCTATGCCTGTTTCAGGCTTAGAAAAAGGTCTAAATGTAAGACAGCTTGGAAGCTGTCTTACATTTAGAACTGGTGCAGGATCTGCCGAAGTTATGAAGAAGCAACCACGAACTTAGGGCTTTATTAAGACTGGCCTCTAAAAAAAAGGGTCTTAATAAATGTGTCACTATAAACGGGTTTAAAGGGGTTTTCTGAGATTTTACTACTAATGACCTACCTTTAGGATAGATCATCAGTATCTGATCAGTCCGACCCCTGGGACCCCCGCCGATCAGCTGTTACAAAAGGAAGCGGCACTCGCAGTAGCACTACGGCCTTCTCTGAGCTTTACCTAGGCCAGTGATGACACATTCATCAGTCATATGGCCTAGGCGCAGCTTAGCCCCATTGAAGTGAATAGGGCTGAGAGCGATACCAAGCACTGCCACTATACACTGTTAAGTTTTCCAAGATATTACAACTGATGACCTATCCTCAGGATAGGTAATCAGTAAATGATCAGCGGGGGCCTGATCAGCTGTTTGAGAAGGCATTTGCACTCCTGTGTTTGGTATTGTGCTCAGCTCCATTCACTTGAATGGGGCTGAGCTGGGCCTAGGCCACGTGAACGTTGAGCGTGTCATCACTGGCCTAGGAAAAGCTTAGAGAAGGCTGCAGTGCTACTGCGAGTGCTGCTGTCTTCTCGAACAGCTAATTGGCGGGGGTCCCGTTTTTGTCGGAGCCTCACCGATCAGATACTGATAACCTCCTCTGAAGATAGGCGATCAGTATTAAAGTCTCAGAAAACCTCTTTAATACCATATAATGCATTAACTTAGGCCGCTTTTAGACAGGTACTCTATATGAGTGCTTTATTTCTCCCGTATTATGGACCCAACACCTGAACCTCCTGCACTTCATCAGAAAATGAATTGAGCTCTATAACTCTGGTTCTGATGAACAGCAGGAGGTCCAGGTACTGCATCCATAATATTGGCACGAATAATCCCCTGTATTACACTCGTCGGAAAAGCGACTAAATACTGAATTGAAAATACTCATTTATAGTGACAGTCAATAAGTGAAAATGTCTTTTTTGACTGATAAAAATAATTTCTATCTGTCAGTGATTTTTTTTAGATTCTTCTCTAGTAATAAACCTTATCACTATTACTGTAGCATGTAATGGGTATCGCTGGAGAAGTGGTTTGGATATTTTACTCTAAAGATTAGATATGGACAGGATAAAAACAGTGTAAACTGTAAACTTTATTGATGGTTGTTTGTGGTGTGTTTGGTCCTGTGATACTGTACGTACACTGGTAAACATCTGGGTCATGGCGTCAAAAAACAATCTAATTAGACACAGAGAGGTGTTTAGAGGAACAAGTACTCATCTCCTTTTCTGGAAATAAGAACCTCCATATGTGACAGTCACAGAGCAAGTATGCTCTCTGATTGATGGGGGTGATTGATAACATGAACAGAAGTCCATGTTACCTTCCCCCTGGGGTCATGTACAGTTATACAGAGAAAGAGGAGGATCCGTGTCTCTACTCCTGCACCTGTCAAACTAGCCCCCACTGCTCCTGTCCTCCTTCAGGCTGGCTGAGATCACACATCTGGCTTTGAAATAAGACCAGGATATCAATGTTAGCTGCTCTACATCGGGAGATACAGCCATTAGAAATCGGGTCGTGAGTGAGAGCTGCAGGTGTATGCGGCTCTCACTGGGACCTGTTTATAACTATATTGTAACTTTCAATATATTGCAGCTTCACAGATCCACGATCTTGGTCTTGTTTTATTGTAAAAAAGTCCTTGTCCTCATCATCTTGTGGTGTGTATAATAGCCTTGGAACCATAATTTTAGACTTTTAGTTTTAAGCATATTCAGTACATTGAAAGAACTGCAGAAGTCAGATTATTTCACACGCAATAGTTGTGTGATGGTTGTCACATTCTTAGACATTCCACAGTGCCTTTCCCCTTAACAAACATGGTGGTCAGAATACACAACTTCCTTTTCCCAGTAGAAAAACCTGAATCTAAACAATGCTAAAGACCCAATGTTTGTGTTCCGCTGTCTACAGTTGTGTTGGTCACAAAGCTTTTTGAGCTAGTGCATTATTATCTCAAAATACATTTGCTTTGATTTGTTATCTTTTTAAGGTTAGGAAGTCAATTTGCTGTTAAGAGTGAGACCATTTGCAGAATAACTCATTACTTTTTGGCTGCTACTGATCACCCAGCCTTCAAATAGGAAACCCCCCTGTATGTGTTATGCCAAGAAAAATGTGCATACAGATGGCTATGTGTGGACCTTTAGCCTAATCACTGACTACTAGCAGTCAGGATGCAAATTTAATGATATCAATGTTTTTCTATGATTAAGTAGGGAAAAGCAGGAGTGGAGACTAGTTTAATCATATCTCTGCAGTGTTGACCAATGTTATCTCATCTTATTGTTATGTGTCACGTTTCAGGCTTTTGTTTTCAAACATTTGTAAAGATGGTGATTTGCGAGCTGCTTCAGAAGAAGAGGGGAATATGGAGAGGAATAACACAACTGAAAAGTCAGTCTACACAAAGGGCGTGTTTGTAGTCTGTAACCATGGAGACAAGTAGATCTATTTCTAATCTGTAAAACACCAAGTTGCCTATAAGCCCTTATTCACACAGTCAGTGTTTTGGTCAGTGATTTCCATCAGTGATTTTGAGCCAAAACCAGGTGCGGCTCTAAACACAGAACAGGTGCAAATCTTTCCCTTATACCTTATGTCTGTGGATGCTCCACTCCTGGGTTTGGCTCAAAATCACTGATGGAAATCACTGACAAAACACTGACATGTGAATAAGGCATAAAGCATGCTTGTACAGAGCTTCTGTACAAATGCAGCATTAAGTGGTGATTATAAATCCACCATATATGCCATTTTATTATTAGAATTTAGCATTTTAGCACTACTGAATTAAAATATTTGAAATGCTCTTAGTCTTTTCATGAGGTCTACTTACCCAATAGATTCTACAATGCCAGTTTATAGGAAACGGTACCCTGGTAAGGGCTTGTTCACATCACCGTTATGTATTCCGTTATGGCTGTAGGCAGGACTTTGTTTTCCGTCCAGCATAACGGAAACCAGACAAATCCGTTATGCTTGCCCATATACTTCTATTATGACGAATCAAAACAGAATTCCTCTAAAGGTTTCCGTTTTGATTCCCATCTTATGAATTCCATTATAACCATGTTATAAAGGAAAGTCATAACGGAATGCAGAACGGTAATGTGAACAGGCCCTAAGCTCGCAACACAGGCTCATTATTGGTAGGATTTTTCACATACACTATATAAAAAGACACATATGCATGTTTTTCTCAATATCTGACATGAAATCAGAATAAACCTTTACTGTTTTTGGTCAATTAGGATTACCATAGTTATTATTATTTGCCAAAAGCCAGAATAATCAGAGAGAGAATGTTTTAAGGCATTTTTATTACTTTCTGCAATGTCAAAAGTTTACATACACTAAGATTACTATGCCTTTAAACAATTCTGGACTGCCCATATGATGATGTCATGTGTTTGGAAGCTTCTGTTAGGTTTGTTGGCAACATCTGAGCTAGGCTACTTTCACACTCGCATTTTGTGCGGATCTGTCATGGAGGGATCCGTTCAGATAATACAACCGTCTGCATCTGTTCAGAACGGATCCGTTTGTATTATCTTTAAAATAGCCAAGACGGATCCATCTTGAACACCATTGAACGTCAATGGGGGATGGATCCTTTTTCTATTGTGCCAGATTGTGTCAGTGAAAACGGATCCGTCCCCATTGACTTACAATGTGTGGGAATATCCAGCCATCATACCGCTCAGGTAGGAGACGGGTTCTGAGTCCCAGAGATGAACGTGCTTTGGTCCGACATGTGCATATCAACCCACGAACAAAAGCAAAAGATCTTGTGAAGTATCCTAGACTACACTCTATCCTGCACTCTTTGAACGCTTTGTCACTTACTCTTTGTATAAACAGGGTCTGTTATCTAGGATTTACGAGAAACTTAATGCGGCCCCATAAGAAAATAAATTACTATATCTGAAAGCATGGGAGGAGGACATGGGTGTGGAATATACAATATCTAGATGGTACCAGAGCTCTCAGACTCTTACCAGGGTATCATGGCAAACCACACTGGCAGAAACATCGATAAAGGTATTACATAGGACCTATATCAGTGATGGGGAACCTTTTACAGACTGAGTGCCCAAACTGCAACCCAAAAGCCACTTATTTATCCCAAAGTGCCAACATGGCAAGTTAACCTGAATACTACAGTCCAATATAGTATATCTTCCGTGTACTTTATCATTAGTTATAATAGCCTGCCTACATTCAGTATGCTGCCTGTGCCGCTCATACTGCGCCCTGCACTGATGAATGGCAGGAAAGGTCAAAGGCATATTGGTACACCATAGACTTTTTCCAGGGTGCGGGTGCCCACAGAGAGGGCTCTGAGTGCTGCCTCTGGCACCTGTGACATAGGTTTGCCACCACTGACCTATATGGTCCCAGCTAGATTACATTGTATATATCCAAAGGTTTGCTCTAGATGCTTCCGTGGTTGTGACGGGGAGGGCACAATGTTCCATACTTGGTGGGCCTGTCCGACAGTATGGAGGTTTTGGAGCAGAATTAGCACCCTATTATCCTCAGTGCTGGGATGTTCTTACCCCACATCCTTACTTTTCTGCCTTTTGGGGGACAAACCCTCTTAGTTAACATATGCCAGATTTAAGCTATCAGAATATATACTTTTGGCAGCAAAATTCATGTTGCCTTCAAGTGTCAATCGGTCTCACTTAGTTATCAGGCGGTATTGGATAGAATCAATAGTATATTACTATATGAAAGGCTCACAGCCATTCGTACAGACACATTTGCTGCCTTTGAAAAGTTCTGGGAGCCCTGACTGTCCTCCTCCTATTCCACTGACTTATGCTACTGTATTACTCTATAGATAACTTTCATACCTGAGGTGATAAATCATCATTCAACTTTGCTGACTCTGACCGGCGATGTTCATGTTTATGTAACCACAATGTTTTTAATGTACTCATGTCTGTACTCCATTTGAATATTTTTGTCTTTTGTTCTTTTATTGTCTTCATACTTATATATTTGTATGTTTCACTGCTTTAAAATTCCAATAAATAATCTTTGAAACTAAAAGCAAAAGACCTTGTAAAGATGATGGCGGAAGCTGGTAAGATTGTGTCAATATCCACAGTAAAACAAGTACTGTATCAACATGGGCTGAAAGGCCACTCTGCCAGGAAGAAGCCATTACTCCAAAAGAAACATAAAAAAGTCAGATTAATATTTTCAAATGCACACAGGAACAAAGACCTACATTTTTGGAGACATGTCCTGTGGTCTGACGAAACTAAAATTAAACTTTTTGGCCATAATGCCCATTGTTACGTTTGGAAGAAAAAGGGAGTCGCTTGGAAGCCTAAGAACACCATCCCAACTGTGAAACACGGGGTGGCAGCATCATGTTGTGGGGTTGTTTTGCTGCAGGAGGGACTGGTGCACTTCACAAAAAAGATGGCGTCATGAGGAAAGAAGATGATGTGGAAATACTGAAGCAGCATCTCAAGACATCAGCCAGAAAGTTAAAGCTTGTGTGGAAATGGGTCTTCCAAATGGACAATGACCCGAAGCATACTGCCAAACTGGTTACAAAGTGGCTTAAGGATAACAAAGTCAATGTTTTGGAGCAGCCATCACAAAGCCCTGTTCTCAGGCCTATTGGAAATTTATGGGCAAAGCTGAAAAGGCAGGTGCGAGCAAGGCGACTAACAAACATGGCTCAGTTACACCAGTTTTGTCAGGAGGAATGGGCCCAAATTCTGACCAACTATTGTAAGAAGCTTGTGAAAGGATATCCAAAACGTTTGACCCCAGTCATACAGTTTAAGGGTGATGGTACCAAATATTAGTGAAATGTATGTGAACTTTTCACTTTGCAGAAAGTAATAAAGATGCTTTAAATAATTCTCTCTCTCTCTCATTATTCTGGCATTTGGCAAATAATAATAATCATGGTAATCATAATTGACCAAAAACAGGAAAGGTTTACTCTGATTTCATGTCAGATATTGAGAAAAACATGCATATATGTCTTTTTATATAGTGTATGTAAACTTCTGCTTTCAACTGTATGTATACACACCTGCCATAACTAGAGTTGAGCGAACACCTGGATGTTCGGGTTCGAGAAGTTTGGCCGAACTTCCCGAAAATGTTCGGGTTCGGGATCCGAACTCGACCCGAACTTCATCCCGAACCCCATTGAAGTCAATGGGGACCCGAACTTTTGGGCACTAAAAAGGCTGTAAAATAGTCCAGGAAAGGGCTAGAGGGTTGCAAAAGGCAGCAAAATGTAGGGAAATCCCCTGCAAACAAATGTGGATAGGGAAATGAATAAAAATAAATAAAAATTAAGCAATATCAATTGGAGAGAGTTCCCATACAGAGAATCAGGCTTCAAGTCACCCAGCAATGGAGAAGGCCACTTTTAGTTATTTAGGCCCCAACCCGGACAGAGGTCGCATAGCAGAGAATCAGGCGTCATGTCACCCACCAATGGAGAAGGCCACTTTTAGATAATTAGGCCCCTGGCACCCAGACGGAGGAGAGAGGTTGCATAGCAGAGAATCAGGTTTCATGTCACCCAGCAATAGAGAAGGCCAATTCCAGATATTTAGCCCACGGCACCCAGACAGAGGACAGAGGTCGCATAGCAGAGAATCAGGCTTCATGTCACCCACCACTGGAACACGCAGTGCGTGCTGCAGCTGAAACTCCACTATGGCCTGCTGCTGCTCGCGCAGTCTCTCCAGCATGTGCAAGGTGGAGTTCCACCTGGTGGGCACGTCACATATGAGGCGGTGAGCGAAAAGGCCGAAGTTACGCTGTAGCGCAGATAGGCGAGCAGCGGCAGGATGTGAACGTCGGAAGCGCGCACAGACGGCCCGCACTTTATGCAGCAGCTCTGACATGTCGGGGTAGTTGTGAATGAACTTCTGCACCACCAAATTCAGCACATGCGCCAGGCAAGGGATGTGCATCAAACTGGCTAGTCCCAGAGCTGCGACGAGATTTCGCCCATTATCGCACACCACCAGGTCAGGCTTGCGGCCCACCAGCAGCAACCACTAGCGCCTGTACTTGACTAGCGCCTGTACTTGCTCACGCCTTACCATCCTTAGAACGGCATTGGGCCCCACCAAATATCGCTGTAAATTCTGGCGGGTAATGGAACCTGAGGTAGTTGGTTCACTAGGACGTGTGGTTGTGGCAGAATGGACACGTCCTCTCCCAGCACTAGAGGGTCCACTAACACCACCGCATCCGTGTCCCTTTTGTAGATGTTTTCCTCATTGTTACCGTTCACCAAGCACCACAATAAGAAAAAAAAATATTTGGCCCAATGTATTGTTTTCAAATTCAGGCCTTATTTTACAGGCACCTAATACTATTTGCCTATTTATTTATGTACCGTATTACACTAATCCAGGCACAGCAGTAACCACTGATTTAGGGGAATATCAACTGTAGGCCTAGTATTTAGGCCCTGGATGAAAGGTATCCTTTTATGGACAGATTTGCACTTGGAGATGCACAGTAGCGTGTGAAAAAATATGTAGGATTATGCCTTCAGCAATTGTATTTTAACAGTTTGTGTAATATACCCTTTAACGGACAGAAATACACTTGGAGAAGCACGGTAGCGTGTAAAGTTGTTAAGGATGACCCTCTCAGCACTTGTATATACACCTTGAGTGTAATATACCCTTTTACGGACAGAAATACACTATGAGATGCACAATAGTGCGTGCAGATTTACAGGATTATGCTTTCAGCAATTGTGATGTAACACTTTTTGTAATATACCCTTTTACGAAAAAAAATATACTTGGAGATGCACGCTGAGTGTAATATACCCTTTTACTGACAGATTAACACTTGGCCTGCAACAGATGAAACACCAGATTAAGGGTATTACTATATTGGCAAGTAAATTTCACCACAGAACAAAATCTATCCTTTCACGGACACTATGAAAATTATCCAGTCACAGCTGGAACACCAGATTTACTGTATTTATATTTTTGCAATTGTATTTCACCCAAGAACAAAATCTATCCTTTGACAGACACTATGAAAATTATCCAGTCACAGCTGGAACATCCAATTCAGGGTATTGCTATATTGGCAATTGAATTTCACCCCAGAACAAAATCTATCCTTTGACGGGTATTATTAAAATTGTTCAGTCAAAGCTGGAACACTAGATTTACTGTATTTATATTTTTCAACTGTATTTCACCCCAGAACAAAATCTATCCTTTGACGGACACTATGAAAATTATCCAGTCACAGCTGGAACACCAGATTCAGGGTATTGCTATATTGGCAATTGAATTTCACCCCAGAACAAAATCTATCCTTTGACGGATACTATTAAACCTGTTCAGTCACAGCTGGAACACCAGATTTACGGTATTACTATTTTTGCAATTGAATTTCACCCCAGAAAAATAAAATATATTCTTTGCCAGACAGTATTACACTTGGCTAGCCACAGCTGGAACACCAGATTTTGGCGATTGCTATTTTTGGAAGTGACTTTCACCCCTCAATAAAATATAGAAAATTCTATCCTGAGTTTCTAGGGGTGACAATAAGCACAGCCGAGCCCCTGATGTAGGATATAGCAAAAAAAAAAACTACTATTGATGGATTAATGGACTTAGTGGCAGCTTGTGCTGGTGCACCACAAGACACAAATTGGCCGCCGCCGATCACCCCAGTAAAAAGTGACAGAAAAAGCTCTGGCCAGCCTAAAAACAGTGAGCAATTAACTAGCAGAAGTTGAATGATTCTAAGCTGTAGATCGATCACTTCATTAAGTGTTTTGGCTGAGTTAATCCCTTCCTAATCTCGCCCTAACACAGCAGCTGCATCCTCTCCCTACACTAATCAGAGCAGAGTGACGTGCGGCGCTACGTGTCTCCAGCTTAAATAGAGGCTGGGTCACATGCTGCACTTGGCCAATCACAGCCATGCCAATAGTAGGCATGGCTGTGACGGCCTCTTGGGGCAAGTAGTATGACGCATGTTGATTGGTTGCTTTCAAAATGCGCCATAAAAATCGACGAACAACGAACCTGAACTCAAACTTTTACGTAAATGTTCGGGTTCGGGTCCGTGAACTATCCAGTTCGGGTTCGCTCATCCGTAGCCATGACCTTAAACATCGTGTAGGCCTAACCTGTGCCACCAAAACAGCTCTAACTCATCAAGGCACAGACGTAAGACTTCTGAAGGTTTCATCAGGTCTTTGGCTCCATGATGTTAGCAGCAAATTCTGTATGTTGCGCAGTAGAGCCTCTGTAGATCAGACGAGCATCAGCGAGCCTTTGCTTCGCATGACCATGTTATCTGTTCACTCATGGTACTTCTTTGGACCATGTTTGGTAGGTACTACTAACCACTAGCCATCACAAATAGGCTGTTGTTACTCAAGTCCTTACACTTGCCTATTTTCCTGCTTCCAACACATCAACTATACTGCCTAATATAGCTCACCCCTGTATAAATGCCATTGTAGCAAGTCAGTAATAGTGTTGATCACGAATTTTCGAATTGCGAATTTTAATTGCGAATATCAGCACTTCGAGAATTCGCGAATATTTAGAATATCGCAAAATATATTCGCAATCGCGAATATTCGCTTTTTGCGAATTTTTTATATGCAAATTTTCGCATGCAAGAAAATAATGTCATTATTTTCTTGTTCGCGAAAATTCGCATAAAAAATTCGCATAAATTAGCATAAAATTCGCATAAGCTGGTATTTAAAAGGTATCTTAAATGCCAGTTTATGCGAATTTTTATGCTAATTTATGCGAATTTTTATGCTGATTTATGCAAATTTTTTATGCAAATTTTCACGAACAAGAAAAAAATGTCTGGAGATTACGAATTTGCGAATTTTCGAATATATGGCGAATATTCGCCCAAATATTCGCGAAATATCGCAAATTCGAATATTGCCCCTGCCGCTCATCACTAGTCAGTAAATGTTATGCACTTTACATCTCAGCGATTTTCTGATTTTACATTTTTGTTTTTTACTCCCTGCCTTCTTGAGACATATTTTTTAACTTTTTCTTCCACATAGCCATATGAGGGCTTGTTTTTTGCAGGACTTTCTAATGGCATAATTTAATATTGCATAGGATGTAGTGGGAAACTGGGGGAAAAAACTCCAATTGAAGTGGAATTGGAAAAAAATGCAATTATGCCACAGTTTTATGTGTTTTGTTTTTATAGTGTTCTCTATGTTGTAAAACGGACTTGTGTCCTTCATTCTCCTGGTCAGTACGATTACAGCAATACCACATATGTTTAGTTTTTCTTGTGTTTTAATACCGAAAGAAAAAATTGCTTTTTGTTTTTATCGCCATATTCTGACCCACATAACTTTTTTATAGTTACATCTACACAGCGGTGTGGAGGCTCATTTTGTGTGGGGCAATCTATACTTTTGAACACTTTTTTTAATTTATTTTTTGGGAGAGAAGAAGCGATCAAAAAAACGGCAAATTGGCCATTTAGATTTTTTTTTTTTCTGTTACCATTCACCGTCTGGGATTTAATAAAAATATATTTTAATAGTACGGGCAATTTTGGACCCGGCAATGCCTAGGATCTATATTTTTTAATTATTTGTTTACTTTTCATTTTAGGAAAAGGGGATGATTTAAACTTTTATATTTTTTAGTTTTAAAAACTTTTGTTTACTTTTTGAAGTCACCTTAAATGACTATAACAGGCATTCACTGTATTGAAATTTGTATAAAGTAATGGAATTTTACCCATTACAATATACAAGGATCGGTATATTCCAATGTAGTGCTGCCACCTGCTAGCCTACATTGGAATAAAGCTGTAAAGGGCATCAGAGACAATGTACAGCTCCCCCGTTTGTGGCCTGGTGGTGCTGTTCCAGACCCAAAGTGCAGCATTTCCAGGTTTTGCGCTCTTAGATGCCATGGTCACATTTGACCACAGCATCTTAGGCAAGAATGCCATCCAGAATTTTTCTTTTTTCTGGACAACTTATCCCAAAATCACAGACAGTCAATATTTTTTTATGGACCAATTGGAAAACCATAATGATTGATAAAGATAAGGTTGTAGGCTTTCTTGAGGAGGTGGGATTTAAGGTTGCTTTTGAAGATTTGGATGGTAGGAAGAGTCTGGTGCTTAGGTGTTGTGAGTTCCAGAGTATGGAGGATGCATTAGAGAATGTGTGTAGGGAGGTACCAGGAGATTAGGTCTGAGATGTAATGAGGGGAGTGGTTACCATTTTATGTCTTTAATATTTTTAAATTTGCTGTGCGATGGGTAGCAAGTGATAGAAAGGCTTCAGAGGTGGGAATGGCCTGGATTTGCAGTTTGAATCACAGAGTGGAATCAATAGTTACTTCAAGGCAGCGGGCTTGTGAGAATGGGGGTAGTTTGGAACCATTAATCATGTTTGATCATTCTGGTTGAGGGCTGACTAATAAGGGGGTAAAATGATGAATTCAGTTTTCTCCATACTGACTCCTCAAAACACAGTGAGGAGAGGTGCAATTTGGAGAGTAGGCTAGAAGCTTTTCATCAGTGATGGTGGACAAGCAGAATGTAGAGAAAGAGCACTGAGTACTTGTATAGAGGGCTGCAGGGGCTGTAGGTTGAGACTTCCTCTAAAGTAGTCTTGTTTTTGAAATAAGAGGCAAAGCCCTCAACTGAGTTGAGAGATGTTGGAGGGAGGACCAGAGAATGGAGTAGGGAGTTAAAAGTATTGTTAGAGTTTCTGACAAAAAAGAAGTTAGAGTACTGAAGTAGTTTTGTTTTGAAGAAGTGCAGACTTGAAACTGAGAACTGCTTATTTGTATGTCATAAAGTTTTCAATGGAGTGGGTATATAGTATTCTATATAGTAATGTTTGTAAGATTGATAGAATGTTGAAGTGGTTGGAACCAATGAATGTATATTAGGAATAAGTTGCAGAAATATTTAAACCCCTATAAGTTTGACAAGTTTTCTGTCAAGTCCCTCAAATAATTTCTTTTGTTTTAATGGTCAGTTGTCGAAAAAAATTAACACGGGTAATAAAGAAAACTTACAGCATAAAAAGCAGTATGTTTTCTGACAGTTTTTTAAAAAAAGTAGTTTACTTATTCTAGCTGTCAGTAATGTTACTAATGTTCCTCATTGCCATCTAACAATGTATAAGTAGCGTTCAGTGAAGACCACATTTATTGTCCAAGATATTTAGGGTATATTGTATTTTCATGTTGTCATTTGTGATTTTTGGCATTTTCCATTACACATTTTGATGCCTTTGTTTATCATCAGTGTTTCCTATATTTTATTAACTTTCTGGGGTCACCGCTATCTAACAGAAATTACAGAATGTTCTACAGATTTCCCCACAAAAGGAAAACAACAGCGTCCCATAGCGCATTTTATGGAGCATTTCCAGCAGAAGGTCATCCTGATAGATATTCTCTTTATTGGCTAACTACCAATTATAAGTAAAACTTATTTGCATAAGAACTAATCAAAAGTAGCTTGGAATAACATAAGTTCCTTTGTCTTAAAGTGAGTTAAAGTCTTAAGTCAGATTCAATTTTTATCAGGGTGAGTTTAAGGATTTCATAAAAGATGGAAGCTGGGGAAGAAAGTCTTCTATTGCGCTTGTACTGTATGTCAGATTTAAAATCTGGGTTGATAAACTTGGACGCTCATGTTTTGTATTCTGAAGCATGTTATTTTAAAAAGTTTATCTTTCTACATGATATACAGGTATTAGAGGAGCAGCGTCCATTGGTGTTCCTTTATTTCTTTATTTTAATTCCGTGTAAAAATGTGTAATTCTTTGATATTCTTATAGAAATCTTTAATTTTCCTCTTCAGTCATGTTCTTTTCTGCTACTACAGCTTGCTTTCATTGAATGATACTGAGATACAAAACCCAAGACACAGCCTAAGAACTAAGAGGGCTCTTTTTGGGGCAATTAAAAAAAAACATAAAAAAATCTACATACAGGATGATGACAAAACAATGGTCAAAAATTATAGCCTTGAAATTCCTAACTGAGAGAACACAAATTTATTAACATGAAAAGACACACTATGGGGAACACTTATTAAGACCAGCATTTAAAACGCCGGTCTTTATAAAGGCCCATAGCTGAGGGTGGATCTGCCGAAGATATGAAGAGGCGCAGGCCTCTCCATAACTTTGGCGCACCAGCGACACTTCTAAATGTACCACAGCTTCTTTACTAAAACAGCCGTAGAAAATGGTGAGTGAGACTAGGCTGCCAGCTCGTCCCCATCCCCATCCATGCCACACCTGCAATTTTAGAACTGGTATGAGCAGGGCGAAGTTGCAGATACGGCACGACTTACCGTTGCGCCACCATCTGTGCCTGAAATACGCCTAATTTAGGTGTATTTCAGAATAATAAATGACCCCTTATATATCCAAGTTTTACCTATACACTACAAATGTTCAAAATGAGCTCCACTGGTGACATGGCAATAGTCTAAGCGGTAGGGGGCGTGGCCTGGACGCGAATGGCGCTGGCCGCTTAACTGAGTTGCTCCGCACCAGACTTTTCACTGCGGCTCACAGAAGACGCCTGAGTCCGTCATACCTATCATCCCTAGAACCGGGCACAACGTAGCCATGGGCAAGCTGCGAAAGAGGCAAGCTCCGAAACGCTTGACGGAGTTTTTCGCCAGAACATCGACGCCGGAACACGGGAGTTCCCAACTGCAGCCACAGGCCGCAGCCTCGCCGGAGCAGCCTCCCGGTGATTCCTCGCCGGCGCATCTACCTCAAACATCGGGCAATAACTCACTACCGCTCACGGAGGGGGCGATGCAAACTATGATGTCCGCACTACGCACCTCCCTGAAAGATGACTTGGCGAGTCTGGTGAGAGAATTCCGGCGCGAACTCCAGGGCCTGGGTGAACGTACTTCCCACGTCGAGTCTAAAATGGCGGAATTCGCTCTCTCCCACAACTCACTGATTGATGCGCATGAAGCGCTGGAGGAAGAGTTGGGGGCAATTCGGAGCAAGATGCAGGACATGGAGGACCGTCACCGGCGAAACAATGTACGGCTGAGGGGTGTACCGGAGACGGTGGACTCTGAGGCCCTAGAGCCTCTCCTCAAGTCCCTTCTGAAGGATGCCATGCCTACAGTGTCGGACCGAGACATTCTGATAGACAGGATACATCGTATTCCGAAACCCAAAGGCCTGGATGCCTCAGTTCCCAGAGATGTGATCGCCAGGATTCACTTCTATCAAACTAAGGATCTCTTCCTGCGGGCGCTCCGAGTTAACCCTATGCCTACGCCTGCTTTCCAGGGCATTCCAGTGTACCCGGATCTGTCTGCGGCAACGCTAGCGAAAAGGAGAGAGTTCGCACAAGTCACCAGGATCCTGAGGGAGCAGCAAGTTAAATACCGGTGGGGCTTCCCTATCAAGCTCCTAATTTCCCGGGATGGAAAAACCTACGTTTGTACCTCGCCGTTTGAAGCGGCACAGCAGCTATATGCTTGGGGAATGACCCCTAAACCTCCGTCCATCGGCAAGGATCCCCAAGGGGGCATGGACAGAATTTCTCCGGACTGGGATGTTGCATGAACACCACCTTCATCAGGCTAGTTCTTCTTCTTTTATGTCTGGTGCTGAGTTACGTCAGTGACTTTGGTTGATATACCTTTCTTCCCCACTAATGGTCTGCTTCTTTCGGTGGGGTCGGGTTAGGCCCCGGAGCAGACGTTGGGTATATCGGTTCACTGATCTAATGTTAATGGTTGTAAACCGTTCAGTTTTTGTTTTATTTTCCTTATGTTTTTGTTATTTTCTTTCATGTTATTCCCTTGGATATGATGTGAATCTCTTAAAAGTGACATTAGGGAAACTGGAGGGCATTGGTTACGAGATAAGGAGGGGCAAGGTACCTGCAGTTCTAGTACATAGGTCAATATGGGGTTAAAACTCTATTCTAATAATGTTCGGGGACTGAACTCCCCGTTCCGCAGATCTCAACTGTGGTCTGACCTGCTGAGATCTGGATGCGACGTCGCCCTAATACAAGAAACCCATTTGTTGGAGGCTGATACACACAGATGTAACCACCGACGGTTTCCTCATGTGTTTCATTCACCAGCTATTAGGAAACGGAAAGCTGGATCCCTGATATGTGTTGGAGCCTCTGTCGCATTTACCTATCAGCAGTGTATTAAGGATAGTGCGGGGCGCTATGTGATATTACTATGCATGTTAGATGGGGCTCAATATACAATTGTGTCGGTCTACGCTCCTAATATTAGGCAGAAGTCGTTTCTTCACAAACTGTTTAAGAAAGTTCAGAAGGTGGCGAGGGGTTCCGTGGTCCTCGGCGGGGATTTTAATATCCCGGTCGACGCCGAGCTGGATTGCCGTTCTTCATCACGTGGCAAGAGAGAGGATTTGAAAAAATCACTGCGATATTCTCCATTTCATGACATTTGGAGATATCAGCATGGAGGAGAGAGACTACACCCATATCTCTTCTGCGCATTCTTCCCAATCCCGTATAGATTACTTCTTGGTGTCTAGGGACATGCTACATCGGGTGCTCAGGACGGATATCGGTTGTGCGACCTGGTCGGACCATGCTCCTGTCTCGCTAGTGGTGGATAACGGCATACCTGCCCCCCCGCCCCTCAATGGAGGCTCAACCCTTTCTTGCTTAAAAGCAAGGACAGGATCGCGGAATATCAAACCTGTTTAGAAGAATACCTTAGGTTCAATGAATCAACTGAAATGTCCCCGGCCACCATATGGCTAGCTCATAAGGCTTATATGAGAGGGGTTCTGTTGAAATCTGCTGCACGGTTGAAACGATTAAGAGAACGGGAGGTGACCAGTGCCTTGAACCAACTCGAGACTGCTAGTATGTTATACACAAACTGCCCTTCAGTGTCTAACTTAGAAATAGTAAATAGCAAGCGTCGATTACTTCGATCTCTCCTACTGTACCAGCATGAAAAAACTCTTAGTAGGCTTAAGATGTCGTTCTACCACATGGGAGACAGGGCTGGTGCGCTCCTGGCAAGGAGACTTAAACGCAGGGTTGCGGATAACAGAATAGAAAAACTGTCATACAAGCAGTCAGTGGTAACCCATCCCCAAGAAATAGCGAATACCTTTGCCTCCTACTATGCTGCCCTGTATAACCTAAAAGATGACGCCTCTACTCCTCATCCTTCCAGAGAGGACATTACTTCCTTTCTGGATCCTATCTCCCTCCCCAATCTCTCACCATCTCAATTAGCTAAGCTGAATGAGCCGATCACAGACTCCGAAATTATGACCGCCATTAAATCTGCTCCGCTGGGGAAAGCTCCTGGGCCGGACGGCTTTATAATAGGTTATTACAGAACCTTTCAGGAGCTTTTAGTCCCCCGACTTACAAACCTTTATAATGGGTTTATGTCAACAGGGTTATCCCCCGAAATGCTGAAGGCAACAGTTGTAACCTTGCCCAAACCGGGTAAAAACCCAGATGAGCCGGCTAACTATCGCCCCATCTCTTTACTAAACGTTGATTTAAAGTTATATGCCAAGGTGCTGGCTCTACGTCTTAATCCTCTCTTACCTAGTCTAATAAACCCAGATCAGGTTGGCTTCGTTGAGGGAAGACAGTGTAGAGATGGCACCAGACGCATGCTGGATTTGGTTCAATTGGCTGAGAGATCCAGAAATCCCACAGTGTTCGCTTCACTGGACGCCGAAAAGCGTTTGATAGGGTCCACTGGGGATTCCTGGACCAGGTTCTCTGTAAATTTGGTCTGAGAGGTCCAATTCACTCTGCGATTATGGGCCTTTACACCTGCCCGTCTGCCTCGGTATTGGCCTCAGGTTTCCTCTCGGCACCTTTCGCAATTACCAACGGGACGAGGCAGGGGTGTCCACTCTCCCCCTGATATTCACGATGGTTATCGAACCCCTGGCTGCACTGATAAGAAGCTGCCCGCAGATTACCGGCATTAATGTTGGGGACTCAGCGCATGTTATTGGATTATATGCAGACGATGTGATACTGGTCTTAACTAACCCAGAAGAGTCTCTAATAGCGGTCTCCCAGATACTGGAATCTTATGCCAGCTGCTCTTACTATAAGTTGAATGCTAAAAAAACGAATGTACTGTCATTTTACACCCCCGAGTATGAGAGACCGTATCCAACAGAGGCACATGTTTAATTGGGCGGGGTCCTCCATTACGTATCTGGGAGTTGAATTGTCAACTTCTATCCCAGATATTGTTGATATTAACCTCTCCAAACTGAGGGCTTCCCTCAAAAGGACTACGCCTCAATGGCCCAGGTGAACCTCTCTTGGATAGCTCGCATCAGTGCAGCTAAAATGATGGCTTTACCGAAAATTCTATATGCGCTTCGGTGTTTGCCGGTTCTGATAGCGAGGGGTAGAATTGCTAACCTGCAGACGGATATGTTGCAATTTATCTGGAACCGCCGCCGACCTAGAATAGCTAAATCGGCACTGTATCTTCCAACGAAATTGGGAGGCCTAGGTGTACCGAACCTTTATAATTATTACTTGGCCAACCTAGCAGAACAGGCACTGGAGTGGTGGTCCCCTACTTCCCCACAGAAATGGTTAGCAATTGAAGAACATTACACTAAAAGCGGATCATTAAAATCTTGCTTGGCAGCGTACAGTTTGGGAGGATGTTGGGGTGATGCACCACTTCATACCATGCAGGCTACCACACACATATGGTCCTACTTGCTCAAGGCTAAGAAGCTCCCCATACACCCCACACTAGTATTCCTTTAAGGTCGCTGGAATATCTTATACCCAACCTATCCCTTAAGGAATGGACGGCACAGGGTATCCGTTCTGTTGGGCAATTGTATGTAGATTCTCAGGTGGTAGATTTTGAATATCTGCACCGGCAGTACCAACTTCCTAATTCAAGGTTCTACCAATTCCTTCAGATTAGACATTTCTTGGCTACTTTGAAAGGTGCCTCGCTCGCCTCGATCACAGGCACGATCTCCAAGTTTTTACTAGACGGCACGGGTAAGAGACCTAGGCTCTCCACCTTCTATTCCATCATAGGAGTGAGTGATACGGGAGTAAATTACCCTATATGTCTCGTTGGGAGGAGGAATTAGGGATAGAGTTTTCCACCTCTAGATGGCAAAAAGCGTTCTATTGGACATGCAGAAGCACTAGATGCATCAACCATGTAGAACAGGCGAGGAAGGTTCAGTTGAGATGGTACCTAACGCCTAACAGAATTACACATATGGCCCCACATTATTCCCCTTTGTGCTGGAGGAGCTGTGGACAGGTGGGGACCCCGTATCATATGTGGTGGACCTGCCCTGTGGTCAGACCCTTCTGGGACGAGGTAACACACCTGCTGCGGGAAGTTACTGCTAGTACTGTATCAATACCACCGGAAATGGCCCTCCTGGGCATAGATTTGGTGGATATTCCAGGGGACCATAGATGGGTGGTTTCACATGTTCTATGTGCAGCAAGAAATATTATAGCGAGGAAGTGGAAACAGGCGGTCCGACCCTCGCTGCCAGATCTGGTACATTCGGTGAACTTTCATATGCACTGTGAGGTGATGTTTGCACCCGATATCAAGGCCAGGATTAAAGCCCATAATCAATGGCTGCCATGGCTGTCTAGCAACTATGCGACCGCGTTGCCGCACTATATTGAATGATTATGAACACATTTGGGGCGATTGTGCGAATTGGGGGATGAGATGGGAAGAGGGGATGGAAATGTATATTGTATGGATTATTGTAAATGCTATTGCATTAACGGTCTGCCTTATGAATGTCATGTTATAAAGGTATGCCCTGTTAATGTGCTTGTTTCTCTAGTATGTATGTATCCCTATGTCGCTACTGCATCTTATTATATCCAAGGATTTACTGTATGTATTCTCAACTGTATTTTTATGATTTATCTTCATGATATATTCAATAAAAATTATTGAAAGTTAATAGTCTAAGCGGTAGTCCAGTTCGGTCCAGACACGTGCCAGCATATCAGATCCTGTGGCTGGGGGGAGCAGATACACTGAGTTCTTGATGTAGCCCCACAGAAAAAAAGTCACAGGATCTGGTGATGATCTAAATCATGGAGGCTGGAGCAACATTGTTGAATTGTTAATTCCGGCGCAGCTGGTAGAGTTTCATTCAGGTATCGGCGAACTGGAAGTGAGATTTAGCACAATCCTGCTGATAGACTACACTTGACAGATCTTCCTTTATCAGTGGTATAAGCCATTCCCTTAACATTTCCAGGTAGGAGCGGCCAGTGACAGTATCCTCAGGAAAACAGGAGCCGTAGACTTTGCATCTGCCCATTGCACAGAACACGCCTCCGTTGGGTGAGTCCGTCACATGCTTGATAAGGGCTCATGGGTTTTCTGAGCCCCAGATTCTAATATTGTGGCGTTTGGCTTTCCCTTTGAGATAAAAGGTAGTGATGAGCGGCATAGGCAATATTCTTTTTTGTGATATTTTGCAAATTTTTCACATAATATTCGCAATAATTCTAGAATTTGCAATCTCCAGTCATTATTTTTGCTATTGCTCAAATCGGCACTAATGATGCGCATTTTTTTTGTGCAATATGTGCAACTTCACATTTTATCAGGTCTGAGTAGATATTACTGATTGGTGCACTAAGTATTGTTGTGACATCACAGCACTATGTCTAACAGACACTAATCCATATCACAGCACAGTAACTCCTATCATACTACCTAACATCCTGCACTGGACCCTATCAGCTACACTATATCACAATCTAAGGGTACTTTCACACCAGCATTAGAGGAATCCGGCAGGCAGTTCCGTTGCTGGAACTGCCTGCCGGATCCGGAAATCCGTGTGCAAACGGATACAATTTGTTTCCGGATCCGTTTGACAAATGCATTGAAATACCAGATCCATCTCTCCGGTGTCATTCAGAAAAACTAATCTGGTATTTAACTTTTTTACATTTTTAAAGGTCTGCACATGCGTACCGGATCCGGCATTAATACATTTCAATGGAAAATAATGCCGGATCCGCCATTCCAGCAAGTGTTTCAGAATTTTGGCCCGAGAAAATACCTCAGCATGTTGCGGTATTTTCTCCGGCCAAATACCGTAAAAGTGACTGAACTGAAGACATCCTGATGCATACTGAACGAAATGCTTTCCATTCAGAATGCATTAGGACAAAAATTAAGCGTTTTTTCCAGTATTGACCCCCTAGGACGGAACTCAATACCGTAAAACTTTAACGCTAGTGTGAAAGTACCCTAACCTACACTGACTATCTCCCACTAACTATCTGTATTATACAGTATATATGAGCTAACTATCTAATGTAATTACATTAGGATCCAGATGAATCTGCAAAGCACAGAGCACAGCAATGACACTGCTGTCTCTCTCAGAACTGCAAAAACCTGAAGAAAATGGCTGCTGGGGAGGTTCCTATATAGTAAAGGGGTAGGCAACTTTCCTATTGGTTGCTAGGGATGTTGCTAAGCTAAGACATTGCAGCCTTCTCATTGGCCCACAAGCAAGAAGCAGTAATAGTGATGGAAAAAAAACCTAGAATATTTGAGATTCCGAATATATAGCACTATATTCTAGATTTCCGCGAATTCTCGAAGAATATTCGCGATCAACACTAATGAAAGGTAGCCTCATCGCTGAACACCAGCCTGTCAACAAATCCATCCTCTTACAATTAGCTTTGTAAGTTACTGCGTTTCGGTTTGTCGTCCAGTTCTGGCTCCTGAAGAATGTAAGCTGTATGGCTTACAACGTAGATGTTTTCATGAGATACACTATACCGTGGTTTGTGGCACTTCTAGTTTCATACTTGTCAGTCTGGTTGACGTTCTAGGACTATGCTCATACACGGCTTAAATCTTGTTCATTGTCTCTTCTGAAGTCTTCGGCGGCCCGGACTTTTCCCATGACATAAACAGCCAGTGGTTTTAAATTGCTTCACTCAACACGAAATGCAGTTTCTATACAAAGCACACTTACCTAATTTTTTATTTTTTTATTTTGCTGTACTGTCTTAACAAACCCTGTTCTTGCCAACACGCAAAAAGCTTTTTTTTGGCTGTGATGTCACCATCTTAAACCTAAGGCTAGGTTCACATTACGTTTTTGCCATCCATTTGAAGCATACAAAAAATGTATACGTTAACAGGTGCCACAGACAAATGCAATACAGTGGCATCCGTCACCATAGAGTTCTATTGTAAGAAATGATGTACGTTAATGTATATGTTTTTTTTACTGGACTCTGCAGCATAGAAAAGCGTGGTGTGCTGCACTTTTGTATCCCTTTTTCCCAACGTATACGTTAAACAGATGGCAAAAACACAAGTTGAACCCTTCCTAACCAGCACACAAATTGGGGGATTCATGAAAACCAATCACTGTGCAGCTTTAATTTTTAAAGAGCAGAATTTGTTTACTTTAAAGGCAATCTGTCACCACAATATTGTACTATAATCTATAGTATTACACGAGTAGTACTGTAGATAAGGAGTCCCGATCGGCATTTTTTATTTTCCTACTGCCTTTCCTTACCCTACTGTCAGCACTCAAAGTTTCCAGACTATGGGGGTCATTTACTAATCTGAACTACTCCTAAATTAGGCGTATTTCAGGCGCAAATGGCAACAAAACTGTTAGTTGCGCCGCTATCTGTGACTTTTCCCTCTTTTTCTATGCCTGTTTTAGGTGTAGAATATGGTCTAAATGCAAGACAGCTCGGAAGCTGTCTTAGGCTTCATGCACACGACCGTAGTTTGTTTCCGCGTCCGTTACTTTTTTTTCACGGATAGGATGCTTCCCCATTCATTTCAATGGGTCCATCAAAAAATGTGGATGGTCAACCATTTTTGTTCCGCATCCGTGTTCCGTGTTTACATTCCGTCAAAAAAATAGAGCATGTCCTATTTTTTTTCACGTTTGCGGACAAAGATAGGCATTATTACAATGGATCTGCCAAAAAAACAGATCCAAACACATACGGCCGTGTGCGTGAGGCCTTAGATTTACAACTGGCGCTGGATGCGTCGAAGTTATGGAGAGGCCTGCGCCTCTTCATAACTTCGGCTGATCCTCCGCCAGCTATGGAGCTTTATTAAGAACGGCGTCTAAAACGCTGGTCTTAATAAATGTGCTCCTATGTATTTCAGCACAAAACTGAGCGCTAACAGAGCAGATTTCCCTTTACTACAGGCACCATGCTATTTGAATCACCCTGTATATATATTTTCCCTTAATCTCAGACAACTCAAGGAATAGTTCTGTATAAAAACTGAGCCTTGATATGGCTGTGTACATGAGCCCTTATTTCTATGCTTCGACATTGATTTGGATGTCAGCTACCACTTTGGTATCACATCCAGTTTTTCGCCGCTTGAGCTGGACTTGGCCAACTGGGTCTCACTTTGGGAACAAAACAAAGGGATGCAGCTGTAAATACAGACACAGGAACCTTGCGGCTTCCAGTACACAGGGAACCAGCTTTGTGAGTGGAAATGTTTGCTATCCAGAGGAAGCCAACACACTAACCCATAACGCAAAACCTAAACTAATATTTGTTTTTCTTCCTGTTCTGTCCTGTCTCATCCAAGACTAAATTTCCTGGCTAGGAGAAGATCAAAACATCACCAAGATTCACAATGGGGAATACAAAAATAATGGAAAATAGATATTTTCATGCATATTTGTTTTTTTTAGCAGCAGCAGCCTGTGTTTTTGCCACGTAGAGATACAAAATGTGTAAAAAATAAAAAAGAGTCAGAATTGACATCTGCCAATTTGTAAATCACATGAAAACATTTCCAGCATCCTTTCTGGGGGTTTCCGTCATTTTGCCTTGGAACATGCACATATAAATTGTGTTGGCCTCGCATTTCAGAGCAGCACTTTTGCTTCTCAATACTGACCTACACTGGGTTTGGTACATTAGGTTTAACAACTGTTTTATATACAGGTATAGGTAGAAAGATGGTCAGGATGACTATGAGATCTGGTTTTGGGTGGTGGTCTGGGTCAAGTACAGATCTTAGTAAATCCGTCCTTTACCCTTTATTACACAGGATTTTGAACATTGCTTATTGTTCTAATAACACAGCTGGTGAGAAAACAAGGAGATGCTTCACTAAAGTGAACTTTGGACATGATCCTTGGACATAGTTGACTCTGTTTCTGTAAAAAAAAGACCCTCCAATCCTATTAAAGAGGCTGACCCACAAGTAATCTGATATATTATCTTCATTCTTACCCTGTTTAAGAATTATAGACTCCCCTCTGTTTCCGAGATTTTAATATTGCCGACTAGTAATAAGTGAAGTGGAATTCGCTCCATAGTTTAGGAAAACTTAGATTCCTACAAATCCGAATTTCCTCGCGCTTCGTGGTAGCGAATCAAGTTTTCCTAAAATGGCGGCTGCACGTGTTACAAAGCGGAACTAAGTGTAGAGGAGACAAGCCCGGCAATGCAAGATCACCCATGATGCCATGCAGCCAGCTAATCCGGAGATAGCCATCGCCCTATAAAACCCTCATCCTGCGCGGTCTCCGCCATTGTCCTGTGAGCTGACCATAGGGGGAGACATGGCAATCGCTCATGCACTAGGGACAGTGTTGCTGAAAACAATTAATAGAACAATTCAATACCAATAAGATGGAAGACATTATTTTTCCAATGCCCAGCGTGCCAACCAATACCACCCAGTGCACCCCTTAGGGGGGGTCTCATCTTAATGATGATCATTGTCATATTTCACCTGCCTTACTTCTTCCAAATCATACTTCAAAGTCTCCATGTCCTAGAAAAGGAAGCAAGATGCATCGATATTAGATGGTGTGTAAAAGGAGGAAAAGCAGATTACAGAACAAGGGCTCCTTCCTGTAGAGTAGGAGAGCGCTGGGTTTGTAGAGGTGGTTATGCCAGCATATTGTGCCCCTACCAAACCAGCCAAACTCCATACCAGCAACAACCCCTGTTTAAAGGTGAATTAAGGGGGCTTCGTGGCCTTTAACAATGAAGAAGGACTATACAATGCGGTCTTCATTATTAAATGAAAGGCAGCTGTGGGCTAATTGCCCGCGCAGTTCTTCACGACAACGTAGCCGCAACCCACCCGCAGCTTGGCCGCTCCATGTGGCCGTACAGGCAGAGTGGCCTGGTGAAAACCTGATTTATAGCGATTCGTGACAAATTAATTCGTAACAAATCAAATTTGTTGGCAAACTTCGGCGAAGCTGCCTAATCAAATTTTTTAAATCTTCACTCATCTCTATTGACAACCTATCCTCAAGATAGGTCATCAATATGAGATTGGCGGGGGTCCAGCTCCTGACACCCCCGATGATCAGCTGCTTCCTAGACCAGTCACATTCATCTGTCACGTGGCCTAGGTGCAGCTCAGTCCCATTGAAGTGAATAGGGCTGAACAGTAATGGCAAACAGTCGCTAACCAGTGGACTGCGCTGTACTTGCTAAGATGCAAAGAGGCCGCAACCTCCTCAAACAGCTGATCCGGAGGGGTATCAGACGCTTGCTGATCTGATATTGACCTATCCGGAAGATAGGTCATCCATATCAGAATCTCGGAAAAACCCTTTAAAATTCCTGACTTTTCTCCAGATGCCAACTTTATTTTCATTACCATAAGCACCTATATAAATAGCCACTTCCCGCTAGTGGTTAAAGAATCCAGTGGCACAATTAGTTCTGTGAATATAGTCCTCGCTGATAAGGAGAGAACTGGTATCAGTCAAACACACACAAAAGAGGGTCTCTAATAAACAGACCTGCTGAAGGGTTTTCCAGGGCCCTCAGCAGGAATCTTATCAGGGACTGCTTTACTGTAAGGTGTGTCATTGCTTGAATGTTTTGTCAGAGTGCTGCTGGTTAGTAAAACTGGGAGTATGCACTTGATTTATGACCCTGGGCTCATAAGTGTTTAAATTATTCTATAAGATAACGTTCTTTAAACAAATTCCTTTGCATTACACGTTATGGTTATTTTCAGTCATTATTTTGGAAACCTGCTTAGGCTTTCCCTTTGAGCTGTTGATGTTCTGCTGTCCTTTGTGACCGGCTTCACAGGCAGCCGCATGACGGCCAGCAAGTTATTTATAATGTCCAGCTGCGGAGGACACACCTTGTCCGTCTCAACAGCAGCTTTAAAAAATTCTGTGTACAGCAATTCCTCTGCAGATGTTTATGTGAGCAGATTAGCCTATTAAGTTATTATTCTGTTCACATGTTTTCCTGAAAGAGTAGCTTTACCTTTTAGTGAACTTTTAGGAATTATGGTTTTGCTCCTTTGAGAAGGCGGTCAGTGGGCTAAATAGGCAGAGTATAGGCTGTTGTAAATGGCCGTCTAAATTCTGCTAAAGCAGGGGTGCACAACCTTTTCTGGTCGGGGGCCACATTGTCAGCCTGAACTAATTCCATGGGCCGAAAATAAAACTTAAAGGGGTATTACCAACTGAAATACTGTATTTTTGGCATATTGAACATACAGTATATACTATAAATATCTAGTTACAGTTCTAGGACTCCCATCTAATAGGAGAATACATGAAAGATACATGTAAAAACCTATAAGACATAGATCTACATGTCTTTTACCAGATATTTGGGGGCCGCACAGATTGGTATGGAGGGCCGCAGGTTGTGCACCCCTGTGCTAAAGGAACTATGCTTTTTAATATGGTTGAGACAAAAATGTACTGTCATATAATGGTCAAATATATACCAAAAGTGCAATTCTAAGTCTGGATAATAGAAGTCTAAGGGAAAGTTTGCATTAATATATCGACTAGCAATGCTAGTGAATTGTGCAGCTCGTGTGAAGTCCTGTGCATTAGAATGTAAAAACACAAAAAAGGAATTTTAAAAAGGCAAACTATAGCGATTATGTTGTTGACTCTATCACACATACCCTGAATGATCTTTGTGCAGATCATTACAGCTGCTGTAATGGCTCCTGAACAAAAAACATAAATTGAAATTACTCTTCAGGTCATTAAGGACATAGGTAATGTGTACACACAAGCTAGCATTCAACTTATTCAACCTAATCCACAATACTAAAAGATATTTTGTCAGTAAAAAGTGCCTACCACTTCTATCCCAATTTTATGCGGGCTCCGGACATCGTTGTACGTAACACAAAAAAGCCACTCACCTGCCCCCTGCTGCTCTGTTTCATTGTTGAGGGAATGGATTAGCGGGAAGCAGATTAGTTTTTATGTTGCGTACTACTCTGGAACCCATATAAAATTGTGATAGAAGCAAGACAACCCCTTTAACCCCTTAACAGTTTTTCCCGAGCTCTGCTAGGCCTTTGAGAAAAAGAGCAGAGATTCGCCTGCAGGGTGAGGAAGGAAGAGCTACTTTAATTCCTCATATCTACAGCTCAATAGGAGCTGGAGATGTGGGGCTGTTTTGAAAGCTGACAGTCTAAGCTTAAAACAACACCAGGATCGAAGCATCCTCTCCATTAGGAGATACAGTCTTTAAAAATTGAGTCGTAAGTGATAGCAGCTGAAAGAAGGTTTTAGCTGATTTTACTCCCGGTCCAATTTCTAAAGGCTATATCTCCCTACCTACAGAAGCTAATCCTTGTCTTATTTTAAAGCTTACATTGTAAGATTTCAAACAAGGCCAGACTCACATCCCTAGCTCCTACAGAGCCCAAGATATGAAGGATTGAAGCAGCACTCCTGTCTCGTACTGTCCCTACCTAATTTCACGATCCGCCCTAATTGACGGCCCATAACTGGATGGCAGTCCCTTCATGAATAAGTGCTGGGCCCAAATCAGGAAAGGGAAAGCAGGGAGAAAAAATAAAGAAGACTAGTGACAGAATGTCACAGCGGACAGAACACACCCAGAAACATACCAAGCCGAAGCCAATACCAGGAGAGTCCAAACCAGAATCAGAACCAGTTGTGTAAACCACGGGTAACCAGAGATCAAAGCCAGGAGTTCACGTCAAATCCAAGGGGTCAACACACAGGTCAGAGTCAGGGTACAAGCCAAGGTCAGGAATCCAGTAGCAACTTAACAGAAACAAAATGCTAGTGTGGTAATCCAGTAGATAAAACCAATCACAGGCAACCGGTAGCCAGCAGGTTGTCTGTATGAATAGGCTGTGCTTCCGGGTCACATGATGTGGCCGGCATCACATGATCCACGACGCTAGTATTCCCAGGAAGCGCCACCTCTGATTGGTCGGCATTCCCCCTCTTGGATACCCGACCCATCCCCTAAAAAACAGATGATCTCAGTCAGCCTGGAGAAGGAGAAGGGGAGATAGAGAGGTAGCTGACAGGTTGCAAGGAGGAAAGGAAAATAAAACTCTCTCAGGGGAGGTTAACATGGACCTATTTTACTTATCCCCTTCTCTCCATCAATCAGAGAGCACATTTGATCTCTGCTTGTCACATATAGGGGTCTCATTTTTCCAGAAAAAGAATGAGAAGATGAGGGCTTGCTTATCTAATCACCTCTCTGCGCCAAGTTAGGCCAATTATTTACGCCATGACACAGACATTTACCAGCGCCCGGATCACAGTGTCAAATAGGTCACACCAAACACATGTACCTCCACACAGTAACATCAATAAAGTTTCCATTTTACACTCCTGTCCGTAACCTATTACCACACAATGCAGACCACTTCTCTAGTGATACCTGTTACACGCTACAGTAATAGAGAGGAATCTAATATATTAGCCCTCACATAGTTATGTCATCAGAAAAATGACAAAAATTTACTGGGTCATGGAATGCAGGGACACAAATACAGATTGTTTTGTAAAAAAAAAAAAGTGTTTTATCACACAAGTATTAGCACAATAAAAACTAGATAAATTTGCCATCACTATAGTCGTACTGAACCACAGAATAAAGTTACGACACAGTGACTGGCATCAAAATAAATTCCTCAAAATAATGTTAAAATTGCCGCTTATTTATTTTCCTCCTAAAAATAAAATAATACAAATTATTTAATTCACTATGTGTACCCCAAAATGGAAGGTCTCATGTAGCTAAATCAAAGAAGAAATCAAAAAGTTATAACCACTGGAACACAGGAGGAAAAAAAATGTTACTGGTCCTTAACCCCTTAAGGACCGGGGGTTTTGGGATTTTTGCGTTTTTGTTTTGCGCTCCCTGCCTTCCAAAAGCCATAACATTTTTATATTTCCGCTCACATAGCCATATGACGGCTTATTTTTTGCGGGACAAGTTATACTTTTTAACGCTACCATTTATTTTTGCATGTGATGTAGTGGGAAACGGGAAAAAAATTCCAAATGGGGTGAAATTGCAAAAAAAAAAGCAATTTCACCACAGTTTTACGGGTTTTAAATTACAAAGTTCGATTTGCGATAAAACTGACTGGTTAATTTTATTCTTCAGGTCAGTACGAATCCGGCAATACCTAATATGTATAGTTTTTCTTGCGTTTTGATAGTGAAAAAAATTAAAAGTGGGAATTTTTTTATTTTATTTTTGTCGCCATGTTTTGACCCCTATAACTTTTTGTAATTATGCGTACGGAGCAGTGTAGGGGCTCATTTTTGCGGGGCAATCTGAACTTTTAATTGATACCATTATGGGGTGCGTATGATGTTTTGATCACTTTTTATTCATTTTTTTAGGAAATGAAGCGTCCAAAAATGGCGAATTAGCCATTTGGACGCTTTCTTTCCGTTTTTATGTTTACCGTATGGTGAATATTTTTTAATATTATTATAGTATGGGCGTTTTCGCACATTGCGATACCCATTATGTGTAATTTTTTTATTTTTTTATTTATTTTATTCTCATTTTGGGGAAAGGGGGTGATTTGAATTTTTATATTTTTTTTATTTAATTTTTATTTTTTAAACTTTTTTTTTTTTTTTTACCACTTTCTTATAGTTCCCATATGCAATCATCAGATTGCTATTCTCATATATTCCAATGCAATAGCATTGGAATATATGAAAAAATCACATATTTCCTATGGAGCCTATTACAGTCATAGGCTCCATAGGAATACTATGTAGTAACCTAGGTTTCATTCACAGAAACCTAGGGTACTAAATGCATGCTCCGGCTCCCCTTGTGGCCATCAGGAGCCGGAGCAAACCGAAGTGAAACTTTTGGTTTTTGCGCGATCAGATGCCGTGGTCAGGATTGACCACGGCATCTGAGGGGTTAAATGTCCGCGATCGGCATCGCTGCCGGTCGCGGACATGAGCTGCGGGTGTCAGCTTGATGAATCAAGCGTTTACCCGCAGCTCATGCGCCCGCTCCGTGCGGGAGCGGGCGCCATCTTTAAAGTGCGGACGAAGGGCGTACATGTACGCCCTTCGTCCTTAAGGGGTTAAGGCTAAAACTAAATATGTTACTAAGGTGTTAAAATATAATTCAGTCACCGGAGTTGTGCGCCAACTATATTTACTTCAGACATAAATTCAAAATCTACACTACATTTTCAGGAGGGCTTTTCAGTTTTAATGTCACTGTTGGGGGAGGGGGGGGGGTGTAAATTGATGTAAAATGATCTGCTTTTGGTGCTAATTTTTATGGTTCCTACAGACAGATCACCACAATGCATGTGCAAACAAAGTCCAATACAGATTTTTTTATTTTTTTTTATAAAATATTTATTTTCTCCATGTACTGAATGTTTGTAAGAACTTCAGAAGATAAAATTTAAGGCAGGTCATACACTTCGGTTGTTCAGCCGACAACTACTCCTCCTGTCCCCCCCATACTAAAGCATGTTCGGTAGAGCCTGCATATGTACTCAATAGGCAAAAGGAGTAAGTTCCTGAAAAATACTTCTTGGAGCAGCTTATCTTTCTTGAGAACAAAGGATCAGGCATGTTAAGATCTCTTCTTTCTTACATCTGCCAGTGGCCAGAAGGGCACTTCAAAATATATATTACAAAATTGCTAACACAAGTATAAAAGCTACGAATTGGAAATGTGTCACCAGTGCGGAGTGGGAGAAGGTTTCCTCTGTAATCACACTCGAGCAGTGAACACACTGCAGACAAGGGAATGTTCCTTTTTTTGGATATAAGATATAAATTATTTTCTCATCTTTCCATTAAACACTGCCTATATCTGCCCTTACTATCCTGTCTGATATTCCACAATTTGTGGATAGGATCTAGATAGAGTGTTTATTTCCCTTTTTTAAAATATTTCTCCTTTTCCCCTTTGCGTTTTTAGTAATCTCTCAAGGTAAACTCGCTTCCTTCAACTTCTCTGTCATCTCATCCAATATCCTCTCCCTGTCATCAGGGTTAGTGACAACACGCCTAATGCTTTGGTATTGTGAATATGGAAGAGATCTTTTTATCGGGGGTGGATGATTACTTTTAAATTACAATAAACTATTCTGGTCTGTTGTTTTAATAACTAGATCTTCGTATAGACCACTGCCTACTTCTTTTATGACCCATGTATCCAAAAAACTAATTCTGTTGGTGTCCCAATGTTATGTGAATTGAAATTCATCCCAAGTCAAACTGAAAAACAGAAAAAAATCCATGAGGGTCCCAATGTCGCCCCTCCACACACAAAATATATTGTCCATCGCCCCTCCACACTAAAAAATATATTGTCTATCAAATAACGACAAAAAATACAATGTGTAGTATATAACTCATTTGGATATACAAATTCCTTCTCAATCCACGCCATATAACCATTTGCGTATGGCGGGGGTGACATTCAAACCCATTGCGGTCCCCTATCACCATTGATAATAGGTGAAATAACTTGAAAATAAGAAATATTTCTGTTATAAAACAATGGTAAGCAATTATAAAAAAAGTTTTCTCCAAACTTTAGAGCCTGTGGGTCTGAACCATAAATATGAGCTGAGTGGCTTTTTGTGATTATATTTCACTTATTTTTTTCACAGAAATCATGACAGATCTGATGATCAAGGAGCAAAACAAAGTACAAACAGAAGTTGGATTCCTTTACGTATATTATTGAATATATAATGTTTTGATTTGATTCATTAGTTTTTTCCTCTTTATGTTGGTTGCTATGCCAATATGATATCATCAGTAGGTGTCAGGCGGGCTATTTAAATATCTTTACTGTTTGGAGGGGTTGTGCTTTAAAAAGACTGGTATTGAGCTGAAACGCGTCATATGTTCCGATACAAATGTCGGAATAAATCAACTGTAATACCAAAATATAGTGTGCTTTTTTCTATGCGCTTGTTTTGTGGGATACCCTTCCTAAACACGATCACCAAGTGATTTAAACACCAGAGTGCCACATGAGTGTGCAATAGCTAAAATTTTGAAGACATTTCTCTGGTATGTTTCTGGGTTTGAAAAAGGGAAATACATAATTCTACTAGTTATAATGGTTTGATGCCTGAGGTCTTGATGACACGCTCACCTTAAAGAAATTTTCTTTGATGAACAGTAATTCTAACAAACTTCAAAATTGCAAAGCATATTTTCTATTAATGAGACCAGCTACGTAATTAATCCACATAGTTATTGGATGACCTCAGCCTGCCGCAAGTTATTGAATGTATTGTCATGAGGCTGCTTCCTATTTCCTTTTGTTGCCCCTAAAAGGACATTGTACTCATGACCTAATCCATTTTCTCAGCCTGCAATCACAGCTTCCTATGGAAGTAAGTCACTTAGTATAGACTATAATGGCATTTCCTATTGTTTCCTTTTGGAAGTCTTGAACATGCAGTTCGTGCACACCAACAAATGTTAAACTCGTAGTTCACTAGTGATTTAGTTTTTTTTTCATGCTCATATTTCCAGTTCCACCCCAATAATGCAATCCATTAATTGTGGACAACCTGTACTGTAAATAACTGAACTTGAATAAATATAATAATAATTATAAAATTTTATGCATTTTTCTTTTGTGTATATTTTAAGTATTGCTAAAAGTAAACAGTTCTAGAAAGATATATGATAAATAGCGTATGATAGCGTATGAATATATACATATAATTTTTTTTCTATATTGCTCATTTTGAATATGTGTAAAACCCTAATTACATAATTAAATTATAAAATAATATCCTATTTGCCTACAATCCAGAAAAGACTTCAGGGAGACACATGGTCAGTACTCTTATTTAATATATATATCGCTTTAATATATGGGTCAAATTTTAAATTCTAAAACGTTACCAGTCTTGTGCCCTAGAAGAATGACTTTCCCAGCCCCAGTGCCTCCCAGAGGGCCCCCTGTTATGAGTATCAGCCACTGTGCCATAAATATGTCACAGTTCACCCAATTTTAGTAACGGCCAAAGTGACCCTTTGCTTACATGGCCACTGTCATAATACGATTGGTGACAGCAGGAACCAGTCTTAGTCCCTGCTGCCTGCACAGTAACGCTGGGTTCACACTTAAGCGTATTTGATACGTGCGTTTTACGCGCGCGTATTACAGCGCGTTTTGGAAATAGGAAACGCGAGTTGTACGTGCGTGTGGTGATTGACCACTCTGGCGTCAATCACAATACGCGCGACAAAACGCCCCAAAGAAGCTGTAAAATGCTCAGGTGAGAACCATGCCCATAGGGAAACATGGGTCTTCGCCTGTTGAGCGTTTTACGGCGTGTAGGAACGCGCTGTAAAACGCTCAGGTGTAAACCAGGGTTACTGGTGCATACTGGCACATTCACTCACTAGTGAGTAGGCACACCTTTGTCGCCCCTTTTTCCGGGAGACAGATAATTAGTAAGGATGGGCATGTGTAATTAATTTGTATGCGTCAAAAGATATGCAACACATAGTAATAGAAAAGAAGTTAAATGAAAAAGTTAAAGAGGATCTTTTAGCTTAATGCGCTGTCCTATATAACATAGTCTCCTATAATGTGCTGTCCTATATAATGTAGTCTCCTATAATGTGCTGTCCTATATAATATAGTCTACTATAATGTAATGTCCTATATAATATAGCCTCCTATAATGTGCTGTCCTATATAATATAGTCTCCTATAATGTGATGTCCTATAATATAGCCTCCTATAATGTGCTGTCCTATATAATATAGTCTCCTATAATGTGATGTCCTATAATATAGCCTCCTATAATGTGCTGTCCTATATAATATAGTCTCCTATAATGTGATGTCCTATAATATAGCCTCCTATAATGTGCTGTCCTATATAATATAGTCTCCTATAATGTGCTGTCCTATATAATATAGCCTCCTATAATGTGCTGTCCTATATAATGTAGCCTCCTATAATGTGCTGTCCTATATAATGTAGTCTCCTATAATGCGCTGTCCTATATAATATAGCCTTCTATACTGTGCTGTCCTATATAATGTAGCCTCCTACATGTGCTGTTCTATATAATATAGCCTCCTATAATGTGCTGTCCTATATAATATAGCCTCCTATAATGTGCTGTCCTATATAATATAGTCTCCTATAATGTGCTGTCCTATATAATATAGTCTCCTATAATGTGCTGTCCTATATAATATAGCCTCCTATAATGTGCTGTCCTATATAATATAGTCTCCTATAATGTGCTGTCCTATATAACATAGTCTCCTATAATGTGCTGTCCTATATAATATAGTCTCCTATAATGTGATGTCCTATATAATATAGTCTCCTATAATGCGCTGTCCTATATAATATAGTCTCCTATAATGTGCTGTCCTATATAATATAGTCTCCTATAATGTGCTGTCCTATATAATATAGTCTCCTATAATGTGATGTCCTATATAATATAGTCTCCTATAATGTGCTGTCCTATATAATATAGTCTCCTATAATGTGCTGTCCTATATAATATAGTCTCCTATAATGTGCTGTCCTATATAATATAGTCTCCTATAATGTGATGTCCTATAATATAGCCTCCTATACTGTGCTGTCCTATATAATATAGCCTCCTATAATGTGCTGTCTTATATTATATAGCCTCCTATAATGTGCTGTCCTATATAATATAGTCTCCTATAATGTGCTGTCCTATATAATATAGCCTCCTATAATGTGCTGTCCTATATAACATAGTCTCCTATAATGTGCTGTCCTATATAACATAGTCTCCTATAATGTGCTGTCCTATATAACATAGTCTCCTATAATGTGCTGTCCTATATAACATAGTCTCCTATAATGCTCTGTCCTATATAATATAGTCTCCTATAATGTGATGTCCTATATAATATAGCCTCCTATAATGTGCTGTCCTATATAATATAGTCTCCTATAATGTGCTGTCCTATATAATATAGTCTCCTATAATGTGCTGTCCTATATAATGTAATTTCCTATAATGTGCTGTCCTATATAATATAGCCTCCTATAATGTGCTGTCCTATATAATATAGTCTCGTATAATGTGCTGTCCTATATAATATAGTCTCCTATAATGTGCTGTCCTATATAATATAGCCTCCTATAATGTGCTGTCCTATATAATATAGCCTCCTATAATGCGCTGTCCTATATAATATAGCCTTCTATACTGTGCTGTCCTATATAATATAGTCTCCTATACTGTGATGCCCTATATAATATAGTCTCCTATAATGTGCTGTCCTATATAATATAGCCTCCTATAATGTGCTGTCCTATATAATATAGCCTCCTATAATGCGCTGTCCTATATAATATAGTCTCCTATAATGTGCTGTCCTATATAATATAGTCTCCTATAATGTGCTGTCCTATATAATATAGTCTCCTATAATGTGCTGTCCTATATAATATAGCCTCCTATAATGTGCTGTCCTATATAACATAGTCTCCTATAATGCTCTGTCCTATATAATATAGTCTCCTATAATGTGATGTCCTATATAATATAGCCTCCTATAATGTGCTGTCCTATATAATGTAGTCTCCTATAATGTGCTGTCCTATATAATATAGTCTCCTATAATGTGCTGTCCTATATAATGTAATTTCCTATAATGTGCTGTCCTATATAATATAGCCTCCTATAATGTGCTGTCCTATATAATATAGTCTCGTATAATGTGCTGTCCTATATAATATAGTCTCCTATAATGTGCTGTCCTATATAATATAGCCTCCTATAATGTGCTGTCCTATATAATATAGCCTCCTATAATGCGCAGTACTATATAATATAGCCTCCTATAATGTGCTGTCCTATAATATAGCCTTCTATACTGTGCTATCCTATATATTATAGTCTCCTATACTGTGATGTCCTATATAATATAGCCTTCTATACTGTGCTGTCCTATATAATATAGTCTCCTATACTGTGATGTCCTATATAATATAGTCTCCTATAATGTGCTGTCCTATATAATATAGCCTCCTATAATGTGTTGTCCTATATAATATAGCCTCCTATAATGTGCTGTCCTATATAATATAGCCTCCTATAATGTGCTGTCCTATATAGCTGCCTCTCAATCACCACCCTGAGGGACAGGAAGAAGTGGGCAGTACGCTATCCTCATGAATAAGGCTACTTTCACCTTTGCGATTTCCTTTCTGGTTTCCGCTTCAGTTTTATCCCTATTCATAGTCAATGGGGACAAAACTGAACAAACCTGAGCGGAGTTCATCAGAATGCATTCCCTTGCAGTTTGTTACGCTCTGTGACCGATTTGTGACTAAACAATGTAAGTCAATAGTGCCGCATCCGTTTTTTTTCAGACAGGTTGTTCACTTTAAATTTAATACAACTGCATCCTAACGGAACAGATTGTATTAAAGGCGTTGTCCGCTTTCAGACGTGAACCCAGACATATTCCCCTTTTCACCCCTCTGGTCCCTCTGACTTAAGCATCGGAGCTTTTCATGCTCCAATGTTTTCCCTTGCCCTGCGCTGGATTTGCACAGGGCAAAGGCTTTTTTGTTTATATTTTTACACTGCTAGGCAGAGGTTTTCACCTAGCAATGTTGCCAGTGACATCACCGGCACTGATGGGTGGGCTTTAGCGCTGCACTAGCCGTTTTACAGGCTATGGCAGCGCTACAGCGCTACAGCATGCCCATAAGTGGTGGTGACGTCACCGGGCTCACTGCTGGTAGATCCCGGTATGTCACTGGATCTCCATAAAAAGGCCTTTCCCTTTGCGATTCAGTGCAGGGCAAAGGGGGGCTGCCTGGGTAAAAATGGGGATATGTCCCGGTTCAGCTCTGTCAACACCTTTAAATAAAACGAAAGCCTTTTCCTCCAGTATTTCTCTGCCAAATCTGAAATCCCAAAAGGAAATCGCATATGTGAAAGTAGCCTAAAGTGGACTCTGAAATTATGTGTTTTCGCTATTAAGAGTACAGATGTCTGGTTGGAGTTTGCTGACCTTACATATTACAGAATATTTAAGTTTTTTTCTGGCTTCACATGTTGATGATCTATCCTCAGGATAGGTCATCAATATCCGATTGGTGGGGGTCTGACTCCCAGCAACCCACCGATTAGCTGTTCCCTGCAGCCTATGGCACCTGAACTAGCAATCTACATGGAGCTGGAAGCGCAGCTCAGCTCATTCAGAGTGTAATGGCCATATTAGGTTACTATCCAAGTGAACGGGAGCTGAGCTTCAGTAACCAGTACGACTACTACACTTTAAGTGAGTGTGCTTTCTGCTCTATTCAAAGTGATAGCTCATCATTGATAGCTCATCAAAATGTGGGACCCGAAAAACCCCTTTAAGCTGACAGATCTGCTTTATGACGAAATTCCTTCTACAAATAATTCTTTTTAATTCCGTGTTTTCTTGTTTTTGTCAAACACTCTTCTACTGATTTCCTCTAATAGTATAATCTTGAACTTCCTGCTAGGATAATGGGCCCTTCAACTTATTGAGCAATGCCTCGTTGAGATTTCTATGGGAATATCAAAACCCATTGCTGTTTGGCAGAAACGCAGAAATGTCTTTGATGATGGTTGCAAGCTTTGATCTGCTGCCTTGCACAATCCTCCAAGAAGCAGGCATTTCTCTTGTTCATATTTTGTATCTTCTTTCCACATGAATTTCTCATCTTAGTTACATTACAGATAACAGAAAATAAATCCTATACAGTGAATGGCCTCATACAATCTCCTTATTATAGTTCTCTTCCACCACAGAAATAGTAGATTATATGTATTCAATTCAGCTACATTTTAGCTGTGCATTCCTTCCAATCCATCATAAAGATCAGTATAGATACACTAAGCAGGGATGGCCAACCTGTGGCTCTCCAGCTGTTGTAAAACTACAACTCCCATTATGCCCTGCTGTAGGCAGGAGGTGTAGTTTTGCAATAGCTGGAGAGCCTCAGGTTGGCCATCCCTGCACTAGGGCCATACATATGATAGTGTCGACAGGTAGGTCCCTGTATTCCTTTAAAGGGGTTCTGCCATGATTGATATAAAAAATGAAAATCAGACATCATATAGTACATGACAGTCTCTTTCTAACAAAGCTAGAACCGGCCCTGTACCTCACATGGTGGATTCAGAGATCTCCACATTCACTATTCCAATTGCTCTGCTAGATTATCTTCAGTTTGGCAGCTCAGGGGGCATGTCCTTTATGCTGCAGCTCTCTCCCAGCCATTTATTCTGCTACAGCTTCTAGCAGAATACATAGCTGGTGGCAGATAAAGATTTAAACTGAGCACTTTCAACCATCTCAGCGAGATGGACAAGAAATAAGGAAAAGAGCAAACAGCAGGTGGCGCTATACAGATACATTTTATTGAATAGCTCACTGGCTATGCAAAATCTTTACATGCAATTGCAAAAGTATTCAGATCCAGGTGCTGCTTTGAAAAAAGTAGAATATGCTTTGTGTCACAATCCCTTTAACTGCTGGGGATAACACAGAATTCTCCTGTAAAATAAGCTCTGCCGTATGTTCTGTGCAGTCTCACTTTAAGTTTGCATTGCCCGTCCCCAGTGGGCATGAGGGCATGAAGACATGGCTCCTCTGGGCATGCATATTAAAAAGTGTAACTGTCAATTTTTTGTTTTATAGAAAAAGATTCAGTAAAACTTGTATTTTATTATATTTACTTGTACACAGAGGAAGTGTTATCTGTGATTGATAGCTTTCTCTGTGTAAGTGTTATGGCAATGTGAATAGGAGGGGTGTAGTAAAGTCCCGGGAAAGCTTGGAAAAGGGGTGTTGTTTGCACCAGGAGCGTGTCACCAAGGGGCCCAGCCTTAGTGGAGTAAAGGCCCTAGATATAGGTGGCCACTAAGTTAGTTGGTGGTCACCAAGATAATTAGCTTAGCTGGCTCCAGCTAGTCCAGGACGGGCTTTTACTGGGAGCAGGCAATGTGCTGGGTGGGTGCCTGTTCCCCATGCTCCATTCCGGGATTTTGGACAATGCTCATGACCAGGGATGCTATTTAAGAAAAGAGCAGGCTGTGTCGAGGCCTGTGGGTGCCGGGACCCTCTAACCCTGTGTGTAGGGTAAGCACTGGTGATGTGTCTTGGGGAGCTGGGTGGTAGACCCAGGTCCCGATAGAGAGGGAAAGACTGTTTAGTCAGTGGCCAGACGGTGGAGGATTTATGTTTTGGTTGCTGTTTTGTGCTTGAAAATAAAGCATTGTTTGGACTTCAATCTGGTGTCCGTGGCGAAGTCTGTGAGAATGACCCCCAAATAAGAGCTAATCCCTTACAGTGTATATACATAGTCACTGATAGCCACATCCAGGAGTGGTTTTAAAGAGGACCTGTCACCTCTCCTGACATGTCTGTTTTAGTGACCACTTTCATTCCCCATGTAATGATAATTCTGAAAAACCTATTCTATTGACTATATAATGTTCCATTCCTATATTATTACTGCTAGAAGTTTACAATAAATTGCCAGCAGTCTGCAATAAAGGTACTGCTGGGTGTTACCAATAGCGGGTGTGTCTGACTCTGTCCAATCAGTGTTGGTCTTCTCAGACTGTGCAGGGACACACCCCAACTGGCAACACCCATCTGTACCTTTACAGCAATCTGCTAGCAATTCATTCCTCCTAACTTGTAGTAGAAATAATAAAGGAAAGGCACATCACAGAGCCATAAGAATTGATCTAGAATTGTTATTACATGGGGAATGCATGTAGTTACTAACACAGACATGTCAGGAGAGGTGACAGCTCCTTTTTATTTAGAAAAAAGGAGAGCTATAAATGTATAAATTACAAGTGTTACTGAATCTTTTCCCGTATATATACAGTATCAATCTGCTCGGCTCCTCCTGCTCTATGACATGTAGATTGTACTGCATTTTGTGGCGACAGGTTCTCTTTAAATCGTCAGCATTTTCTAAATTCTGTGTATGTTAATGGAAGAGTGAAACCAACTAGCTATTGTAACAACATGAACAGAACGAGGAACACACACTTGGTTTTTCCCCAGTTTTCCCCAAAATGTCTCCTTTTTTTAAACCACAAGTTCCTCATAGAATCACCCTAGGTATTGTGATATTTATAGAAGAAAGGTACAAAAAGAACTAAAGAAAGGAATGCTTATTGGGGTTTTCTAGGAGTGAAATGTGTATATGGAAACAATATTCATGTGATTATGCCACACGACTGCATAGACATGACAAGGAGAGCCTTCATCCGCAGTCCTGTTAAATGGGGGACTTTATTAGTAATGAATTACCAGCTCATTTCTAAGGGTAGGTTCACAAATGGTGGATGCCCTGAGGATTTTTCTGCCCATGTTTGCAGGTGGAAAATCCACTGTGTATTACAGTAGTAGCCAAGTAATTGAGATTTTAACAAATCTCATACACATGCCATGAAAAAAAAAGTCACACACGCAAAATCCTGTCTGTGTGGACATACCCTTAAAGGGAATGTGTCACCAACAATTTTATCTATTCAGTTTTTATTTTCTTATTATTGGGATTATGGGGGCGGCCATATTGCCTGGTCTGTTCTTAACAGCATTTAGAAAGCATTAAGAGAATTGCTTTATGGCAGCCCCATGGCCCATAGACACAATGGTCAGGAGGGGGATCTCATTGACGTCTATGGGAGAGTTTTCTAGGCAGCTCTGTGACCTGTGCAGAGGTCATTGTACAAGGGAAGGATAGATAAGCTCTGTCAATCACCTATTGTGAATGGTGGACCTGCCTTATCTATACACAGAGGTGATATCATTTCAGGCAGGACTAGAATGACAGATGAGGAGATAACTGCAGTAACGTGATTTGTACAAACCAAGAAGTGGCGACTATTATTAGGCTTAGTGTGAAAGTGGCCAGTGTGAAAACTGCAGGATTTAATGGTTTTTGTTTAAATATAGATAGTGACATGGAACATTAAAATGATCACCAACAATTCTTGCAACAGCTAAATGTTTGGCCTAAGGACAGGCTATTAAATTTCAAATAACCCCTTTAGCTTTAGAACATCTAAGGCCTCTTTCACCGGCCGTGTGCATTCCGCATCATGGATGAGCACCCATTCATTTGAATGAGTCCGCAAATCCGGAGATGTGGTGCGGAACGGAACCCTACAGAAGCACTATGGAATGCTTCCATGGGGTTTCGTTCCTTGCTTCCGTTACGCAAAAAAAATAGAACTTTTTCTATCTTTTTGTGGAACGGATGGATCGCGGACCCATCGTCCCGGCCACCGCACGGACGTTGCGCGTGCATTGGGGACCGCAAATTGCGGCCCCTCATGCACGGAACGAAACACATACGAAAGAGGCCTAAAACATTAAAAAATATTTTGCTGAAGAAGTAATTTTTTACCCAAAGACAACCTTGTAAATAGTGATGTATGTATAGGGGCTGCAGATGTATTAGAACACCAAAACACAATATATAGGACAGTAATACACACTAATAATAATTACTGTAAATAATATACACTTTATTAATTCATATAAATTTAATGCAAATAAAAGGCCATAGTAAAAAAAAACATTTAAAAACCATTTAGAAATCTCATATGTGAGGTGGTGGTTACAAGGAAACTAATATCATGTGGCGCAATTTATAAAAAATTTACCGTATTTTTCGCCCTATAAGACGCACCTGTTCAAAGGAAACACCAAGGTTTTTGGGGAGGAAAATAAGAAAAAAAATATTTTTAACCAAAAGGTGTGCTTTTGGTGGGTTTTGAACTAATGGGGGATCTGTGGATGATGCACTGTTATGGGGGATCTGTGGATGACGCACTGTTATGAGGGGATCTGTGAAGGACACTGTTTGGGGGATCTGGGGATGGCACTGTTATGGGGGGATCTGTGGATGACGCACTGTTATGGGGGATCTGTGATGGACACTGTTATGGGGGATCTGGGGATGGCAGTGTTATGGGGGATCTGTGGATGGCAGTGTTATGGGGGATCAGTGGATGGCAGTGTTATGGGGGGATCTGTGAAGGACACTGTTATGGGGGATCTGGGGATGGCAGTGTTATGGGGGGTCTGTGGATGACACTGTTATGGGGGGTCTGTGGATGACACTGTTATGGGGGGTCTGTGGATGACACTGTTATGGGGGGTCTGTGGATGACACTGTTATGGGGGATCTGGGGATGGCAGTGTTATGGGGGATCTTGGGATGGCAGTGTTATGGGGGATCTGGGGATGGCAGTGTTATGGGGGATCTGTGGATGACACTGTTATGGGGGATCTGTGGATGACTGTTATGGGGGATCTGTGGTTGACTGTTATGGGGGATCTGTGGATGACACTGTTATGGGGGATCTGTGGATGACACTGTTATGGGGGATCTGTGGATGGCATCCACAGATCCCCCATCTTTTAACAGTGCTATCCACAGACCCCACACCCCATAACAGTGCCATTCACAGACTCCCCTCACCTTAACAGTGCCATCCACAGATGTCCCCAATAAAAATGTAATCCACAGAACTCCCAGGCGCACCCCCTTGCTGTCTCCAAAGAATAAGAAGAGTCGATTGCAGTATGCCAAAAGTCATGTGGAAAAGCCACAAAAGTTTTGGGATAGTGTTCTGTGGACTGATGAAACAAAATTAGAACTGTTTGGGCCCATGGATTAATGCTATGTTTGGAGGAGGAAGAACAAGGCCTATGAAGAAAAGAACACCTTGCCTACTGTGAAGCATGGCGGGGGGGTCAATCATGCTTTGGGGCTGTTTTGCTTCTACAGGTACAGGGAAGCTTCAGCGTGTGCAAGGTACCATGAATTCTCTTCAGTACCAGGAGATATTGGATGAAAATGTGATGCAGTCCGTCACAAACCTGAGGCTTGGGAGACGTTGGACCTTTCAACAGGACAATGATCCCAAGCATACCTCCAAGTCCACTAGAGCATGGTTGCAGATTAAAGGCTGGAACATTTTGAAGTGGCCATCGCAGTCACCAGACTTAAATCCGATTGAGAACCTCTGGTGGGACTTAAAGAAAGCAGTTGCAGCGCGCAAGCCTAAGAATGTGACTGAACTGGAGGCTTTTGCCCATGAAGAATGGGCGAAGATACCCGTAGATCGCTGCAAGAAACTTGTGTCAAGCTATGCTTCACGTTTAAAAGCTGTTATAACTGGAAAAGGATGTTGTACTAAGTACTAAGATTGAATGTCACTTGGGGGTTGAATAAAACTGATAATGATGTGAGCACAGAAAAGACATTTGTGGTTATTTCATTATAAATGTTATGTTATATTTGTCTGACTTACAAGTGCCTCTTTGATTTAATTGTAAACAAGATGACTGAAATGATCAAAATCAATGTCAAAGTGGCCAAAACACTCAATTTCAGTGGGGGTTCAATAATTTTGAACACAACTGTATAAGCAAAAAAGCAAAACAAACATACGTCAATAATCATGAACCTCAGTAGGAAACATGGTACAGTACGAATTATGTGTTTTAGACGCCGGTCTTAACCCCTATACCTGGCGGTGGATCCGCCGTAGTTATGAAGAGGCGCCACCTGCTTCTAAATGTAAGACATTTTCTGAGCTCTCTTACATTTAGACCATTTTCTACACCTAAAACATGCATAGAAAATGGTAAATTAGATGCGCCTACTCACCCTTCTCCTTCCCCGCTACACCCACTTTTTTTAGACCTGGCGTGGGCGGGAAAAATTTGCAGATTGCGGCGCAAAGGAACTTTGCGTGACAATGTGCGCTAGAAATACGCCTAATTCAGTCATATTTTTGTTTAATAAATGACCCCCTATGTATTTTGCAGGGCTGGAGATCTAGTACAGCGGTGGAGCACTGCTACATCCAACATGAAAAGGTATGGACTGGACACAGAGCCGCATTGCAGATACAATACCCTTGAGATAAGTGCCTATTCACCTTGTGAAAAAGGGAACCATCGCTCTTCCAAAGGATACCAATCCATAGAGATGTATTCCAGAGACCACACCAGAGCACCGCTTTACTACCTTGACGCATGTTTCGTGATCAGCTTTCTCAAGGGGTGAAGATTCAGATGTAATAGTTTTATCTGGTGCCATAGAATCCTCTGCCACATATTATAAATGGCACATAGTATGGGGGCAGAGTTTGACAGAGTTTGCATTGGGACCCGGTAGTTTACAACTATGCTTGCCACGTGCAAACAAGTCAGTAAATGAAGGGTGTACATACCATGTTGGCAGACCAAGCAGCTGTTGTGTGGTAGTTGAAGATAGGAGCACAATTTATGCAGGACACTGTTGATTGTTTGGACCTTGTTGGGGGCTTTGGCCCAAGGGACTGAGAGGGTGTGGAAGGGAGACAAGCAGCAGACTTATGTCCTGGATGGCAATATTAGGCACTGTATTTGGGAGCCTTTTTGATATTTGATTTATTGGACTCTTTAATTGCTCTGCACGGAGTATTGTCTTGCTGGACGTCTATATAAAAGAACATGCCATTGTAATATCCCTTTGCTTCAGCTACTAAATGCATTATTATCCATTATTCTTGGTTAGGTTTACATCTGTGTTCGGTAACAGAGCAGACTACCGGGGTTAGCGTATCCAGCATAACCGGCACCGCTGGTTCCCCATTCACTGTAATGGGATTCGGTAGTCTCCTCCTCTGCTGGAATAGACTACCGGAGTAACCGGATGTAGATGTGAGTCTACCCTTATGCTTTTACAACAATATTAAAGAAGTTTATTTCACTTGAATTGCTTATATTCTTACATATTTCTTGGCTATAAAAATATTTGATACCTTATGTAGTGTCACTGGAACATTCATAGGACAAAACTCTGCCTTTAGACTTTATATCATTTTCCAGAGTATAACATAATATGTGGAAGCCATGAAGGTCTTGTCCTTTGAGGTTGTAGCAGTTATGACGTTCACTGATTCTACAAATATCAACGTTGTCATGAAATCCCACATATGTCTATTACATTGTAGTTCAAAGAAGGATCCGCTCAGAATGCATCAGTTTGCCTCCATTCAGTCTCCATTCCGCTCTTGAGGCGGACACCAAAACGCTGCCTGCATCTTTATGCTGTCTGCCTGTCGATGCAGAGCCAAAAGGATCCATCCTGGCACACAATGTAAGTCAATAGGGACGGATCCGTTTTCTCTGAAAAAATCTGCCACAATAGAAAACGGATCTGTCCCCCATTGACCTTTAATGGTGTTCAAGACGGATCCGTCATGGCTATGGAAGACATAATGCAACCGGATCCGTTCATGACGGATGCATGCGGTTGTATTTTTGTAACTGAAGTGTTTTTTTAGATCCATGACGGATCCGCAAAAAAACGCTAGTGTGAAAGTAGCCTGACATGTATGACCAACTTTAGGCAATTGGTTCTCAAGTTGGAAGTAGTTGCATGAAAAGAATAGGGCAGTTTATGGTAACCAGAGCTTTAACCCTACTGTATGTAAACTACATATATTTTTATGGGAGACGCCAACTTGTTAAGACCTGGCATGAGAGGGGAGAAGTCGCATTGCGCCACAATCTGTGCCTTAAATGAGCCTAATATAAGGGTATTTTAGCTTAGTAAATGACCCCCTATATCACTATTATATTAGTCCACTATAAACCCATTCTGCCGTCAAATAAAAAAAAGTTTATTGTGTTTCTTGTAAACCAACCCCTTAAATTTGTGAGATCACGTTCCACCAGCAGTGCCTGCTGAGCATGTGCACTATATGATAAGATTTAGTGACACCTGACCAATGTTAATCAAAATCTATTGAATTTTGTCTGTACCTAATGAAGAAATCTGATTTTGAAATGCGTTGTACCTGTACATGTGATAATAAAGTATATTTGAAGTTGACTGTCGTAACAGCTCTATAGAGGATCTCTGCTTCATATATGTTTCCAAAATCTGTTGGATAGAACATTACACAAGTCCGAGAAAATCTTTTCTTTTCAGATTACCTTTGTGTCTCTTTACTTTCTGGCTTCCATCACACTGCAGATTCCTGTCTATGTTATCTCCTTCGGTTCAGCTTTGGATCAGTCAGCAAACTATGACTGTACATGACTTGTAGAATCCACCTTCCTCTGAAAAGATAATGTAGGAAGAAACTAAAGCTGGATTTACATGGCCCAACTTTCGCGCTGATCAGAAACTAACGTAACTACGAATGCTCATTCCTGATAATAAGCCGGTGTAAATGTGCTGCCAATCACCCGATGAACGGGCGAAATGCGGGCATAATTTTTTGTGCAGCAACACTCTGCTGCTCCGAAACAATGAATTTTGTATGAGGACATATTTGTACGAGGACGTATTTGTATGAGAACGAGCGGTTACAGTAGCCATTGCTCGTCCCCAGGAAGAATTCCTTTGCAATCATTGCCTGCCTGATGGGGCCGTCTAAATCCAAATGCAGCTGAAATGAGGTTTTTGCCATGATCGGGCTTCACATGATACAGTATTGCAGGATATTAGCACTTATTACCATATTTACTTTTCACATTATCAGATTGCTTACAGCCTAGTAAGTAGAAATATGTCATAATGTGATATGAAGGAATGTAGAGCATATGATAAAGTGAGGTTCACTTCAATGCTACCTTACAAAGTCATAAGCGAAACAAGTAATTGTTCTCAAGAAAATACCGGTAGTTCACCGAACGAAAAAGCTGAGCAAGTGCGGTCAGATACTCACTGTTGACATCTTGTCTTCTTTCCATTCTCTGCATCTGTCCCAGGCCTTCATCAAAATGTCTTCCAGCTATGACTGGCCTGCTGCTACCCCAAGTGTTCTTAATCCTATTGTTCCCAATATTGTGCTTTGTTGCCCCAAATGCATTTTTATAAGGCATGCCCTGCATCCCTGTACTGATATTGCTGCCCCTCTTATACTGAACCTACTGCCCCCCTGTATGGTAACCTGTACCCCCTATTACTGTCTCCTCTACCCCCTTTACTCTGCCTGCTGCCCTCGACTCAATATTAATCTCCATCTCTGTTACAGCACCCTACTGCTCCTCCAGGCTCCGAGGACGTATTATTGTTCCACATATAGTCCTGCAACTCCTTTACATAGCGCTGACACCCGCCAAAACTCCTTGTGACTATACCACTACCTTTTTTGTGCAAATTCCCATTGAAATGCCAAGGACTACACATGTTGCCATTCTAGGATGCAAAATGTAAATGTGATCTTTCACATATCATAAAGTCTAAGACGACTGCAGTGCAAGTGTGTTTGAGCTGCAGGCAGCATGTTATACAGCAGGAGGAGCTGAGCAAATTAGTATGTAGTTTAATGGGAAAAGGTTCAGTATAACTTGTCATTAATACATTTAATGTCCTATGGATTCAGAGCTTTTAAGTTAAAGCCTATGTACACCTTTGCAGGCAATTTTTTTATGATTGCATTTTACTAAATTTTTGCTAAAATTCATTTTTTCAATTGGCTTTTATTAAAAATATTGAGCCATTCTGTCACAAAGGGTTAACTGTTCTTCTAGCTGTGTAACTGGTACTTTCACTTTGTTCGGGTCATCTAATAAACCTCATCTCTAAACTACTGAGAGGTAATAAACACTTATTTAAAGGGGTTGTCCGGGCTTTTACTATTGATGACCTCATGATATCCCCAGGATAGATCATCAATATCAGATCGATGGGAGTCCGACACCCAGCCGTCATCAAATGTATGCACACGTACTGTCTCCCTTCTCTCTTCCTATTCATCGCTGCTGTCTATGGCACTGCGGGCACCGTCTCCTCATACAGCTGATTGGCGGGGGTGCCAGGTGTCGGACCCCCGCCAATCTGATATTGATGACCTATGCAGAGGATAGTTCATCAATAGTAAAAGCCAAGATAACCCCTTTAAGGCACATTCTTATCACTAAGGAGAATTGGGCTTTAATGTGTGTTTATAAGGTCAGAAAGCAGATATAATAAGTCCGTCAGCTCCTGGTCTGACGGAAAAGACAGAGTATCCACAGGCAGGTACTACAGCAGCTCTGTACATAAAAAAAGATTCTATATTTTTAATAAAGACCAATTGAAAAAATAATTTTTCGCTCAATATATTCAGAATAAGTACAATGCAATAATAATACATAGACATAGGAGACATAGTCTTTAAGGAGACTCAGTGATTGACAGCTATCTGTGTATACATAGTCATAGGGAAAAGGCCGTCAATCACTGATAGGACCAACTCCTTGACTTCAACGCTCAGAATCAGCAGGAATTTAAATTAATAAATGACAAGTTTTCATGAAGCTTTTATATAAAGCTGAGTGTATGTATGTGTGTGTGTGTGTGTATGTATGTCCGCGTGTATGTATGTCCGCTAAAGGAATCCCCACCATCGCATTTACAATCACGAAATTTGGCACACAGGTACATCAGGTGTCCAGGAATGTTTTAGACTGGCTCAGCTCTCTAGCACCTACTGGTCCTGAGATATTCCCAAAAAATGCTAATATGGCACATAACATGACCTACATTAGCCAATAGAAGCCTGTAGGTCTTTCTCTTCATATCCCAACTGCGAAACACACTGGCACATGTCCCTTATCAGCCAATAGAAGCTCTCTCCACATACACAAAGTTTTAAACCAGGTTTCCATAAAAACCCAGCCATTTTTCTTCACTGCTGCAGGTCAGCTTTAAAGGGGCAGGGGACGCTGTGGATGACTTTGTTAAGGAAGCAGAGTGCTGTAGAGGTCACATTTCATGGGCAGGCAACCCTTAAAAATGGACTTTAAAACCCCGCCCCCAGCTCCTGCTAAGCCGCGCCCTGACCCGATTAGGCAACTCCCACTCTGCAGCCGACGGGGATTGAAAAAATGAAGGTAAAAATCTATTTCTGTCAGCTGCAGGGGTGGGAGGGACGGGGATTTTCTCCCTGCAGCTCACGCTCAGACAGCACAGTGCTGATTGTAACCTATGGTCAGTGTTAAGGGGCGGGTGCTGTAGAAGTTACTGTTAAGGGGGTGGGGTGCTGTGGAACTCACTGTTAAAGGGGCAGGCTGCTGTAAAGGTCAAAGTAAAGGGGGTGGGCTGCTGTGGAGGTCCCATTTTAAGGAGACGAGGCACTGTGGGGGGTCAGTGTTAAGTTGTGGGGGTCTGTGGATGTCACTGTTATAGAGGATACTGTCGATATCTTTATTTTTTTTTAATTCTTTTTATTGAATTTAAGGTAATAGAATGTTGATACATGGACCAAATATTGCAATGCAATACTTTCATGGAGCACATTTTAAGCAGGTGAGGGCCCCGAAGGAGTGTTCATATAAGGCCTTATTCACACGTTCTTGCGGACAAGAATAGGACATGCTCTACTTTTTTGCGGAGCTGCGGCCGTAAGATCGGCGGCGCGCTCCGCAAAAACTGATGCGGAGAGCACAGTGTGTGCTCTCCGCATCGTTCCGTGCCCCATTCACAGTTAATGGGTCCGCATGTATTCCGCAGAATTGCGGAATACATGCGGACGACATTGCGGACGTGTGAATAGGGCCTAACAGCTGAGCTAATGCTAATGCATTGGGCAGACTAGATGGGCCAAATGGTTCTTATCTGCCGACACATTCTATGTTTCTATGTTTCAATCATAATATAAGCAGATATAACACAGCATCAATTATGTGTCTCACTGAAATTACATCAGGTCATTCATATATCAAAAACAAAAAATAAGAAAATAAAATAAAAGAAGGGGGGGGGAGAGGGAAAAAATAGGGAAAAGGCGCATTAAAGGGCCGGGCTACACCGCCAGAGGACCCAGAGTGCCACTCAGGGAGGATTTGAGGTACCAACTGTCCATATCTTTTAACGACACACACAAACATTAAATGAAATAGATTAAATATATCCGTGCAAAGCCGGGTCCTGCAGCTAGTATTTATTTATATATCTGTATGCTCCACCTCTGTAGCATGCTGCCTGTAGCTTACTTTGCATTTTCATGGTGACTGGTTCTCTTTGACCCTATTATTATAAAAGCTAGTGTCTGAAAATATGTTTAGTTTAATGGAATAGATTACAGAACTGTCAATACACAGAAGTTATTTTTGGTCCAATTAGATTAATTTCACTGCTTCCAATTCGTCTATTTAGTTGATTTTGATGGCACCTAAAATGTATGCTGTACGTAGGTTATGGTTCCACTTGGCTTTATTGGCTGAAAGGCACCACGTGACCACATTCAAAGCACTTTTGTGTCAAAGGAGTCATTGACGCAGTCACTTGTTGACTCTGCCAACAAGGCTTAGGGGCAATGTTACTTTCATGGAGCACATTTTAAGAAGGTGCGGGCCCTGAAGGAGTGTTCATATAACAGCTGAGCTAATGCTAATGCAAAAGCTCCTATAGAGCATTTAATAAGTTATTGTCCCAGAATCATAACTTATCACCTATCCACAGGATAGATGAGAAGTGTTTGATCGCTGGGGGTCCGACCAAAAGGACCCCTATCCAGGATTGTAACTATGATTCACTGAGTCCCATAGCAGAATAAAATGGGGCCCCTACCACCTAGTGTAAGTAAATGAAAACAGCAGCACACATTGCAATAATTAAAATCCCAAAACTCACATCATTTCAAAAAGCCGCCATATTGTTATTCTCCACAAAAAGGTACAATTTTCTTGCACCTGACTGGTCCCCCTTAACCTCTGGCCCCCATAGCAAGTGCTACGGCTATAGTTACGACCATGGCCCATCCATTACAAGAACAGTGCCCCTGTGACCCCGGTTGGAATGGAGCTGTTGTTGCACATATACACAGCCATAATACCACTGTGTTCCAGTGGTACACTTATCACTAGTGTTGAGCGAAGCGAAAAATTCAAGCAGAATTCGGTTCAAAGTTTAGGAAAGCAATTTGCAATGAATCACAAAGTGAAAAGAGGAAGCCCAGGAACACGAGATCACCCATAATGCCGTGCACCCAGCCAATCCGCAGATAGCCATCCCCTGTGATGTAACAGCCCTATAAAACCCTCATCCCGCACGGTCTACTCCATTGTCCTGTGAGCTGAGCATAGGGGGAGATGTGGCAAGTGCTCATGTGCTATGGACAGTGTTGCTGAAAATAATTAATAGAAGAATATTGGAGAGGGAGAGTGCAGGGAGAGTGCGGGGAGACTTATTCTGCATCAGTTTTATTTACTTATTCCTACATCAGCCATAAATGTAATTCAATACTAATAAGATGGAAGCCTTTATTATTCCGGTGCCAGCGTGCCAACCAATACCATCCAGTCTGCACCCCTTAGGGGGCCCAGGTCTTAATGATGACCATCCTCATCTTTTGCTGGCTTCACTTCTTCCAAATCATCTTTCAAAGTCTCCATGTCCTAGAAAAGGCAGCAAGATCCAGAGAGAGAAGGAGCTGGACATTCCTGATGACATATTCTCATTGATATTAGATGATATGGAAAAGGAGGAAAAGCAGATGGCAGAAGAAGGGCTCCTACTTGTAGGGCAGGAGAGCGCTGGGGTTGGAGAGGTGGGACCCACAAATATATCGAGAAGAGTGGAGCCCCTCAAGGTGGTGGCTGGAGGACTCCGGTCTGACCACCACCAAGCGCGCTCCCCATAGAAGCGAATGGGAGCGTACCGCGCATGAGCAGCCCCCGCTCCCATTAATTTATTTGGGGCCGACGGAAATAGCTGAGCCAGGGCTCGGCTATTTTTGCCAGTCCCATAGAAAATGAATGAAGGGCGGCTGTGCATGCACAGTCCGCTCTCCTTCACTTGCGGGGCTCCGTTCTCGATATAGGTGCTGGTCCCAACGGTTGGACCCGCACCTATAAGACAATGGGGGCATATCCTAGCGATATGCCCCCATTGTCCATGATGAGACAACCCCTTTAACAATGAAGTAGAACTATACAGTGCAGTCTTCATTATTAATGAAAATATAAATGAATAGCAGCTGCGTGCTAATTGGCTGCGTGGTTTTTCACAGCAGCATGGCCGCAACCTGCCCGCAGCACGGCCGCTCCTTGTGGTCATACCCTAAGGCAGAGTGGCCTGGGTATACCTGATGTATAGAGATTTATTAATTTAATAATTTGTGACAAATTAATTTGGAACAAATCTAATTTCTTAGCTAACTTGGCTAATTTTTCTAAACTCCGCTCATCTCTACTTATCACCTTTCCTGTGAATAAGTGACAACTTATAACTCTGGGAAAACTTGTTTAAGAATATAAATAGCCATTAATGTTTGACATATTTTCCACAATTTCGGCAGTGTAAAATTGATTTGCAGTGCCGTTAGGAATACATTCATGTAAGTGAAGTTTAATTCTATTTGTATTGATTTAGATCAGTTTCGGCAAAATGATCAAAGCTGTTGAGGTTGTGTAAGGTAAGGCAGAAAACAGAATTAAAAACCATGTAATGTAAAATCATAAAATGTCAGCAATAAAACGCTGCTTCCCTCTGTCAAAAAGCAAACAATTTTGCCGGTATCATACACATGGAAGACAGCAAAATAATATTTACTCATGAGCTAATAGTTGAAATCTTTGTTTGCAATAGATTTTACCCTTCATTGCTCCCGTTACTTCAGTCTCTTTTTTTATTATTCTCTTATGCTCGATGCACTACAGAGTGTGTTCTAAGGTTGTGTAATATCTCAGGCATTTTCAGGGGTGCTCTCCTCGCAGAGGTAGTTTCAAGCCATCTAGTCATCTTGGCTTATCAACCAAGGGAGATACATTCCTTAGGGCTGCTCCCTTTTTTTCACTCACTCCTGGCTGGGAGCCACCTACAGTTCAGAACAGCCTCTGAAAGAGCCAGCACTGATTGAGCTTTTAGCTCAGTTTCCTCTGTGGCAGAGACAAGAATCCAGTCTCCAGTTCCTCTTCCAGCTGGAAAGCTGGCTCTCCTTAGATAACTGGCTGTACATATTACAAACAGGGACCTCGGCGATGCTGACAATCATGGATACTGACTGAGAAGCTCATTACTTTCTAGCTTTGAATTAAGCAAAGAGGATTCCGCAGCCTAAGTTCCAAGTCCGTATTTTCTGGAGAGAGACACAAGTGCACGGCAAGCTGCAGCGACCTGCTTGTCAGAGGGGGACAATGTTTAACTGGCACAAAACCTTTTCTATCTTGCCGCATTGGAAGAAAGGTAGGATTTATACTGATATTGCACACTCTTTAACATCTATACAGAATTTTGGGATTATTAACTTTAAGAAATATGGGTTTAGGCAGAGGCATAGCTAGTATCAGCGTCTATGGCTATGATACAGTGCTATTAATATGACTATCATAGTAGGAAAAAGCAGTGCGCACAATATCTAGGACTGCAGGAATCACTGGGCTATCATTTTGGCCAATAGGGTGTATCTATATACCCTACACACATTGTGGGCTCTACAGAATGAAGCTTGCACCTCCATAACCACCTGTTATCAAGGGAAAAGCTGAGGTGGAATGGTACATTACATGGCACCACTTTACTAGGGTGTTTTACTAGTGGTCAGACAGCCACTTTAAAAATGGTATGAGACCTGACCCTAACAAAGTGACTCCCCCATCGGACCATGAGATAGTCCAAAATGTAAAGTGCATAGCAAAATTTGGTTTGGTATCATCATGATAAAAAGTATAGTAAATGTCCTATACAGTTTAGGCTACATTCACACTTGCGTTTAGTGCGGATCTGTCATGGACAGATCCGCTCAGATAATACAACCATCTGCATCCATTCAGAACGGATCCGTTTGTATTATCTGTAACATAGCCAAGACGGATCTATCTTGAACACCATTGAAAGTCAATGGAGGATGGATCTGTTTTCTATTGTGTCAGTGAATACGGATCCGTCCACATTGACTCACATTGTGTGCCAGGACGGATCAGTTTGGCTCAGTTTCATCAGACGGACACTAAAGCGACTGAGCTGATGCATTCTGAGCGGATCCTTTTCCATTCAGAATGCATTAGAATACAAACTGATCCGTTTTGGACCGCTTGTGAGAGCCCTGATCGGATCTCACAAACGGAAAGCCAAAACGCGTGTGTGAAAGTAGACTAATTCAAGAGGATAAAATGAAGAAAGTCTCAATGGTTTTATTGCTTGCTAATAAACTGGTAGTTAAAGAATGAGAACACTGCAATAACATTGCTACAGATTTATTAGGATTTATTAACTATAATTTATAAGCTATGACCTGTCTCTTCCTAATCATGAATGAGCTGAAGCAAGGGCAAGGCATTTGCATTTTTGAGATGATGGAGAATGTGTGTATGTTATATGTGATGATTGGCTATTGATCTATTCCACATCTATGAACCTGTATGATGTTCCATTATCTAGTAGCTACTGCAGCTATATCTGCGTCCCAATAATACAGCCTCTAATTGATCCACTGCCAGCAGCTATACTACAGTGACGGCAGCTATAACATCAGCAGTGGCTAAAATACATGTATAGTTATTTTTACTGCTGATCAGATTAGGTAATCTGGTGCTTATTAGAAATGAGCGAACTTCAAAAATTAGTTCGGCGTTCGGGTTGGGGTAATCGCCGCATCCCGTTATGGATTCCACTACCGTGGACTATCCCGACATATGGAATCCATAAGGGGCGGCTTCCACAAACCTGAACTTTGGAAAAGCCGAAGGACCTGAACCCGAACGCCGAACAAATTTTTGAAGTTCGCTCATCTCTAGTGCTTATCATTTTGTTATAACCTGATGATTTGGGGGATCCTGTTTAGTTTTTCAAACAAGGTAACTCAATATGTCAGGCACCTATTGCCAATTTCCCTCTGCTCTGCCATACCTTTAATCTGGTAAAATGCTATTTGACTATATGCATTGAAGATGGTAAAGCACGTGTCCATCGCTAAACCTTTTTTTACACCATATAGTAAAATTATTCTATATAAATGTTTGTAGTGATGAGCGGCAGGGGCAATATTCGAATTCACGATATTTAGCGAATATATTTTGCGGAATATTCGTCATATATTCGAGAATTTGCCAATATTTTCTTGATTGCGAAAAACGGCAATGTAATATGCGTGTTTTGCACACGCAATACAGGCGTGGGTCACTTTTACTACTTTTTTCAAGCTGCTAGAAGTTTCCTGAGACTGGAGAAAATGGTTGGCACAGAAGAACATTACAATAGCTTTATATGCAGATAGAGTGCTACAATATATTCTCGATTGTGCAAATCGGCACTAATGATGTGAATATTTTGGCGCAATGCGTGCAAGTTCACATTTTATCAGGTCTGACTACATATTAGTGATTGGTTCACTAAGTATTGTTGGGAACTTGTGACATCACAGCACTATGTATGTAGTATGTATGTATGGACAGCAGAACCTATCACACTACCTAACACCCTGCACTGGAACCTATCAGCTACACTATATCACTATCTAACCTACACTGACTATCTCCCACTAATTCTTTATTACATATATAACTAACTAACTTACTAACTGACTATCTAATGTAATGTTACACAGTAAAGCACAGAGCACAGCAATGACACTGCTGTCTCTCTCAGAACTGAAAAAAACAGCAGAAAATGGCTGCTTGGGAGGTTCTTATATAGTAAGGGGTAGGAAACTTTCCTATTGGTTGCTAGGGATGTTGCCAAGCTCAGACAAAGATATTGAAGCCTTGTTATTGGCCCACAAGCAAGAAGCAGGGATGGATCATGGGTTTAGAGGGAAAAAATCTAGAATATTTGAAAATATGAATATATGTCACTATATTCTACATATTCGCAAATTCTCGAAGTGCCAATATTCGCAATTTAAATTCGCGATTCGAATATATAATATATGTTTAGTAACTTTTTATTATATTTAGTACTTTTCTGCTAGTGCTCCGGGGCTATAACCTATATAAATAATATAGTACTGCACTCACAATTTCTGCAGTTCTAAAGTCTTTGTGATTTTACAGTGTATCATCTATTGTCTTGTATGGGGTAAAGATAAAGAGGCTGTCCAGTATTAGAGAAAAATAAGGATTTGCTTTTACTCCAGGAAGAGTGCCATATCTGTTGATGGGCTGAGTCTGGTATTACAGCTCATTTCCATTCAGGTGACTGAAGCTGAGGTACAGCCTTTGAACAGATGCGGCACTTTTCTCTATTCCTGTCCGTATCTGTATGCCCATTCCTAGGCCCCACAAAAAAAGATGAAACATGTCCTATTCTTGTTTTTTTGCTGTCAAGAATTGGACATTTCTACAAGAGGTGGGAAAAAAATGGTGGCATGCCCATGGCCAGTATCCATAGTGTGCATGGTCCTTAAAAGGATATGTCTTTGAACATTGAGACCCTATGGTGATGAATACCTATGGCATCCGTTTAACACATACGTCATGCATAGGACAAAATAGTTGCGTGAAGGCATTAAATACAGAAGAGCCCCCTTATGTAGCTCTCCCTATTCATTTTTGTAAAATATGTTAATAATTCAATGGAAATCAATTAAATAAACACAGACAGGCAGGTTTATATAGCAGTAACTGTATGATTTTAGTAGTGAGCTTGATCAAAGGGATTGTGGAAACGGCAAGGTGCCATTGTGCAAGTGAGGTACATCCTGCGCCCTATAACATCTGTCTAAACAGGACTGGAAACTCTGTGATTACAGTGACTCACTCCCTGCCCAAACGCCACAGTCCCATAAATGATCTTATCTTTGCCGGATCATAAACCATAAATTTTAAAAACAACCTTTTGTCTGAAGCCACAAATTAGGAAAATAATCAGATGAAATTCTTTCAACTGTCCTAAATCACTTTACAGATCAGAGCCCTCTGCATGGGATGTTTTTCCCCAAACACGACTCTTCATGCTGCCTCTTTCCTTTCAAATTCTAAACGCTGTTGACAGGCTATCCTTTAATCTTCTTTAGTCCAGTCTTAACATGTTCATACCATCTTATCAGGCTTGACACTTTAAGATGTGCATGAGGTCTTCTACCAAATTCCACACAGGATGATCTATAGAGAACACGGGTAAAGGTGAGACATTGTGTCAGTACAATAGGTAATGATGTGTAGTGGCAATCAGTGAACCCAATGCTAAAGCAGCAGAGACACACTGCAACATCACCATAGCCAAGTGCCCGTTTCATGTACTTGTGAGGTTGCTTGAATGTCGTATTTTCATGCACTAACCTAAAGCTCAAAGAGAACAAGTGATTCACACTTGTCTCAGATCCGCTGTAAATCCCATTATTGGAACCTTGCAGCACCTTCATCTCCTTTTGGCCTCAGTCTGTCTGGTATATGTCAGTATACTGTGTTTTTCTGCTGTATGGAATTGCACAGTCTGCTCCGCTATTCCATACAGAATTATCCAGAAAAAAGAAAAAAAAAGTTTCCTGTGCAGTATAGGTGTTTTAACATGAGAGCCTTTGGGTGACGAATGCCAAAATTGCAGTCGGGCAGTGCTCCAAAATTATACCTTTGATGGACACTGTAAATGCAGAAGAAAAACTGCTACAAGAGGACATAGTTTTAAATTAGAGGGGCAAAGGTTTAAAAGTAATATCAGGAAGAATTACTTTACTGAGAGAGTAGTGGACGCATGGAATAGCCTTCCTGCGGAAGTGGTAGCTGCAAAAACAGTAAAGGAGTTTTAAGCATGCATGGGATAGGCATAAGGCCATCCTTCATATAAGATAGGGCCTGGGGCTATTCATAGTATTCAGCATATTGGGCAGACTAGATGGGCCAAATGGTTCTTATCTGCCGACACATTCTATGTTTCTATGAATACAGCATGAGCATGACTTGAAATTAGCATATAAGTAATAGAAATGGAACTGCACACCTTAAACTTAAAAGGGTGCTGAAGGGGAAATAATCCTGCAAATCAAATGTAGGGTTTTCCAGGGGAAGGATACAATTCTGCTGCCAATGGGGGAGTGGTGGGAAGAGGGAACAATGCTGCTTCCAGTGGTGAAGGCTTTGGAAAGGGAGACTATGTGGCAACCACTGGTGCTGCACTGAATTATTTGTTTGGTGCTGCTGCGAAGGAATGTTGTGCTGCGCTTTGGTATTTCTTTAACTCTTCCGGGGAGGACCTTTGTGCTCCTCTGTTATAATTCTTTGGCACTTCTGGGGAGTTTTTTTGTGCAGCACTGTGCTGTTTGGTGTTTCCAGGTAGTAGTTATTTAGTGCTACCTTTGCTTGGTGTTTTTAGGGTGCTGCACTGTGTTATATGGTGCTGCTAAGGGTTAATATTCACAGTTGCATTTGTTGGTCACAGCTGTGAGGCTAACATGGGCGCTTCTTGGTAGTTTGATGGTGGGTTTCCCGTATTACCATAGCTGATGAGGAGGAAAACATTTGAGAATCCCTACACTAGATTAATGTTTTAGTGACTGTGGAAATTTATGAACCGGGAGGCTGCAGGCAGGGAAAGAAAAACTATTCATATGTTTTTATTTTATGAATAACTGTAGGTGCACAGTAATGTTTAGGAGTATTCATCCTGAGTAGTTAAGTAGATACGGATGATGTGATTTATGGTACCTGAAAGTCAAAAGAGTGGATAATAAAAGTGACAATATTGTGAAAGAACAGTAAACAATGTTGCATTTCACCTCTTCTCTCTCACACTCCCTGGTTGTCCTTGCCTTTCTACTCCTGACCTTTCCTTCTTTCTTTCATCACCTCGTCTTTCTCCTACTGACAGGAATTCTACTACCATTTGCTTAAGAGTAAAATTCCCCATAAATGCATTGGACATCGTGGACAGGGTCTGGCTGCATGGCTTCTGTTCCTGGAGGATTTTGCAAACAAAATGTTGCCCAATTTGTCAACAATTAAAGGGGTTATTCAGGAATTTGACATTGATGACCTATCTTTAGGATAGATCATCAATAACAGATTGGCAGTGGTCCATCTTCTGGCACCCCAGTGGATCACCTATTGGAAGAAGCTGCAGCACTCTATGAGGTCTTCCTAGGACAGTATTGTCACCTTACACGTGGCCTAGGCACAGCTAATTCCCATTCAAATGAATGAGGCTCAGCTGCAATACCAAGCGCAGTCGCTATACAAAGTTTTTGTGCTGTGCTTGGAAGCCTGTGAAGAGAGCGTAGTGCTCACTGGAGCTTCCCTCGATCTGATATCGATGACCTACCTATCCTTGAGATAGGTCATCAATATCAAATTCCCAGATAACCCCTTTAAGGATGTTCAGATCTGGCGCTTTTACTACTTTACTATCTACAATTTGTCAGGTGTTACTACAATAGTGGTTGAAGTCCTGGCTATAACCTGATTTACATTTATTCACTAATCCTCAAACAGTTTTGCCCAAGAACTGTTCAGGCTTTGAGAAAAGGAACCGTTCAACCCAAGCAGACATCAGGCATCAGGGTGAGATGGTGGGCTACTGTAACCCTTCATATGTAAAGCTCTATAGGAGCTAGAGATATTGGGGGAAATTTATCAAACTGATGTAAAGGAAAACTGGCTTAGTTGCCCATAACAACCAATCAGATCCTACCTTTCATTTTCAAAGGAACTCAGAAAAGTGGAATCTTATTAGTTGCTATTGGCATCTAAGCCAGTTTTAATTTACACCAGCTTTGATCTACCGAATTGTGTTGTTTGAAAGCTAGCAATTTAAGCTTTAAAACAAGACCGAGATTGCGGCATTAGCTCCTCTATATCTTTAGAAATCAGACTGGCAATAATAGCAGCTGCATTAGATTGTCAGCTTTCAAACAAGACCAGGCCCACATCTCTAGCTCCTAAAGAGCCCGAGATAGGAAAGGTTAAAGCAGCCCTCCCCCTTCAGCTAGCTATGATACTCAGCCAGCCTTGGAATGCAGTCACACGAAAACAGATAATTTTGTAAAAACAAGTGTTTTTATTATGCAAGTAGTATAATATAATAAAAACGACATCAATTGCAGCCCCCCTGAAATGAATGGAGCAGCCACGCAGAGATAGGTGAGCTCTGTAGTCGGCACTTCCATAGAAATGAATGGAGCAGCCACACAGGTGCGAATGGGACTCTGTTCATTTCAGGGGGCTGCTAGGGGTGAGGGACCGCATTCTCCTGATCAGGTGGGTCCCAGCGGTTGTACCCCCATCAATCTGATACTTATAACTTAATCTAATCGGAATACCCCTTTTCAGGCTAAACTTTGTTATGTCACATAAATTTGTGTGCCAACTATATTTACTTCAGACGTAAAATCAAAATCTACATTAAAAAAGTGACATTTTGGGAGGGTTTTTCCTATATATTAATGTTACTGCTGGGGTATTGGAGTTAATCGGAGAATGGAGGATGCCCAGCTGTACACACCAAGACAGGATGAATTGTATGAAGTGGTGGCTACAGAGTGTGAAGAGTTTAATGCTAATTTAATAGACTCCAGTATTACACCATACACGTAACTTCAACAGGCATAGTGTGGTGGCACCCAAGTACAGCTGCCCTGTTTACTAGGAAGGATATGGGAACATTTCCAGTCAAAACTAAATTGTTTCAGCTTTTGGCTTGAGAGTAAGTTTAAGTTACCTCTAAAGATAACATATTACATTATTTAGAATCTAATCTTACACTGTGCATGTTTTATATGTATATATCAATGTATTGCTTGAATATTTTTTCGATCACAGCCCATTTATTCTGAAGCATCGGTATGAAGGCACTAAGGTTAAATACATAATTGGTATATGATTATCATGAATACTTGATATCAGTGCACAGAAGAAACAAAAATAACAGATACAGTATTACTTAAGTCTTGGCATGCACGTGCTGCCGTAAAATAACCTGCTTGAGGTAATGGGCTGTGGTTTTGTACTTGCTGGCTTCTTACCCCATCATTGTTGTAGCTGGATAAACAGGACGCACAAATTTTGGAAACGTGAATGATACACTGTACAGAATAACATAATTGTGTACTGTAGTAGATAGACTATAAAAATAGCATTTTTTTTTCCAGGCGATAGAAGAACAATGCTTACTTTATTCATCTGAGCCAAAGATGTTCCTGTTCATTATTGAACTTCCTTTTATTCACTTAACTCACATGGAATCCACTAAATCAATTACTTATTATAAAGTCTGTAATTATATTGCCACAAGAAGGGGCATGTGTAGCATTTAATGTTAAAATAGTACCTAAAAATTAATAATATAGATAATTGAGATGCATCTTCTAAAATACAGCCTTCTCTATAAAATAATCCCAAAGTACTCTAAGGCCATATTCACACGTCCGCAATCTACGTCCGCACCCGTTCCGCAAATTCCATTTATTTTGAATGGTGACGTGATGGATGCGGAAAGCACACACTGTGCTATCCGCATCCGCATTTGCGGAGCGCGCCGCCGATCTTCCGGACGGCGGCTCCGCAAAAATATAGAGCATGTCCTATTCTTGACCGCAATTGCGGACAAGTATAGGCATCTCTATAGGGCCGCGGATTCGCAAAACACTACGGACGTGTGAATAAGGCCTAAGTCTGCTTGGGAGGGGTTGCCTTAGGCCTCATGCACATGACTGTAGCTTTGGTCTGCGTCTAACTGGCATTAATTTCATTTGGATTGGTCCGCAAAAAATGCGGATGTCATCCATGTGCTGATGATACAATATGTCGATTGGCACTGCGGTAAAGTAGAGCAGCGGTGCATGTGTCTCAGGGCAGGCGTCCCATAAAGATAAGAGGAGAAGAGACCGGCACTCGCTTTTAGATAATCTTGCTGTAAATCACATTCCAGTGACGGCGTTTCGCCATACATTCTGCCAGATTGTATGCCGAAACGCCGTCACTGGAATGTGACAATAAATCACAGCAAGATTATCTAAAAGCGAGTGCCGGTCTCTTCTCCTCTTGTCACCCATGTGCTGTCTACATCCATGTGGCCGCTCCACAAATTATAGAATATGTCCTATTCTTTTCCGTTTTGGAGAATACCCAGTTCTAGTATTCGTGTTCGTGTGCATGAGGCCTTAAGCCATTTGTTATCATCACTAGTAGCAAGAACTATTACTGTGCTACTCTCATAAAGCTACTGATTCTACTACAAACCCATTCAATTACAGCATGAAAAGTAGAGTTTTAATGACTTAATACTTCCTGACAACATACATACACATTACTAATTCAGTAGCAAACAAGGTCAGATGTTTGTGTGGCTTTTGAATATTACTTCTGAATTATTTCTTAAGATCAGCAGGTGTGTATTGTATTTACTCTGGATGTGAGAGGAAATTCAACATCTCAGTGCAAGGGAAGGAATGTCTGGCACATTTCATTTTCTTCAAGATGATTTATCACATTGTTTCCATGGGCTCTGGTAAAATTCCAAAGAAAAGGTGCTCATTGAACGATGTTGCTTAAGAAATGTTTTTTTAGGCTTATTTTGTACAAAACTAAATGGCAAAGAGGAGCATGTTATAAACAGTGGCCCAGATTTATCCTAAAGATGGCGTAAACTTAGATGGGCTGTCTAGATTTATTCATTTTATTCTACAGTGCTTTACAGAAATTAGCATCACGCTGTCCCCATTGGGACTACAATCTAAGCTTCCTATCAGTATGTCTTTGGAGTGTGGGAGGAAACCAGAGTACCTGGAGGAAACCCACGTGGAGAACATACAAACTCCATTCAGATGTTGTCCTTGGTTGGATTCGAACCTAGGACCCCAGCGCTGCAAGGCACCAGTGCTACCCACTGAGCCACCACTTCCCATAGATCTGCATTTATTACATGGGCTGAGACTGGAAGTTAAATCTGGTGCAGGTATAGACACTTTTCTCTGACTATTGGTTGGCTTAGTTTGAGACAGATTTTTACACCAGAATTGTGGCACAATTTTAGTGCAAAAAGGCGCATCTTAGGCCCACTCCTATCCATTAATCTGTGACCCCTTGTCAAGCTTCCTAGGAAAATTTTTAGAGGCCCTAGATGCACCAATTCGCGCAGATTTTTGTCAGATTTTTGGAGCAGACACATTATTAAATCCGGGCCGATGTTTTTTGTTTTTTTTTTCATTTCAGCACGCTCTGGTATTTTTATCTCTATGAACTACTGTGCACATTATGTATGCCATATGCATACACATGTCTTTCCATAGAAACCGTTTTAGGCATTGTTCCACATGACAGTTTTGGTATGGATTTGGAGGAATTTTATTACCAAAATTGGCAGGATTGAATAGCCACACTCCTACAGTAGCACAGAGCGGGAAGAAAACTCTGATCTCCACCATTTATCTGTTTTTGGCTTAGAAAAGACTTTATAAATTAGCTCTACTCCTGTCATGACTGTAGATAGAGACAGAGGAGGACAGTGAGTCCCTGAACTAGAACCTTACCTACTTGCAGTGTAGACCATATATGGCAGAACACTAGTATAAGTGCAGGACAAACAAGACACACAATACGAACAACACAAAAGCAGAGTTGTATGAAATGGGTCAGAACTAGACGGGCTACGCAGTACCAAAGAGTGAGACAGAGAGTGGTCAGAAGACAAGCCAGGGTCAGAAACATAGAGTACCAATAGCAATACAGGAACAAGGTAACAACGCTAGTGAGCCAACAAAGACTATCACTGGAAATGGTCTAATGCAATTAGGGGGTTTTCCCAGCGCATGTGTGCTGTGGGGAGTAAGCACAGCATAGCGCTCTGTAACTATGGACGTGGATGTGTCAGTGGGGGGCGTGGCTCAGCAGCGCGTCTCTCCCTGCATGCGGGTGCCAGAGCTGAGGATTACGCTGCTGGAGCCTGGACAAGTTTATTACAGCTCCAAAGGGAATGAATCTACTTTGTACTATTCAAGCTAGAGACTCCTCCTGCTGATTGTCTCTTCCTTTTGGATGAGTCTCTGGTTAGGCTGGTACGAGGTAGTTTTATTCCTTTTGGAAGAGAGCTAATTTACATACTTTATATTCGTGTTGCCTCAAGTAAGTCTCCATACACTGAAGGAACTGAAGGATTTCTTCAATGACAACCAGTACATACAGAAGAGAGAACATTAGGATACTCTAGCAACAAAATTAAGATCAATAAAGAAAATTATTGATCTTAAAGAAAATTATATTATGGGCTTAAAATAAGATAAAATAAATAAACACATAATATAGAAAATACAAATAAAATGATGGTACAAGAAAAAGCAAAAAGAAAAGAAACATTAAATATTATTACATTTTAATTGGAGAACATAAAATAATAAAGGCATATCTGGTATCCTCATTAGGGATAAGCGAATCTACTTCGGATGAAACATCCTAAGTCGATTCGCATAAAACATTGGTCCAATACTGTACGCCTGACTTCGCGTAATAACTTCATAGATTAATTGTTACTGTAAAAAAAAAAAAAAAACATTTCCCGAACTCTGGCTCAGTTCCAAGTGTTTTTTTCACAGCAAAAATGTATCTATGAAGTTATTACGCGAAGTCACGTGAGACTTCACAAAGTTATCTTGCCTCATTTGAGCCAATACATTCTAATACTGTACAGTATTGGACCGAAGTTTTATGCGAATCGACTTCGGATGTTTCACTCATTTCTAATCCTCATAACCCCAAAGTTCAGTACTTTTATTACAAAAAATGTTTTTGTTTTTTATGTTTTCTTGTCCAACAAAATGCAAAGGACTGAATGAATGGTAAAATGACTAAATAATAAGTTATAATAATCATAATGTGGCAACTAAAATTAACTTTGGGTTTAGAAGGCTAAAAGTGGGCAGAGCCTGAAGGTGTTAATTGAAACTATGGGTATAATAAAAAAAATTTTTTTAAATACACATATAATGCTGTAGCATTGAAGATGTGAACTATACCAAAGACCCCTACCAAATTATGTGTGAATGTAGACTAATTAGAGAAAGACAGCAATAAAACGGTGTTCCAGTGTTCGTCTGATGCATTCAACAAAGTGTTAAGGTGGATTTGGACTGCCTGATTCTTGGGTAGATTATCAGGAATGACCATTCCTGCGAATGCTCGTTCCCGACAATCTGCCCATCTAAATGTGCCGCCGATCACCGATAGGGTGACAGTGATCTGCTGCCTAGAAACAACAATTCTGTTTGGGGATTAGTGATCACAATAGTGATCCCTTATCCTCATCCTAAATGCAGCAATCTCCTTCACTGAACGAGCAGCCGACTCTCTGGAAGGAACGCTTCCTTCCCGACAATTGGCTGTATCATTGTGCGGTGTAAACCCGTCTTTAGGGCGTTAATAGATAAGTCCAATTAAATTGATTGAGAAAGAACCAAAAAGGAGAAGATCCACAAATAACTTTCCTTTTATTGTTTTAGTGTATGTCCTTCAGTATTTTACAAGTTTGTTTTGTTTTCACAGGAAAGAAAAGTGCCTCACCTGAAGGTGAAGTAGTGCTGACACACATGAAAAAACTAATTAATGATTATGAAAATGACTCGATAAGTACTCACAGTATAAATGGAGATCGATTCGATCACACAGATGGGTGTTCTGATTGTCCGTCTGATGTTCCGGCTAAAGAAAGTAATATATGTGAACTGCCAGTGTGTGACCCTCTGCAGCAATTCAAGCGGATATACAAGTTTGAGTCAGAGGATTCAGGGGTTGAAATACCAAGTGGAGCCAACTCACCTTCTACTCCTAAAGGTTCTGCAAAGAGTTTTGTGATGCACAGCAGGGATTCGTCCTGTGATTCTGGGGTTCTTAGTGCATCTTCATCACCCACTGTAGGTCACATGGAAATCAGCGCAGGCGCAACTGTAGATGTGACCCATACTTTTATTTCAGATGTAGAACACGTGGACCACAGTAAAGAAAATGGTGACAATGAAAATAATGTAGAAGATTTTATTGACTGCCAAGAGGAAGAGCTAGATTTACCCCCATGTGGTGAGGAAAATGAACCTTCCGCCATCACTTTGTTTAATACAGAGCTTTCTTCTACAATGGAGGAGGAAACCAAAGCCATGGATGACTTTTACAAAGACACTTTTGACGATATCCAGAATTTGCATCAGTTAAAAAGATGCCAAACAAGTGACAGCCTGGATGAATATATGGAAGAATGCTGCAGGCTTAGTGAGGTGAGGCCATTTCTTCAAATGTTTTGTGGATTTAGGGCCTATGGTAGTTTGTTTTATTTATGAATGGCATGTTGTAACACTAAAGATAATGAATTATCTTATTATGTTCACTCATCCTACTCTTATTAAAACAGTTGTCACTGTTCAGACCAACCTTTCTCAAATTCCCTTTTGGATTGGAAGTGCCTACTGGTTGGGCTTCACCGTTAGCACCCATCATTTTATTACCTAAACCAAAACCATATGTCTCTCAGCCAGACTAAACAAAGCCAAGTAAACGGGGATGTCTACAGGCTGTGTGTTGTAGCTTAGCTCAATTCACTTTAATAGAGCTGAGCTGCTATACCAGATACAACCCATCGACAGATGTGGCACTGCTTATGGAAGAAAAATACCATGTTTTTTTAAAATCCTGGACAGTCCATCTCAGTCATTGTTAAAAAAAAAATCATACTCACTTGCCTTCAGTGGTCTTCTGGTCCCCATCTTGTAAACTTCTCGACAGACGGGGTCACGTGCACCACTTTAGCCAATTACTGGTCTCAGAGGTGATGTGTCCCCAAGCAACACATTATTGTTGGATCAAATTCTATTTGGAGACACAACACTGCTAAAGGCAATCATAGGCTGCAGCTGTGCATTTGACGCCATCTATCTGGAGGTCTACAAGGCGGAGACCAGAAGCTGGCTGAAGGGAGATGGAACACAGTGGTGGAGAGCAAGTAAGCTTAATTATCTTCAACAGGTAGAGCACACTGCTAGCGAAATCTCTAAATAGTTGGACAACCCCTTTAGACTCATACACTTTAAATAGCTATTGGCTGAATACTTGTTCAGTTGACAACTATTCCTCCTGACACCCCCATACACTGGCATGCTTCACCATATGTGTAGATATTCAGGATACCGCCATAAATATTAAGCCAGTCCTGCTGAAATCGACAGTTTAAGTCGAAATCAATCTAAAGTGTATGGCCAATTTTACAGCAGTGTACTGACCCCCTACAGTTCCATATAACAAAGCCATAGCCACCACATATAGGTACCCTCACACATAGTCTAAAGTTGATAAAAATGGGTAATTTCAACCAAAACAGTTGCTTGTTGGGTGTAATTTAACAACGAACGACTATTTTAGCTGACCAATGACAACATTTTGGTCCATTATTCAGACAAAAGATCTGTCCTTATAAGAAAGATGGTTTGTGGACAAAAGGTATTTCTTTGAAGGAAAGTTCCCAGAAAGATGTTTTGACCGTCACTGGTTTCATTGAACAGGTATAGCCAATTTGAAGAACTCTAGTGGCCAATATGGACTAAAATGTGTATGGCCAGATGATTGTTTGTTCAACTACTAGCCTACTTGTATTTAATGTGTATGACTAGCTTATAGCACTTGTTGGTTTATCAGCGAGATACTATATTCCCCCCCTATAAATAATAATTCCATGGGAGAATACTGATGGCATGAAATAGAACGTAGAAAACGTTGTATTAAAGTTGTATGAAATTGGAGGAACACATAAAATTTTGTATAAAATTGGAGATACAGTCTGTGCCCATTAGTATCTCTATGGATTCTTTTTTACATGCTTGGACAACATGGTTAATCTGGTACATGAGGTCTAATAGATGTCTTACAAACATAATTTTTGTTCATCTGAGGACCTTCATAGCCTTACAGGATAACCAATATGACTCTTACATGGACTGACCCTGGTCAATAAATGAATAACTATTAACAATATACAAGTCATTTGGTGCTCGTTTAAAGTTACATTCACATAACTTGATGTAAAATAAAAGGGGGGAGAACGATACCTTACACAGGGGCAATGTGCTACTGACGAACCGGGTACCGCATGAAAGATTCAACTCGATTTTGCTCACTTGTTGTGTGATCATTGTAATTTTTACACGGGCCAGCTACCAAGAAAGAGCGTTTGTAGGATAATTAATTCCCAAAAATTGGCCCGATTCTCAGCCCATGTAAAAGGCTCTAAGGTTATGGTTTGGTGGAAGGAGATACACCAAAAAAAAGTTCAATGAAGATCTGTAATGCGATCAGTGATGCAAATATCCTGCAAATGCACCATAGGCTTGGTTCACATCACATCCTCTGCCACAACAGACTATCAGAGTTACCCAACAGAGATGTCAATGAAGCCTTGACTGCTGTAGTTCTGATACATTGTCTGTCGATTGCAAATTTGCAGTTAAAGGGTTTGGTCATCTCATAAACTGATGGCATATTGTTAGGATATGGCATCAATTTCAGATAGCTCCCATAGTGATGAATGGAGAGCACAATGCGCAGCAAGCTCTCTTCCACTATAGTGGCCCCATTCTAGAGAGAGGAGCAGGTTCTAGAACTGGGACTTGATGGTATATCCTAGCAATATGCCATCAATGTGTAAGACGAGCCAACCCCTTTAAAAGGTATTCACTACACAGCACAAAGCTTTGTAAAAAATTAAATTTAAATTGCCACTTTAGGAGAATAAAGTTCCCCCAGAGCAATATCCTTTGTCTAATTCATAAAGTAGCAAAGAACATTTCCCAGATATTTCTGGTAGCAGGGAGGGGCAGCTGATATATAGTTGATCATTGACAGGTGGTGCTATTGAATATGTGTGTTCTGGAGATCTGACTTTTTCACAAAGGAAAATATTTGAACTGCCCAAGTAAGTATAGTATCCAAACCACTAAAATGTGACGGAACTTTGTGGTTAATGGAGGTTATTTTACTGCCCAACTAAACCTGTTACTCAATGCCTGTTTGCTGTATGAAAGCCAATGCTGTACTAAACTACAAAGGACAAGTCTTTTGATATAACTCACTAATAAAGCAAGTGCAAGACAATTCACTAACCCTAAAACAACTGATAACAAAGAGAAATAAGATTTTATTCTATATACAACATCAACAGTGGTTTATATAGAAGAGAGGGGGTCCATAGCAAAGATCAGTATGGGCCCTTCATTACGGTTAATTATGGTTATTTTCCACATAGAAGTTCCTACTACCAAATAGATAGCAGGGGATGGAACTAACAAGTCTCTGCTCCTTTCTTCAGGGTCCCTATTGCAGTTGCAAGGTCTGCCTTGCTGGTATGTAAGCTCCCTAATATCAGTCATTGTAGATTTTTATACAGGCATTTATGACTCAACATAGTAGACTTTGTATGTGATTTAATTGTACTTAAAGGCTATGGACACCTTCGGGGCTATTTTTTTTATTATTATTGCATTGTACTTATTTTGAGATAAAAATATTTTTTTCAATTAGCCTTTTATTAAAAATGTTGAGCTCCTTTCTCTGTACAGCCTTGAGATACTCTAGTAGCACGTACTGTGTTTTACTGTGTTCTGTCAGGCAATTGAAAAAAACGATTTTAAGCCCAAAATGAGTAAAAATGGCATCCTAAAAAAAAAATTGCCCCCGAAGGTGGACATACCCTTTAAAGGAAACCTTTCACCATGAAAATGCAGTGCAATCGTCAGGCAGCATGTTTTAGCACTGGATGAACTGAACAGATTTATATATAGTTTTATAGCAAAAAATTCAGTGTAACTTGTAAAAATATACATTTAAATCTCCACTTACATGAAGCTTAGGAGTCATGTGGGCAGTCCTAACCAGTGATTGAAAACTACCTTTGTGTGTACAGCCATGCAGAGTTTGCTGTCAACAGGACGGCATGACTCCTAAACTCAGAACAAGGAGAGATTTAAATCAATATTTTAAGAGGAATACTGAAGTAAGAGCAATACTGAATCTTTTTCTTTAAAACTATATATCAGTCTGCTCAGCTCCTCCTGCTCTATGACATGCTGCCTGAAGATTGCACTGCACTTTAATGGTGGCAGGTTCCCTTTAAGGTAATTTTGCATGCACATGTATTATTTCTATTTATTAAAGGTAGCAAAGGAAAAGGGACTAGCGATGGTTAGCGAATGTTAAAAGGTATACCATGCACTACTTTTTAATGGATGCCTCTGTATGGAATAGCAGTCTATTGCACTTTTTCAGACAGTAGAAAAACAGTATCACTGATGTATATAACCCGAATATCTTAATAATCTTATGGCCTCTGTGGGTATAATGGGGAAAGGCAGTATGATGGAGTCTAACTAAAACCTGTGAGTCCCAAAAAAGATCCAATCTCTTATCACATCAATACTCAATAACAGGCTTTATCTAAGCATATTTTTTTATGACTATCACAGACTTTTATACACAAGGAATGATAACATACTGTGCCAATAAAATATTAAAGGGTTACTTCCATCTCAAAGACTAATGGCATATCGCTAGGATATGCCAATAATGTCAGATAGGTGCCAACATTTGGACCAGCTCCTGCCTCCAGACTAGACCCCCCGAAGTGAAGGTAGAGCAGCCATGCATGCGCAGCCACCCTCCATTTACCAATAAGGGAGTTCTGAAAATAGCCAAGTGCTGGCTCGGTTATTTCTGGCAGTCACATTGAGGTGAATGAAACAGTGGCCATGAATGAGTGGAGTGCTCTCTTTTCACCGCTATGGAATTTCCAAAAATAGCTGAGCGCGCTCGCTGAGCTATTTTTGGAACTCCCATAGCAGTGAATGGAGGGTGCACTGTGCATGTTCAGTATGTTCTCCTTCATTTTATTCCTATCTCCAGAATGTGGCTGCCTAAAGTGAAGAAGAGCACACCGCATCCTGGAAAACACTTTTGAAGAGAATTTTTATTATCAGGAAAAGTATAAATATAAACTTTTATTCTGCCAGTTTCTGCTCCTGCAAGTGCTCAGGGGGTGGCACTTCACTGTGAAATGCTTTCTGTATTAAGCTGCTTCACAGCCCCTCCCCTCTGCTCTGAGTGATCCCTAGTGGTCCCCCGGTTGGGTTCTAGGCCTGTCACTCAGAGCAGAGGGGAGGGGCTGTGAAGCAGCTTAATGCAGACTGCACTTCACAGTGAAGCTCCTCCTCTAGGTCTTTTGAGAAGCAGAATCTGGCAGAATAAAAGTTCATATTCACACTACTCCTGATAAAAATCTCAACAAAATGTAAGTCTGTACTCTTCTTTCTAGCTCTTGTGTAGTGCTGTCAGCAGTTTAGCATGGCAGATTCCCTTTAAAATACCAATGGACATGATATTATAATGAATCCCTTAAATAAATATTTACCCATGCATGCTATAAGAGAATAGATGTTTGTAGAGCCAAAAGGATTAAGCAGCAAGAAAGGGGTCTTGGTTCCTTGTATATTGACTTGTAATTATTAGGCTGCACACATCATTGTTCCTTAGGCCCAACTCTTCTTAGCTAATGGTTGTGAGGCATTCCAGCTCTGTACATGGCCCCTTAATTAGCAGTCATTGGAGGCCACACATGACAGACAAGCTGGACATAGGACACAGAACACCTATTATATAATACTTAAAGATGATTGTCAATGCAGCCCATGTAGAAGGCATTTCCTTTGTCCAGCCTTGTAACGTTTGCATGGTACAACAAGCTACATTTTTCAGCACAGGTCCTACATTGATTAGATTATTTATGTTTCCAGCCAATAAAGGCATCTTTGTTGAGCGAGGCTTTATAAGCGGCCTGGCGGTGCTCCAGCTCCCGTTACTTCTATACTTCAGAAGCTCAGGTTTATCCTCTGCGCTGACAGATTGTTGTTTTCTGTTCAACGTGTATCATCGCCGGGCTTTAAAAGCAATCATGTCATTTATCTTCAGAAGAAAAAGAAAACTGCGATCGGAGATATTGCGCTTTGTTAAACATTCATTGAAAAGGGCATCAATCTCGCCAGAACATTGTAAACACTGAAATGAAAATTCAACTGTATTAAAGGATTGGACGATGTGTTTACTCTGTTCCGCAACGAGATTACTCCTAGCAGGTCAGACATCAACCTTTCAGAGCAAGAAATCCGCCTTGTGCAATATAGATCTATAAAACTGTAGTCTAAATAGACTGACAGGGGTTGTCGGAGTCCTTAAAACTCCCAGCGCCCCTGCCAATCAGCTGATGGTGGTGCTCGAGGCCTCTTCCTTGGCCAGTGACGTCACATTTATTGGTTATGTGGCCTAAGGGCAGCTCAGTCCCATTCTAGTGATTGGGGCTGAGCTTCAATGCCAAGCACCGGCGCTAACCAATGGATGGCACAGCTGCAAGAAGGACACAGGATGTGCCACATCGTGGCTGGGGTGCCGGACCTCCGCCAGTCTGATATTGATGACCAATCCTCAGGATAGGTCCTCAATATCAGAGTCTCAGAAAACCCCATTAATTCTGGCTGTGGTAGAAAAGTGTCAGAACACGTTGCGCACAGGTTGTTGCGCATGAGGCGTCCAGTCAGAGAGCCCATGGTGGCTTTTGTCCACTGCTGGATTCACCTACGTTGGGCTCAGGAGCCTCATAACTGTACCTTGTAGCAATGGAAAAAGGTGCCATAGTCTGAGGAACCACATACCGCTGGGAAAGTGTGTATTGCTTACCTGGAGGTGCGATGGCACCACAATGCAGTACGAGAAACTCGAAATGTTATGTGACATGCACCCTCTACCAATACATTGTTGCAGACCAAATAATCCTTGATGGCAGTGGCTTCATTCAGCAGGGTGACAGAGTTCAGGGTGTTAGTTTGACCTCCAAATTCTCAAGATCACAATCCAATTGAGCATCGGTGGGATTGGTTAGAAAAACAAGTCAGATCCATGGAGGACCCACCTCATAACGTATAGGACTTAAAGAGGACCTGTCTCCTCTCCTGACATATCTGTGTTAGTAACTACTTGCATTCCCCATGTAATAACAATTCTGGGCCATCTATTCTTATGTCTCTATGTTATGCCATTCCTCCTTTGTTGCAGACTGCTGGTAACTCATTCATAACTTCTAGTAGGAATAGTATAGGATGGGCACAACATAGTTATATGACAAGATGCTCCTGAATTGTTATTACATGGGGGATGCAAGCAGTCATGTCTGGAGGGGATGATGGATCCTTTTTAAAGGATCTACTGCTATATACCACAGGACTCCTTCCAAGGTCACGTGAAGTCCAAGCTTTGAGTCAGAGCTGCTTTGGAGGCAGGAGGGGGATCTACACAGTATAAAAGGGGTGGTCCCACAAAAAATATTCTATAGTTTTGAAACCAGAACCTGGATCTGAACACTTTTCTAATTGCGTGTAATTAAAAATATATTAGAGCTACTGAGTTATTCAATGATTCAATGAAATCTATCTGTATGGCGCCACCTGCTGTTTGCTCTTTTTCAAATTTCTCTGTCCTGCTCACTGAGATGCACATGCTCAGTTCCATCTTTTAACTGCCACCAGCTGCAGCAGAAAGAATATACCCCCTGAGAAAGGACACGCCCCCCCCCCCCCCCCTAAGCTGACAGCAGGAAATCAATCTAGCAGAACATTTGGAGCAATGAATGGGGAGCTTTCTGGATCCATGTGAGGTACAAGGCTGGTTGTAGCTTTACTAGAAACAGGTTGTCATGTACTAGATTATGTATGATTTTCATTTTTTACATTATTCATAGGATAACCCCCTTTAATGTTACGGCTGATCAGAGTATAGCATTGCTACAAACTAATATTTTCAACAAAATCTGTTATAACAGTAATTACCCTTAAAACAACAAATCCTAGAGATTCCCCGGACTGTAATAACTCATCCTTTATTGGAAATTGAATAGAAGTATTGGCCCTTGCCCTAGGCTATTGTCTGGGTCAGTAAAAACAAAGGCATGGGGAATATTATAAGACTGTTTTTATTTTCACATCTTTATCTGCTGGAACTCATAGTCACTTAAAACCATCATTTCCTGCGAAGGAAACGGCCAGCGTACTGTTATTTAAGCAAGAAGACTAAAGCAGCGTTAAAGCATTATGTCAAACATAACGGGGGCATTGTAGCCTTACAGTCTATTCAATCCATTGTGCAATATCTATACATAATATGCATTCTAGGATACAAAAAAATAAAGTAAGCAGCTAGAGCATCAAAAGACCCTGAAAGGGCCTTAAAGCGATTATGCACGCAGTGTATAGTGATGACCTATCCTTAGAATAGGTCATTGATATCTGATAGGCGGGGGTCTGACATTGATATGTTTTTTAGAATTGTTTTTCTTTTTTTTAGTTTCATTTGGCGAAAACAGCAAAGAATAATAATTTTTTTTTTTAACTATAGCTCCTTATTTTTTATATATACAAACTGACCCTAAATTCAATTATTAAAATAAGTTTCCCATTTTAGCATTGGTCATTTTGATATATAATATGTACAGTTTGGGGTGCATGGGGCGACTATGGCGACTGGTTCAGTTGATGTGGGCTTTTTTTATAATTTGTATTTTCTTATATATTTTACTTATTTTTTAAATGTATATTTGCAACATAATGTGTCCTCAAATAGGTCATTAAAAGACCTCTTGGGGACACTGTGACATATTCAAAGAAGCTCCAGTTACAGGGGAAAATAGCCCTGTGTAAGGGCACTGTGAGAGCTGATCAGTGTGTGCTAAGACCCAGTACCCAGATGATCACTGGGTACAATAGAGGAAATGACATAGCCTCTGGATAGGGCATCAGTATCTGACCAGTGGGGTCCGACACCCAGGACCCCCGCCAATCAACTGTTTTGAGAAGGCAGCAGCATGCCTGTGAACGCCGCTGCCTTCTCGCAGCTTCCCTAGCACAGCGCCGTACATTGTATAGCAGCTGTGCTTGGTATTGCACTCAGCCCTATTCACTTGAATGGGGCTGAGCTGCTCCTAGGCCACGTGACTGATGAACGTGTCGTCACTTAGCCTAAGAAAAGCAAAGAGAAAGCTGCAGCGCTGACCGGAGCACCGCTGTTTTCTTAAACAGCTGACTGGAAGGGGTCCCATGTGTCACACCCTACCAATCAGATAATGATGACCTATCCTGAGGATAGGCCATCAGTAAGAAAATCTGGGAAAACTCCTTTAATGTAGGAGCATCAGGCATTTATGCACCTGGCCAGTGAACACAGATGCCCTCCTGAATTTAACTGTATTGCTATCCTCAGGATTATGATACAGTTTCATACTGTGGCATGGATGTCAGTATTTTGTAATGCATTGTGGTATTGGGTCTGCTGGGGCTGTATTTTTGCTGCATTGTAGTATTTGGTTCAGTTGGGGCGGTATTTTTTACTTCATTGTAGTATTTGGTTCAGTTGGGGCGGTATTTTGTGCTGCATTGTAGTATTTGGTTCTGTTGGGGCGGTATTTTGTGCTGCATTGTAGTATTTGGTTCTGTTGGGGCAGTATTTTGTGCTGCACTGTGGTATTGGGTTTGCTGGGGCGGTATTTTGTGCTGCACTGTAGTATTTGGTTCTGTTGGGGCGGTATTTTGTGCTGCATTGTAGTATTTGGTTCTGTTGGGGCGGTATTTTGTTCTGCATTACATTATTGCTGGCCCCACCTACTTCTGTTGTCCCGGCCTACATGTGTTGCTCTGTCTTCTGTCCATTTGGACACTCCTACAACATTTTAGTTTTTTCCCAGGGCTGCTTTAAGTTCACACTCCACCCCTGTGTATAATGTATACACAGAGGTTGTTTGATATGTAACCACTACCGGTTAAGGTATCTTTGGATGTGTTCAATTCAGGCAAAGTTAAGGCCAGTTATTTGGTCAGTTATTTCCATCAGTTATTGTGAGCCAAAACCCGTAGTGAAGCCTTCTCAGAGATTAGATAAATCAAAAAGAAGATGCTGGAACTCTTTGTCTTTATGGTGCTGCTCGGCTGAATATATCAGGTCAGTTGTATAGTAAAATCCTTTATACGTCTACACGTTTCGAGGGCATGTGACCCTCTTCTTCAGGACAATTTTAATTTATACCATATCTTCTCAGAGATCAGGTGTAATGGAAAGATTTGCACCTGGTTTTGGTTCACAATATCTGATGGAAATAACTGACCAAATAACTGAAGTGTGAACTCATCCTAACAATTATTGTCATTGCTGCACGTTTCAACATTATTTAGTAAACATGAAACTGGAAGACTGGTGAAATGTCTCTCATCTGATCAGATGTTTCCAGCTAAAATATTGTAAGATCAAGATTTTCTAGCACATCCTGTGCCTCATAGTAGAGGAAGCTAAGATCAAGAGAAGGAAAACCATGCTGTGAAGTTGTTCCCAGCTGCGGACTCTATTTCTGATCACTAGGATGTTATTATAAGTAGTTCACCAAGTAGACAATGCCTTGCGCATTCCTCAGGGAATCGGGCTCTACGCAGGTTTGTGGATTTTAAGGGGAATTTTGGTTCATCTGTACGTCACCTTTGTTTTTTGAAGGAAATCAATTTTCAGGTGACATTAGATAGTTGTTGGGAATGCTTTGAATGAACTTGGCAGAAGGTTAATTTTTCAAAGGTTCAGGTCATTTATCATAGATAGATATAGAAAGTACTCCAATTGTAACGACAGAAAACACCTGACATTTGCAGACGTTGTAGAACAATGGTTAAATAAATCCACTGTATATTTGCTTATTTCTTTGCGGTTTAGTGATGCGGAAAAATAATATATACAAAAGACCATAACTCAAATTCCACACAACCTGTTGATCCAGTCACCGTAAAAGTATAACAGAGAAGTGAAGGACTTGTGCCCTTTCCACCAGTCTAGCAGCTTTTATCCCATAAAGGTCTTCACTACTAGTCTAAACATCGAATATTTGTGCATGATGCATCGATTATATCATATAATGGTGTTATATGTAGAGATTATTACCATTCGCATAAGACATTCGGTTCCCCCAGTATCTAATTTCGACATCTCTTACACACAAACAACAGGACAGTTTCATAGGGTGGATCAGTATGTTTTTTGCATGCAGAGCAATAGAAACTGGGCTTTGTAAACCTTTGGCTTGGCTCTCAGCTGGACTTTTTTACCTTGTGGAGATTTGTAGCTGACATCGGGAGTCTTACACACAATGATCCTTGGGAAAAAGTATTAGCTCTCCTCCAGAAGGAAGAAAACTGTCTCTCTAAAGCGAGTCCTTATACATATATCTAACCCTTTAGAGCCTTGAAATATGACAAGAGATTTTAGCCAAGCCAGAGTCCCATCCAGGAAGAAGATAGGCCCACCTATAGACAGCTGTTTTGGGGTCCTTGGCTGAAACATATGTGTCAGTTGCATGTAAATATTTTCATGTATGTTTTGTGAAGCATACATTAATTATATAAGATCATATAATACATAACAAAAGTTACCTTGGGGGAAATAGTAATTTATTAGGTCGGAAGGACAAGGGCTGGTAGTTGACAGATATGGTGCTTCTTATCTCCTGCTTGAAGGGAGGGGGGACACATAATAGAAGTGCCCGTCACAGAGGAGCCCAATAGTGTCTTGAAAGCCCTCATACACATCCAAAAAAATAAAAGGAACTGCCTAAAGGCTCTTTTACACAGGGCAATCATCGGGGAAATTACTGGGAAGGAGAGTTCCTTGGAATGCCCATTCCCGATGACTACCATGTGCAAATTTGTCACCAATCACCCAATGTTTCAGCAAACGCTTGTTTATCCGGTGAAAGTTTCGTTGGTGCGGACACCAAATTCATAGTTTCTGGGCATCAAACTGTGCAACGTAAACAGGGATCTGCTGGCCAGAAACAATGAATCTGAATAGGAGTGAGCGATCACTGAAGCGAAAGCTCATCCCTTCTGATGAGCAGACACATATTTGAAAAAAACGGTTTGTTCCCAATAATTGCTTGCTGAGTCAGCCTGTATAAAGCAGCCAATCTTGTCCATGAGATCTGTCTGGTATTGCAGCTCAGCCCCATTCAAGTATACGGTGCCGTATCTGGAAATAAGTGACCCTTTCATGAGACACACCTTTTTGACAAATGAAACACATCCCCAATTTGAAACCTGTCAGTCATGATTAAAAATGGTCACCAGACGCTTATAACTATCTTCAGATTTATAACTTCTCTTTAATGCAACCCAGTGTCCTGTCCATTACCTATATATATCCTTTTAGGAAGTTATAAATCTAAAGACTGGAAATGTTGCTACCATTAAGCGAAATGCTCTTTCATAGAAACTAGACAGCCACATATCACTAGGACATTGTATTTGACTAGATAAATAAACCATGTTTCTAAGCCTTAAAGTGGAGCTCCACGCTCACAACATTCTCTCTGCTCAAGACTATAGACTACTATATATTGGTGGTACCTGCATGGATGCAGGTCCCTGATCATCTCTGCTTGTGGAAGGTTAAAGGGGTTTTCCAATCTCAGACAGTGGGGGCATATCGCTAGGATATGCCCCCATTGTCTCAAAGGTGCACCTACACTAAGAACAGAGGCCCGAAATGCATGCGCAGCTGTCCTCCATTCATTTCTATGGGGCCGCCGAAAACAGCCGAGCGCTGAATGGGAGCGGTGGCCGCGCAAGCGCAGTCCCCTTCAATTCAGTACTATGGGGAGAGCGTTTCGTGGTGGCCAGACCCGGTGACACCCGTGGTCCTCTGGCCACTATCTTCCCCATACTGTTCTCGGTGTAGGTGCGGGTCCCACCTCCTAGCGATATGCCCCCATTGTCTCAGAAAGGAATACCCCTTTAATTTCACAGAATTCTTTACATGGTTGAGTTGATGGGACCCCAATGATCATGACAATGATAAGGCAGTAGCACATATTAGCCCCCTTCTAAGTCTTCACTGCAGAGCGGCGCTGTGAAAGGAACCGAAGTTTGTACTACTATTGATTTGACTGGAGCAGCGATGCAGTTCCCGACACAGTACGTGGCCTGGGCATTGCGCTACAGCCCCTTTTATTCTCAGGTTCAGTGTGGGCCTCAGAAATTGGACCCTCACCAATCATAAAATGATGGTCTATTCTAGCAATATGCCTTTACTTTATGAGATAAGAATATCACTTTAACCTAAGCAACCACTTGACATTCAACAGTAGATACGATTTTCTGTTGTGTCCTGGGTCTTCTGCAAGATGATTCAGTGGAGGGCACTTCTATTGGTATCAGCAGGTTATAGTACACTGCCAGGAAGATGATAGCCAAATATTGGATTAGTACAGATGTACCCACCAGGCAAGAATTTATCGCTCGTGTTAATGCGCTCATTGAAATGGAGAAAGGGATATATCTCAAGAGGGGTACTCTGAAAAAATTTGATTCAATCTGGGGTCCGTGGATACAATCCCCGGGCATGCCTTCCAGAAGGCTTACCCTGGCTCATATACAGAGGAATCTGCTGAGATAAAGATTGTAGGGAAATGTGGGACCGTTATGGTGGTTATAATCTGATCTGTACCGGCACTGGGCGCTGCTAGGAGGAGGAGCATTTCTTGTACATGTCATCTTGTATGGTTCTTGTCCGGAGGTGGACTGGATTCCACCAATGTTTACTGGAAAATGTACTCTCGAGATCATTTGTAGATATTGTATTTTCTTTATTATGCATCTTTAAAATAAAATACGATTTGATTAAAAAAAAAAAGATACGATTTTCTTGGCATTTGTTTTGTTATAATTTGTCTCATATCCCATGAGAAATTTACAGTAGCTTGATATTCACTGGTAAATCATACACTGAACTATCACTTGGCTAATAATTTATCAGTTAATGCTGCAGCAACACATGAAGATGGAAAGTATCCAGAGTATAAGCCTCATCTCTCCGATGTAGTGTTCTGCTTAGATAAGCGTAGGTAGGATACATCAAGATACCTTATAGTGAGTGAGCTGGATAATGAACCAGGCAAGTTATTGCTGCTCACGTAACTGAAAAGGTTATGCCTTCTTTTCTAGGGTACGGAAATATTCCAGTCTTGTTTTTATATGTAGTTTTATGTAGTTTATGCACTCATTTTACTTTAAAGAAATCTCTATTTATTGACCAAAGGCAAAAATGTACAGCTGTTCTGCCAGCTGCATGTCCTCAGGAGATTACTACAGCAATAGGCAATTTTCCTGGTGAAAATCAGACATGTGGGAACAAGACTAAGGTGCAGATAAGATACATCAGTGACCTGTGAAGTCATATGGCATCACCCAGCGCTCCATACATTAGATACATGTATATGAACAACCAGCAATTCACATTCTAGTAGAATTTCTTGAGAATAATGTATAGGAAACACTAAAATCTTAGGGTTATGAGTACTCAGTGGCACAGTGTGGGGCAGATTTTTATTATTGTGTGTTCATAATTTTATTCAAGGGCACATTATGGGGCATATTTTTTATATTTTTATTCAATACGTTGTTAGATATTTTTGTTTAGAAGACAAAATGTGGACCCTAGCTTTTTATTCATGAAGTACATTTTGGGGCATGTTTTTAGTCAGGGGAATATTGTGTAACATTTTTTCTTTTTTTCAGCAGGCCCATTGTTGGACATTTTTAGGATTTTTTTTTTATTCAGAGGCAGAATGTGAGGAATATTTTATTCAGGGGTACACTGTTGTTTTAGGGGCACACTGTGTAGATGTTCTGCAAAAGTGAGAAGCAGAAGACATCTTGAAGGTAAACACTGTAGATAGGAGTTGTAGCAGGTAGACGTTGTCATGATGGTCTGGATCAGATGGAGAGGAAAATAAACATAATTACTCTAATTAGATGTCTCCTAAGATTCAATGGGTGTAAATATTTATTCCATCACTGAACATGTCTGAAAAGTACTATACACTGTATGGTCTGCAGAGAGATAACGGGTGGTAACATTCTTGTTTGTGGAGTAGTTTCACATGGTAAAAACTTGCATGTCAGGGATTAATCTAAGTCTGTAATAATATTTGTACTGAGCTTGGTTCTGCTATAGTATTAGTGTAGTGAGCTTGGATCTGGTGCGGTATATATGTACTAAAGTTGGTTCTGGTACTGTATTTATGTTATGCGGTTGGTTCTGGTGCTATATTTATATAACTAATGGCACTGGCTGCCATATTGGACAGGAGGAACTGGGAATCCGCCGGACATAAGAAAAAGGCCAGCAGCTGGTGGCTCAGGAACAACAGACGTTAAAGAGGACCTTTTAATAAGATTTAGGTAGTGAAATACTTACACTACCTTCCTGGGCGGCCCCCGCTGACGTCCAGGCAACATTTCTTTTTTCAAAATAACCCCGCTGTTCGTGCGCTCCGGTCCCCTTTAGTTTTCACATGCGGGGATTTCTTTTATGAGGCGGGGACTTGTCTTTTGCCTGGGGAGTGGTTTTCCACTCCCTGGCTAAGAGCCGAGCGCTATAATTGGCTGCGCTCGCAGCCAGGGAGAGGAAAAACACTCCCCAGGCAAACGACAAGTCCCCGCCTAGTACAAGGAGTCCTCGCATGTGAAAACTAACGGGGACCGGAACGTATGAACCAGGGGTTATTTTGAAAAAAAAAATGTTGCCTGGACGTCAGCGGGGGCCGCCCAGGAAGGTAGTGTAAGTATTTCACTACCTAAATCTTAGTGAAAGGTCCTCTTTAAATTTCAGTGTTTGGGCCCTTTTATAGAGACAAGTTTCTGCCAGACACCTCTGGCAGTGGATTGTCTCCTAGCCTCTCAAAGGATTAGGCAGCGAAGAAATACCCACATGTATTAGATTGTGAGTGGATCTTAATGAGATTGGTGGAGTTGTTGACATTAAAGGAAACCTTTAATGCAGTACAGTCTTTAGGTTGCATGTTATAGAACACAAGGAGCTGCGCAGATGATGTATAGTTTTATGGGAAATGATTTGGTATAATGTGTAATTTATTCATTGAAATTTCTGCCCATTCTGAGCTCAGTAGCCAAGTAAGCAGTCTTATCAGTGATTGACAACTACCTCTGTATACACACTTCTAAAGGGAAGGTTGTCAATCACTTGTAAGAGTGTTACCATGACTACTGAGCTCAGAATGAGAAAATTAAATAAATAAATTAAAAATGATACATAATTATTTCCAACAAGCTATATATCAATCTGCTCAGTTACTCTTGCTCTACAACATGTTAACTTGCAGTTTGCACTGCATTTATTGGTGACAGGTTCACTTTAAAATTGTCTCATAAAAACAAATCCTGACCTTATGTCCTATTAGGACATATGAACAGCATAGAAGAGGAGGTCTCATGATGGAGACCCATCTCCTTGAGCCAAAATTTGGTAGGAGAAGCTTCTATTCTGGTAGACGCAAACCGTGTATATACATAAGATGAACGGCATTCGTTTTATTGGCCACCAGGTAATATTACGTTCCCCTTGGTGATAAAAGCTGATCTCTATTCTACCTTCCATTTACAAACATGCTGTCCTTAGACACTTAGCGTGTATGGCCCCTATTGACATAATGTGTATGGCCATCTTAAGACTGCTACAGATAGATTCCTTTTACTTCAAAACTGTAGCATGCCTTCATGTCCTCACCATCTGGTAAATCCATATTAGTCAACTGGAAAATGTGAATCCCTGATCGTTCTAATTTTACCTTAAAACACATAAATTGGGGAAATGTATGAAGTCACTGCAGAAAAATGTCTTAGGTGTGGTCTTTGTTCTACATTGACACAATGAAAAGGTAAAAGAGTAGATATTTCTTTGTGTGATAGATACATTAGGAACGTTACAGTATACTTCCACTCATAGACCGGTACTTGTGTAAATTTACCGATATAAAACATCATCGGAAATCTTCTGCATTCATTGTGAGCCGGTGGTTATTGTTGAACATTTGATCTCCACACTGGTCCACACATAATGAAATGAACGGAAAGTCATTGGTCTGGCATTTCCCTCATATTGCGTTTGTTATGGGAAAGCTTTGAGTTCACTTCCTGCTTTTGTAGAGGGGATGAAGAGTGTAAAGAAACGAGCACAGCTTGTTTCCACAAATCAGACCCTTATTTTTACAAAGTGATGACAGGGGCAGCAAGGAAAAGGCTGATGTGCCTTCGGTAAATGAAACAAAAATCTAATGTAGGTCACAGAGATGACGGTGGTGACCATTCACAACGTGCTACATTTTCATATTCACATTTTCATGCAAAATGTATTCATCTTTTAATTATGATTTTTGAGTCAATTTTTTGAAGTATCACTGATCAAGGCAAGACTTAGAGATACAAACAACAAGAAAGGTAGAGGGACCAGGATATTGCTGCATGGATTCACTTCTCCATCCTCCATATGTTTTTTTGAAGATTGAAAGAAATCTATACAAAGTTTTGAATCCATAGCCCTAGTGCTACAAGCAGAGTCCCCATAAGGCACTTTCTTAAAGGGGTTGGCCCACAAACAAAATTTCCCTTTATCCACATATTAGGTAATAAACAGGGGTGGATGTTAAATGACCCCATACACATTAGTAGGGGTGGATTGGTCATAGACCTTACAGGGAAATTTCCTGGTGGCCCGATGCTCACGGCCCTGCCCAAGCCCCCCCCCCCCCCCCTCTGCTGCTGGACGGGGGTACATAATGAGCTCACAGCGATAATTAACGCTGTGAGAATCAAGTACTCATGTGACCGCACATGTCCTCCTGAATTCAACTATGGCCTGCATCTCGCCTCCATATCTTAATTACAGACAACTGGAGGAGAAGGAGAACAGAAAATGGCAGGGATTGAGGACCACCACAGAGGGAAAGCTTTTGTTGCCCAGCCTCCTGCTTATGTTGTCCCACCTCCTATCAATTTAGACAATCCTACAACATGGGGCCACTTAGTTGTTTTTTTTCAAGGGCCACTTTAAGTTCCCAATCCCCCCCTGCAGATTAGCCGCTTTTCTCAGAAAGTTTGGCGAACAGTCTTATGCATATAAGGAACTCCCAACTCTGCCCAACAGATAATGTTGAGGGAGAGAAGGATCTAAATAAATGAATATGTTCACCAGAATCCTTTTGTTCTCCAGGAGATAAGACGTTATCAGAGGTGTCAGAGGCAGAGGCTTTCTTCTCAACATTTGGCAGACAGCTATTGAATGTGTATGGCAAGCTTGTCAGTAAAGGGGTACTGTGCAAGACATATGTCTAGGCCCCTTGCCATTCAATGTCAAAGGCAGTAAACAATGCTATGGTCACTGGCACATGATACACCAACATACTAGACTTCTGACACAGACATCACTAGCACACTGGAAACATGTTGCACACATCACTAACACGCTGGACACATGCCATACATATACCTAACACACTGGAGACATGCCGCACACATCACCCACACATTGGACAAATGCAATTAAGACATAGGCCCCCACACCTTTACTTGGTTTGCATGGCTTGGCTATATATGGCTTAGCTATTTTCCTTATTGTGTTCCAAGGTTTGTTGAAGTTAAACATTAACTCATAGGGAGCCGCTTCCAATAGGTGGCACTAGCAAGACTGTTCTCTTTTTCTGGGAGATACCTCCTAGAATGGAAGCCCTCATGGGCAGGGCCCTCTATCCTTCTGTACCAGTCTGTAACTCGTCTTGTTCATGCTTAGTGCAATTGTCTGTATTATGTATGTATATCCCTTATCATATGTACAGCGCCATGGAATGAATGGTGCTTTAATAATAAATAATATTAATACCTCTTAGCATTCCCTTTTGATATGGAAAAATATAAGAAGACATGATGAAACAGGATAGATACAATTCCTAGGTATTTATAGAAATCATCCCTTGGGCTAGGGATTACTATCTGTTAGCAGCAGATTAAAGGTCAAAGGTGACAACACATAGTGTGTTTGACCCACACAGCACAGAAGTAAATCTTGGTTCTTCCCAGAAATCTGTCATGGGGTCAGTCATGCCATGCATCATTACACATCTTTTGTTGATGTAACCTTTTAACACTCTTTATCTAATTAAAAGCAGCCAACCTTTCCTTTCCTTGTAACTCTCAGAGACACCTTGTTGTAAATCTCAGTCGAGTGTGAAGGGCAAATGTTTTCTTCACATAAAAGAAAATGGTTTGATTCTTGAAGGACCTGGAATGGTTGGTTGTTCCTTCCTCTCTGTCCATCGATTGTTCCACAGGTGGCTAATAATATGAGACATTACTTAAAGTGAATGTCCACCTGATATAAATGCATATACACAGGCTTGGACTGGCCCACAGGGGTACAGGGGAATCCCCCGGTGGGCCCCTGAGCAAGGTGGGCCCTTAGTCTGCCACCCCCTGCACAAGTGGCACATAACACATTAGATTTACTGCACTACATACATATATTTAATGTAAAGCACCTCCACCAGCCTATGTTCATATAAAAAACTTGTTAAATTATTTATTATATTTCAATGTATCCGTACGGTGGGCCCCCCAAAAATTTTTTACTGGTGGGCCCTAGGTACCCCAGTCCGACACTGCATATACATGTAATATATAAGCCTCCAGGTAGCAAACGTCCTTCCTTCAAGATCTTTAAAATCCTGTCTGGTGGCAGCCATTATAGCTTCTCTACAGGTTGTCCCCTCTTTTTCCAGATGCATGGAAGGATAAATCTGCCTAGTTACGTATTTGCTGTTCTGGGATGGTGACCTGTACAGCAGCAGTAATAGCTGCCATTTTCAGATGTCACTTTTTGAAAGCAACTTGTTTCACTTTAGAAAGAAAGAAATGACCGGACAGAAATAAAAAAAAAATAGGAAAATAAGAAAATGTGTACCATGAGGAAAACAGACGCCTAGAAGAAGAGAAAGCCTGTTATAGGACAACCTCATATGCCACCTCTATTCTGTATACTTTTTTTTATGCTTTGTAATGATTATTTCAAATTTCATAGTCAAAATCATTTTACAGGTCAACCAGGGAGCATCGAAAGCGCTTGGATCAGGTCTTGGATATTTGGAACACATTTGTCAACTAATAGAAAAAATTGGACAACTTCAAGAGCACAATCTAAAACTGCAAAAGCAAATCTTTACATTACAGAAGGAAGACAGAGTAAAACAAATGAAAGAGGTAAGAGGCCTAAGGCTGCCTGCACACATTAGTTATATAGATTATATATTTAGAATGCAGGCTTAGAATTTGCGTCATGTGGGACTTTGATGGCATATCGCTAGGATATGCCACCAATATCAGAAAGGTGCTGGTCCCACCTCTGAGACCTGCACCTATCTTCATAACGGACCTCCGAAAGTGAAGGAGAGCACATCGTGTATGTGCACCGTGTCCTCCAGTAATTTCTATGGGATTTCCGAAAAATAGCCAAGAGAGCATGCTCGGCTATTTTCTGCAGTCCCATACAAACAAATTAAGAGCGCACTGTGCTAGTGTGGCCACCTCTCCATTCACTTCTGTGGAGATAGCTGAGCCAGCATTTGGCTATTTTCACCAGTCCCATAGATATGAAAGGAAGTTGGCCTTACCTGCACGGCTGCTCTGAGGTCACTCCGGAGTCCTGTTCTGGAGATAGGTGCGGGTCTCAGAGGTGGGATCCACACCTGATTGACATTGGTGGCATATCCTAGCGATATGCCAGCAATGTCTCAGATGAGACAACTCCTTTATACCTGCTATGTACCTTCAGCCAGTGGCCAAAAATGTGTGGATTTTTATATAAAAGTCTCTTCATTAAGCCACTTACTACAGAAGTAGTACAGAAGTGAGATAACCTTACGTTAAGGCAAACATACTTTAAATGATGCTCGTAAATGTATGTTTAAGTAATCAGTTTACCAAATAATCAGTCACGGAGCCTGTTTGCCCAGAGACTGTATGAAGAAAATGGTAAGTCAAAGATCCAGGAATTCCATTAGAAGGGGCTTAGTTTTGGAATGCTAGCAATGTGGGCATATGATATCACTGCACTGACTGGAAGACTTGAGATGTAACATTTGCATGACTCCTTTCTCCTCTTGGTGTAGGAGTACGTTGGACAGCACTGCTCCTGTGGAGCAGCGAATATTTTCCTCAGTCCGTACCAGGAGTCTAAGAAACATTTTCCTGTAAGGAGGAACCGGCCGCATAGTATGTTTGTACTAAGTGGAAACCAATCTGACCTCTCCATGATCCCAGAAATTGGCATTAACTCTGAAAAGTTTGGCTACAAAGGTTGGTTTCTTATCTCAATGTGTCTGTTTTAACACACCCTGATAAAATTCATGAGCACAATAGTACAAATGATGAGTTTTATATGGTCTGAAGACAAAAGCCTGTTTTACTTTAAAGAACCTTTTACACGGGCCGAGGATCGGAAAAATCATTGGGGATGAGCGTTGGCTCGTTTCCCCATAATTAATCCGTGTAAAGGTGCTGCTGATGACCCAACTAGAGATGAGCGAACCGATTCATATGAATTGATGACTTCATTAAAAGGAGTTCTTAAGTAGAGAGGGGCTGTTCCTGCTGCTCAAGACGCTCCCCCCTGGAAGTCTAGCAGCACATGCACAGTTGTTGCTTCGGTGGCAGCAGCAGAGCCTCTGTGCATGCACTGCCGAGCTTGTCAGGGCAGGGCGAGATGTCCAGGCCTGTCAATCAAGCAGCAGGGACTTCCCTTCTCTGCTCAAGAACTTTGTTTGATTAATGAATCAATTTGTGCAAATCAATTTGCTCATCTCTACACCCAGCAAATGAGCAAGCACATACGGCAGGTGATTGCTGCTTTTCTGCAGCACATAAAATCCTCGTTTATCAGCAGCACATTGCCCTATGTAAACAGGGGTGTGCTTCCAACAGCCCCCTTGCATTGCTCGCAAAATGTAACTGCAGCTAACAACTGCCAATGATTGATCCTATGAATGTTCTTGCCCGCTTTAAGAAGGCAGGATCAACTCTGCTAAGATATACTGCCTGGTAGCGTTGATCCTGCTGATTAAACACTTGTTTTGAGAAAACTAGTTGCGGCATTCCCAAGAAAAAATAATAATATTTTTTATTCAAGGCTTCAGTGCACAGAGGGTGGAGCCTATGCGCTTGGTGCACTGCACCTCCCCAGCCTTCTAGTGCTGGCCACACTCCTTAGTTCACTGAAGCCCTCTTTTGCAAAAATAAGTAAAAAACCTTTTTCTCTCGGGAACGCTGCAACTGATTTTCACAATACAGACATCATTTTAATCAGCAGGATCAAACATACAATATCATGTCAGTACCCAGTAACATCACACCCCTAATAAGCAATATGCAGCTCAGGCATCTCAGGATTATGCCAGGATGCAATAGTCGACAATCGTTTTTGCCTTCTGGACTTATGGTAATCCAGATAAGGAGAATTTATTGGCACCGTTATATAGGTACCTTGTATCAACCCACACAGGGGTCTTTGTATACCATACCACACCCCACATGTGACCCATCTAGTTACAGTCATATACATATTTATTCAATTAATTGTATCCAGTAGGACTCCAGTCACATATGACCATCATAAAAACTATCTGGTTATTTCACATAATCACAGAACGTCATTGGTTAGTCTAGGTTAAACTTTGATTGTGTTGCAAATCCCTATTATTTCTTGTTCCAGGAAATCTTGCACAGACAGATGGTTGGAAGAGTCCTTCTATATTGGGAGTGAGGAAACCCTTTACGAAATTGAAATGTGATGACAAAGAATATAAGCAAATGTGGGAAAGAAATTACAGTGATCCCTTAGAACAAGATATGAAAAAGGTAGGCAATTTCTTACTTGTATATGCCTATTTATGTTGATTGATGTTAGTACTGCACCGGGGGATGCAATTTTCCATGACGTCAATCCTTGTTGTCTATTGTGGGGGTTTAGCTCTGGTCTCGAGGATCGTTCACATACAGACTGTTGTCCACTGCAGCTTTAGGGGCCAAACATCGCTTTATTGTCTCAGCATCAACATAAATAAATGAAATGCAAAACAAACACCTGCCCGGCTGGGCTCTAACTTAACACAGTGTGTCCCTGACTCACCTACAACACTGTTCACACACACCGCACCCGTGCGGCTTTTCCAGGCAGCCTGTTCGGTTTCACAGGGGTCTGAGCCCTCCAGCTTGGCTCCAGCCGTGGGTCCCAAACAACAGCCCTCAGCTCCCAGCACTATTAGCAGCTCCAGGAAAATCACACTCCCCAGACACAGCTGCTGGCTGCGTTTTATATCCAGCCCAAAACATGGACTGGACCGTGGGGAGCAGCCACCCACCCTACTCTTTAGCTGCTCCCAGTAAGAGCCGGCCCGGATTGGCTTTGCAGCCAAACTAACTAACAGAGTCTGACAGCACTAGCTGCTGCAGACAACAAAATCCGGCTCTCACCCCACCGAGGCCAGCAACCTCGGTGACACGTACCTGCCATCGCTCTCTCCTATCAGCCATGAGGCCTGTCACTGCCTCACACTATTTTAAGAATATTACATTATGATATAAATCTTAGGCTAGTTTCCGCAATGCAGTAAGAGATCCGGCAGGCTGTTCTGGCAGAGATCTGGTATTCCCGGACAGTAACGGATGTTTGAAGACACCTTGGCACTCACTGGACCTGAAGTGAGCGTTGCAGCCTCCACGTAGCTTACCAAGCACTGTGCCGTCCACTGGATAGCAGCTGGGCTGAGTGGGTCTGAGCTGTGCCTAGGGTCTGAACTGTGCCTAGGTCATGTGACCGATGAACATGACGTCACTGGCCTAGGGTAAACTGATCTATAAGCAGCTGAATAGTGGGGGTGCCAGGAGTTAAACCCCCACCGATCAGATATTGATGACTTATCCTGAGAGTAGGCCATTAATATCAAACAGTTGGAAAACCCCTTTAAAAAATAACTAAAAACATTACAATAATTGCTGTTTTCTATTTCTTAGACGTACTAAATACAAACTAAAAATAAATTACAAATGGCACCAATGAAAACTACAAAATGTACTGCAAACAAACAAAAAACCTCACACACTTACATCTTAGAATGTAGCAACACAAACAAAATATGTTAAAAAAGACAGTTTTTTATTGTGCAAGTGTGATATCATAATAAAATTATATAAACACAGTTTAAAAAATTCCCTCAATTTTTCTGCAGTAAAGGGATGGAGTAGAAAGTGGAGTAACATCTCAAGACAGAAGTGTTAGACTTAGTGTAACTGTTATATATATATATATATATATATATATATATATATTTACATTTTTTTTGCTAGTTTATTAGAGCTAGGCATGTATTCCAGAGTTAGTCTGTCAATGATTGTCAAAAGATCTGTAACTAGGACTTGTCTGTCTTCCCTTTAATGTAAACAGAAGACAGAGGGGCGGTCCTTCACACTGCAGGCTTCCTATTGAGGAGGCGTGTCTCTCAGTAATCCAATCTGATTGGTTGGCAGGAAGCTGCTGGCTACAGTAAGTGTGTATGTGAACTGAGAGAAGGCAGTTTTGGCCTCAGAGAACTGGCAGAGGAGCCATCTTGAGAAGAGCCTCATATTGTAGGGTTCATAACAGCCGTAACTAAGGAAAAAACTCAATGAAAACAGTGTTATGTGAAGAAACTAAAGATTGCTTAATGCACAATGCTCCAGCAGCAGTAACATGACAGTTACACTTTAAAGATGCAACAAGTGTATCAAGCATTGTGCAACATTTCATAAATTTGGCACAAATTACGGCAACGCAGACTGCTGCAAAAGTGACTTTAAAAATAAACAAGATCTGCCGGTCTACAGCCAATCACTGGCCTCAGTGGTCTTGTGACCTGCAGGCTAGCATCCCTGCTGAGGCCAATGACTGGTGGTCACGTGGGTATATGGCAAGCCGCACTGCAGGAAAATATCCAGAGCTTGTCGGGGACCATCAGAGTATCACGCTGGCATGACAGGGGCTTTAACTGGTGACTAATGTGTGGTTTAAAAAATAATAAAATTTCCAGCATATTAGCTTAGGTTCTAAAACTCTCCCAATACCCCTTTAAATACTAGACTGTTATGTGTGACTTTACCTTTAGAATAAAAAGTGGGTCTGTTCCCTTGACAGATGCCTTTTAAAGCAGTCTGAAGCTAGACTAATTAATGTGGGGAGTAATAAAACATTTGCTGATGATAGCACCAGGTGTGGTGATCACAAAGAAGCGCAGGAATGAGCCGCCATACTTTTAAGACAATATGAAGTGTCTGCTTTACTACAGCAGCCTCAGGCATTCCTCCAGTATTTCTCAACAAGCCTGTACCTGCTCTCCATTATTTGCTTTTCTACACTGCATGAGTTCTCTGGCAGGATTGGGTTGTTAGCCCTGGATAAGTCCAATATAGCAAATGAAAATAGCTTCCAGCAAGAACGGCTTATCCAGAGAGGGAAATATATTATTATGCACAGGGTAAAATAAGTATCATCAGGACGTGCGAGGCAAGGATAACAAAGCCTGTTTTATTAACATGTTATCATCCATTAAAAAGATAGAATAAAATCTGTTTCTGATTCTAGGTGTGAGGCCTGGTCTCATTATGTACTGTACAAATATTGCCCAGTCCTATCATTATTAGTCTTAGAGGGTCATAGGGTAACGGCTGTGGAATAGCTGCCATATGTCAGTACCCTATATGTTTTGTGTACATTTTGTCACGTTCCTATTTATCTCTTTTAGCTTGATCTTCACCCATGGGGAAGAGTCAAAGATTTTCTGAAACTGACAAAAAATAAGAACCAGAATAAATTGGGATTATCTTCAGCGTCACTAAAAAGATCCTGCCCCCAACTATACAGGTAAACTGGAATCTATGTTGTACTCATCTTCTTATTAATTTCTAGTTGCTTCCACAGTGCCAACATGTTCCTGTCCCCTGTAGGATCCTGTCCCCTGTAGGTTCCTGTCCCCTGTAGGTTCCTGTCCCCTGTAGGTTCCTGTCCCCTGTAGGATCCTATCCCCTGTAGGATCCTGTCCCCTGTAGGGTTCCCAACCAAATTTTAGATACTAAGGCCAGTTTCATTGGAAGCTTTATAAATTATCAATGTGTTTGTGGAAGGAAACCCACACAAACATGGCGAGAACATACAAACTAAAGATGTTGCTCTTGGTCAGATTCAAATCCATAGTGAAAATACTAACCACTGAGGCCCTCAATTAACCTTCCCTGGATCCATAGAAATATCTACCTTTTCACTGAGACTAAACATCCAATAATCAGTTCAACCGCCTCTTGACACCATCATTTTTGTTTCTTCTCAATAGCAAAAGAGATAAAATCTGACCATTACACTATAAGCAATTTTTTTAATAGTATTTTAAGAGCCCTTATGGTAGGAGGATTTTCTGAGAGCCATAGATGCATACTAGCTTTTTGCTGCCAGACATACTAGTTGTATTATGTCTATATAGAGACATATTTCTGGATCATGGGGAAATGGCAATAACCATGTTTGTAGCCTGAAAATCGCTGTCCAAGATGTTGACATTCTCACAAAACATCTTTTCACAATATTTTTATTGTGGAATTTTGCAATACAACACATAACATCATACGCGTGGTCACAGGCACTAGATGTAAAACTTGGGTACACAGGAAGTATGGAAGTGGACGCAGCCACTCATCAAAACGTGTAGTACAATAAGACAGTAGTATACTAGCCCTACGGCACCCGCTCACAAAACATCTTGATTATGTGGCAAGACTACAAACAGTAAGGCTATTTTCACACTAGCGTTTTTTGCGGATCCGTCATGGATCTGCAAAAACGCTTCCGTTACAATAATACAACCGCATGCATCCGTCATAAATGGATCCGGTTGTATTATGTCTTCTATAGCCATGACGGATCCGTCTTGAACACCATTGAAAGTCAATGGGGGACGGATCCGTTTTCAAATGTGCCAGATTGTGTCAGAGAAAACGGATCGGTCGCCATTGACTTACAGTGTGTGCCAGGACGGATCCGTTTGGCTCCGCTTCGTCAGGCGGACAGCAAAACGCTGCAGGCAGCGTTTTGGTGTCCACCTCCAGAGGGGAATGGTCACTGAACGGAGGCAAACTGATGCATTCTGAGCGGATCCTTTTCCATTCAGAATGCATTAGGGCAAAACTAATCCGTTTTGGACCGCTTTTGAGAACCCTGAACGGATCTCACAAATGGAAAGCCAAAACGCTAGTGTGAAGTCAAGTTAAGCTGGCAGCTTTGTGACCACATTTAGGGCATTCTGGTTTACATCCTATAATACATCTTCCATAAGGTCTAATACAGCTTTACAAGCTCTTTGCATGGTCTTCTACTGAGTCTCCCTCCGTTTTTCTGAGTTTATTATGGTTCGGATTGCTTCCCTTCCCTTTCTTATTCTAAAGCAACTTCATTTTCCAGACAATCATGTTGAAGTTCTGTTTCTGTTATCCATTTGCCAGCTCCATGTTGTTAGTTGTTGGAGTTCCACGTTCCTAGTAATTCAATGCTTGGAGGGTGTGATATCCTCTCGTGAATATAATTCATACAGCAGAAAAAGTGAGGAAAGTATAGGTGACATTTTTGTACACGAGCTGAAGGGAAATAACCTATATATATAGCTGTTCTTCAAACATGCCCATACTGTCACGTTAACATCTGTAGAAAACCCCTGATTTCCTTCTATTGTCTGAAGATAATGAAAACCCAGACTACAGCATAATCTGTGCATTTCCGTCCATTTTTTTTAAACATGGTTATGCTAACAATTTAATAGCTTTTTTGACCCCATTGTCAAAGAACCGGAGAGAGAAAAAGATGCATAAGCGTTCTGTCTCGTCATGTTTTATAATTTATATTACATTTCATTTATTAATTTATTGTTGGTTCTGTTATCTCCCTGAAGCTACTTTCACACATGCATATTCTTCACTAGTATTCTGTCCGTTTTTCCCTGTGCCTAACGCGGCAAGTGCATTATTTTATCTGGATAGAAAGAACCCTTTTAAGTCTATGGAGAGTGATGAAAATACAGATCCAGATTTGGTTCATATTGCATCATTATGTAATAAAAAATGGTGTCCATTTTTTTAAGTAGCTGTTTCATATAGTTCAGTTTCTTCCTTAGAGCCACTTTCATGTGGTCTGGTATTTGGTCAGTATTTTAGGGTACAGCCACACGGTCAGGTTTCTGGATGCAGTTTTGGAAGCCAAAACCAGGAGGAGTGAATTCAAAGAAGAAGGGAAGTCATATATGCCCTATATACAGGGTGGTCCATGGAAAAAGTAGCCCACCTTCAGCGATAGTATGACAAAATGAACAAGCAAGTGGATTGTTTTTTTAAATTACCCACAAGTAACAAAAGACCCTGAACATGGTCCCCGTTCAGGTCTATGCATTTTTAGGCAGGTTGGATTATGTTGGGTGATACGGCTTGTGATGCTCGGATGGCGTTTGTGATGTTCTCCTTGCGTTCCTCCAGGGGATGTGGATTGTTAGTGGAAACTTGTTTTAAATTGCCCCACAGATAAAAATCGCATGTGGACAAGTCTGGGGAATGTGGTGGCCATAACCCCTTGCTCATGGGCGTAGTTATAGGGGGTGCAGAGGTAGCAGTCGCTACCGGGCCCAGGAGCCTGAGGGGGTCCAAAGACCCTTGTGCTGCATAAGAAGACACACAAAGCACTGAGGGAAGGGGGGCCCAAGATGAACGCTTGTACCAGGGCCCATGAGCCGTTAGCTACGCCCCTGCCCTTGCTCACAGTTCGCTACAACTAAGACTGATTTACTGTTAGGCAGTTTGATTTGGAGATATTAGAGGCGGGCTACTTTTTCGTGGGCCACCCTGTACTTTCTCTCCTTTTATGATCCACTCCTGATTTTGACATCCAAAAGTGCACACAGAAACCTGACTGTTTGGCCGGACCATTACATTAGTATTTGTAAGCCTAAACCAAGAGTAGAAGATATACAGAGAAAACTTATAATGGAGAAATTTGTACCTCTTCTATATTTTGCACCCACTCCGGGTTTTTAGAAATAGTGACGCATAATACTGTGGTGTGAAAGTGGCCCTAGAAGTCAGTCCATCAGTATTACCTACCACTGATGCTATAAGATGTATACATGTAAAGAGGGCATGGGTGTGCCCTCTATAGTGTGCCTAATGGAATGTGTTTTATGTGTGAATCACCAGAAATGATGAATGTAGATATATATCCATGCAGCGGGTGTCTAGCACCTCCTGATACACAAGTGGAATCACTCATCATCATGGCTGTAATAACATTTCACATTCAACTTGTTGCTTTATGCTTATAGATACTATGATACATTTCTTTCTTCCAGGCCCGATATTGCCCATGGTGATATTAAAAGAAGAGACAGAAACTCCATGATTGTGTTTGGACAGAATGTAAGCAGAGAAAACACTTGGTCCAGTCTGTTTGTCTTAAACAGGTAAATCCTACGATAAGCGGTTTTATGGTAACATCGTATAATCGACGTGTGATGGACTTTCTATTCAACTGTCTGATATACTTTGTATTTCAATTGCTCATTAATTTCCAGTCATTGAATGGTCAGATGTTCGGACCAATTATCAGGAATGAACGTTCGTACGAATGCATGTTCCAAATAATTTGCCCCTGTAAATGGTCTGATGATGAGACGACAAATGAGCTGGTTTGTTGGGTGATCTGATTGTTTATGCGGCACAAAAAAAAAAAATCTTCGTCTCTCAGCAGCACAATGTGTAAACAGGGATGTGGTACCAAAAAAACTATTAAACAGATTTTTTTTTGGGGGGGGAGGGGGACGAACAATCGTAATAACGATCATTCACTCCCATAAAGCAGAGATAATTGCTGCATGTAAAAGTAGCTAACAAGCTGGCAATGATTGGAAACGAATTGTTCGAGATTATTGCACAGGGTATCATCCCATGTAAATGGGTCCTTACCTCAGACCTAATACTTCTCCAAGGAAAGACTTGAACACGAATGGGAATGTGTCATGTGTCTTATCCCATGTGGTGTCACATATTAGGGCCGGAGTACAGTCACTGCACCAGCCCCTCCGCAATTGCCTGCCCCCAGCTCCTCCTCCCAGTCCCTCCCCGCTCGCATGTACATCGCAGCTGGCGATGTAGAAATGTCAGCATTCGCCCCATAAGACGTAAGGGCACTTTCCCACGATTTTTTGGGGGGAAAAGGTGCGTCTTATGTGGCGAAAAATATGGTAGCTAACTGGCGGTCTCAGGTAGCCCCTTGGGCACCGTCCCACCAGGAAGTTTGCCTGTAGGGTCTGTGGCCAGTCCTCTCCTGTATGATACTACAGATCATCCTCGGTCAAGGAATTGGAGTTAAAGGGCCTCTTTCAACAGTGCTGCAGAGGCCTTTTAAAGGGGTTGTTCAGCCGTTAATATTGATTACCTATCTTCAGGATAGGTCATCAATATCTGATGGGTGGGGGTCCGACACCTGACACCCCTGCCGATCAACCGGTCTTTACACTAAGCCTCGTCTCCCTACAAGTACTCTCTCCATTCACTTGGAGCAGGTACTTGTATTACACTGCACTTCTGTAATGAAGTGCAGGGTAATTAAGAGGAAGCGGCACTCACATGGAGCGCCGCCTCCTCTTCAAACAGCTGATCGTTGGGGTGCCGGGTGTCGACCCCCCACCAAACAGATAATAATGACCTATCCTGATGATAGGTCATCAATATTAATAGCTGGACAACCCCTTTAAGCTACAATACCAGTCATAGCTCCTGGACAAGAGTAGTGCTGTTTGTAGGAAAAGCAAAAATTTTTTTTTAACCCCGGACAACCTGTTATATGTCACAGTTTTGGTGTGAGTAAATGAATAGAAAGCGCCAAAAGCACATGTCATATCCTGTCTGCAAGCCCCTAAATATGTATATCCTGCATTTCCCTCTAAGTGCTCAGGAGAAAATGTATATGAACTGCACAATACAATATTTGTGGTAGATAAGGCTGATTTCTAATCACCTTGGAAGGAGCATATTATAATCTGAATGTATCTTGTATATTTGCAGGAAAGAAGAAGATATGTGAATACAGACGTATAACAGAAGGAGGAGATAGAAGACAGATGTATAGAATGTATCAGCATGTTTGGCTAGGAAATGTGTTATGATAATGTATGTTATGAAGTTTATGAGGATGTTTGTCCTATCATATTGTTATATTGGAAGCTTGGCTATCTGGGATTTACACTCACGCTGCTATTTATTCTGTATGTGTTTTCCTATGAAGCTCTCCCTATTTATTACCTATAACCCTTTTTCTAGGAGGACACATGAAGGCAGATCACATGATTGTAATGCAGATCAAATGTAGTTCATTAGAAGTGGTGCCAACCCGCCAGCTTCCAGCTACTCCACTTTTCCTCTGTTCTGATAAATTTCTCTGAGTTATCCTTCCCCATAAAAAATAAAGAATATCAAGGATCATCTGACCTAGTGAAACAGACCAAGAAACCTGACTGTGGTTTTAAAACTTCTGTATTGCTTATTATATAATAATTATACACATAGGGGGTCATTTATTAAGACTGGCGTTTTAGACGTCGGTCTTAATACCCCTTTAGCTGGTGGTGGATGCGCCAAATGTATGTAGATGCGCTAGCCTCTACATAACTTTGGCGTTTCCACTGCCTGTCTAAATGTAGAATTAAACATTTTTTTACACCTAAAACAGGCGTAGAATATGATAAAAAATACAGGCCAGAATCCATCCCCACCTATGCTATGCCCCCTTTTTTAGACCTGGTGTGAGCGGGGAAAAGTCTGCAACAGATACACGCCAAAAAGTGGTATCTAGCTGTTTGTAAATGACCCCCAAAATATCTAGAAGGCATATCATTTTTGAGCATAGGCTGCACTTTGAGTATAAAGAATTTGTATTTACGTCCCCCACCCATTCATATTCATTAGTAATGATGAAGAGTTGCTCCAGATGATAGCAACATATTCCCTTTACAGAAGTATTTCTGGGGAAGGTGCCTATAGTGATATAAGGCCCTATTTACACAGATCCATATATCTGGAATGTATATGGCGTCTTGCCAGAGAAACACAGAGAAACAATGACTCCAGACTGCAAAGATGTAGGTATTCAGTCTAGGTGCACGGACTGCCGGAGGATGCGCCTAATTTATGATGAGGCCTGTATGGCACAATACTGTAGATGTACTCTCTTCTAGGGGAAAATATTAAGGCATCTGATGGAGAGGGCCATCATTTTTTTCTTTAGTTTTATATTACAGCTTCGTACAACTTGCTTGGTGCCTTGACACATGAGTGTAAATGCCTTTTTATATGAATTCGAGATATTTGAATGGCTATGATAAAAGTGGGCACATATTCTCCTTTTAGTGCATTTCTTCATAAATCAGTTTTAATATTATTGGTAATATTTACCGTTGCTCAGTGAATCTTAAAAGGGTTTCTAAAATAACAATATTGAAGGCTTATCCTCCAATAAACCATCAATATCGGATGGGTGCGGGTCTGACGCTCAGCATACCCCCACAATCATCTCTTTGACAAGGCAGTGGTGTTCCCTGCGGAGTGCGCTGCAGCCTCTCCATGCTTTACATCACTCAGTACCTAGGATCTCTGTACAATTAGAATTGAACCCCCACTGATCTAAGGCTATGTCATCAATATTGATATCTCAGAAAACCCCTTTAAGGGGGTTTCAATTCACCCCATAAGTATTGGTGAAGCACTTACCAAAATCTATGATATTATTTAATATTACTGTGTAATTTTACTAGGAGGAAATGTATGTCTGAAGGCAGATTACATGTTATAGTAGTCCCTTATGATATACTTAAGGATTGGTCTATAATCTCGGGATCAGATTTTTTCATTAATAGCACTCCCAGATTATATTATGGACCTACCGTATAAGGCTCAACATTGGGATTTAGAGTGTATGTTTGCACATTGTAAAATGTCATCTATAGCTATTTTGCTTATATTTGTTACCAGAATCATTTCCTTTATGAGCGGGAGTGGTCAGATAAAAGAGCAGTTAGGCCACAAGCGTCACATTCCCTATGGCTTTCCTGACAGTGGTCAGCAGACAGATGTATTAGCATGGTATGTGTCTTCTGTGCCATAGACAGAATACAGGCTGCCACCCACAGGGCGGTCTGATATGCCTGCCGATAACCTGCTTTGGTATAGATTATTTCCTCCTCGGATTCCAATAATAAACCTAGTAAACCTATACTTTAAACCGCTTGACATTTTATCAATGAGCTTGACAGATCGGAACTACTGATTAGTATAAAATGACAGTATATAATACATATTGGTGTTACTGTACATGATGTATATAGTTACATGTGCATAGGTGGAAGTGTTCTATACAGGTTGACCCTGATAGGAATTTATTATATCTATGCTCATTAGATTCCTTGTATACTTAAATGAAATATATCAAATATTTTGCATCTTAAACTGTTTCATTTCCGGGCTCAGGTATGTAGGTCACCAACATGGATGCTGTACAAAGTGGCAGCAATAGTAAAATATATTAAACTAGACATCTGCTAGAAAGTAGAGTTAAGGTGCCCATACAGATTACATTAAAGTTAGCTGAAACCACCCATTTTGTTAAGTCTGGCAGACTTTCTAATGTGTATCGGGGCGTTCCGACTCTGCCCTAATGAAAGAAGGTTCAGACATGCCCCAAATATGTTTGATAATATGGTGCCTGAAATATGCAGCACAAGCCCCTTCCTCTGCCCCAAAATCAACAGCTACACAGAAGGGTGAACTCATGGGAGCTAATTTATTATGGCTGCCTATGCCAAAGTGTTGTAAAAAAGTTGCAGACCCCCAATTTGCAACCTCTTGAACTCTACCCTTTGGGAAACTCGGAAGTGGTAGGGCCGTGGTGCGGTTGGGGCAAGCGGTCCCAGCACATTTATTATTATTTTACACTAGTTTATTGGTATAAATGACGATTGAAATCTACTCCAGCTACCTACTGGGGTACACTTCAATCTAGGTGCACGGACTGCCAGAGGATGCGCCTAATTTATAATGAGGTCTAAAATTAGGCGCATCCTCTGGTGGTGTAGGAGATATCAAAGACTGGGGTAACACACTTGTCTTTGATAAATGACCACCCTTGCATTTGTTATTTATGTCATCAATATCTATTATGCATCTATTTGCTGGTGATGGCACTGTTGATACATGACCCCAGTGGAGATGATGGTCTGGAAATGGTCCTGTGTTTGGGTCGGTATCTGCATATTATAGACACCAAACTGGGCAGAGAGGAAGAGCAGAAAGGGTATATTGCTACCTTGGAATATGGGTGTTGTATGTTTAGCTAGGATTCCAGCCAGAAATATAAATGAAACTTTAGACTGTCCTGTGTGCTAGATCCATCTCCTGGGGACAGTCAGACAGATGTTGTGAGAGTAGAATTGTAAAGTGTAAATGATACAAATCTGATTGGCTATTTGTGTGGCTGAAAAGATTGTTTACCCTGATTATTCTGTGAATAGTCTGACTTTGTTGGCTCGGGCATATGTTATATACAATTGTTACTTATATTCCATTTCCTATAATTTTTATAAAATTAACTGTTTCTTCATTACCCTACATGCATTTTATATTTATAAATGTATTGACTTATATTTTTACAAATTGTAAAAAATTTAAAATGTTTAATAAACTTCTACATATAAAACTTATTTGCTGTACTGGAATTGTATACTTAAAAGCTTGCCCGGTCCCAAAATCAAATTTCTTTTTATGTGCTCCTAACACCCCTCACAAATGCATATATATGCCCCCAATACCCCAACTTTATGTCTGTGCTTTCTTTCGCCTTGTCTGGGCATCAGACACTTCAAATCACATGTGTATCTAATACTATTATGTACAATACAGTCTGCTGAGCCTGATACACTGCCTGTTGTGTGCGATACTGCCTGCTGAGCTGTGTATCTAATCCTTTCTTGTATGATCCTGCCTGCTGAGCTTCATATCTAATCATATCTTGTATTGTACTGCCTGCTGGAGTGTGTATCTAAAGCCTCATGGACATAACTGTATCTGTTTTGTGGTCTGCAAATCACGGATCCTCTGCAGACCCCTTGAGTTTTATGCATTTTGAGGACCAGAATAGGACATTTTCTATCTTTTGTAGAAGTGGCATACAGATGTGGAAAGCACATGGATGTCGTCCATGTGCTTTCTGCATCCGTATGTCAGTTCTGCAAAACATAGAACATGTCCTATTCTGGTCCTCAAAATACAGACCTTAAGCTCTGCAAAAAAATGCGGATCACACACGGACATTATCCTTATTTAGTGGATCCACGACTTGCAGACCGCAAACCTGATATGGTCGTGTGCAGAGGCCTAATCCTATGTTTTTTGGTCCTGCCTGCTGAAGGGTTTATGGCACCCTATCATGTGTGATACACCATGTGATACAGCCAGTCTCTATCTGATCATGGGGTATGTACACATAAGGAGGTGAGTGCATGACAACTGCCCTGAGGTCAGATACAGACTGGTTGTATCATACATTACTATCATACAGTCAGTGTGGGTCAGGGAAGGTACGGTCGGCTGACACATGGACTGTGATTCCTGGGCCAATCACGGTCATTTGCATTAGGGGTATAACTAATACTGAGGTGCCATAACAGTGACTTCCACAGTGTCCCAATAACAGTGACCTCCACAGTGCCCCTATTGCCATCCACAGTGCCCCCAAGTGCCATCCACAGTGCTCTCAGTGCCATCCACTGTGCCCCCATTGCCATCCACAATGCACAGCATTGCAATTAGCCTCTATACGATGAATAGATGGCCGGTGGTCACGTGCATGGGCAAAAGTGTGTCGGGACAAAGGAAGGCCAGCAAGAGGCAGTGATTGCCAGTGATGACGCGCCGTCTCCTGCTTCTGAAAGAGTAATATGCAAAATAACTGTGGAGCCCCAGTTATGGGTCTTTAACACAGTGAGAGCCAGATATCCTTCAAAGGAAGGAAAACCGAGCAAAGGGGTGTCTCCATTTCAGAGATCACCAGATCCACCATAATAACTGGCCCCTATGTCAAGATCCTGCTCTTTTACAAGCCTTAAGGATGTGATGGGGAAAACCTAAGCCAGTTATTCATTAACAGACAGCTGTTTCGGGGTGTTGCCCCTCATCAGTGTGGAGTAGGATTCTGGCTAACCGGGAGCAATGCCTTGGAGACTACTCCTGCTTCTGAAAGGAAGAGAAGAAGTCTAAAAGAGACCTGGCTGCTGGGGGTAAGTATGGCTGCCCTTATCTTTTCTCTACAGGTTAGATTAACATTTTTCAGGTAGGGCTGGAGAACCTCTTCAAGAAGAATAATAATACTTATATAGCGCCAACATATTCTGCAGCGCTTTACACTCAGGAGATTAAAGTACAAAGAGTCATAAATAACATAGCAACCGACAAGTCAACAATTAAAACAAGAAGAATGAGGGCCCAGCTCACAAGAGCTTACAATCTATGAGGAGATAGAGGTGAGACAAAAGGTAACAAGTGCTTGCTTTGTGCAATGGTCTAGCCATCTTAAAACACAATAGAGGAGTAAATCTTAGCTCCTTTGGGGAAAATATTACCATGTTGCTTAAAGGGTTATCATGTGTTAATAAATAAATGTATTGCCGGCCTATACTGTAGGTGATTTACACTATATATACAAAAAATGGGAAACCCTGTTCAAAAGCATGCTACCAATGTTTGACACTTGCAAGGACTGGTGGGTAAATCCAAATTGACAAAATGTGCACATATTTAGTTAGGGTCTTTGTTGAGGATTTTGTTATAGCTTCATAAAATGCCTAGAATGAGCCTGGCACCATATAGACAAATAAATGGAAGACATGGCTTACGGTGCGTTGAAGCTGTGTTTTGCAGTGTCCATCTGAAGTACGTCAGAAGGATTTCCAATGGACGCCACTGGACAGGTGTATAGTGACAATTGTCACCAATAGGCTCACATTGTAAAAATACATATTCCCTTACGTCCTACCAGCAGCACAGATGGGGTTAACCACCCCCCGTGGACTGGCAGGACCGGCGGAATGTTTAATGAGCCCAAGACTAATAACTCAATTTAACAATTAAGTATCTCCTTAAAAGGAGGAAGTCAACCCCCAGCCCACTGTGTTTTTTTCTGTCCTCCTGGACAGGTGGACTAGGCGGTTTGTTCCCCCCTTTCTTATGGAAAGTGCGGGGAGCCTTCTTTTCGTTTGGGTAACAGCGTTGCCCTTTTTCCTAGGTACCCTGTCAGTTAGGCCGGCAGCTTATTTGCTGCCGGCCCCGCGCAGTTGCGCCTGGCTGGGTTATTTTGGCGGCGTCCTTGGTCCAGGATTTCCGGTCCCTGTGCGCCGCCATCTTCCGGAGGTGACGCGGGGACTCTCGTTTTGCATCACCTCCGGGTAATCCGGCCGTGATTTTTTTCACGGGCACGATTTTTTTCATAGATGCGATTTTTTTATGCATCTTCCTGTGGAGGATTTACTGGGGGAAGGGTGGATTGGTGGTTCTGTGGTGGCGGCTGTGAGGCTTCAAGGACTGACCATCATTCCTTATCTGGACGACTGGCTTTGAAAGCCTCTAGCGGTCCTAACCCAACTTCTTCAGGTAACAATCTCCTTTCTGTTCCACCTAGGTTGGATCATCAGCTGGTAGAAGTCGAACGTGAGCCCTATACCATTTTCTTACATGACCGGGACCTTCTTAGATTCCTCCCGTATTGTAGGCCTAAAGTTCCTTCCTTCCAGAACATCAACCAGGTGATATTCCTCCCGGTTCTGTCGACATCTACCACCTCCTCCTAGGAACCTGCTAGACATCCTCTGGACGTCTCGAGATGTCTCCGGATCTATGTGGATAGATCAAGGAGTTCAGGAAAGATGAGAATCTGCTAATCCTGTTGCCGGTAAGTTTAAAGGCTATAAGGAATCCAAACCTTCCATCAGTCGGTGGATTGAGGAGGCTATTAAGGAATACTTTGTTTCCACAATCTCTGGACCCTCCGGGATTCGTGAAGGCCCACTCTACTAGAGTTGTGGCTAATTCTTTTGCCGAGAGGAGTCTTCTGCCTCTCAACATGATTTGCAAAGCTGCCTCCTGGAGCTCTGAATCGACATTCATCTCCCATTATAGACTAGATGCCAGTCTAGCTGAGTTTGCGGCCTTTGGGCAGACTTTTCTTAGTTCTGCCAGGCAGGAAGGCCCTCCCTAGGGGTTTCTTCTTGCTATCTCCCCATCTGTGCTGCTGGTAGGACGTAAGGGAATCGTTAATTTCTAATGATAATTTGTTTTCCCTTAGTCCTAACAGCAACACACAAATTTCCCACCCTAGTAAGTCTAGTTTTTTTCTTACTATAAATACAGTGGGCTGGGGGTTGACTGCCTCCTTTTCAGGAGATACTTAATTGTTAAATTGAGTTATTAGTCTTGGGCTCATTAAACATTCCGCCGGTCCTGCCAGTCCACGGGGGGTGGTTAACCCCATCTGTGCTGCTGTTAGGACTAAGGGAAAACAAATTATCGTTAGAAATTAACGATTCCTTATGGTATGTTTTATTGCTGGATGCTTCTGTGTGCAGAAGCACAGAAGACTGCACTATCCCACACACAAAAATTAGGCAAAAGGACACTTTTTTTTATTTTCTAAGGATACTTTCCTTATTGGAGCTTTCCTGGAGTATACAGAAAACAGATACTGCAAAACGCAGCATGTAAGCAGCCTTAGAACCTGTTAAGGCCCTCATTCACATTAGGCTATTGACAGCTAAACCCATCATTATTGGCTGGACCATCCGATAATTTTATGTGTATGGCACCTTCTGACTTTCCCCAACAAATTATGTCAAGAAAAGGATTGGATGCTTTGGAAATCAACAGCCAATCCTTTCGATCTCTCTGGAGGGGAGAGAGGCTTTCTCCTCTATCCCAACAAAACATACACACTTGGATAAAATGATTGCGTATATGTATGGAGAAGTTGGAAGAGATAGCTGCTATGAGCTATTGCACGTGTAAGGGCACCTGTAAAGAGGACCGTTGCAGCCCCTAACACTTTTCTTTCCAAAAATACCCCTCTGCTGTCCTGACCCCCCGCTGTTTTGGCACCTGATATGCTAATTCAGAGTATTGGTACAGGGAGAAGGAGACATTTGGTTTCCTCAGTGGGCATCTCCTTCTCCCTGGTTCTTATGCTGTCCAATTCCAGCAGACCGCATCACACCCAGAAAGAAGGTGAGCTATTGTGAGATTTACGAGAACAGGCTATGTACGTGAATATTATATTTGCTGTACTCGCTTATATAACCTGTTCTCGGAGATTTGGTAACCTCATGATAACAGCTCACCTTCCACCCTGGCTGTTGAGTGGTCCGCTGCGACTGGATGGTGCCACAACTAGGGAGGAGACTCCCACTGAGGAAACCAAATGTCACCTCCTCCCTGTACCGATACTCTGAATTAGCATATCAGGTGGCAAAAACAGTGGAGGCGACAGCGGCGGAACAGAGGGGAATATTTTTTTTTTAAAGGGGCGTACTCTCTGGTAAACATACCAGTTTGTAATACAGAAGCCCATCAGTGCCCATCAGCTGCTCGTCAGTGGAAGAGAAAGCTGCCTTTACATGCAGCAATGCCCTCCACTGTATGGGAACAAACGATCACTACTGCCATCACTGATCCTCATAGACAGACATTGTTTCTGGGCTGCTGAGTGCTGTTTAGATGGCACAATCTGCTGCCCACAAACAATAAATTAGGTGTCTTTATGAACGATTGTATCACCTGATAAACCAGCGTTTTGTTCGTGCATCTGGTGATTGGCAGCACCTTTAGACAGTCAGATTATCGGAAACGAGCATTCGTACGAACGTTTTTCTCTGACAATCTGCCTGACAATCAGGCTGTGTAAAAGAGCCTTTGGTCAGTTTTCTATGTTTGTTCTCTCTCGCTACTGTCTGCCAGTTAGTTACACACTACATTTAAGTGCAGTCTACAGCCTTTGAACTATAAATTAGGATAATGATAGTTATTGACTGAGGTTCCAAGTTCAGGAGACTATTGGGTGAAACATTCTCAAGTCTGATGGACAGTCTGGGAAAAATAGAATACCACAGGCAAAATAATCAAGCTGCAACATGAATCTGCACAATTTGAAGTCACTTGAGGAGCCAAAGTAATAAAATGCAGACAGCTGATAAGATGAGATGGATGTCATTACCTTTGCCTCTAAATCAGCTAATAATATATCAGCTAGCTATAATAATAGTCAGGTAAACTGAAACATAAAGCACTAAGGTTGTACATTAACTGGCTGTATGAGGAAACATTAATAAAACATGAGTGCGTATAGCACGTCCTAGGAGTTTACTTCTGGCCTACATTCTCTTAATGTGCAGAATGCGTGCCAATGTATGGCTATATCTACCAGCATCACATGGTGTTAAGGAAGGACCTGGTGGAGCTTTCTATTAAATGATTCAAGGACTGCACGGTGACTGCAGGGAGGGGGTGTCTCGTCATCTCAGTGGTTAGCATGTTGGGGTAGTTATATTATGCACAACATACAGAGAGCTAGTTTTGGGTAAAAGTTGACTCTAGGTAGAGATTGTGGTGAGAAGTTATCAATCCTGCCTTAAAGGTCATCTGTCAGCAGATTTGTTCCTATGAAACTGGCTGACCTGTTACATGTGCCCTCGGCAGCTGAAGACATCTGTGTTAGTCCCATGTTCATATATGCCCCAATTGGTGAGAAAACTGATGTTTTAATATGTGCAAATGAGCCTCTAGGAGCAATGGAGACGTTACCATTACATCTACCTCTGCACTTTGATTAACAGAGCCAGGGATTGTAAATATTATTACGCCTAGCCCTGCGGATTACAGACTGGTACAGTGCCAAGCGACTGGCGCAAGGCAAATGTGGTGCCCATATTCACAGAGGGATCTAGGTCTTCCACAGGTAATTATAGACCTGTAATTTTAATTTGTGTTGTGGGAAAAATGTTTGAAGGACTCTTAAGGAGTATGTGACTGTTAATAATATCTTAAGTGATAACCAATATCGGTTTAACCAAGGACAGAAGTTGTCAGACTAACCTGATTTGTTTTTATGAGGAGGTGAGTAGTAGCCTGGACAGAGGGGCGGCTGTGGATGTAGTGTTTCTTGATTTTTCAAAGGCTTTTGATACTGTCCCTCATAGACGTTTAATAGGTAAAGTAAGGTCTATAGGCTTGGAAAGTATAGTTTGTAATTGGATTGAAAACTGGCTGAAGGACCGTGTCCAGAGAGTTGTGGTCAATGATTCCTAATCAGAATGGTCCCAGGTTATAGGTGGTTTACCCGAAGGTTCAGTGCTGGGTCCTCTATTATTTAAATTATTTATTAATGATATCGAGGATGGGATTAATAGCACCATTTCTATTTTTGCAGATGACACTGTGTAGATGACGCTATGTAGTACTGTGCAGTCTATGGAAGATGTCCAAAAACTACAAGCTGACTTGGACACTCTGAGTGATTGGGCATCAACTCGGCAAATGAGGTTCAGCGTCGATAAATGTAAAGTTATGCATCTGGGTAGTAATAATCTCCGTGCATCATATGTCCTAGGGGTTGTAATACTGGGGGAGTCACTTGTAAAGAAGGATTTGGGTGTACTTGTAGATCATAGATTAAATAACAGCACACAATGTCAATCAGCTGCTTCTAAGGCTAGCAGGATATTGTCATGTATTAAACGAGACATGAACACGGATGTAATATTACCACTTAACAAAGTTTTGGTGCAGCCTCATTTGGAATATGCAGTTCAGTTCTGGGCACCAGTCTGTAGAAAGAATGCCCTGGAGCTGGAAAAAGTACAAAGGAGAGCGACTAAACTGATAAGGGGCATGGAGGGTCTTAGGTTTGAGGAAAGATTAAAATAATTCAATTTATTCAGCCTTGAGAAGAGACGTTTAAGGGGGGACATGATTAACCTATACAAATATATAAATGGGACATTAAAAAAATATAGTGAAAAGCTGTTTCATTTAAAATGCCCTCAAAAGACAAGGGACACTGCCTCGACTGGTAAAGAAAAAGTTCAGCCTCCAGAAGAGCCAAAGCTTCTTTATTGTAAGAACTGTAAATCTGTGGAATAGACTTCCTCAGGACGTGGGCACAGCAGGAACCTTGGACAGTTTTAAAAAGGGTTTAGATGAATTCTTAAAAGTAAATGGCATTAATGCTTACGAAAATGTGTAGAAATCTGAGTCACTTCTTTACTGGGATTCGCGCCCCCACACATCCCTTGGTTGAACTTGATGGAATAAAGTCTTTTTTCAACCGTATTAACTATGCAGCTATAAAAAGGTGTGGCAGTTGCGGAGAAAGCAGAACCTCTAGGAGTAATGGCAACGCCCTCATTGCTCCTACAGGCTCATTTGCATATATTAAAACATCTGAGCAAAGGATCAATAGATGAGCATTTAGGGGCCTGTTTACATCGGTAGACCATTGGACCAATTATCGGGAATGAAGGTTCCTACAAATGCTCGTTGCCAATATTTTTCCCTTGTAAACGTGCCACTGGTTACCTAAAAGACTAACAAAACGTTGAGCGTTGGCAGCACATCGCCTTGTGTAAACAGGGATGTGCTTCCGACAAGCAATTATTGGGCATGCACGAACCGAAAGGGAATGGTTGCTGTAGATGCAGCACACACAAGTGGGGAATGATCAGGAACAAACGTTCAGTTCTGATGATTGTCACATGTATCCGCCAATGCAAACTAACCCTTAGGGCAAAGATCGGGAACCAACCATTCAGTTCCAATCATTACCCAATCTGCAATCAGCATGCATCAATCATCCCCACTGGGGAAGAAGAACGATTGCTTGTACAATTGTTCGTCCCCATACACAGGGCAATATGCAGCTGGCAAACAATGATATTACGTGCCGCATAAATGATGGATCACCCAATAAAAACGTCTCTTGCTCATTTGTCAGGTGAGCAAGGCACATTTACATGGGTCAGTGTCCACATCTATACCCAGTGGTTGGCCCAATGATCTGCCCATGTAACTGGGACGTAAGTTGATTTTCCTTCCAGTGGTAGCAGCTAAACAAGTAAACTACCAACACCAAGAACTCTAAGCAATCAAGTTCCCCTCTTCTTACAATTTGGAACAGGGTTATCCAAAACAGACGTCCTTTTAACTAAGCACCAGATGCACAGATAATGAACTGCTCTAAACAGTTTTCCTGTGAGGCTTTACTCAGTTATATTGAATTCAGCAAAATATTGTTTTTGTCAGATTTCCCAGAAACCTAAAACAATAATAACTGAAACCCAGATTATTCTCTGCCAAATAAATTGAGATTTTACACTGGACCATTGCCAAAGGGTCTTCCAGTGTAGTACAAAACTTTCAAGGAACAAAGGGTTACAGATAAGTGGAAATTGGCATTTAACCCCATCCAGACACAGCCATTTTTCACCTTCCTGAACAAAAAAATAATTTTGAAAATTGGTTGTGTCATTTTATGTGCTAATAACTTTGGAATGCTTTTACTTATACGATTGATTCTGAGACTTATTTTGTGACACATCATACTTCATGTTAGTGGTAAATTTGAGTCAACATATTGCACCTTTATTTATAAAAAAAATAAAAATATTTTAATTTCTCTGCTTTTAAAACAGATAACGAAACCTCATAAAATAATTAATAATTAACATTCACCATATATACTTTATGTTGCCATCATTTTGTAAATGTAATTTTATTTTCTAGAATTTTAAAAGCTATTTTTACATTTTCAAGAAAATTTCCAAAACCGACTTTTGTAAGCACCAATTTAGTTATGAAGTTACTTTAAGGGGTTTACATAATAGAAACCACCCACAAATTACTCTATTTTAGAAACTAAACCCCTCAAATAATTAAAAACTAATTTTAAAAACTTTGTTAACCCTTTAGGTGTTCAAAGAATTAAAGAAAAATGGAGTTGTAATTTTGAAATTTCACTTTTTTGCAGATTTTCCATTTTAATCTATTTTTCCTGTAACACAGCAAGGGGTAACAGCAAAACAAACATCAATAATTATTACCCTGATTCTGCAGTTTATAGAAACACTGCATGTGTGGTCATAAAATGCTGTATGGGCACACTGCAGAGCTCAGAAGGGAAGGAGCGCCATATGATTTTTGGAGGGCAGATTTTGCTTGAATAGTTTTTGGGTGCCATGTCACATTTGAAGTGGTACCATTTTGGAAACTACACCCCTCAAGGAATATATCCAGGGGTGTAATGAGCATTTTGACCCTATGATAAATAACCCCCATAGCAACCAATCACATTTCGCCTTTTGTTTTCCAAAAGAGGTCTAGAAAATGAAAGGTGGAATCCGATTGGTTGCTATGGGCAACTAAGCCAGTTTTCCGTTACACAAGGTTTGATAAATCTCCCCTCACTGTGTGCAAAATACACTTGAAAAAACACATGGTAGAAAAAGACCACAGCGTAGAATTCAGGTGCCAAAAAAAAACACAAGCGCATAGGCTACATCCATATCTGAGGTTATAATTGCTGCATAGGAACAGATAGTAAAGCAATACCAGTCCAGCTCACCTGCTTAAGGGCTCATGCACATGGCCGTTGCCCGGCCGTGCTTGTATTGCGGCCCGCAAGCAGTGGGTCCGAAATATATGGGCAATCCGGAAAGTGTGGTGCGGAATGGAGGCACGGAACTCCGCGGAGGCACTACGGAGTGCTTCCGTGGGGTTTCTGTCAGTGCCTTTGCACCACATAAAAGTAGTGCATGCACTATTTTGCGGTGCGGACCGTCGGATGCGGATCGAGGACCCCATTCATGTAAATGGGTCTTGCGTCCGTATGTGGCGGTCCTACGATCGGTGCTCGTGCACAGGCTCGCCGCCACATGTTCGTGTCCATGAGCCCTAACTATGTAGGATGCACAGAAGAGTGGAGGAATCACGCAAGGGCAATTGGCAGCAAAGAAGGAAAAGTGCACCACAGAACATGGACATACATACAGTAGCTGCAGAAAGCTAATGGGGCACATTTATTAAGGGACTTGTGACTATTTTAGTAGAAAAATAGTTGCATGTCCCTTTTTAACCAGCCATGCGACAGTATTTAGGTCACATGGCTGGTTTTATGTTATAGTCGCCAGTTGGGCGGGCCGGGAGAGGAGTGGGGGCATGTCGGGGGCTATGCCAAGATTCCAGCCCCAGCAAATTTAGTAATATTTACACCTGGAAACGGGTGTAAATGATGGCAAAAAACTACACCAGCCAGAGGCTTCCATAGTTTAGTCGCCAGACGCAAGGACTGCCATAAGATGTACCTAATTTATGATGATGCGCATGCCTTGTCATAAATTAGATGAGTCTTAGGGCAGAGCAAGGGGGAAACTGAGACGAGTCTTAGGGCAGCTACAATCTAAAAACAGTAGGAATAAGGCTACTTTCACACTAGTGTTTTTTGCAGATCCGTCATGGATCTCAAAAAACACTTCTGTTACCATAATACAACTGCATGCATCCGTCATGAACGGATCCGGCTGTATTATGTCTTCTATAGCCATGATGGATCCGTCATGAACAGTGTCAGAGAAAACGGATCTGTCCCCATTGTCTTACATTGTATGCCAAGACGGATCCGTCTTGCTCCGCACGACATCGCAGACAGAAAAAAGCTGCTTGCAGCGTTATTCTGTCCACGATGGGAGCGCAACCAAACGGAACGGAATGCATTTTGGTGCACTCTGGTTTGTTCATTTCAGTTTTGTCCCCATTGACAATGAATGGGGACAAAATAGAAGCGTTTTCTTCCGCTATTGAGATCCTATGACGGATCTCAATAGCGGAATTAAAAACGCTATTGTGAAAGTAGCCTAAGTAGGAATCTTAATAATGTAACATTAAATCATGTTTTTTATTCATACCACGCAGATGCAGGTTTTTAGCTAAAAACTCCAGAAAGACTCCCGGTTAAGGAGCTTTGTCCTATAATCGCCGCCGCAATGAGGGGCATTAACCTGCGCAATCCCTAGTACTACTAGTGAGGAAACATCCCCTCCATGTATTGTAACAACTTGTAGGGTGGCTGCTGAGATACTTCTATTTTTAATCTGAGGAATGTGTAAGACGTGAGAAATGTCTCGGCAGCCTCCCTACAATTTGTTACAATACATGGAGGCAATGTTTCCTCGGCAGTAGTACAAGGGATTCGGCAGATTAAAGCGGTTTTCTGAGATTTTTTAACTGATTCAATTAAATAGGTCATCAGTATCTGATCAGTGAAGATCCGACATCTGGGACCCCCGCCGATCAGCTGTTTGAGAAGGCATCGGCACTCTGCAGTAGCGCTGCGGCCTTCTCCCTGCTCACCAAGCACAGCGCCGTACATTGTATAGTGGCCGTGCTTGGTATCGCAGCTCAGTCCCATTCACTTCTTTGGGGTTAGGCTGCGCAAAGGCCACGTGACTGATGAACGTGTTGTCACATGGCCAAGGCAAAGCTGAGAGAAGGCTGTGGCGCTACTGCGAACGTCGCTGCCTTCCGAAACAACTAATCGGCGGTGGTCCCAGGTGTCAGACCCCCAGATACTGATGACCTAACCCCTTCAATGCCCCTTATTGGACTAGCACCCAATGACTTCCATTCACTACAATGGGATCTGCAGGGTTTCCAGCATGAATATTGGCTTTCTGCCTAAATCAGAACAGAATACCGGAATTGCAATCGCAGATAGCCTACTTCTGGTGTTTTTTTATGGGAAAAAAATGCCAGAGCGAAATTCATGTGTGTAGGGACCCTATAAATTTTTTAATGAGCAAACAACACTTAGGCCTCTTTCACATGAGCGTGGCGGATTGGCCCTGGATGCGTTCAGTGAAACTCGCACCATTTTCAAAGCAAGTTCAGTCAGTTTTGTCTGCAATTGCGTTCAGTTTATCAGTTTTTTCTGCGTCTTGATGCGTTTTTCACGCGCATGATAAAAAACCGGACGGTTTACAAATAACATCTCCTAGCAACCATCAGTGAAAAACGCATTGCATCCGGATCACAATGAGATTTTCACTGAAGCCCCGTTCACGTCTATGGGGCCAGGGCTGCGTGAAGAACGCAGAATATAGAACATGCTGTGTTTTTCATGCAATGCAGAACTGATGCGTGGATAAAATCGCTCATGTACACAGTCCCATTGTAATGAATGGGTCAGGATTCAGTGCGGGTGCCATGCGTTCATGTAACGCATTGCACCCACGTGGAAAACTCGCTCGTGTGAAAGGGGCCTTCGGGTACGGCCACACGGTCAGGTTTCCTGATCTAGTTTTGGAAGTCACAACCAGGAGTTGTAAAAAAAGAGACATGGTATCTGTCCTTCATACTTTCTCTGCTTTTATGATCCACTCCTGATTTTGGCTTCCAAGACTGCATCAGGAAACATGACCGCGTGGCCTTACCCTAACATGTGGATAAAATGATGGATATGCAGACAACCTCTGCAAAACACATGTGCTATAGGTGACTTAGCATTTACACTGCATTGTGCAGGTGTACCAAGCTTCCCTTAGCACTGGCTAGATAGATCATCTGGTTGACAAAGCCCAGAGGCAGTTCCTGACTTAATGAGAGGGCTCAGGATAGTTCCGTATAGTTAGAATAATAATGGTCTAAAGTAAGTCAACTAAGACGTACCTTAAAAAGAGAGAGATGTCTAATGCCGCGCAAGAAGCGCTTGATCTATCATACAGCACCACTCTGATAATTTTCTCTAAATATTAGGATTAGTAAGTAAATGACATGTTTACATGAGACGAATCCTCCATTCTATATTCACATTGTAATTGTAGCCACGTTGTACAGAGGCGGTGTATGAAAGACTAGAAGGGTGGTTTCATTGCTATCGACCAGTGGCACTTTGTGGATCTTATGAATTCTTTTTTTTTTGCAAATCTGAAGATCTGAGACTGGTCATGCATGCGTATTTACATATTGTTGAACTTGTGCCGTTCTCCGTAGCCTTCTATATTTTATCCTCAGGGCTAGAGCTTCATGACCACTTTTGATCCTGTGACAGGCAAGGTAAAACACTAGCAGCAATGTTTCTAAGGAAGAATACCTCTTTAATATAACACTCAATAAATAATGGTATAATGTTTTCTGTCAGATATCGTATGCCATATTATTATAGTTAGTACATATGACCCCACAGACTTCTATAGGTGCCATATTATAGCTCAAAGCTTGTACAGATCCTTAATACAGCCCTGGGCATGAGGCCTTACGCTGGGTTCAGACCTGAGCGTTTCTGAGACGCGCGCTCTCCGCGCATTTTTGTCGCGCGTTTTTGTGCACGTTTTTGGCAATAGTAAACACGCGTTTTATGCGCGTTTGTGTGATTGACTGCAGTGTTGTCCAATGACCAAATATCCCTGTCTATATGAAGTTTGGCCTTTCCAGCATGTTGCAAATTCATAAACGCGCAAAATACAAGCTTTGCGCGTTCCCATTGAAGTCTATGGGCCAAAACGCGTGACAAACGCCCCAAAAAAAGCTCAAGTACTTGTTTATGCGTCGGGCGTTTTTCAGCGCGTTCGAACGCGCTGTAAAACGCGAAAATGTGAACCAGTCCAATAGGGAAGCATTGGTTTGCATCGGTTATGCGTTTTACAGCGCGTTCAAACGCGCTGTAAAACGCGCAAGTGTGAACTGAGGGTTAGTGTTGCCTTCTGATGGTCTCTCTGACAGTAATTAGAAGAGGAGAGGACATCTCAGCCTGGGATGTAGCTGTATAAAAGAATGTAAATAACGTCCTGTGTCGTACTTAGGCAACAAGCCAGTAGGGGAAGTACTGTCAGGTGGATGGGAGTGGTAGTTGTGGCACTGATAGAGGAGTTGTAGTGGTTCACAATTTGCTGTCCTAACTCCAACGTTCTCTGGGGCTGTGCAGTGAATGGAGGGCACACCGTTTCGTATCTCAGGGCACACCTTCGTTTTTGGGCTTCTGCCTAGTGGTAGTTAAGGTGCCTTTCATGGTGGATAGTTGGCAGTGTGCAAGGCAGGAGGGCAGATGCACGGGCCGGCGGACAGAGGATGGAGTCAATAACCCATCCCGTTTGTTTGCAATGAATAAAGTCTTTTTTTACTGAATAGCTAATGGAAGTAGTAGTTCATATAGCAGCAAAAGGCACAGCTCTGAGGTATATCACAGTGGTATTTTCACAATAGCTGTATATAGGCAGTAATGACGATGGTAGTAGTAGTAGTACTTCCTCTCTCTCTGTACACTTTGCAGTCTCTCCCAGGCGTGCAATCCCATTCTCATTAATTCTTTCTGCAATTCTCGGGCTGAGGGCTTCTGATCTAAGATCCTATGGCCAGTCTATCTCAAAGTATGGTGGGCACTGAAGCAATATACCCTTTTCACAGCAGTAAAGTTTTTTTTCCACAAAGGAGCAGTACCTTACTGAATTTATCCTCCATGGTCTTTATGGTTCTTGACCTTTTAAAACATCTGTTCTCTTTCTCAAAATTACTCTGGCAGCGTTTCGCTCTAAGGAATGGTGTTTTCCTGGATAAGACTTTACTTTGGGCATAGTCAGTAGAAGCCTACAAATACATGTCTTGCCTCTAGCTCTGATGACAAGACACTCGCTTGTAGGCAGAACCAGCTAATCTACTAGCAACAATCGGACTGCCAGACTAAACTCTATGCTGCCCATAATGAATCATTTGGGATACATAGTGCATAAAGACATACATGTTTCTCTGCATTAAATCACAACATTTAACTTGCAGTGATCCATGAAGAATGTCTCTACACTAGCAGTATGTTATGACAAATTGCTGATGAATGAATAAGCCGTGTTAACAATTGTAAGCCAATACATTGTAAGAGACAGTGTATAAACTGACTGGTTTGACTTTGGGCTAGTCCTAAGGACGTTATCCTGGTGATTCTCTGGTTTTCACCCTTTGACCCCTAAATCTGGCTTTGCTGCAGGGAACCCACCAAACCGCTACCTCTTGTAATAGTCCCAGTGTAGAAGGCAGTTGACCCATGCTGTTTAGGGTCATACGATACTCAGAGTCAGTAAACAGGCAGAGGTCAAGGCAGGCAGAGTTTGTGTAATTCTGTGAAACTAATTCAAGGTCAGGCCAGGCAGCAAAGGGTCAGTATGGTGGACAGGCTAAGGTTAGGGCAGGCAGCGGAGTATCAGAGTCGGTAAACAGGCAGAAATTTGGTACACAGGCAGACAGTCAGAATAGCACACCTTCACTAAGCTGAGGCGAGGAGTGAGAGGGCAGCCCAGCATTTATAGCAGAAAATGATTAACAATTAGCAGTGCAGTGCAACTATACACAGAGCAAGAAGAGGAAAGGAGTGGTGGTGATGGTAGTAGTAGTAGTTTATTGAATTAACCACATCAGCCCCCCTAGCTTAAAGTATAACTGTCAAATTATTTTTTTTTTTACTATTGGATTTTGGTGATTAATATCACCTTGTTGGCCCTGTTTTAATTTCTGATTATTTAATAAATAACCCCTAAAAGCCATCTAAAAGTCCCCAGTATTGGCTATTGTTACCTGAGATAAAATCAGGTTGCTATGCTCCTTCCGTCTACCAGATGAGGACGAGCACGCTGCCTGCACTGGGAACTGATAGTGAGTCAACATTGTAAGGGAATGTATAAAAAGCCAGGTTCTTCCTGACAGGAGATAACAGTGCTGGGCTGTGTGTGTGAACTTCTCCACATGCCTGTGCTTGGCAGACACTCCCTTAGCAGTGCAGGACAATGTGGCTGCTCAGTGTATAAATGACAGCCTTATCAGATAAGAGGAGAGCTTGTAGAAGGACTACAGGCTTCAGCCAGACCTGGGAACTTCACTGCAAGACCCCCCTATACAGAGCTGGTCTTTACTAACTTCACTGCAGGCGTCCTATGGATTAACCTCAGGGCTGAGGGCGGCCATCTTAACAGAATAGTGAAATTGCAGTTTTATGCAGACTGGTTGCTAAGGGCTGAATCTTATTAAATAAGGGGTAAGCAAGTCTAATAGTTATTGATTCAGGAATATTATCATATTAGTAACTACATATATGAAAACTGAAATTAGGGTCTGAATGTGACAGTTATCCTTTAAACACCCTTAATGACCAGGCCACTTTTTACAATTCTGCACTACGCTACTTTTACCGTTTATTGCTCCGTCATACAACTTACCACCCAAATGAATTTTGCCTCCTTTTCTTCTCACTAATAGAGCTTTCATTTGGTGGTATTTCATTGCTGCTGACATTTTTACTTTTCTTGCTATTAATCAAAAATGACCGAAATGTTTGCAAAAAAATGAAATTTTTCACTTTCTGTTGTAAAATAAAAAAAAAAAACAACTACATTTCTATATAAATTTTTCTCTAAATTTATTGTTCTACATGTCTTTGATAAAAAAATAATCCAATAAGTGTATATTTATTGGTTTGGGTAAAAGTTATAGCGTTTACAAACTATGGTGCAAAAAAGTGAATTTCCGCATTTTGAAGCAGCTCTGACTTTCTGAGCACCTGTCATGTTTCTTCAGGTGCTAGAATGTCAGGAAAGTATAAATACCCCCCAAATCACACCATTTTAGAAAGAAGACACCCCAAAGTATTCGCGGAGGGGCTTGGTGAGTTCATGTATCATTTCATTTTTTTTCACAAGTTAGCGGAAAATAACACTTTCTGAGGAAAAAAATAATAATAAAGTTTCCATTTCTGCTAACTTCTGGCAAAAAAAAAAAAATTCTCCCACGGACTCACTATGCCCCTCTGTGAATACCTTGGGGTGTCTACTTTCCGAAATGGGGTCATTTGTGGGGTGTGTTTACTGTTCTGGCATTTTGGGTGGGGCTACATTGTAAGCAGCCCTGTAAAACCTAAAGGTACTCGTTGGAATTTGGGCCCCTTTACGCACACAGGCTGCAAAAAAGTGTCACTCAAGTGGTATCGCCGTACTCAGGAGAAGTAGGGCAATGTGTTTTGGGGTGTATTTTTACATATACCCATGCTGTGTGAGAGAAATATCTATGTAAATTGTCAACTTTGTATAAAAAAAATTAAAAAGTTGTCATTTACAGAGATATTTCTCTCACCCAGCATGGGTATATGTAAAAATACACCCCAAAACACATTGCCCTACTTCTCCTGAGTACAGCGATACCACATGTGTGACACTCTTTTGCAGCCAAGATGCGCAAAGGGACCCAAATTCCAATGAGTACCTTTTAGGATCTCACAGGGCATTTTTACGCATTTTTCTTCTCACGCTTTAGGGCCCCTAAAATGCCAGGGCAGTATAAATACCCCACATGTGACCCCATTTTGGAAAGAAGACACCCCAAGGTATTCCGTGAGGGGCATGGCGAGTTTATAGAAGATTTTTTTTTTTGGCACAAGTTAGCGGAATTTTCCACTAACTTGTGACAAAAAATAAAATTTTACATGAACTCACCATACCCCTCACGGAATACCTTGGGGTGTCTTCTTTCTAAAATGGGGTCACGTGGGGTATTTATACTGCCTTGGCATTTTAGGGGTCTCCGCAATCATTACATGTATGGCCAGCATTAGGAGTTTCTCCTCCTCTCCTCATATTGAGCATACGGGTAATGAGATTTTTTTTTTCCGTTTAGCCTCTGGGCTGAAAAAAAAAAATTGAACGGCACAGATTTCGTCATTCGCATCAATCAATGTGGATGAAAAAATCTCTGCCAAAAAATGTCCAAAAAAAAAAGAAATAAGGCCCCATTCACACGTCCGCAAAAACGTCCGCATCTATTGCGCAATTCTGCAGAATAGATGCGGACCTATTCAGTGTGAATGGGGCCGGCGGTGATGCGGAGAGCACACTATGTGCTCGCCGCATCAGCATTGGCGGAGGTGCGGCCGCGAACTTCCGGGTTTCGGCCCCCAAACATCCGGCCGCAGCTCCGCAAAAGATAGAGCATGTCCTATTCTTGTCTGCAATTGCGGACAAGAAAAGGCATTTTCTATATAGTTCTGGCAATGTGCGGATCCGCAAAATGCGGAAAGCACATTGCCGTGTCCGTGTTTTGCAGATCTGTGGATCCATGGATCCGCAAAACACATACAGACGTCTGAATGAGCCTTACGGGGGGGGGGGGGGATTAGTCACAGGGAGGGTGACATGGGGTGATCCGGGTTAATCGGGGGTTAATCAGTGACAGGGGGGGTTTGGATGGGGGGGTCTGTGTGGTGATTGGTGCACTTACATATGTTTCCTTTGGTGGTCCCAAGCAAAAGGGACCACTAGAGGAACGAGCAGCAGGCATATCAGACGCTGTTAACAAAACAGCGTCTGATATGAGATTTTTTTTAACTTCTACAGCCTGCCAGCGTATGATCAGCGCTGGCAGGCTGTAGTTTAACTTCTCCCCGACGCGATCCTCTGAGCGCGCGCTCACATAATTGACTCATAATGTAATGGAGCTCTGGGCTTGCTCAAAGCCATTACAAAATAGAGTATTTTGAGGGGATCTACAGTGATATGTGGGCACACAAAATAACTACACAACAATAAATTATTTTGAAATATGTTAAAATGCTTCATTCATTGACATTATGCCACTATTTTCGACACAGAACACCCGACAGAACAACTCAAGGCCTGTGATTTATACACACTCAGTGGCAGGAGAGCCAGAACAGTGATAAGATTGGTATAGATAGGAGATAGTAGGATGCTTGATTTGTTTATATTATGCATTTATATAGCGCTGACATATTCCGCAGCTCTTTACAGACATTAGCATCAAGCGTCCCCAATGGGGCTTACAATCTAAGTTCCCTATCAGTACGTCTTTGGAGCGTGAAAGGACACGGAGGAAACCCAGGGGGAACATACAAACTTTATGCAGATGTTGTCCTTGGTTGGATTCAAACCTAGTACTCCGGCGCAGCAAGGCACCAGTGCTAACCACTGAGCCACCATGCTTTTATCATTTTCTCTCATGATAGTGGAAGAGAAGATCAGACTTTTAGGCTAAATGCAAGCCCTATTAATCAAAAGGCCACTTTCAGACAACTGTAATGTGGGCACATAGCTGGATTGGCGGGGACCCAATAAGCCTTGGAACAGCAGAAGTGGGGGAATCAGTGGAGGTGAATAATACATTTATAGGCATTTTATATGGATTGCATTTTTTTCAATACGCAGCATGTTCCAGCCATAGAAGTCAATGACGCATATTCCATGTTTGCATAGTTCACTTGTGTTTTTGTTCCATTTTACAAAATTTGAAAAAAATGCTAATCCTTCAACAAACAAGTACAGCTAAAAAACTCAGAACACAACGCGGGACAGAAATAGATACATTCTGTGTAGTGCATTCTTATTTGATCATATGCAAGTGTGAACGAACTCCAAGTCCTAATTAAAATTCAATTTTCATATACTTCTGTGGCAGAAATCAGTAGTGTAAAAAATAAAATAAAAAATACTGTGAAACTTTAGTGCCATCTAGTGGAGAAAAATAAGGTTTATTCCATAAGATTATTCAAATCTTTTTATTAACACTTTTTGTTTTCTAAAGTATTCTAAACACATTTTCATAGACATAAAACATACAATGCATCCCTTTTATCTCATTTTTCCCCAATCATTTTTAAGGATTTTCATGTAAATAAAGCTTAAATTAAAACTGGCTTTATAATATTTTACAGTTTAATGCCTCATTCACATGTCAGTGTTTTGGTCAGTGATTTCTATAAGTGATTTTGAGCCAAAACCGGGTGCAGCAGAACAGGCACATATCTTTCCCTTAGAGCTCATGCACACGGCTGCTGCAATACATGGGCACCGGTCGTGTGCATTCCGCATCATGGATGCGGAGCCATTCACTTGAATGGGTCTGCAATCCAGAAGGCCTGGTGTGGAACGGAGGCACGGAACCCCACGGAAGCACTACGTTGTGCTTCCATTGGTTTTCTCTCCGTGCCTCCGCACCGCAAAAAAATAGAACATTATCTGTCTGCAGAATCCACACGAATCTTGCCCGTGCATTGGGGAACGCAAATTGCCTTCCCAAATGCACGGAACTGCCGACCAACGGCCGTGTGCATGAGCCCTTATACCTTATGTCTGTGAAGGGCTCTAATCCTGGTTTTGGGTCACAATCACTGATGGAAATCACTGACCAAAACAATGACGTGTGAATGAAGCTAAAGTCTACATCGACCTTATGCAAGGGAATCCATAGGGATGAGCAAATTTCATATTTTGAAGTTCATGTGCGGGTTCGTGTTGTGGTATTTACTGAATTGCGTTATGGATTCCGCTACCACGGACCATAACGCAATTCCATGACAGAATGCATAACGGAATGCCTTTAGAGGCATTCAGTTATTCATTCCATCATAATAGTAGTCTATGGCCTGCGTAACGGATCTGTCCTGTTTACGTTACGCAGAAGAGGACTCCAGCATAACGGAAACCGGACGGATCCGTTATGCAGGCCATAGACTACTATTATGACGGAATAAATAACGGAATGCCTCTAAAGGCATTCCGTTATGGAATTGCGCTATAATCCGTGGTAATGGAATCCATAACGCAATTCAGTAAATACCACAACACAAAGCTGCACACGAACTTCAAAATATGAAATTTGCTCATCCCTAGTATCAACCCCTGGCAGCTTGCAGATGGTATTTGCAAAGTGTGGTTTCAGAATTTATAACCAGAATCTCAAGAGAGAGCTGGTAAAGTTCAAGCCACACAGAGACATGTCATGGCTGGTTTTGTGTTTCTTTATTGCAAAGTTTATATTATAGACATACATGATATTTTATGAGACCTGGGACACATCTTGCCGCTCACATTATGACCTCAGTGGGTGATTGCTGTCTGTGAGTCTTTTATCTCCTATTTTACTATATAATTGTATCACTGAAAAGAAAGGTTCTTTTTACACCATATAGTACAAGGGTCAGCAACCTTCGGCACTCCAGATGTGATGAAACTACAACTTCCAGCATGCTCCATTCACTTCTATAGGAGTTATAAAAACAGCTAGGCAAGCGTGCATGCTGGGAGTCGTAGATTCACCACAGATGGAGTGCCGAAGGTTTACGATCTGTTATAAAGTGGTTCTTTTTATAGCACATAGGGGGGTCATTTATCAAACTGGTGTAAGGTAGAACTGGCTGTTGCCCATAGCAACCAGATTCCTTTTTTCCAAAGGAGCTGTCCAAAATGGTTCAAACTGGTTTTACTTGACACCAGTTTAATAAATCTTCCCTATAGTGTTCGCCTTTTTTTAATATATATATACCATAATTTTTTTTTCTCTAAGTCCATTCTATAGGTATAACGTTTTTAACATGGTAGACTATAAGTGACATACTTCTACACAACATCTGATAAATGTTCATGTCATGAGTTTTCAATAGATTTTCATAACACCCTGTAAGCCTTGTACTGGGGTGGGCTCCCCAGGATACAGCTAAGTCACTAATGAGGAAAGCAACTCCACCACCAGCTTTTGCCAAAACAGTATTTTGCTTAAACGTGGCAATGAACGTGACCACAGATGCTGGGAACATACAATAAATTTACATACACCCAGCCCAAAGGCTGAGACCCTTGTGCTGCACAGCGTGGCTCCCTCTGATGAAAGCCGGAGGAAAGTGCAGTAATTTACCTACTGGCAGGCACAACTAACCTGCCACACCTGTTATTACTCTACAATATCAAGAACCACTGTATGGGTGTGTGGTACGGGCTAGCCTGCGGTGTAGTACAAGAGCTTACAATCTTACAATGCTCTACAGTATTCCCCTTCCCATAACTGGTCTTGTGCACGTGCCGGAGTATTCCTTCTGAGCAAAACGCCAGCCTGGCTTGAATTTGTGGGGAAGTTTATCAGCTCTCCAATGTGAAATGTCCCTTTAAATTATGGAGTCCTTGCAATGAACAACAGCAACACTTGTGGCCTGACACAAACAGAAACCCTATCTAACTAACTACAGGCCTGGTCTCAGTCTCTAGGATTCCAGGCGCCAACACTGCAATGAGGTGCGTGCACAATCTTACCAGCCCTGGTCTGCTCTGCATCAGCTGGTGACTGTAAACTGACCAACAGCTTCTCCAACAAGCGTGCGGTACTGCAGGGTATGTTGCTTTGCTCCTCAGCTTTCATCAGCGTTCCTGGAAGCAATCCTCGTTCCTTTAGACAAGATCAGGGACTTGGACACATTCAGCTTCACTGGGCTGCAGCTCTGGTCACAGAAGAGTGCTCCCACACTTGGATGTCGATAGATGCTCCTCACATATAGCTCCTGGATCCTCTTCCAAACTCTCCCCAAGATGTCTGCTCTATCTCTTACTCTCCAAGCTTTGTAACCCCACCTCTCATGAATATGGAAAAATATGCATTCTGTAGCTGTGTTTAAGAGACAGCGGCATCTTGTGGCCAAACAGCAGAATGTCAGTCTAGATATATAACAATTTACACAAACAGTGTTCAGACAATAAGAGCTGTTTCCCCATCTCACAACCCACTAAACAGAAGCAATTATCAGTGATGGGTGACATCCCACTGTAGGCAGAGAAGCAAAAATACATAGGGTGACAGCACCATTGTAGGTAAATACCCAAAGTCCATATAGTGGCGGTGCCTGCGATGTTAGGACCTGACCATTGGTCCCCAATACGATACCAAACAAGAAAAGATCGCGGCACTCCTTCGTCTGAAAAAAATATTCTTTATTCCACCTTAAAGTGCGACGTTTCGACTTTAATCAAGTCTTTATCAAGCATGATAAAGACTTGATTAAAGTCGAAACGTCGCACTTTAAGGTGGAATAAAGAATATTTTCTACAGATGAAGGAGTGCCGCGATACTTTATTGTTTGGTATCCCACTGTAGGCAACCATCACAGACTCCATTTTACATATACATTAGGAGCTTTTCCAAGCATATCAATTAAACAGAGACATAAAATGTAATGTAAACAGGGTTTTGTTATTAACACATTAAAGCGGTTTTCCAGGAGTAATATACTGATGACCTATCCTCAGGGGAGGTCATAAATATCAGACTTTGGAGGTCTGATAAGCTGTTTAAATGGGATGCAACATACCAAGCATAGTGCTGTACATTGAACAGTGGCATTGCAGCCCAGGCCCATTTTTTTATTTTAGCACAAGGCCGCAACATAAATGTGAAAAAAGTGAAATGGGCTGAAGACTTTCCAAATGCACTGTATATTGCAGTTTATTATACTAGTGATCAACCTCCTAGTGGTGAAGTATAAGGAAACCTAAAAAGTAATACAAAAATTTTTGTAAAATGTGTTAGAATCCAGAGCTTAAATGGGGGTTTCCCATGAATAATGTAAAAAATCATACATAATTTAGTACATGACAACTTCTTTCTAATGCCTCATTCACACATCTGTGTCCGTGATGAAATCCATGATGAGTCAGTTAGTAATGTATCTGTGTAGATGTCCGTGAAGGATCTATGTGTCCGTATTTTGCTCTCCATGTGTCATCCATGTTTCAGAGACACTGCACAGCTGAAAATTCTGTGCACGGATGAAACACGGATAACATGCATGTTTTTCACAGACCCATAGACTATATTAGGCTCCCAGGCTTATATGGCCCTTTTTTCTCGTTAGCCGGTCATTTCTTTCTATACATACATGTGCTGTGTGGAACATATGACTGTTATCATATAACTGTTTAGTGTTATCTTGCGTGTTCCATATAGCACATGGGTTAACCTTTATACCAGTCTTTTAATTGAGCATAGCAATCTGTCTTTTGGCATTGTCCATTTATTATGTACCATATATTCAGCTTGAGGTATAGTATAATATTTTAGAGCCTCCTATATCATCTATGTATTCAGCATTATATACTCAGCTTTATAGGGCGTCTTATATCACCTATGTACTCAGTGTTATATACTCAGCTTTATAAGGCGTCTTATATCACCCATGTACTCAGTTCTGTATACTCAGCTCAATAGTAATTTTATACTACCTAGATACTTACTTTGATATTTTCTGTTCTGAGTCATATCTTATGTTGTGCTAATGGAGTGAATCGCTATCTATGTACTTAGCTTTATATATTCAGCTCTGACATATTTGCCTTGGGTTTACACCTTGTGTTGCACTGGGGGAGTGGTATATTATACATGTATTCAGCTGTACATACTTAGCCTGATAAATCATTTTTGGTGGAGTGCAATAATTTAGGCTCCTCTTACAATTTGTATATACTCAGCTTTGTATATGAAGTTTAATACATTCGGTTTGTATCTGGTTACTTTGACATGGCGTGCTTTACCTGATTTATGTCCCTCATGCAATTTTTTCTGTATCTATTTCCATCGTGCCTTTCTCTTCTATGTTCTGTATTGAAGTTTTACATTTGGATTAAATAAAGATTATATTATATAGTTTATAGTCCCATGATCTTCCTTTTTTGGTTTGGAATACCATAGACTATATTAGGTTCCCAGGCTTGTTAACAGCATCCTCTGTGGCCAATGAGGATGCCAGTAATTGATTTAAATGTGCTCAGCCTCGCTGGAGAGGCTGAGGGTTTTCCACCTGCAACATAAGAAATGAGCAATAGTCAGTAATAAATGCATTTAAAAAATCCCTGATTGCTCAAAATAATAATAAAAAAAAAAAGTTTAAATCACCCCTCTTTCCATATAATAAAAAAAATATACCCAAATAAAAAATATAAACATCATAGGTATCACCTTGACCAAAAACTGTAATATAAAAATATTTTTTCGGGCTTCCGGTTCCGGCGCTGGTATGTGAGGACGCAGAGACACCAGCTCCTCGCCGCTCATTGCATTGCAGCCCGCTACATCCTCCTGTATTGACGGGAGATTACTGCCACAATTACCGGCTCCTGTGAGTGTATGGAGCGTTTTTTACTCCAGAGCGGGCAGAAATCTATCTCTTCAGGCCGAGTTACTGACAGAAAGGGCTCACCGCTTTCCAAGATGGCACCATCTCCACCTTCCACTCCACAGCACAGAGAAAGTGACACACTGGAAAACAGAAAAGCGGACTTATTTGATAATTCAGGGGGAAATGTAGATGTACGACAACTAGCATTAGAGGAGGCAAAGCAATTAGCACCGGACATTATTGCGTCCTTGTCATCAACAGTGCAAACAGCGCTAAATAAGTTGCAGGAGGAGGTTGAGCTTTATGAGCATAGGCTATCAGAAGTGGAGCAGCGCGTGGCGTGCATGGAGGAGGACTCTGCTGAAGCCACAACCAAACTTCATGATCTGTTCCAGCTAGCTAACCGGCTAAGTGACCGGGTTGACGACCTGGAGAATACGTCTCGCCGAAGCAACTTGAGATTGGTAGGAGTGCCTGAATCAGTGCTGAAGAAAGATCTCCGCCATTTGTTTGAATATGAACTGCCCCAGGTCCTGGGTCTATCAGATAGCAGGAAAGTGAAGAGAGCACACCATGTGGGGCCCCCAGAAAACTACCTACAAATATGAATGTAAAATACAAAGGCCAAGGTAAGTAATCGGCAAGTACGTACTAAGAGTGTATAGCGTGTGGCGGGAACCCCTGATCTTGAGAGGAGTCAAAGTGCAACTATTTGCTGACTAGTGGGCGGAGGTCACAAGAAAGCGCACAGCTTTCAGTGTTGTTTGCTTGTAATTGCATAAGAAAGGGATTAGATTTCAACTCGCTTATCCTGCCATTTTGAAAATCCAGCAGCAGTATGGATCATTCCGACAGTTTGAAGACCCGAGAGAAGCAGAGGCCTATTTACTGCTCCCAGAAGACAGAGAAAGTGAAGAAGGGACTTCTGAACCACAGACGACTCCCACTGATATGACATCTAGGCGTCGGGAATGGAGCCGTGTCTCTTCAGGGTTGCCACCCAAGTTTCAAAGCACAACACCCTCTGAATAGGAAACCCCTTAAAAATGCCAGAGGAAAGTGATATCAAACTTTAGCCTGTGGCGTAATTGGAGGGAAATATCCCTGTGGTCTAGTAAACAGAGACTCTACATTGGAAGGTCACATGGACACTTTTTCAGGTTCCGATTAAGGAGGTAACATTTGTCACTTCACTACTGATGCGGCGGGGTTCTGCTGCGAATACCAGAAAAAGGGAAGTCATGTCTAGAGATATGTCTAAATTTTCTTTAAAGTTTTTGTTTTCTCATGTTTTGGAGTGTCACTGTGGCATATCATGGGTACTGAGTTGCAGGGGAGTTGCTGCGCTGGGAGGCAACGCCTTGCTGATAGGCGGCACTTGTCTAGAGCTATGCTTAGTGCAAATGCTAGATCGGGACATAGATCTTCCTGCAGAATTATCTCTTGGAACGTTAAGGGGTTGCGCTCCCCGAGGTTCCGCATCGGTAGATAGAAAGGCGGGGGTACTGATACTCATAGGATGACACCTTTCTCATGTTGTACACTCAGTGGAGGCAGATGATGCAGGGAGCATGGTGCGGGTGCATATTTTCGGGTGTTTTGGGGATTTCAGGTTATATAATGTATATGCCCCAAATCAAGGCCAGAAAGGATTTATAGATTCTCTATGCCCCATACTTCAGGACATGCACCAGATCAAAATAGTCGCATGTGCAGACCTTTAAAAATGTGAAAAAATATAAATACCGGATTCGTTTTGCCTGATAACACTGGAAAAACGGATCCGGTATTGCAATGCATTTTTCTGACTGATCAGGATTTTTTCAGTCCTGATCAGTCTGAAAAATGCCTAATCAGTCAGAAAAAATGACATTTGTTTGCATACAGTTTGCCTGAGCAAGTGTGAAAGTACCTTAAGGGTAATCAGGATAGTTTAGCAGACTTTGTAACTACACTGTCCCTAAGAGATAGCTGACGATTACATCATCCCCAGGGGCGGGAATTTACACATTAGTCGCATGCACATAATACTTGGTTCCGCACATATATATATTTATACTATATATTCTTGTCTCCAGCGTCTCTCCAGAGAGTAGCAGCTATAGTTATTGGTGATATGGTTGTATCAGACCACGCTTTTCTGCTTCTCGACCTTGAAGATCAGCAACCTAGAGGTGGAGATTTTATACGGAGATTCCCTAATTATCTGTTGCAGGATGAGGACTTTATAAAGATAATGCAGGGATGGTGGATGGAATATGTAGATTGTAACAGGGAACATATTCACTCACCCGCACTGTTTTGGGAAACAGCAAAAGCTGTCCTGAGAGGGCGCCTAATAGCATATGTTTCATCTACAAAGAAGCCAGCAATAACGAATTTTGAGAAGGCGAGTAATGTTTTGAGAACGGCATATGTGGACTTTCTCTTGGCTCAGACCCAGGTCACTAAAGAGAAATGGGTTTCAGCCCAGAGAGACTTTGACATATGGGCCGACAGGAAGGAAAGTATAGGGAGGGCTTGACTTGAAGCTGAGTTAGATAAGTTTGGACATAAATCAGAGAAATTACTGGATTCGCTTGCGAAGGGTAGGCGTCCAATGACGCATATTAACAATATAAGGAGGGCGGATAGGACCAAGGAGCACAGACCCAAACATATAAATGGTATACTGAGGCTAGGTTTTACTTAGAGTGGGGGGAAGGATGAAACACTGTCTTTGCCTAAGATTACCGATGAACAGCTTGCTTATCTAAATGCCCCAATAACAGTAATGGAGATCCAGGCAACTATAAAGTCTGTCCTGTCCGGAAAGGCTCCAGGTCCAGATGGATATTCTTCTGACTTTTATAAAGCAATGAGTGCTCAGATAGTCCCAGCACTCACCACTCTTTTCACTTCCATTGTGGAAGGGAACAGACTATCTGACCACATGAATACAGCCTTCATTACCTTAATACACAAGGAGGGGAAGGTTCCTGAAGACCCATCTTCATATAGTGTAATCTCATTGATAAATCAGGATCTGAAAATACTGTCCAAATCACTGGCCAATAGGCTAGCAGATATTCTTCCCACGCTGGTCTCCTCTAGACAGGTGGGTTTTGTTAAGGGTAGATCGGCAGTCACTAATATTCGCAAGGTCACCGGCCTATCTGGGGAGAAACTCAGCTATTGTAACATTAGATGCCGAAAAAGGCGTTTGACAATGTCAGTTGGAAATGGTTAGATCTGGTCTTGGACACCATGGATTTTAAAGGTCTATTCCGAATCTTTCTTAAAGGATTATACATGAACTCTAAGGCTAGGATATGTACTGCGGGGTGTCTATCTGACCCTTTTCCCTTACAGAAGGGTACCAGATAAGGATGCCCTATGTCCCCATTGCTGTTTGATCTGGCAATAGAGCCACTGGGCAGATACTCGTCAAATATTTTTGAAGGACTGGCAGTGAGTAAGCAGACAATGCGGCGAGCACTATTTGCTGATGACATAGTATTATTTATGGTGGACCCTATTGAGGATATGGCAAAAGTGATGCACGCATTAATGGCCCTTGGGTCCTTTTCAGGATTCCGAATTAATTATACAAAAAGTGAAGTACATTTCATGCAGAGTAAACACCATGGGGGACAAGTCGCAGATGTGGAGGGAATACCGGTAGCTAGTTCCTACATTACCTATCTGATTGCCAAAATTCTGAGAGAACTGCAACAGTGGGATGAGCTCCCGCTATCATTAATGGGGCGCAATCATCTACTCAAAATGATGCCCATGTCCAAACTTTTATACCCCCCTACAGACTATTCCTTTACTGTTACTGATGTCAATAAGTTAACAAAAGCCTTTACGGTGTTTCTTTGGCATGGGAGACGTCCCAGAATTAAATCACACAAACTTATGGCTTCAAGGGAGCAGTGTGGGGTAGCCTTTCCAGACATTAGAGGGTACAACTTGGCGTGACTTGGCTAGACATATAACAGATTGGATTAATGGGACCAGTCATTACTCGGCTTTGGCCTTGAAAAGAGGTTTCTGTGCTCCTTGGTCCTTAGTGGCGCTCTTACATGCTAGGTTGCAGTGCATTCCTGTGTGGATCAAACAGTCTATACTTTAGCAACATGGAGAATACTGAGGAGACGGTACTGATTATCTTATAGAATATCTAAACATCCTCCGCTGTGGAATAATGCAGAGTTTATGCAGGGACATACCAATAGCCTCTTTGCAGAGTGGAAATCTAAAGGGATCACACAAGTCAGACATCTGCTTAATGACTCGGAACCCAGGTGGCTCTGTGGTAAGGAGCAGATAGTTAAATTTACTTTACACTAGGGATGTCCCGATACCATTTTTTTAAGACCGAGTACGAGTACCGATACTTTTATTTAAGTACTCGCCGATACCAATTACCGATACCTCGTATAAACAGCGGCGCAGTTACTGATAGCAATGAAAACAATTAAAGCTGGAATTTGGTTGCTGTGGATAACGGCTTTTCTTTTCCTTTGTACAAGTGTTAATAAATTAATAAATGGGAATATAATAGCGTTTTCAAACCAATGTGCCTCCAGGGGGATCTGTTTTTGGGGGATCTGTGGAGGACACACTGTTATGGAGGATCTGTGGATGTCACCGTTATGGGGGATCTGTGGATGACGCACTGTTATGGGTGGGATCTGTGGATGACGCACTGTTATGGGTGGGATCTGTGGATGACGCACTGTTATGGGGGATCTGTGGATGACACACTGTTATGGAGGATCTGTGGATGACGCACTGTTATGGGGGATCTGTGGATGACGCACTGTTATGGGGGATCTGTGGATAACAGTGTTATGGGGGATCTGTGGATGACGCACTGTTATGGGGGATCTGTGGATGACGCACTGTTATGGGGGATCTGTGGATGGCACCGTTATGGAGGATCTGTGGATGGCACCGTTATGGGGAATCTGTGGATGGCACCGTTATGGGGAATCTGTGGATGGCACCGTTATGGGGAATCTGTGGATGGCACCGTTATGGGGAATCTGTGGACGACACCGTTATGGGGGGGGACCTGTGGACGTCACCGTTATGGGGGGGGACCTGTGGACGTCACCGTTATGGGGGGGGGACCTGTGGACGTCACTGTTATGGGGGGACCTGTGGACATCACTGTTATGGGGGAGGGGGAACCTGTGGACATCACTGTTATGGGGGAGGGGGACCTGTGGACATCACTGTTATGGGGGGGGGGATCTGTGGATGAGGCTGTAATGGGGGGGATCTGTGGATGACACTGTTAGGGGGCTATGTGGATGACACATGTATAGCATCTTATGCTATATACATGTCATCCACAGATCCCCCCCATTAGTGTCATCCAGATTACACTTGCGGGGGCCGGTGCAGCTTGACTCATACACCGGCCCCGCAGCTGCTATATTCTGTTTCATTACCCCTAACTTACTGTGCCCATGATTACTATTAATGCGCAGTCCCTCCATGCTCCTGCCCCGCGCGCCTTCTGTAATCATAAAGTGGGCAGAGCGGGCAGGTGGGACATGAGGCGCATGGAGGAACTGAGAGCTCAAGCTGCCCGATTCCTCCATGCGCCTCATGTCCCGCCTGCCCGCTCCGCCCACTTTATGATTACAGAAGGCGCGCGGGGCATGAGCATGGAGGGACTGCGCATTAATAGTTAGCAATCACGGGCACAGTAAGTTAGGGGTAATGAAACAGAATATAGCCGCTGCCGAACCGGAACTTCCGGTATCGGCAGTGGTATCGGCGGCATTTTTACGAGTACAAGTACTCGTGAAAATGCCGGTATCGGTCCCGATACTAGTATCGGTATCGGGACATCTCTACTTTACACCCCTTCCAGAATATTCAAATTGCCCAGGTGAAAGCAGCTATAACATTGAATCTACTAGTAGTGCACAAAGAAGTGAACCAAAAAATCCTAGATAAAATACTGGAACTGGGAGGGGGTAAGGTGTCAGTGTCTTCTATTTATTATAGAATACAAAAGGAAAGAACCCAAAGTGAAAGGCAATGGAAATTCAAAAATGGGGCTGAACAAATAGGAGATGGGAATATAGATCAGAAAATACAAAAAGGATGGATGCGGGTAAGAAGTCATATTCTAAATGAAGCTCGGAGAGATACTCAATTGCGAATTATACACAGAGCCATCTTTGGTTTTAATACACCCCCACATCCAGATAGACCTGAACGTATAACAAATTGCTTTAAATGTGGAAAAAGTTACACCGACCTATAACATGGGCTCTGGACAATATCCACTATTGTGGAACAACTAAAAAAATGGTTGCATATTGAGTGCTCAGATACAATGCGATCCAAAGATAGACAAAGAAACTTTTCCAGAAATGGAGAAGTTTTATTGCTACATAGATGTCAGACTCAGAAAAACAACATATAATGCAGCCTTTCTCTTTGACAGAGTGGTATCTGGTGGAGCAGATGAGGGGGAGACTGTGTAGTTTGCTCCTACAGGATATTGATATCTAAAAAGGACGCCCCCTAGTGGGTAATTGGATATGCAATTGCACAACTATTCAGGTGGGGGCAGCGGGGAATGATCTTGCAATTCATGCCTTTTTTTTTTCCACTTGATTTTTAAGCTGACTTTTGACTCTATTGGTGTGATGAAGTGTACCCCATTAATATGTAACATTGTTTAACCCCTTAAGCCCTATTTCACCTTAAGGACTCGGCCATTTTTTGCAAATCTGACCAGTGTCACTTTATGTGGTGATAACTTTAAAACAATTTTTCTTATCCAGGCCATTCTGAGATAGTTTTCTCGTCACATATTGTACTTCATGACAGTGGTAAAATGAAGTCGAAAAATTCCATTTTTATTTATAAAAAAATACCAAATTTACCAAACATTTGGAAAAATTAGCAATTTTCCAAGTTTCAATTTCTCTACTTCTATAATACATAGTAATACCGCCAAAAAAAAGTTATTAATTTACATTCCTCATATGTCTACTTCATGTATCGATCATTTTGGGAATGCCATTTCATTTTTTGGGGATGTTACAAGGCTTAGAAGTTTAGAAGCAAATCGTTTTAGGGAACAGTTCAGATCTGAAGTCCCTTTGTAAGGCTTACATAATAGAAACCACCCAAAAATGACCCCATTCTAGAAACTACCAGGGCTGTGGAGTCGGAGTCGGAGTCAAGGAGTCGGAGTCGGAGGCAATTTTGGGTACCTGGAGTCGGAGTCGGAGTCGGCAAAAAATGGACCGACTCCGACTCCTACTAGATTTAAATTGGAATAAAAAAAAATTGGAATAAAAAAAAAGCAAGTTTAAATGTCCCAATTCAGATAAAGTTATAATTAATTACTTCTCTACTGTAAGAATAAAGGCCAATGCATGCAGTGCGTCACGTTACCGCTAAACAAAGACGTTAAGTGACCGTGAAGAAGCATGCTTTTCATATGCTTTAGGCCTCATGCACACGGCCGTGGGTGTTTTGCGGTCCGCAAACCGCGGATCCGCAAAACACGGAAGCTGCTCCGCGTTCCGTTCCGCAATTTGCGGAACGGAACGCGGCCCATTATAGAGATGCCTATTCTTGTCCGCATAACGGACAAGAATAGGACATGCTCTATTTTTTTTGCGGGGGCACGGAACGGAGCAACGGATGCGGACAGCACACGGAGTGCTGTCCGCATCTTTTGCGGCCCCATTGAAATGAATGGGTCCGCGGCCGAGCCGCGAAATATGCGGCTCGGACGCGGACCCGAACAACGGCCGTGTGCATGAGGCCTTACTATGCAGTTAAAGGGACACTGACAGGCTGATTTACCGGCTAAAGATATATCTGCTGGTATTCATCAGAGGATTAGGAATACAACTAGACGACTGTTACCCCCAGTTGAGGTTTACTTGTGTTTAAAAATGTTTTAATCAATATGCAAATTCTCTACCTTTGTGCCCAAGGGGGCAGGCGCACATGTAGAGTACTGGCAGCACTAGACAGGACTAGGTAGCGAGGAGGAAGAGAGAAAGCTGGCACAGCCTCAGCATAGCCAGACGAGGCTGCTGCCAGCACTCTACACGTGCGCCTGCGCAGGAATTCAGCGTTCGGCTAGCCTGAAAAAAAGGCCAGTGCAGTGAATAATAACGAGGGAAACAGCGCTGGGAAAATGTACTTCGGGCAAGGCTAAGCACAAATCCGCAGGAGACGCTGCCCCATTGGGCACAAAGATAGTAAATTTGCATACAGATTAAAATGTTTTTTAAACACAAGTACAGTTTAACTGGGGGTAACATTAGTATAGTTTTATTCCTAATTCTCTGATGAATACCAGTATATATATATCTTTAGCTGGAAAATCAGCCTGTCAGTGTCCCTTTAAGGAGCGGCAATACTTACACTTTCCATTGTCTTGTGGTCTGCTGTTACAGGGAACCCATGGTTATCCTAGCCTCTCACTGATAACTGATTAAGGACTGGAGACACTTGTATAAGTGAAGGGAATGGATAGTCAATAGTTCAAGACTGAAGCTGTAAACCATTTGAAAAACTGCTATCATTCAGCTAAGGCTATAAAACATGTAAACTCAGATTGTTAGCTTAAATTTTAAACATGACTATGGGATTCTACTAGGAAAATCATGTTTTAAAATAAATGCCCCTTCCCCTGCCCCTTCCTGGATCCTCCCACTGCTCTATCTTAAGCAGAAGATCAGCACACAAAGGAGAAGGCAGCAGCTTCTGCTCAACTACCTCTCTATGCTAGAGGAGATTAGAAAAACTTGGTGGAACAGCTTCGTATTTGCATATTATATACAGAGGAGTCGGAGTCGAGGAGTCGGAGTCGGAAGTTTCAAAATCTGAGGAGTCGGAGTCGGAGTCGGACAATTTATCTACCGACTCCACAGCCCTGGAAACTACACCCCTATTCAAAACTGATTTTACAAACGTTGTTAACCCTTTAGGTTTTCCACAAATGGCATGGAGATAAAATTTCAGAATTTCGATTTTTTAGAAAATTTTCCATTTTAACCAATTTTTTCCAGCAAGGGTTAACTGCCAAACAAAACTTAATATTTATTTCCCTGATTCTGTAGTTTGCAAGAACACCCAATATGTGGTCGTAAACTGCTGTATGGCCAAATGGCAGGGCATAGAAGGAAGGGAATGTCATATTGTTTTTGGAAGGCTGATTTTGCTGGACTGGTTTTTTGACACTATGTCCCATTTGAAGCCCCCTGATGCACCCCTAGAGTAGAAACTCCATAAAAGTGACTCCATCTAAGAAACTACACCCCTCAAGGTATTCAAAACCGATTTTAGAAACTTTGATTACCCTTTAGGTGTTCCACAAGAGTTATTGGCAAATGGAGATTAAATTTCAGAATTTTTTGTTACCTTGCCTCAAAAAAAGTGTAATATAGAGCAACCAAAAATCATATTTACCCAAAAATAGTACAAACAAAACTGCCTCCTCATCCCGTAGTTTCCAAAATGGGGGTCACTTTTTTGGAGTTTCTACTGTAGGGGTGCATCAGAGGGGCTTCAAATGGGACATAGTGTCAAAAAACCAGTCCAGCAAAATCTGCCTTCCAAAAACCATATGGCGTTCCCTTCCTTCTGTGCCCTGCCGTTTGGCCATACAGCAGTTTACGACCACATATGGGGTGTTTCTGCAAACTACAGAATCAGGGCAATAAATATTGAGTTTAGTTTGGCTGTTAAGCCTTGCTTTGTTACTGGAAAAATGAAAAATTTGCAAAAAAATAGTTGTTTTGGGACTGTTTTTATTTTTTGTTATTTACATCGTTGATCTGACAGGTTAGATTGTGTGTTATTTCTATAGAGCAGGTTGTTACTGACGCAACAATACCAAATATGACTACTTTTTGGGTTTTTTTTTTCATTTTTTTATAACAAAGCATTTTTGAAAAAAAATATTTTTAGTGTCTCCACATTCTGAAAGCCATATTTTTTATTTTTATTTTTTGGGCGACTGTCTTATGTAGGGGCTAATTTTTTGCGGGATGAGATGACGGTTTGATTGGCACTATCTTGGGGTGCATATGACATTTTGGTCGTTTGCTATTACACTTTTTGTGATATAAGGTGACAAAAATGACTTTTGACACGATATTTACATTTTTTTTTTCTGTGTTCACCTGAGGGGTTAGTTCATGTGTTATTTTTATAGAGCAGATTGTTACGGACGCGGCAATACTTAATATGTATACTTTTTTTATTTAAGTTTTACACAATAATATTATTTTTGAAACAAAAAAAATCATGTTTTAATGTCTCCATAGTCTGAGAGCCATATTTTTTTGGGCGATTGTCCTATGTAGGGTATCATTTTTTGCGGGATGAGATGACGGTTTGATTGGCACTATTTTTGGGTGCATATAACTTTTTGATCGCTTGCTATTACAGTTTTTGAGATGTGAGGTGACAAAAATGTTTCTTTTTACATTTTTTTTTTTACGGTATTTACCTGAGAGCAGGTTTTGATGGACGCGGCGATACCTCATATGTATACTTTTTTTTTTTACTTTAACACAATAACAGCATTTTAGAAAAAAAATGTTTTAGTGTCTCCATAGTCTGAGAGCAATATTTTTTTATTTTTTTGGGCCATTGTCCTATGTAGGGGCTCATTTTTTGCAGGATGAGATGGCGGTCTGATTGCTACTATTTTGAGAGGCATACGCCTTTTTGATCGCTTGGTATTATACTTTTTGTGATGTAAGGTGACAAAAAATAGCTTTTTTTTTTAGACAATTTTTTTGTTTTTACGGTATTTACTTGACGGGTTAGATCATGTGATATTTTTATAGAGCAGGTTTTTACAGACGCTGCGATACATAATATGTGTAGTGTATTTTATTTTTTACATTTTTATTCAGTGATGTGTTTTTTTTTATTTTTCTTGTAGATCCAGTGGATCTGGTGTCTATATAATACAGTATACTACAGTATATAGTGTACTGTACTGTATTTTTTACTTTAGACTTAGTCTGATCAGACTTTTGCCTTTAGCAGAAGTCTGATCAGAGTTACATTACCATGGCAAGCAGGACGCCTCTTAGGCCCCTTTCACACGGGCGAGTTTTCCGCGCGGGTGCAATGCATGAGGAGGACGCATTGCACCCGCACTGAATCCGGACCCATTCATTTCTATGGGCTGTGCACATGAGCGGTGATTTTCACGCATCACTTCTGCGTTGCGTGAAAATCGCAGCATGCTCTATATTGTGCGTTTTTCACGCAACGCAGGCCCTATAGAAGTGAATGGGGCTGCGGGAAAATCGCAAGCATCCGCAAGCAAGTGCGGATGCTGTGCGATTTTCCCGCATGGTTGCTTAGCAACAGGACGAGATCTTTATTATTTTCCCTTATAACATGGTAAGATGGACCATGTGATTGGACCATGTGATGCGACGTCATCACAGGTCCTTTAGTTCTTAGCTGATGCTGGGAAAGAGAGGACAGATCGCAACTACGCGATCAAGTGGCTAAGGTAAGTTAACTTTTATTATTTTTAACCCTTTCCACTTCATTTTACTATGCATTCTTTATTAAGAATGCTATTATTTCCCCTTATAACCATGTTATAAGGGAAAATAATAAATTCTCCAGAAGACCCGAAACCGGACTTCAGTGATGAAGTCCAGCTTCGGGTCTGGGTACCAAACATGGCGATTTTTCTCACGCGTGTGCAAAATGCATTACAAACGTTTGCACCTGCGCGGAAAAATCGCACAACACACCCGCCTCTTATCAAACATGACGCCCGTGTGAAAGAGGCCTTAGTGACTCTGTTTTGGATTCTGTATATCCTATCTCTCAGTGATAATGTTTTAGGGGCTGCGTACCCTGATGTTATGTAATAATGATAATACAATTTTAAAAATATTTTGTTTTCAATACAGTGAATGGCGTAAAGTAAAGAGGGTCAATTTGACATTTTTCATTGCTTTTCTTACCCCCCAAAAAAGTAATAAAATGTGATTAAAAAGTTACACACACTCCAAAATGGTATAAATCAAAACTAAAGATTGTCCTGCAAAAAATGAGCCCCCACACAGCTCAGCAGATATAACTAAAAAAGTTATACAGAATATGGTGATGTAAAAAATATATTTTTTTTCAAAGTTTAAATGTATTTTTACACTATTTAAACAAAAAAAAAAACCACCTATACATATGGGTCATTGTTGTAATTAGGGATGAGCGAATTTAATATTTAGAAATTCGGATCTGTCCGGATTACATTATGCAGGAGAGGAATGCAGCATAACGGAAACCGGACAGATCCGTTATGCTCGTCATAGACTTCTATTATGGATAATTACGGAATAAATAACAAAGGCATTTCGTCATGGAATTGCGTTATGGTCCGTGGTACCACAACCTGAACCGAAAACAAATTTCAAAATATAAAGTCGCTTTCAACCCTAATTGTAATTGTACTGACCCAGAGAATGAAGGGCATGGGTCAGTGTTGCCGCAAATAATAATAATGGGAATAAAACCCTGTAAAATGGTGGAGTTTTTTTTTCCAATTCCCCCTTATTTGGAAATTTTTTTACCGCTTTTTTTTAGATTGAGTGAAGATATGATACGATAAAAATTACAGACCTTTCCTGCTCCTAGAGGCTCCGTGTTCCCACCTGCAGCCACGCCCCTCTTCTTGTGATTGACAGGCCGGGCAGCGCAGCTCTCCTGCCTCCGGCACTGTCTGCCTTCCGAAATCCCGTGCCGTTCGCTTGTGTATTCGGCGCAGGCGCAGTGAGCTGAGCACAGCAGGCGCCAGCATCCTCAGCTCACTGCGCCGAATACACAAGCGGACGGCGCAGGAGCGGGATTTCGGCATGAAGGAGCACAAAGCCCTAACATAAGATAACACCTACATCAAGTACAACTTACTCTCAAAAAATTTTGAAATACAGATTTCTCAAACAAAAAAATAATGCAAAGAGGAAAAAAATGAAACAATTGTTCTTGTCAAGGCCAAAACTCAAGAAGTTAAAGGGGTTCTGCAGGAAATGCACTTCTTTTATCTAGCTCGCACTTATTACAAGAATTACAGACATTTATCGTATGTGGATCGGGTACCCCATTCCAATGAATAGGTCCTGCGTCCGCATACGGTGGTCCTACGATCGATACCTGTGCAATTTACGGTCTGCAGCGCAGGCCCGGCCATGAGCCCTTAATCTGCCCCACTGTCAATTTTTCATGCAGTGTATGAATGTAACACCAGTATTCGTACATCTGCCTCACTGTTTTTAGGGGGAAATATTTTTTGCTGAGTTTATCTTAATATTTTCATTTTTCAAAAATGAATGTGGCTTAAATCTAATGAGAAAATGAAAAACACACTAAAAATGATACATTTTCTTAGGAGTTTTTCCTTAATTTTAGGCCCCATGCATACAACCCCATGCATTTTGATGGGGCCACAAAAAATGTGGACTGTGTGCTGTCCGCATCCGTATGTCCGTTCCGCCAGCCCACAAAAAAGATAGAACATGTCCTATTCTTGTCCGTTTTACAGAATTGGAAATAAAACGGCAGCATACACACAGCTGGTATCCATGTTTTACAGATCCGTGGACCACAGAACACATACGGTCGCGTGCATGAGGCCTCAGGGTACGCCACACTTGACAGAAAATATAGTGGAAAAGTGAATCTGCAGAATGGCTGTGGATTTTATCCTCTGCATTGCAAAGAGTGAAAGCCACGGTGGAGATCTGCAGCATGACAGGCTGCAGATTTGAAATCCACACCACAGGTCAATTTACGATGTGGATTTATTATGCAGAGATTTTCATGTTTGAGATTTCTTAAAATTTCATCCACTTTGCTGGTACTGTATGATGCTGCAGATTTGCCCCCAGAAAGCCCGCAATGGCAAATCAGCGCCATGTCCAGCACATTAACATATCCTAAAGCCGCCCTAATCCTGCAAGCAGGGATTTCTGTGCAGAAAATTCACAGCATATTATACCAGCTAAGTAGATGACATTCTTAACCACTACAGGACCGCCTAACGCACAGATGCGTCCGGCCGGCGGTCCTGTTGCTCTGGCTGGACGCATCTGTGCGTCATCTCGCGAGACGCGAGATTTCCTGTGAACGCGTGCGCACGCGCGTTCACAGTGGCGCACGACTCACCAGTTTTACTACAGCCTGCCAGCGATGATCCAACGCTGGCAGGCTGTAGATGCGAAATATGTTTTGTTAACAGCGTCTGATATACCTGCTACCTGGTGGTCCCATTTACTGGGATCGACCACCAGAGGACCAGGTAGCTATGTAAAGTAGCACCAAGCACCACACTACACCCCCCCCCCCCGTCACTTATTAACCCCTTGATCACCCCATCTAGATTCCCTGATCACCCCCTGTAATGCTCCATTCAGACGTCCATATGTGTTTTGCGGATCCGTGGAGCCACAGATCCTCAAAATACAGACACCGGCAATGTGCTTTCCGCATTTTGCAGATCCGCACATTGCCAGAACTATATAGAAAATGCTTTTTCTTGTCCGCAATTGCGGACAAGAATAGGACATGTTCTATATTTTTGCGGAACGGAAGTGCAGACCCGGAAGCGCGGATCCGTAATTCCGGATCCGAGCGGGATAAAGTCTGTCCCCATAGAAATGAATGGGTCCGCAATTCCGTTCCGCAAACAGAATTGCGGACGTGTGAATGGGGCATAAGGGTCCCTTATCACCGCCAGTTAGTTAGCTACTTGTTAGGTAGTTAGCGCCCAGCCCACCGCACCGCAGTCACTGATTTTGGCAGAGATTTTTTCATCCACGATGATTGATGCGAATGAAAAAATCTGTGCCGTTCATTTTATTCTTTTTTTCAGCCCAGAGGCTGAACGGAAAAAAATCTCATTACCCGTATGCTCAATATACGGAGAATCGCAGAAACTCCTAATGCTGGCCATACGTGTAATGATTGCGGAGACCCTCAAATGCCAGGGCAGTATAAATACCCCACATGTGACCCCATTTTAGAAAGAAGACACCCCAAGGTATTCCGTGAGGGGTATGGTGAGTTCATGTAAAATTTTATTTTTTGTCACAAGTTAGTGGAATATGAGACTTTGTAAAAAAAATAAAAATAAAAAATCAATTTCCGCTAACTTGTGCCAAAAAATTTTTTTTTCTGTGAACTCGTCATGCCCCTCACGGAATATCTTGGGGTATCTTCTTTCCAAAATAGGGTCACATGTGGGGGATTTATACTGCCCTGGCATTTTAGGGGTCCTAAAGCGTGAGAATCCAAATGCGTAAAAATGCCCTGTGAAATCCTAAAGGTACTCATTGGTTTTAGGGCCCCTTTGCGCATCTTGGCTGCAAAAAAAGTGTCACACATGTGGTATCGCCGTACTCAGGAGAAGTAGGGCAATGTGTTTTGGGGTGTATTTTTACATATAGCCATACTGTGTGTGAGAAATATCGCTGTAAACGACAACTTTTTAATTTTTTTTATACAAAGTTGTCAGTTTACAGAGATATTTCTCTCACCCAACATGGGTATATGTAAAAATACACCCAAAACACATTGCCCTACTTCTCCTGAGTACGGCGATACCACATGAGTGACACTTTTTTGCAGCCTGGGTGCGCAAAGGGGCCCAAATTCCAACGAGTACCTTTAGCTTTTACATGGCTGCTCACAATTTAGCCCCGCCCAAAATGCCAGAACAGTAAACACACCCCACAAATGACCCCATTTTGGAAAGAAGACACCCCAAGGTATTCACTGAGGGGCATAGTGAGTCCGTGGGAGATTTTTATTTTTTTTGCCAGAAGTCAGCAGAAATGGAAACTTTATTTTATTTATTTTTTCCTCAGAAAGTGTCATTTTCCGCTAACTTGTGAAAAAAAAAAAAATGATACATGAACACACCATGCCCCTCCGCGAATACTTTGGGGTGTCTTCTTTCTAAAATGGTGTCATTTGGGGGGTATTTATACTATCCTGGCATTCTAGCACCTGAAGAAACATGACAGGTGCTCAGAAAGTCAAAATGCCGAAATTCACTTTTTTGCACCATAGTTTGTAAACGCTATAACTTTTACCCAAACCAATAAATATACACTCATTGGATTTTTTTTTATCAAAGACATGTAGAACAATAAATTTATAGAAAAAATTATATAGAAATGTAGTTTTTTTTTTAAAATTTTACAACAGAAAGTGAAAAATGTCATTTTTTTGCAAAAATTTCGGTCATTTTTGATTAATAGCAAAAAAAAGTAAAAATGTCAGCAGCAATGAAATACCACCAAATGAAAGCTCTATTAGTGAGAAGAAAAGGAGGTAAAATTCATTTGGGTGGTAAGTTGCATGACGGAGCAATAAACGGTGAAAGTAGTGTAGTGCAGAATTGTAAAAAGTGGCCTGGTCATTAAGGGTGTTTAAGCTAGGGGGCTGAGGGGGTTAAAATCTCATCTACATGGTGCAGAAATTGACCTAACGGTGCTTATTTTCAGATCTGCAGTAAGTCGACTGTTTGTGCAGTTTTTTCATGTGGATTTGTCCCAGATCTCACCCTTTCCAATGCAAACGCTGAGATAGGGCTTGGCGATATCAAAAATATTGTGATAAATGCCCATTTAGAAGAAAAAAACACTTGGAGACATTATACTGTATGGGGGGCGGCCGCAAGGAGACGTTATATTGTATGTGGGCCACAAGGAGACGTTATACTGTATGGGGGCAGCCGCAAGGAGACGTTATACTGTATGGGGGCACTCGCAAGGAGACATTATACTGTATGGGGGCCACAAGGAGACGTTATACTGTATGGGGCAGATGCATGAAGACGTTATACTGTATGGGGGCAGATGCATGAAGGCGTTATACTGTATGAGGGCAGCCACAAGAAGACGTTATGCTGTATGGGGGCACCCGCAAGGAGACGTTATACTGTATGGGGGCGGCCACAAGGAGACGTTATACTGTATGGGGGCCACAAGGAGACGTTATACTGTATGGGGGCCACAAGGAGACGTTATACTGTATGGGGGCGGCCACAAGGAGACGTTATACTGTATGGGGGCCACAAGGAGACGTTATACTGTATGGGGGCCACAAGGAGACGTTATACTGTATGGGGGCGGCCACAAGGAGACGTTATACTGTATGGGGGCAGATGCATGAAGACGTTATACTGTATGGGGGAAGCCACAAGGAGACGTTATACTGTATGGGGGCCACAAGATGTTATACTTTATGGGGGCCACAAGGAGACGTTATACTGTATGGGGCAGCCACAAGGAGAATACTGTATGGGGGCAGCCACAAGGAGACGTTATACTGTATGGGGGCAGCCACAAGGAGACGTTATACTGTATGGGGGCAGCCACAAGGAGACGTTATAATGTATGGGGGAAGCTACAAGGAGATGTTATAATGTATGGGGGCAGCCACAAGGAGACGTTATACTGTATGGGGGCCACAAGGAGACGTTATACTGTACGGGGGCCACAAGGAGACATTATACTGTATGGGGGCAGATGCATGAAGACGTTATACTGTATGGGGGCGGCCACAAGGAGACGTTATACTGTATAGGGGCCACAAGATGTTATACTGTATGGGGGCCACAAGGAGACGTTATACTGTATGGGGCAGCCACAAGGAGAATACTGTATGGGGGCCACAAGGAGACGTTATACTGTATGGGGGCAGCCACAAGGAGACGTTATACTGTATGGGGGCCACAAGATGTTATACTGTATGGGGGCCACAAGGAGACGTTATACTGTATGGAGCAGCCACAAGGAGAATACTGTATGGGGCAGCCACAAGGAGACATTATACTGTATGGGGGCAGCCCAAGGAGACGTTATAATGTATGGGGGCAGCCACAAGGTATCATTATACTGAATGGGGGCAGCCACAAGGAGACGTTATACTGTATGGGGGCAGCCACAAGGAGACATTATACTGTATGGGGGCAGCCACAAGGTGACATTATACTGAATGGGGGCAGATGCATGAAGACGTTATACTGTATGAAGGCCACAAGGTGACATTATAACCCCTTTCCCAAATCAGTATAATGTCTCCTTGTCGCCCCATACAGTTTACAGTAATGTCTCCTTATTGCTCCAGTATAGGGGCCACAGGGAGACATTATAGTGGGGGGCTTCTACTGCTGGGCCTCCTGACAGGTATATTCCCCATCACCTTCTAGTGTATAGAGAAGCCCTGTGCAGAGGTTACAGCTGGGGCCTAGGAGGAGAGGGCCACTATCTTTTACCTGCTTCTCCCTCCTTGGACAGTGACAGGCCAGCATCTGGAGAACTTCCTGAGAGAGACCTGCATGGCCTCCCTCACTTGCTGCTGTCCCGGCACTTCCTGCCTTTGGTGGTGGGCGGGGCTAGGAGCCAGGAGGCAGCGGCTGCTGCGGGGAACTTCATGTGCCGATCCCCAGGGTCTCCAGTGCCCCCATCTTTTTCAGGCCCTTCTATGGACTCCAGGATGCGGCTGCAGTACATAAGGGGCCGCTCTGTGCCCGCAGGTCCCGGGCTTTGTGTCAGTTCGGGGGGCGGGGTCATGGCAAAATAGGAGAAAGCAGGAGGCAGCCGCTGCGGGGACCAACACTTACTTTGTGCAGGCGCAGTACATGGACGTTTTAGAAACGGTCGGCACATGTGCGACCGCTCCTATGATGTCATTAAATACCGCGGTTGTTAGGAAACTGTGATATCGCCATATTGCAGTTTCTTAATACCGCGATATATCGCAGACACCGGTATATTGCCCAACCCTAGGCTTAGATCTGGGACAAATCCACATGAAATTCCGCAGGTATTAGAAAGGGCTACATGGTGACACTGATCATGCGACACCTGTCGTGGCCAGGATCGCTGAGTAGCGGTAATCTCATTGAAATTAATAGGATCGCTGCGGCAGTCGCAAGAAATCCAGCTGAGTTGGATTTCTTGCGACTGCCTTGGCGATCCCATTCATTTCTATGGTATCATCGCTACTCACCGATCCTGGCTCCGACAGGTGTCGCCGTGTAGCCCTTGCCTTACATGCCATGGAAATGCAGTAAAATCTGCACGATAATCCACATACACTACACTGCCGTGTGCGTGTACCCTTACGCTACCTGCACACGGTGCAGATTATGTACGTTCTTTCCACGTGGAAAAACGTGCGGAATACAGTACCAGCAAGGTGTATGAGATTAGAGAAATCTCGCGTACACTTTGCTTTTTTTTCTTCCACATGGAAGTTGACTTGCCGTGTGAAATTTGAAATCAGAGGTATGTCAATTATTTGTGGGGATTTCACTCTTTCCAATGCAAGGGGAGATCTGCGACAAATCTATAACCAAGAATTCAAGTAACACACACTGCACATAAAGCCTCATTCACACGTCCGTGTCCAAATCCGTGAGCAGGTGGTCAGTGATGCTTTCGTGAAGGTTTATGTTGGGTCCGTGTGTCCGTTTTTTGCTGTCCATCTTGCGTCCGTGTTTCACTGACACTAAACAGCTAAAAAATAATTTTCAAAGCATCTCTTTCTAATGATCCGTGAAACACGGATGGCATCCGTGTTTTTCACACACCCATAGACTATAATAGACGTGATGGATCCGTGAACACGGACAAAAAAAAGAACATGCATCAGTGCTAAAAACACTGACCTATTGACCGTGCTAATACACTGATGTCTGAATACACACATTAAAACAAGGTAGATAAAAATTAATGATTTTTTTTTTTTAAATCTAAAAAATCTGATTTATTTGACTTAAATTGGATTTTTTCATTTAAATCGGATTTTTTTTATTTAAATTGGATTTTTTTTATATAAAATGCTTTTTGAGTTAAATATATTACCATCCAAAGGTTATTCCATCATGAAATAAATTAGTTTTTTAATTATGTAGAATAAGGCTGTATATGTTTAATTTTTTTTTTGCAAATAAATTCCATTAACCCATTCCCAATGTCCTGCTCTTCCAGAGGTTTTTCTTAGATTATGGCTACATGCACACGACCGTTGCCTGCCTCCGCGTCCGCTCCTCCTTGAAATTTTGCGTCCGTCAAAAAAAACGGATGACGGACCGTTTTTTTTGACGGATCCGATTTTTATGGCAGATCCATTGTAAAAATGCCTATCCTTGTCCGCAAACGTGAAAAAAATAGGACATGCACTATTTTTTTGACGGAATGAAAACACGGATCACGGATGCGGAACAAAAACGGTTGACCATCCGCATTTTTTGACAGACCCATTGAAATGAATGGGGAAGCATCCTATCCGTGAAAAAAAACGGAACGGACGCGGAAACAAACAACGGTCGTGTGCATGGGGCCTATTGGGCAGTTTCTCTGCCTACAAAATGTTATCACAGATGCTTGGGTTACTGGCAAGAATTAGTCTTATGGCTACTTTCACATTTGCGTTCGGTGCGGGTCCGTCCAGTACTTGTACAGACGGATCCGCACTGAAAATACAAACCAATGCCTCCGTTCAGAACGGATCGGTTTGTATTATATGTGGAAAAAAATGCTAAGTCCCAAACGGATACGTTCTGACCCCCATTGAAAGTCAATGCAAACAGATCCGTCCCCATTGACTTACATCGTAAGTCAGGACTGATCCGTTTGGCTCAGCATCGCAGCGTTTTGGTGTCCGCCTCCAAAACGGAAAGGAGGAGGTATGGAGCCAAACCAGTGCATTCTGAACGGATCCGCATCCATTCGGAATGCATTTGGGCTGAACGGATCAGTTTGGGGCCTTCAAACAGATCTCACAAGCGGATCCCCAAACGCAACTGTGAAAGTAGCTTTATGTAGAAAACTATGATTTAAATCAAGCCTTACTGACTAGTGATTTAAATTCCTCTGGGGAATCCAAGATGGCGCCCGGCTTAGACTGTGTGAAATCGCTCGAGTTCTCAAGAATCTCGCGAGAACTCGAGCTTCTTCTCCCTGGCTGAGAGCGGGGCGCGCTAATTGGATGCGCTCCGTGCCAGGGAGAAGAAAGCCACGCCCGGGAGAACTTTTGCAGGACCGCCCAGTTGAGCCGAATGGCTCATTTGCATATGAGGCGCGAATTGTTGCGGGGGCCACTGCGGACAAACGGGGGCACATTTTGGAAAATGAAAAGCTGAAACAGCACCACCGGGGGCCGCCATGTAAGTGGATATATGTATTTTAATGTGCATTTTCAGATGAAAGGTCCTCTTTAAGTTACTTTTGAAGTTTGGAAACTTTTGCCACACACCTCGCCCCTTTACATTGCAAAAGGTGATATCTGCACTGAAGATCCGCACAACTGACATGCCGTGATTCTCAAAATTTCCGCACCGTGTACATGAGATTCTAGAAAATCTCATCTACTTAGCTGGTACTGCTGACACAACAATCCGCACTTAGCATACGCCTTGTGCATATACCGTAAAGCATCACTAACTTATTAAAAAAAATAACTTTTGATGTCATAGAGACTTAAACATTTTGATCGGTGGTGGTCTGAGCACTGAGGACCCCACTGACTACCACAATGTGGAGAGAGAGGCACACACCTAGCCCACGCTCTCTCCTAGCTGCATGAGACAAGCTCCATAGAACCCTATAGCAGGGGTCAGCAACCTCCGACACTCCAGCTGTGGTGAAACTACAATTCCCAGCATGCTCCCTTCATTTCTATGGGAGTTATGAGAAGAGCAGAGCAAGGGTGCATGCTGGGAGTTGTAGTTTCGCACCACCTCTATAGGCTTGTCTTGACTCCGTCCTCTGCACCCTTCTCTTCCTTCAGTCTAGAGCACGGATGTCGAACAAGCGGCCCTCCAGCTGTTGTAAAACTACAACTCCCACAATGCCCTGCTGTAGACTGATAGCTGTAGGCTGTCCATGCATGCTGGGAGTTGTAGTTTTGCAACATCTGGAGGGCCGCAGGTTGGGCATCCCTGGAGAGACTGTGGGGGTCTCAGCACTCAGACCCTCACCAACCAAAACTGTTATGTCTCTGACATATAATGTTTTATGAAAAGGCAGTGGCGCTTTAAGGTGATGTTCACAAGACAGATGTTAAAGCAGAATTTTTGTGCGGACAGCCACGCAGAGATTGCGCCTATTCTAATAGGAAGCAGCACTGAGGATTGCGGAGAGGCGGCTTTTAGCCACAGCCAGGCAGAGGGGACGTGTCCCTTCTCGCTGCGGCTTAGAGCCACCGCTCTGTGCTTCTCAGCACTGCTTCCTATTAGAATAGACGTGGCAGCCGTCGTCGGAATCGCCAAAATTCCGCTGTGAAATCCATCTTGTGAACGACCCCTAGCTGTTCTGGGTCATTGCATTTTATATATTTTTTGGTTCATTTTCACTCTGAAGCTTCAAAAACACATGTAAAAAATATGTGCGAATAAAAATACAGCACCCAAAAAAAAAAAAAAAAAAAAATGCAACCCCACACCCACTGGAGCACTGCTGCATATAAAGAATTGGAGTCCATACAGGACCAGTGCAAATTAACAAAATGGCTGCCAGGAACAGTTCCACTTCAGCAGCGGCATCCCGACAGCAACTACAGGAGACCGCTGAGGGCAGTGACCGAAGAACATCGCAGAACACTCCGCGTTAAAACTTTCCTAATAAAAAAAAAAACCCACACAAGTCCCGTCGCCATAATGGCGACCTCGCACGGAGCGCATCCATTTTACAAAATGACGCTCCGGCAGCGTGAACGCACGGACGCACGCTCCTACGTCACGCCCCACGTGAGCTCTTGTGTACGGAAAGAATACTGTACGGATGGTATCCACGGCGTGACGTCTTCTGCGTGGAGTAGCTGGGAATCTCCGCGCATGCGCAGTCGGCTCCCCACGACAGACCGGGCAGAGGTACCATGGAGTCGGTGACAGTGTGTAGCGGCTCAGGGTGAGTGCAGGATACAGGGGGAATGGCAGGGCTGTGGACGGGGGCGCATCTGTATGGAAGAGCTCTGCACCCGAGTTCGCGGCCATATAGGCAGAGGTCGCAGTGTGACATTGCAGGTGGCTTGCCTAGCTGCTGTATTTGCGCTGCTGCCGGTTTGTTTTGTGCCTATAAGCTAATGTCGCAGACAAAGATGTCGCACCCCAGGTGGCAGGGACTTGTAATGGGTCAGTAGTGATTTGCAGAGGCTCCTCTCTCTAAAGCTGAGCCGGTTGTATTAGAAATGTCACATCATTCATTTTGTCACATCCTGATCACTTTTAACTTCTGCAAGAGATTTAGTAAATTTTGTAAATTTCCTTTAAATCCACAACTACTGCGTTTCGTCATTCGACATTGACAGATTCCCTGTTACATGTCACACCTCCAGCCAACAATGAGTTAAACCCCTTAAAGGGGCTGTCTCACGTCAGTAAATGGCATTTATCGTAATGTACTGTCATTGACCATATAGCTTCCTTTGGTTGGATTCATTTTTTTTGGTTTTCTATGTTTTCTATGGTTATGACCACCCTGCAATCCATCAGCGGTGGTCATGCTGGCACAGTATAGGACTATTTGGTGGCCGGGACCGTGGGAGCTCACATAGGCTGGTGCTTTTTCCTATACTGTAGAAGCACGACCACCACTGATGGATTGCAGGGTGGTCGTAACCATGGAAACGAGCAGTGCATAATGTGATAGAAAAATGTATCCAGCCAGCAAATGAGGCGATATGGACAATCACAATACATTAGTAAGTGCCTTGTATTCACTTTGTCTACATAATAAATTCTATCTGCTGAAGTGAGGCAACCCTTTAAGGATTGCATTTGATCATAGTGGATCGTTTGTAGACGCGGTATTGTTTTGTGATCCCATTCGTTAGATGGCTGGAGTGCGTCGGGGTTCCTCCATTCCTTCCTTGGAGGTCAGTGGGTGAGCGGTCATTGCCGTTTGTTTAGTTGCCTCGGTTTTTGTGTGTGACTGCCGTAGTGATGGAGGCAAGACCTGTTCCCATGCCCAGTGTCTGTACGGTAGGCTTACATGCAGGCTTGGCCGAGCATGCATGTGCTGTAGGTATGGAGAAGGGCATAAGCGGCTGCCCCAGATTGCTTTTCATGCCCGTTTCAAAATTGTTGGCACATTCACAAGATGCGTCCTTAATGTCTGATGGATGTTCCTCTCTTGAGAACGGAGCCTGCCCCCCTCCTGCCTGGATGCAGCAGTCAGAGGTGGTCGGAAATGCGGAAGCAGCTGCGTTGGCTGTGCTACTCCATTCCCGAAATGCGGAAAGGAAGCACGGATCAGAACCCCACGGAAGCAGTATTAATGTCCGTTCCTCCACACCGCAAAAAAATAGAACTTGTTCTATTTTTTATTTTTTTTGCGGTGCGGACGGATCACGGACCCATTAAAGTTGAATGGGTCTCGATCCGCCCCGGCTGCCGCACGGATGTTGCACAAAGTTCGTGTGCAAGAGGCCTAAGGCGCATGATCCCGGACTTGGCCACCATGCTGGATTGCGGCGCTACCTGGATAACCCCTATAAGCTAATGTATATGACCAGTCTAAATTCACAACATAACATACTGTGTGTGTATATTTAAAGGGGTCATCCCCTGAGTATGCTTATAGTTAATGGGAAAAAAATAAAAAATCTGTGCCAAGGGTTTTAAAGGGTAGCTGTCAGCAGGACCAACCCTATCAAACTATCCAAAATACCTGGTAAGGCTGCTCCTGCTGATTAAAACCAGACCTTTCTTCTCCCAATCCATTGCTGCTTAGGAGAAATAAGTATCATTAAAAATCTGAAAATTAGGGCTCCTAGCCACTTGGTGAACCTCAGCTCTGCTTCCTTTGACACGCCCCCTTCACTTGATTGACAGGGCCATGCCTCCAGGTGGAGAGGAGTGGTAAGGCGCGCAGATTAGATGGGGCTCTCCCTCCGATAATTTTCATGTTTAAAAAAAAAAACATTTCTCCTAAATGTAGCAGTGGATCGGAGGAAGACGGCCTTGGAGCTGACAGTCCCTGGGCATTAACAGTCCCCCACAGGTGAAGAAGGTCCCACCTGCCATTTAATTTACAGGGCCAGACATCTAGTCCAGCCCTTTAAATCCGCTCAGTGTAGTGGCGCAAGCATAGAGGCGCGGATTCTGCTTTTGGTGCAGCGATTGCACATGTACCGTTACCGTGTGCAGCCGCTGCTCACAAAGCCAAATGAACACTTGTATACTTGCGCTGCACAGGCAGATGACTGACAGGGCCAGGCGAGATGTCAGAGTCGATTTGCAGTCGAATCTCCAGTCCTAACCTGTGGCTGCGAACAGTGGCTTGCACACTATGACACAGCAGTGATGTTCCATTCAAGCCGCTTTGCACGCTGAGACCTGTGATTGGCTGCAGTGGCCATGGGACCGACCTGCTTTCTGGCCCTGTTGGGGCCCGAAAGTAGCCAGGAACAGAGCAGCGGTAGAACCATGGACAGTTCAGAGGGACCCCAGGGGTTGTCCTCTCCGAGGCCGGACAAGCCCTTTAATTAGCAGGATCAGCCCCATCAGGCATTATGGATGGGTTGATCCTGCTGTCAGATGCCCTTTAATCAGAGATGTCCCCTTTCACAGTGAGGCCACAAGGACCATTGATGCAGGGAAAATGTAGAATAGACGCTGCTCTTCATTCCCCCTCCTAGAAGGGGTTCCTACCTAAGGACAGGGCTTGTCTATGTGGCCACCTAGTGTCACGTCTCAGCCCTTCAGTGGACGCAGAAATGTGCTTTCTTCTTACTGCAGAGACGCCCCTATTAACAATGTGCCACCCTGCCGAATCTTCAGGGCTCCTCCTGTTATGGAGGGCGAGGGAAGGTTTGTAACGACCCCTTTCATGTTGGTTACATTGTTCTTTGGTTCATATACAAAGTTGCAGATTGTAAACTTTTTATTTTTTTCATTTAAATTGTAATTTTATATCTTGTGTGTAATTGAAGCAATAAAAGTACCAATGATGCCGGTCTATTTGCTACCTTGGCACACACTGCGCACTGACTTGACCTGTAAGCCGCACGCACGGTACAGAGATCTGGTTTATACCAGTGATCGTTATGTCCACACCTCGGGTAATGACACGGGCGTGATGAAGGGCATCGTACAAAGTCGTCTGCCAGATGCTGATTTCTGTCAGTTCCGTATGATTGGCTTACCCTGGAAAGCATATATACACTCCAAGGAGGACCCTGCCCCTCACAGTCTAAGGGCTCATGTACACAAAAGTATTTTTTCTTCAGTTTCTATTCCATTTTTTTTACAGGTCCGTACGCGGAAGCATTCATTTCTTTGGGGTTAGAAAAAAAAATAAAAAAATAAAGGAAATGAGTGCATTCCGTGTCTGTGTGTCTGTTCCGCAAAAATATAGAACATGTCGTATTCTTGCCCATTTTGCAGACAAGGACAGGCATTGTTACTATGAATCCGCAAAAAAAACGGATGCAACGCGGATGTCATCCGTTTTTTTTGTGGACCACAAAATACATACGGCTGTGTGCATGAGCCCTTACTCTTCTGGAAAGTTAATATTGCTCTGAAATTATGCCTTTTATCTGAATTGAATTCCATATTTAAAGCGGTGGTCTCATGACCCCACTCTGTAAGCGAGGCGGCTGCCGACCTGACTACGCGTAATGTGGAGGCATATAAGGCTGCGGGGGAGAGGACTGGCCAGATGCCGCTTTCCCTGGGGACAGCAGGTGATCGCTGGAGAGTAAGGCTGGGTTCACACGGGCGTCAAGCTTGACGTCTGGATCAGAGGCGGGTGCGTTGCGGGAAAATGCGCGAGTGCAAAGCGTTTTAATGCGTTTTGCACGCGCGCAGGAAAAATCGCCATGTTTGGTACCCAGACCTGAAGCCGGACTTCATCACTGAAGTCCGGTTTCGGGTTGAGTATTCTGTAGTTTTTATTATTTTGCCTTATAACATGGTTATAAGGGAAAATAATAGCATTCTAAATACAGAATGCTATGTTAACAGGGCAATAAAGGGTTAAAAAATAAAAAAAAAATCAACTCACCTCCTCCTATTGGTCGCATAGGTGCAAGGAACATCTTCTATCTTCATATCTGTTGGTTGAAAGACCTTCGGTGACGTCACTGGGTCACATGGTCCAATCATGGAAGCTTTTGATTGGACCATGTGACCCAGTGACATCACGGAAGGTCCTTTACCCAGCAGAATGAAGAAAGAAGAATGATCCCGACACCTACGCGATCAAAAGGGTGAGGTGAGTTAAAGTTTTTTTTTTTTTTAACCCTCTCTTCCCCTTTTTATACAACATTCTGTAATTAGAATGCTATTATTTTCCCTTATAACAATGTTATCAGGGAAATAATAAAGATTGGGTCCCCGTCTCCTAGCAACCATGCGGGAAAATCGCACCGCATCCGCAGTTGCTTGCAGATGCTTGCGATTTTCCCGCAGCCCCATTCACTTCTATGGGGCCTGCGTTGCGTGAAAAACACAGAATATAGAGCATGCTGCGATTTTCACGCAACGCAAAAGTGATGCGGGAAAATCACCGCTTATGTGCACAGCCCCATAGAAATGAATGTGTCTGGATTCAGTGCGGGTGCAATGCGTTCACATCACGCATTGCACCCGCGCGGAAAACTCGCCCGTGTGAATGCAGCCTAAGGGAGCTAGATCACAGTGTCTTCTGTGTAAGAAAATCCCTTTAAGATGTCAGCATCTGTTTTCTTCTTTAGGCCCCTTGCAGACGAGCGTGAGTGGATTAGGTCCGGATGCGTTCAGTGAAAAATGTGTGATTTCGCAAGCAAGTACATTCAGTTTTGTTTGCGATCGCTCAGGTGCAATCCGATTTAATGCAATTTTTAACGTGCGTGATAAAAAACCGAATGTTTACAAACATCTCTTAGCAACCATCCATGAAAAACACATTGCCTCCGCACTGCAGACGCGATGCGATGTTAACGCAGCCCCATTCACTTCTATGGGGCCAGCATTGCGTGAAAAATCGCAGAATATAGAACATGCTGCAGTTTTCACGCAACGCAAAAGCGATGCGTGAAAAACATCGCTCATATACGCAGCCCCATTGAAATGAATAGGTCCTTATTCCCTTCGGGCGCAATGCGTTCACGTCACGCATTGCACGTGCGCAGAAAACTCGCCTGTGTGATAGGGGCCTTAACCCCACACCCACTGTGATGTAGATGTATGTCACAGGTGGGCCGGGATGGAGTTGCCTCAGATACCGCTCCATACGCCACTGATGCCGGCAGTGTTAAAAAGCTGACACCCGCCTGCAAGAGGGAACTGACCTTTTAACCCTTTAGGCTAGTTTCACACCTCTGGTGTTAGACTTAATGCAGCTGCTGGGCATTCCGGAGGATTCCTGCCGGCTGTTCTATGCCAGAATCCGCAACGGAGATGTGAAAGTAGCCTTAGATGCTGTAGCTGTAGTTTAGTGACCGCAATATCTAAGTGGTGAGACGCTCGTACTGTACATCGCTCTGAAAATCCATGATGACAATTCTGCGAATCAGCTACATCCGAATTTTTTTGCCATGGGATTGCAGGTGAAAAATCTTCAACCCCTATTGGTAGCAGCAAAATGCATGAGAAGTAAACAAATCCCTTCCACGTGCCGCACAATAAGTCCACTGCAGAAGATGACCTGCGGTGCAGATGTTTAAATCTGCAACCTGTCAATTTATGTTTCCTATTTACGGACGGTGCAGATTTAATAGGGAGAAATCATGGTAGATTTGCAACAAATTCTGTGATAGATCTGCATTTAAAGGGGTTGTCCACTTATTACTATTGATGACCTATCCTCAGGATTGATCATCAGTGTCAGTTCGGCGTGGGATGCTGGGAGTCGGACCCCCAGCTGTTTGAAGTTGTAATTACACTGCTCACCGCTGCCATTGCTGCCGCGAGCAGGTAAACAAAGCAGAGAAGGTGGCACTGCTTTCTCGTCATACAGCTGATCGGTGGGGTGCCAGGTGTCGGACCCCCGCCGATCTGATGTTGATGACCCATCCTATCCTGCTGATCGATTGAGCTCATTTGGATCGGTGGTCGTGGATGGCCGGTGCATTCCAGTGAAGGTCTGTACGGTATTAGTGTGCTGCTCTGAATACTATATTGTACTATCCTGAGTAAAAAGCGGACAACCCCTTTAACTCTGATTTTGAGCAGATTTGTCCGGCCCCATGTCTCCGCTGCCAGTTGTATCCTATGTGAACATGCTGTAATGGCTAGCCTCCCATTGCCAAGCCTGTTGTAAAGGAAACATTTGCACTGTACTGTATTTAAATGTGTTCAATGTGGGTAAGTGTGGTTATGTATCCAGATACAAATAATTGACATGCATATGTCCTAGGGCAGGGATGCCCAACCTGCGGCCCTCCAGATGTTGTAAAACTACAACTCCCACCATGCCTTGCTGTAGGCTCATAGCTGTAGGCTGTCTGGGCATGCTGGGAATTGTAGTTTTGCAACATCTGGAGGGCCGCAGGTTGGGCATCCCTGTCCTAGGGGATGTAACACTGGGAGAGTCACTTGTAGCGAAGGATTTGGGTGTCCTTGTAGACTACGGATTAAATAACAGCATACAACGTCAATCGGCTGCTTCTAAGGCCACCAGGATATTGTCAAGCATTAAACGAGGCATGGACTTGCGGGGCAGGGATGTAATATAACCACTTCACAAAGCGTTGGTGCGGCCTTATCTGGAATATGCAGTTCAGTTCTGGGCACCAGTACATAAAAAGGAGGCACTACAGCTGGAAAAAGTACAGAGGAGAACGACTAAACTGATAAGGGGCATGGAGGGTCTTAGTTATGAAGAAAGATTAAAAGCATTCAAGGAGTTATCCTGAAATAGATAATGATGACTTGTCCTTAGGGTAGGTCATCTTTATCACATCAGAGGGGTCTAAGGCTCAGCACCCCGGTTTCAGGGAGCCCCTGCGCTTACCAGAGCTCTCGTGAACAATGAAGGCTCCGGCAGCTTTCCAAACACAGCACCCCAAGACTGAAAGAAAACCGCAGCATGCTGCGGTATTTTCTCCGTCCAAAAAACATTCATATACTGAACTGAAGACATCCTGGATTCAGAATGCATGGGGATAATCCTCATCAGTTCTTTTCCGACATAGATCCCCGACGACGGAACTCTATGCCGGAAAAGAAAAACGCCAGTGTGAAGGTACCCTAAGGGGGGACATGATTAACCTATACAGATATATAAGTGGGCCATACAATATTGCACTAAAAAGACAAGGGAGCTTCCGACTGGAGAAGAAAACGTTCAGTCTCTAGAAGCGTCAAAGCTTCTTTACTGTGAGCATTGTGAATCTGTGGAATAGGCTTCCTCAGGACGTGGTCACAGCAGGAACAGTGGACAGTTTTAAAAAGGGCTTAGGCCTGTTTGACATCTGCGTTAAAGCGGGCGCTGCCGGAATTCTGTCCGGCCTCATTCACTATAACGGGGATGGCCAAGCGTCGGCTACAATCAGGCAAGTATGCCACGGAGCGAACAGTATATTGTGCTCTTATCCACTGCAGACGGGGGGCCCCCCCCCCCCCCCCCAAAATGATCGGAGCGGCTAGTTACACATACTCCTGGCCACTCCATTCATTTCTATGGCAGTTCTGGAGATAGCCCAGTACAGCTCTTGACTATCTCTGTAATTCACATAGAAATGAATGAAACAGCCGCACACCTACCCGACCGGCTGCTCTGTTCATTTCAGGGGGTGGCGCAAGGGATATAGGGCCCCTGTTCTCATGATCATGGGGGGGTCCCAGCAGTAGGAACCTCACCGATCTAATAGTTATCCCCTATCCTGTGGATAGGGTATAACTTCCAACAACTGGAATACCCCTTTAATGCTTATGAAAATGTGTAGAAGTCTCGGGTTCACTTCCCTTTGCTAAAATTACCTTTCCCACCCATTTTTTTTCAACCTTTCTAACTATGTAAATAGTCTGTTCTGGTTTGACAAATCCCGGAACCGTTGTCCCTTGAAGTTTCCTGCTGTTGCCTACATTTTTGTTTTTTTGGTAGCATTTGTGGAAGTTCACATTGATAAAGTCTCTGGCAACACATTGTTCATGGAAATCATGAGGAATCCTACAGCGGCACATGATGGTATTATAATACAACGTACACAACACTGATATATTTACTGACTACATAAATTAGAGATCAGTTGCAGAAAATCCATCTTAAAGGAACACTTCACTTGGAGATGATTGAAAATGAAACAAGAAATCAGTTGCTTTAACGTTTTGTGTGAATCTGACACAAACAGTGGGGTTAAAGAAATTCTGCAGAGAACAACAGGGGTTAATCTCCTGCCGATTTGTGCCATGTTGGGCTGGAGGTTCCTGCTCCATCCACTTGTCTTATAGCTTGTCACAGAACTGTGAGGAGGGGGGCATGGATGACATCCTGGAAAGAGAAAATTTTATTTTGTTCCATAATTTTAACTGTAATATTGTCACATTTGGGTGTGGGAGGGAAACACTACACCGAACATAGAAGGGAAAGAGGTGAGGGAATAAGGCCTGGAACCTAGGGAAAGGAGATGGACACCTCCTAGGAAAACCATAATCAAAGTCCTGACTGACTTCCAGTATGAGCAGACCCCAGAGGTAGGTGAGTTCATACACAGGAATACCTAGTGTCCTGACTCGCCCTATAGGACTCTGGTACTAATGTCAGGACTAAGACAACCTGTTCCTCCAAAAGGAAGGACGAACAGTAGTCTCCCTCATGCCTTAATACAAATGACAGGGAAATGCAACACAAAATAACCAAAACAAAATACAAAAGGGAAAGAAAACGCTTAACTTCAAGTGACTATGGCAGCACCAGGAACTCCGCAGAGATCCACAACTCCAACAGAAGCTATAAACCGCATAGCATAGTGAGAGAAACAACAATAAATAGAGAAAGTTAAATAATAGCCACGCCTGGGGAAAGAAGATGTGGCACCAGAAACAACACAGACGCCATTTGGTCCAAACGGAAAACATGTCAGATCAAACCACGTATTGCCAGTCTCACTGATCTCCTGCCACCTGTCGCGGGAACGTCCGTGACAAATATTAGATAAAATTGGTCAGAGGGAAACGAGGAGATGAAGGAAGGAAGTGCTGTGCCCTTTTCTATTGTTTTGTGCATTATTTTTCTGTGTTTAGTGTTCCTTTAAAGGCTTATTCTTGAAAATGGTAATCTTTGCAAAATGAAACTTTCTGCAATTTATTGTATACTTTGTTCATATTCACAGTTTTGACAATGCCTGCCTGCTGTCAGTGACGGCAAACATGTTTTAAGTGCACCTAGAGGTTGTAAACTGATCCTAACCCTGGACCTTTGTTGGGCCTCATGCCCGGCTGTTCCATGCATTGGTGACCGCAATACGTGCGGCTGCCGCAGAAAAGTCCAGACCTATTCAACTTGAATGGGTCCGTGATCCATTCGCACTGCAGAAAGACAGGACAAGTTTTTTTTTTTTGGCAGTGCAGAGGCACGGACAGAAAACCCCCGGAAGCACTCCGTAGTACTTCCACGGGGTTCAATGCCTCCGTTCCGCTCCTTCCGGATTGCGGACCTATTTAAGTGAATGGGTCTGCATCCGTGATGCATCCAGGGCCCGTATATTGCGGACCCGCTGTTCGCAGGCCGCATTACAGGCACGGCCAGCACACGTTTTTGTGCATGAGCCCTTAGTTGGAAAATGATCAGGACACTTTTCAGCTTGACAGTGATTGCATTCATTCACTGACAGCAGGCATGGTGAGGAACTGACATATAATTAAGTCCTGTGTGAAACGCGTCCATATTCCAGCTCCGGATTACACACGGATTCCAGATGATATACCGTCTGTATTGTTTCAGTAATACATGCATATTCCTTCCGTCCTGGATTTTTTTTTATGCACTGCCATAGACTATTGTGCATATTTGCGTCCAAATATGCACTAAACTAGAACATACAGCAGATTTCTAATACTGACGGAAAATATCCGCCCATGTGAGTAGCCCTATTTATCAAAGGGGTTGCCCCACGGAAGATATTCAACAGTTTTCAAACCAGCACCTGGCTATAAATACTTTTGTAATTGCATACAATTAAAATTTTTGCATAGTTGCTGAGTTATTCAATAAAATGTATCTCTATAGCGCCACCTGCGGTTTGTTTTTTCTCTTATTTCTTTGACCTGCTCACTGAGAAGGCCGCACATGCTCAGCTTCATCTTCCAACTGCCCCGTGAGCTGTGATAGGAAGAGCTGAGACACGCCCCCTGAGCTGTGATAGGAAGTGCTGAGACACGCCCCTGAGCTGTGATAGGAAGAGCTGAGACACGCCCCCTGAGCTGTGATTGGAAGAGCTGAGACACGCCCCTGAGCTGCTGCACAAAAGACACTCCCCTTGAGCTGCCCTTGATATAAATCTAGCAGAGCAATGAATGGAGATATCTCTGGACCCATGTGAGGTACAGGGCTGGTTCTAGCTTTGTTAGAAAGAGGTTGTCATGTTCTATATGATGTCTGGTTTTCATTTTTTACAGTAATCATGAGATAACCCCTTTAAGATTAGCAGTGGATTCCGATACATAAAGTACACGTCATATACAGTTTACAAATACACTCCAGGCACTAAAGTGTTGCAGAAATGTAAAATCTGCATTTGTTTTCTTCCAGGTTACAAGCATAATCCTAGTCTGAAGTTCTCCATTCACAATGGCTCAGTTTGGAGGACAGAAGAACCCTCCTCCATGGGCCACTCAATTCACAGCAACTGCAGTGTCCCAGCCAGGTAAGTCCTCCGGCGGCTCCTCGTGTTCAGGCCTTTTTTTATTTAGTATTTAAGGACTGTAGAAAAGCTCCTTTCCATGTACCTAAATTTACTGCAGATTGGATTGGATCCAGGCACATGTCTTACAAATTATACGGCTTGGCTGCCACGAGATAGAACGCAGACTATGGGGAGGTTCACACTGAGTTTTCTGGAGGAGGTTTAGAGGCAGATTTTCCTGCCATTTTTTCTGCCAAAGTCAGAAGTGGATTTGAAAGGAATTGGAAATATAAAGGAAGGATTTATACTTCTCCTTCCTGGTTGATCCATTTCTGGCTTTGGCTGAAAATCCTGCAGGAAAATCTGCTTCAAAACCTCCTCCAGAAAACTGTGTGTGAACCCGCCCTATAGCTAAATGGAAAGGGACATCACCAAGACTGTCCCTGACTAATGTGTCTGCCTGGGTGCACATCACGTTTTTGTCATACGTTTAACGTACACAAAAAAACTATACGTTAATGGATGCCTCAGACAGATGTCAAACTGTGGAATCCATCACCATAAAGTTCCATTGTAAAAAAAGAAAAAAGAAAATCTATAAGTTAACGTGTATATATATATTTTTATTTTTTATTTTTCTTCCCCTGGACTTTGCAAGATGGCAAATGTGGTACACCATGCTTTCCCATACGGCAGAGTCCTGCCAAAAATTTTCAGTTTTTTTTACAATGGAACTTTATGGTGATGGATGCCACAGTATGGCATCTGCTGGGGCGTCTGTTAACATATACTTTTTTTTTTGTGTACATTAAACCTTAGTGGGGTATTCCCATCTCAGACATTGCTAGGATTTGCCCCCAATGTCTGGTAGGTGCGGGTCCCAACTCTGGGACCACCTATACATATATATCTTCAAAAAATGCGGATTGGGTGCAGACCCAAAATCCAGTGTGAATGGGACCTTAATCAGAGCTGCTGCTTTGACTTTGAGACTGTGTTCACGTCTGTATGGGACGCTCCATTGAGAACCTTCGTCTTTGGCTCTGTTCTTTCACATTTGGGGGAAAAATGACAGACCCCATTAAAAGTCAAGCGAGCACCATTTTTCATTTGCTGTGTGTCAGATACAGCACTGCATCGTGAATGGCGCAACAAATGTGCAATCGCCACTCCATTAAAACCGGGAACGTGGGACCCCGGTTTTGGCAATTAGTGGACCGCAGCAATCTGCCACTTATTACCTATTAAAGGGGTTCTCTGGGGTTTTCATATTGATGGCCTACCCTCAGGAAAGCTCATCAATATGAGATCATGTGGGGTCTGACTCCCGGCTCCCTTGCTGATCAGCTGTTTGAGAAAGCTGCAGCATCCTCGCCGCTTGCCAAGCACAGCGCCTTCCACCGGATAGTGGCTTTGCCTGCTATGTCAGCTCGGCCCCTACTGACTTTAATGGGACTGAGCTGCTCCTAGGCCATGTAACTGATAAACGTGGCGTCACATGGCCTAGCAGTGAGGCCCAAGCCTTCATTGAAGGCCACGGCCTCTTCATATAGCTCAGGGATGGGCAAACTGCGGCTCTCCAGCTGTTGCAAATATACAACTCCCAGCATGCAAAGACTGCTTACAGCTATCGGCCTACAGCAGGGCATGGTGGGAATTGTAGTTTTACAACAGCTGGAGAGCCGCAGTTTGCCCGTCCCTGATATAGCTGATCAGCGCAGTTGGCGGCAGTCGGACCACCACCGATCAGATACTGATGAGCTATCCTGAGGATGGGTCATCAATATCAAAATCCTAGAGAACCACTTTAAAGGCTTTCTCTAGCAGAATAATGCAGGTATAGAGCTTTTGGATGGGGAGAGTTATCCTGTTCTAAGCACACTTGTAAGGTTTTGCAGTAATGAATAAAAGTAATTAGAGCAGGCTGATTTAGTAGTTAAAGGGGTTGTCCATGGTCTATACAAGTGAAGGCCTATCCTCAGGATAGACCTTCGCCATCTGACCGGTGGGGGTCCGACCCCCTGCTCCCCTGCCAATCAGATGTTCTGCAGCACTGCAATACCCAGCTGCATCCTCTGCACAGAGCGGTGTAATTCTGACACTGCACCGAGATAATTAGGACGTTAGACTGCTATAGGTAGATGGAACACATGATTACTGTAGTCAAAATGCAAAGAGGACCTGTCCCCTCTCCTGACATGTCTGGTTTATCACCATGTAATTACAATTCTGGAGCATCTATTCTTATTACTGTGGTATGCCATTCATTTATTATTCCTGCTAGAAGTTTATAAATGTATTGCCAGCAGTCTGCAATAAAGGTTTAATTGGGTGTTAACAGTTGGGGGGGTGTCCCTGTATAGTCTGACACTGGCGTCGGTGATTGAATAGTGCCAGACTGTGCAGGGACACGCCCCCTCCAACTGGTAACACCTAGATGAACCTTTATTACAGACTGCTGACAATTAATTAACTTACAGAAGGAATTCTACAACATAGTCATGCTTGACAATTGTATTCACATGGGGAATACAAGTAGTTACTAAAACAGACACGGCAGGAGAGGGGACAGGTCCTCTTTAAGATGGCAAACAAAGTCTTAAAGGGGTTGTCCAATTCCTATAATGCCCGGGCCCCTGCTGTAGAGCATACTTATCTGCTCCCCGACACCATCGTCCCTCTGGATCCCTGCACCGCCGCCACTGTATCTCCCCGTCGCACGGATCAGTTGGATGTGATGTCAGGGTTGACTAGCTATAATCCGCTCGGACATGCTTTCTCCTGGGGTTCCAGAAGGAGGAACCCCACTGATGACGTCAACTAGTGAGGTTACACCATCACTTTATAAATGCCCCTTTAAAAATATATTTGTGGCAGTCGCCACCGGTGAGATTACAGCAGCACAAGCACAAGTGTATCCATAAAGAGATCCTCCATATAAGGGTACTTTCACACTGGCGTTTTGGATTCCGTTTGTGAGATCCGTTTCAGGGCTCTCACAAACGGTCCAAAACGGATCAGTTTAGCCCCAATGCATTCTGAATGGAGACGGATCCGTTCAGAATGCATCAGTTCGGCTCCGTTCCGCCTCTATTCCGTTTTGGAGGCGGACACCAAAACGCAGCATGCAGCATTTTGGTGTCCGTCTGAAGAGGCGGAGCCTAACGGATCCGTTTTTTTTTTTTACAATGTAAGTCAATGGGGACGGATCCGTTTTCAATGACACAATATGGTGCATTTGAAAACGGATCTGTTCCCCATTGACCTTCAATGTAATTCAAAACGGATCAGTTTTTTACTTTGTCATTTTTCTTTAAACCTAATGCAAATGGATCCGTTCTGAACGGATACAAACGTTTGCATTATAGGTGCGGATCCGTCTGTGCAAATAAACAGACGGATCCGCACCAACGCAAGTGTGAAAGTACCCTTAGTGAGCTCGTGTCTCATGCTCACTAGATTTCGGAGTCCTGACTGCTGAGGGTGAACGGTTTGGTGACGGCAATATGCTTTATTTCACAGGGATCCATATAACCACTTTCAGGGGCGAGCAGGTTCTGTAGGTTCACTCCTCGTACCCCTTACATTTGGATGATGCCCGGTTTTGGGCAGATTGGGACCTATAAATGTTGGTGGAATTACTGTATGTACAGGGAGGTGAATGTGATCTTGGTGTTGAAAGAGGAGATGTTGTGTCCTGCCAAATGCATTCCAGATCCTACTGTAAACTAGACCGGGCGAATGCTTAGTGTCACTCTTCCTGGCATTGCTTGACTTCAGCTGTCTTACAGACAAGTAAGGCTAGGCTTCCACATCATCATTTATTGATTACATGTGACGTTTGCACACACACCGTCATGTATAATAACCACGGTCCTCTTTAAGTATAAGGGCGGATGCCATTTTCCTACATAATTAGGGAGATATGCCTTTCAGGGGAATTACCCAGCTTTTTTAGAAACTGATTTTTATCTAAATTGTATGGTGTTCCTGTGCTACGCCATAGTATATTGGTGCGAAGATGGCTCAGGAGCGTTCACGAAATTGGAGTTAATGCGTATCCCACTCATTTTACCTCTCAGGTGCACTGTGCCGATTGTTTGCCGGGCAGCCGGGGCTTATAAATGACTCCAAGGTCTGCCCTGTACGGAGGCCTATGAGGCCAGGCCTAAGGAAGGGCCTAACAGGCTGGCTGTCAGTGCAACACTAATGGGCAGTAATACAGTGCAATACAGAAGTGAGGAAAGGATCACATGGTGACATCCCCTAAATAAAAATCTAAAAATAAAAGTTAAAATGTAGAAAAAAATATATAAATAATTGGTATTGCTGCACCTGTAAGGCGACTTTCACACTAGCGTTTTTGCTGGATCTGGCAGGGCTTAGCAAAAACTGCATCCGTTCTGAATGGATCCGGTTGTATTATCTTTAACATAGCCAAGACGGATCTATCATGAACTCTATTGAAAGTCAATGGGGGACGGATCCGTTTTCTATTGTGTCAAATTGTGCTGTGGTTTGCTCTCCGGTATGGGAACGCAACCAAACGGAACGGAATGCATTTTGGTGCACTCAGTTCTTTTCAGTTGCGTTTTTTTCCCCATTGATAATGTATGGGGACAAAACGGAAGCTTTTTTTTCCGGTATTGAGATCTGTCATAGGTAATAGAAACGCTAGTGTGAATGTAGCCTAACCAAAAAAAGGGGTTGTGCAAAAATGGCAGAGATTTTGGCAAATCCCCCGCCCTCCCTTGGCCAGACCGGTAAAGGGAAGCTTACTTACCTGCATCCTGGTGCTAGCTCCTTCTCCTCCAGGTCTGGGCTTCCTTGCTGTAAACATCCAGTTTGAAGTCGCCTGCAGCCAATCATTGGCCATGGCGGAGACCGGATCCCCTTGTGTCATGTGACCACTTATGACATAAGGGGAGCGGAGAAGCAGGTAAGTATTCTTCCCTTCAAAGGTCTGGCCGAACACAGCTCAGCCCTTTTAAAACAGCTTTCCTGGAACCTTCGCTATTTAGTCGCCCCAGTCGGCACCCTGGTTCCCGTTTGTCCGTCTTCCGGTCACCATCTTGTTTACTTCCGGTCGAGGTATGGACAGGGTCACCTGCGCTGCTGCAGCACCCAAGGGACACATGACCCTCATCACCCACCCGGTTACACGTCACGCTGAAGCCAGCAGGTCTCCAAACAAGCTGCTGACTGAAAGGTGGCTGAATTATTTACATCACCGAACAGAAAAAGGTCATGGTTTTCGAAATTGCATTTAGTAATAAAAAAAAAAAAAAAAAAAGCAGATGATGTGTCTGGAAGGAGGATGAAGGGCCCAGTCCTGAACCGGTTAATGCACCCTCCTCTATAAATAACTATAGGCGATACAGTTCAGGGCGGCTGACGCCCCAATTACCGAGTGACAGTTTAGTCAGCTACAGAAATGATGGGAGTCAGCACTGCAGCAAAGCCTGTCACACAAAGACCTGACAAGGGAGCAGATGGCGGCCACGGCACGCTAATGAAGGCAGCCGTGTGTGCTAATTGGGAATATGTGCCCTCCCGCTGGGAAGGCTTTCTCCAGCTCCACTCATGAATCTAGTTATGGTCAATAAACTCTGTTAATCATGGAGATCATACACATTTCCTGAAAAAACGGATTGTCCCCATTTGCTGACTCCTGTCTGCCGTAGTCCACTGGCTCTTGTTGGACCTTCTTTTGCATTTTATTCTTCTTGCCATTTAGCATTGCATTGAAGAGGAGCTGTCGCCTCTCCTGATAGGTCTGTTTTAGTTACAGTTCTGGAGCATCTATTCTTATATTGCATTGCTAGCAGTTTGTAATAATGTTACCAGCTGGGGGGGTGTCCCTGCACAGTGACACTATATAATCAGTGCTGCCAGTAAGAGACGTTCATCTGTAACATTATTACAAACTGCTAGCAATTCATAATTTATCGCAGGAATTATGAAGGAATGGTTCAACATAGAGCAATAAGAATAGATGCTCCAGAGTTTTGATCACAGAAAAACGGACAGATCAGGAGAGGTTAGAGGACCTCTTTGGAGGGGCGGTAACTTTACAAATTTTTTTTTGACATGTCATAAGAGAGATTTCAAAAGTTTACATCAATGGGGGAAGAGGGTCTCAGCACTGAACTCTAAGGCTACATGCACACAACCGTTGGTGTTTTACGGTCCGCAAAACACGGAAGCTGCTTTGCGTTCCGTTCCGCAATTTGCGGAACGGAACGCGGCCCATTATAGAAATGCCTATTCTTGTCCGCAAAACGGACAAGAATAGGACATGCTATATTTTTTTTGCGGGGGCATGGAACGGAGCAACGGATGCGGACAGCACACAGAGTGCTGTCCCCATCTTTTACGGCCCCAATAAAGTGAATGGGTCCGCGGCCGAGCCGCGAAATATGCGGCTCAGACGCGGACCCGAACAACGGCCGTGTGCATGAGGCCTAAAACCAAGGGAGAAAAGCGCATATCTCGCTCTTTCCTTGCTACACATAACGGGCTCAATAGAAATCTATGGGCCTATTGTGATTTTATCCTCTGCAGTGAGGAGAGAGCGCAATATGCGCACACTTCTCTCCCCTCATTGTAGAGATCTTGGGGATGTCAGCACTTAGACACCCAGCAATGTAAACTTTTGAAATGTCTCTATCACGTATCAAACATTTTTTGAAAAGTTAGTGATCCGTTAAGCTTTTGTTCAAGGACACATATGAGCGAGTTCAGTGCGAGAAACTCGCGGCGTGTGGCAGTGTGAACTCTGCTCCGCTGACAGGATTGCACAGCATTAATGATTTATAAGTCTGTGTGTCCATGCGCGACGTGGAATCTATTGAATTAGGGCTCACTCACATGAACTTAAGGGGTCTGTGCCCGTATTGCGGACTACAAATGTCAGGGCCACAATCTACAGGCACTGGCCATGTGTACTCCGTTCTGCAGATGCGGACCCATTGACTTGAATGAATCCGCAAGATACGGTGAAAGATAAGCCCATGGAAAACACTCCGAAGCCCCTCCATGGTGCCTACTTACTGCAACAGAAAGGACATGTCCAATCTTTTGCTGTATTTTGCAGAACGTGGACCGATAAAAGTCATTGGATCCGCACTGCAATTCAGGATTCACGCAACACGGGCATGGCAACCATATGGTCGTGTGAATGAGCCCTTACGCTGACAGCATTATGTCAGCGTAATACAAAGGGTCTAACAGGGACCCACACCCTTACAAATTATTATAACGCTGTGCGATCTTGTTAGAAGAGCAGAGTTGAGAATGGGACCTTGCACTGCCACACCACTGCGAGTTTCTCGCACTGAACTAGCTCACCTGTTTCTGTCCTAACTCTGGCCTGGTGGTACCAGGTGATAAGCCTCTAGTGTTTGCGAGTACATTGACATCGTGTTTGATCCCTTATATTCTCAAGTTCAGTTTCCAACCAGAAAATTCCTTTGTTGTGATAACTCCTGTAATTAAAGACCTAAAACTCTTTGCATTAACTTTTGAATTCTGTTATACTTGAATGAAATGTGACAGAGTGCCCAGCGGTGTAGTTATCACTGTAGTGACTCGTACTAGTGACATTTACCTGTCTGGTGATGTCTCATGAGCCTGGACACTTATGCAATTACTAACATGACGTCTTTTTAGCACCACTAGGGGTCCAGCAGCCTTCATTACTCGGGACGTCCCCCACAATCTACACTCAGTCGGCAGCAAACTACCAGCTCTCTCAGACCGCAGCATTACAGCAGCAAGCAGCAGCAGCAGCCGCTGCAGCAGCTCTTCAGCAGGTACATGCTCAGTCCATCTTCATGCATTTCTTTGGTTAAATAAGGAACCGTGATCCGTATAAAGTCAGTGCGGTACTATTTTCCAGGGGATCTTATCAACAATAAATCTCTGGACTCCTGAATAGCGAATTTTCTTAAAGGGATTTTCCAAAATGTTGATACCGAAGACCTATTTTCAGCATAGGTCATCAGTATCTGATCAGTGGTGGTATGACACCCAGGACCCCTGCTGATTAACTCTTTGGGAAGGCACCGTCGCCCCTGTGAGTGCTGCGTGCGGCCTTGTCGAAGCTTACGAAGCACAGCAACTTACATTGTATAGAGGCTGTGCTTAGTATCGTGCTCAGCCCCATTAAAGTGCCTTCTCAAAGCAGTGGGGTCTTGGGTGTTGGACCTCCACCGATCAGATACTGATGACCAATCCAGAGGATAGGTCATCAGTATAAAAATCTCGGAAAACCCCTTTAAGGGCTTCTTCACACGTCACTGATTCATGCCTGTGTGCGTTCCATGTTCCCCACCGACATCACACGGATGCTTTCAGTTATATGTGAGTACTCTAACTGTTGCTGCCGGGCCATATACAATTTGGATAATCCGCACCCGTTGTATTCAATCTGTGGTCAGTTTTTCACTGGTCTGTTACTTAGAAAATTTCTAAGTTTGGGGGAATACAAAGGTCGCTTAAACCTGGTCAAAAAAAAAAAACACAGACACGTGCCAGACTCTGACTTTGCAGATGCAAAATGATCCGAGTTTTTGTGCCTGGACATGTGAATAAGCCCTTATACTGTAGAAATATTAGACCAGGAGATACAGAAAATTGTTTAGGCTCGTTCACATTTCTGTGTCCGTTTGACGTCCGTGGAAAAATCCGTCTGTTTTTCGTCCATGATGCATCCGTCTTTGGTCCATGTGTTTGTTTTTGCCCTCCAGTCATCCGTAATTCTCGGATACTGCTCTGCTAATAATTTCCAGAGCATCTCCTACCAGTGAAAAACAGACCAACGCGGTGCTTGGTCTCGGTGATTTTTTTTTTTCACTGAACCACGATCCGTGAAAAACTACTGATGTGTGAACAAACGCATTAAAATCAATGGGTTGTGTGCTGTCCATAGAAAATGCGGACAGCACATGTTAGTGAAAAACGGACATGTGAATGAAGTAGAATTGACAACCCAGGCGGAGGCAACAATGTTGGTTGTCACTCAAATTTCTATCCCAAAATCTGTTCAAACTGAACGCCATTATTTTATCTGGGGGCATTGTGTTCTCCATGTGTTCTCCAAATACCATGATAATGTAATGTGTATTTTTTTCTTTATCACAGCAATATTCCCAGCCACAGCAGATTTACAGCGTGCAGCAACAGGTTTGTGGGCAATTTCCCTTTTATTCCCACAGAGCATGTCTCACCGCCCTATTTGTCACTAGACTTATTTGTAACAGTGATGGAGGTAAAATACCGCCAATTGCTTTCCCGATTGAATTGCGCGGTATGTCCACACGGGACAGAAATAATCTGCAATGAATCTGCGACAAAAGCCGTGTGATTTACATGCGATTTTGTTGAGGACTTTTCGATGGATGTGACCCAATGTGTTGCAAAGCGTGAAATCTGCAACATAAATTGACATGCTAAAGATTTAAATAACTTAAATAATTGCTTCCTTTTCTGGCGTGATTCATTTCTCCATCATTTCTCCATCACATTATACACTGCTCGTTTCCGTGGTTACGACCACCCTGCAATCCAGCAGCGGTGGCCGCGCTTGAACACTATAGGTAAAATTACCGTCCTCGCTTGTGGCTGGATTGTAGGGTGGTCGTCACCCCAGGATAGAAGCCGTGTATAATGTGATGGAAAAATGAATGCGAGGCAACCTCTTTAAAACTCCTTGGCAGAAGTAGAAAAAAAAGCGAATGTGTAAAGTCCTATTCCTGAAATTTCTGATATAGTAAGGGTGTGTTCACAATTGCAAATTACTAGAGATTAGCAAATCGATTTGTTCACCTGCGAGGGGCTGTCCTTGCTGCTGACGAAGCTCCCCCCCCCCCCCCCCCACCGCATTATTCACAGAGCTAGACATCTCGCCCGGCTCTGACAATCTTGCACCTGTGCTGCTGCTCCGAATGGCGGCGCAAGCACAGAGGCTCTGCTGCCAGTAGCGGAGCACTGACTGTACATGTGCCGCTACATTTCTCAATAGTGGCACATGAACTGTTGGTGTTACCGGAGCCGAAGCAGAGCCTTTGGGCTTGAGCTGCTACTCGAAACAGCGGCAGAGGGGCAAGATTGTCAGAGTGCGGAGAGCTGTCCGGCCCTGTCAATCAAGCGACGAGGGGAGCTTCGTCAGTAGCAGAGACAGCCCCTCACAGGTGAAGAACTTGTTATGGTGAAAGAATCTAATTCTATATATCGATTTACTCATCTTCTACAAGTGACTAATACCTGTCATGATTTTATGTGCATTTATCTTCTCATAATACATACATACTAACATGGTATATATTCATGTAGCCGCCGCACTTAAAAATTGGCTTCTGTCTTAACTTTTTGGGTTGTTATTCATTAATTATTCTCATACTCGGGGGCATTTATTAAAGCGTTTTTGAGCTTCTCACCACATTTCTAAGGTGGCTAGACAAGGGATGGGGCTTCGTTGGAAGGTGGTGGGGCTTTGCATGGCCTGTCGGATTTGCTATAACGTATGCCAGAAACTGGAATAAGGTATAGCTGAAGACTATGTCAGACCCCCCCCCCCCTCTCACGGACTGCCAGACACACGCATCATTTTTTAAGAGGCATCTTGACCCCTTAGTGACCACTAACGCTCCTTTTTACTGACGTAAACAAAGGGGGTTTTAGCTAAACAGTCAGCTTTAATCAATCATGCATTAAAAAGTATAACTTGTCCTGCAAAAAAATAAGACCTCATACAAGTACTTTGATGAAAAAACTAAAAAGTTCTAGCTCTTGGAGTGCAATTTTTTAAAAATGTGCGTGGTCACTAAATGTTTAAGAGCGCCAGTCTTGATAAATGTCCCTCAATGGCTCCTAAATTCTGCAGCTTTCAGTAATTTTAGATTTGGGTGTGTTTGCGGAACATCTTTCTTATTCCTCTTTTTTCCCCCAGCTGCAGCAGCCGCAGCAGACGTTGATAACTCAGGTAAGTGAATGGAGTCAGCCGCACACACGCGCTGTTCTCTGGCCAATTTCGTACTGATTGTCGCCATTATTTTGCAGCCTGCTGTTGCCCTGCCTACAAGTCTCGCCCTGTCTACACCCCAGCAGGCCGCACAGATCACCGTCTCTTACCCCAGTCCGAGGTCCAGTCAGCAACAGACTCAACCCCAGAAGCAGCGGGTCTTCACCGGGGTTGTAACAAAGCTTCATGAAACGTTTGGCTTTGTGGATGAAGATGTATTTTTCCAGCTGACGTATGTATTATTAAGTCACATTGAAAGAAGAGCACTGAAAAGTTCAAAGGGTTGTCTCATCCGAAGCAACTCCTTTCAGAATACGGGCTCTGGGGTGATCAGACAATTGCCCTGGGTCCCATTCTTGGCACCCACGGCAAACTGGCGATTTTTGCCATGTCTGGTCTGGCATTCCTGGCTTATGCGAGAAGGGGTCCCAGGTGGAATACTTCCCCATGATGTCCATATAAACACTTCTCAGATGCATAATGCTCCTCATCCTCAATTTGTAGTAAAATCATGGCATTAGGCCCCATTTACACATCCGCAATTCTGTTCCGCATTTTGCGGAATGGAATTGCGGACCCATTCATTCCTATGGGGACAGTCAATGTCCCGCCTGAGTCTGCACTTCCGGGTCCGCAATCGCATTCCCAAAAAAAAATAGAACATGTCCTATTCTTGTCTGCAATTGCGGACAAGAAAAGGCATTTTCTGTATAGTGCCGGCGATGTGCGGTCTGAAAATTGCGGAACGCACATCGCCGATGTCCGTGTTTTGTGGATCCGCAAAACACTTGCGGACGTGTGAATGGGGCCTTATCGTGACTCGCTATCGTAAGAAAGTGGCAAGTCGTGGTAATGGTATGACCTTGACCATGACCAGGTCCATTGTCAACCTGTGGGTACAGATTCTCGTACACTACTGGTACAATGATATTTTTACTTCTGTCTCTACAGCGCTGTTAAGGGAAAGTCACCACAGGTTGGAGACCGAGTGTTAGTGGAAGCCACTTATAATCCTAACATGCCATTTAAATGGAATGCTCAGAGGATTCAGACCCTCCCTAACCAGGTAAATGTCCCAGATATCCTGCCTTCTATCAATGTTTTTTTATTTTTATTTTTTCTCATTCATTTTGTGTACATTGCAGAATCCATCTCCAGCACAGCCTCTAATAAAGAACCCACCAGCGGTAATGCCACCTGTCCCACAGCAGCCTGCTTTTGGGGTGCAGACTCAGCCTCCGCCACAAGCACAGACTCTTCTGCAGGCACAGATATCTGCTGCATCTTTAAATCCATTGCTTCAAGCACAACCATCTCCTCTATTACAACAGCAGCCACAAAAAGGTAGGTGCCACCTTCCAGTATGACCAGTACCAGCCCCACAGTGTGAGGGGACCTTTCTGTGCAACCAGACATTTTTGCATTCTGCCGGCTAGCCATTGCCCTTTTGCTGTGATCTTGGAACACCCTAGATAACCCAAATCTTGCCACATGCATTAAAGGAGTTATCCAGGAAAAGATATTGATGATCTATTTTTAGGATAGGTCATCGATATCGGATCAGCAGGCGTCCGACATCCGGGACCCCCGCTGATCATCTGTAATAAGAGGCCGGTTGCTCCGTTAGCACCATGGCCTCTTCCTAGGCCATTGACATCACCATACATCACCACCATACATGGCCTAGGTGCTGCTCAGTCCCATTCAAGTCAATAGGGCTAAGCTGCAATACCAAGCACAGCCGCTATACAAAATACGAAGCTGTGCTTGGAACGCTGCCGGAGCCCATTGCACTCACCAGAGCTCTGGACCCCTGACGATTTGATTATGATGACTTACAAGGATAACCCCTTTAAATAGCTGTTGGCTTACATCTATCTTTCCTCCTCTGTAAATATGCATGTTCTGTGAATGTTTATTTAAAGGGGTTCTCCTCCTTTTTCTTACTGATGATCTATCCTTTGGATAGGTCATCAGCATCTGATCGGCGGGGGTCCGGGACGATCAGCTCTTTGAGAAGGCAGCGGTGCTCGTCGCAGTAGTGCTGTGGCATTCTCGCTGCTTCCCACAGGCCAGTGATGTCACCAATATGTCACGTGGCCTGGGCGCAGCCATTCACTTCATTATGTGATAAAAAACGTTGATAGTAGTGTCCTTTTTAATCGTTGAGCTTTTTTCACCAAAGTGGTACCTCTGAAATACATACGTAAAGTCCTCATAGAGCGAAGTTGATGAAAAAATAAAGTTACAGTTCTCATAATGAATGGTGTGAAAGAGTATTCCATCCCCCTTAAAAAAAAAATAATTAGAAAAGTTAATCAGTGGAGCAGAAATGTTCACGAATAGTACCATCCAAAAACGTAACTTGGCCCACTCATACGGCTAGATTGACAGAGATAAAATTATGACATTCGAAAAGGGATAAAAAAAAATCACGTCAAGGACAAAATAGTCCGGCCCCTTATAGGGTTTAAAGAGGGCCTGTCTCCTCTTCTGACATGTCCCTTTTACTAACTACTACAATTCTGGGGCATCTTTCCATATAACTATATTGTGTCTTTCCTGTATTATTCCTTCTAGAAAGTACGAATGAATTGCACGCAATGTGCCAAAAATGCCTAGATGGGTGTTTCCAGTTGCGATGTGTCTGACACTGCACAGATAACGCCCATCTGCACCCTTATTGTAACCTGCTAGTAATCCATTTATAAATTTTAGTAGGATTAATAGAGGAATGGCACAACATAGAGTCATAACAATAGATGCTCGAGAATTGTTACTACATGGGGCATGCAAGCAGTTACTAAAACAGACATCAGTATGACTAATCACCTGTGGAAACGGCATCTAGAAGGGATATGTCTCTTTCAAAGAATTTTTGATGATGTTATTTTTAATTGTCCATTTCACTATCTATATTTTAAACAAAAACCATAAAATCTTGCAGTTTTCACACTGGTCACTAAGGGTACTTTCACACTAGCGTTTTGGATTCCGTTTGTGAGATCCGTTTCAGGGCTCTCAGAAACGGTCCAAAACGGATCAGTTAAGCCCCAATGCGTTCTGAATGGCTAAGGATCCGTTCAGAATGCATCAGTTAGGCTCCGTTCCGCTTCTATTCTGTTTTGGAGGCGGACACCAAGACGCAGCATGCAGCATTTTGGTGTCCGTCTGAAGAGGCGGAGCCTAACGGATCCGTTTTTAATTACAATATAAGTCAATGGGGACGGATCCGTTGTCAATGACACAATATGGTGCATTTGAAAACGGATCCGTTCCCCATTAACTTTCAATGTAATTCAAAACGGATCCGGTAGACTCCGCCTCTTCAGACGGACACCAAAATGCTACATGCTGCGTCTTGGTGTCCGCCTCCAACACGGAATAGAATCCGTCATTTTTCTTTTAACTAATGCAAACGGATCCGTTCTGAACGGATACAAACGTTTGCATTATAGGTGCGGATCCGTCTGTGCAAATAGACGGATCCGCACCAACGCAAGTGTGAAAGTACCCTTAGCCTGATATTAGGCGCCACTTCTTGGTCTGTACAGGTCACGTTACTGCAGTTACCTGCTTATCTGTCATTCTAGTCCTGCCTGTAATGATATCACCTCTGTGTACAGATAAGACAGGATCCGCCATTCACATTAGGTGATTGTCAGAGTTAATCTATCCTTTCCTTGTACAATGATCTCTGCACAGGTCACAGAGCATGCCTAGAAAACTCTCCCATAGAAGTCAGTGAGGTCACCTCAGACCGTTGTGTCTATGGCCCATGGGGCTGCCGTAAAGCAATTTTCTTAATGCTTTCTAAATGCTGTTAAGAACAGCTCAGGCAAGATGGCCGCCCCCATAATCCTGTTCAGTAAGTAGAATGAATAAATCTGCAATCAGAAAATAAAAACAAATGAGAAAAAGGAGATGTGCTGTTATCTTGCTGCACATTTGCTTTACGGTCGTTTTGAAATAGACTTAAAAAAAAATTGAGAAACAATTAATTGAGGGGAAAAAATGGGAGGTGGATTTCATGCAATTTTCCCCGGGATTTTGGTGTGGAAAATCCAATGTGTGAACATGCCCTAAAGCCACAGCCAGATGCCTCATTAGCTGATGCCTCTCGCGTCGGCAGGTTCAGCCACCCTTTTGATGTGTGCGACAGATTAAATTTAGCTAGAGGAGGTAAATGCAATACACGCGTGGATAGATATTTACAGAGAATGGACGTCGTCTTCGTCCTTCAACCCCAGTGACCGGGAACCTTGTTATAGGAAATGACTGTATAGGGTGGTTGATTGTTGAATCTATTCCTTTTAGCTGGCTTATTGCAGACCCCAGTCCGCCTTGTGTCTCAGCCCCAGCCAGTTCGGAGAATTGAACCGCCATCAAGATTCTCTGGAAGAAGCGATAGAGGAGACTCTATATTCAGTAGAAAAGATGACAGAAAGTAAGTGATTGGAGATATCTATAGAAAAGACTTGGCTCAAAGTACCGTATAGGCAACACCGATATAGACAGGTTGAACGATGGAACAAGCCAGTGTGTGCGTTCTGTATTCATTACTGCTGTAAAGTGTGTGCTGCAAAATAATGCTGCACTGACTGCATTAGTGTGCTGCCTGATCACAACCGTGGCAGAGATTCTCTCGAATAAAGGGATATTCACATCTGTGAGAGTGCTACGATATGTCATCAGTTATGATCGTGGGGGTCCAAAACTCTGGGACCTGCACTGATCCGGAGAATGATTCACCCCAGTCACCCGCTGTGCAGGGGAACTGCAGCACAACTCCATTCAAGTGAATGGGTCCGGCTTCAACCCCTGCACAGGTGGCTGTGCTAAGAAAACCAGTGTGGGGAGTGCATCACTGAGTCATTGTCCGGATCTGTCGGGGTTCCAGAGGTCACACCCCAATTGATGAGAAGTGAAGTGATGTGCCATCACTAGGGATGAGCGAACCCGAACTTTACAGGTTCGGGTGGTGTAGGAATTCCGTTATAATGGAATCCGTAGACGGCATGCAAAACGGAAGCCTTTAAGAGGCATTCCATTTTGATGTGTCATAATAGAAGTCTATGTTCAAGCATAACGTATCCGTCTGGTTTCCGTTATGCAGGACTTTGTTTTCTGTCATGCACACAGCAGTGGTTTTTTGCGGCCTCCGTTCCGTTTTTTTTTTTTGCGGATCCGATGGTTTCCCATTCATTTCTTTGGATCCGTTAAAAATGCGGATGCCTCTTCCGTTGCCTGTCCGCTGTCCACATTTCACGTCCGCAAAAAAAATATGGCATGTCCTATTCTTGTCCGCAAAAAACGGTTTGCGGACCCATAGAAGTCAATGGGTCCGCAAAAAATGTGGATGACCCACAAAAGCCATCCATTTGTCATCCGCATCCGTTTTTTTTTTTTTTTTTTTTTGCGGATGGTTGCTTGGAAACCAGGGCACTTGTACAGGTACTTTAACCCCTTAAGGACGCATGACGTACCTGTACGTCATGGTTTCCGAGTCCTTAAGGACACATGACGTACAGGTACGTCATGAGTAGTTCCGATCACTGCTGCTCAGCCGGCAGTGATCGGAACAAGGTACCTGCTGAAATCATTCAGCAGGTACCTTGTTACAATGCCCAGGGGGGTCTTGTGACCCCCCCCATATCGGCGATCGCTGCAAACCGCAGGTCAATTCAGACCTGCGGTTTGCAGCTTTTTGTGCAATCTCTGATCCGCGGGGATCAGAGGGTTAATGCCCCCAATGTGTTTATTTTTAACCCCCCTGCAGCCCCCAATCATATTGTGGCTGCAGGGGTGCAGGGGGGGTGGTTGCGGGAGGCGAGGCGGGCGGTGCGGCGGGCAGGATCGCGATTGCGATCCCCCGCCCGTCTCCTCTGTAATGTATCCCTGGTGTCTAGTGGGTCTATCAGAGTGTCAGCTCATTGCTGACACTCTGATAGAAACGGCTGGCATCTGTGCTTGATCAGATGCCAGCCGTTTAACCCCTTCCGTACCGCGGTCCGTATGGACCGCGGTATGGAAGGGTTAACAGGGAGGGAGCTCCCTCCCTCTCCCATCGGGGGGCTGCTGTGCCTTTGCAGCCCCCCAACAGGATGGGATCACAGAGGGAGGGGGCTCCACTCCTTCTGCTTCAATCACCCGCTGCCCTCTTATGGCAGCGGGTGATGGTTGCCATGGAGACAGGACGCTTTCAGAAGCGTCCTGTCTCCATGGTGCTGAAAGAATGAATAGACCTGCTAAAGGTCTATTCAGACTTTCTAAAGTACAAAATACAGTACAGTGCACTATATAGTGTACTGTACTGTATTATACAGACACCAGATCCACTGGATCTTTCAGAACCAAGTGGGTCTGGGTCAAAAAATTTTTAAAAAAGTGAAAAAAACCACATATCACTAAATAAAAATTAAAAAAAATAAAATACACTACACATATTAGGTATCGCCGCGTCCGTAAAAATCTGCTCTATAAAAATATCACATGACTGAACTCGTCAGGTGAACGCCATAAAAAAACAACAACCCAAAAATGGTGTAAATAAGCCATTTTTGGGCAACTTACATCACTAAAAGTGTAATACAAAGCGATCAAAAAAGCGTATGCCTCCCAAAATAGTATCACCTCTCAACAACAATATCAAAAATTGGTGTGGTTTAACCAAGAACACCTATCAAGTACAACTGCTCCACACCATACTCATTGTAAAAATAAATTTTTATTATGCATATACATATAAACAATACAATATAAAATCACAATAATAGTTAATGGTAACAAGAAGATAACACAAAAGCCAGCATGAGCCCGGACATAATAGCCCACTGATGATAAAGTGCAATACAACAGCCCCGCTTAACAGTAGTTGAATCCATCCATAGTGTACACTACTATAATTAAAGTGTCACAGGACCTGATACAACACAACGCAAGGGCATAAAAAATGTGTATAATGCTTACATCAAGTAAATGGGGGTCCGGGATCACAACAGGCAGCACACCCTGTGCTGCCTGTTGTGATCCCGACCCCATTTACTTGATGTAAGCATTATACACATTTTATGCCCTTGCGTTGTGTTGTATCAGATCCTGTGACACGGAACGGATGTGGATGTGAAAAAAAAGGAAGACGGATCCGTGATTTGCGGACAGCAAAAAACAACTGTCGTGTGCATGTAGCCTAAGGCTTTCCCATAGGCTTCAATTATGACTGATCAAAACGGAATGCCTTTTAAGGCTACATGCACATGACAGTTGTTTCTTGCTGTCCGCAAATCACGGATCCGTCTTCCTTTTTTTTTACATCCACATCCGTTCCGTGTGTCTGCAAATTTTGTAGGTTGCGTTTCCGTGTGTCTTCCGTTTTTTTTTGCGGATCCGCGAAAAAAACAAAAGGCTTGAACCAGTTTCTTAAAGTACCTGTACAAGTGCCCTGGTTTCCAAGCAACCATCCGCAAAAAAAAAAAAAAAAACGGATGCGGATGACAAACGGATGGCTTTCGTTGGCCATACACATATTTTGCGGACCCATTGACTTCTATGGGTCCGCAAATCAAGAATAGGACATGCCATATTGTTTTTGCGGACGTGAAATGCAGACAGCGGACAGGCAACGGAAGAGGCATCCACATTTTTAACGGATCCATAGAAATGAATGGGAAACCATTGGATCTGCAAAAATAACGGAACGGAGGCCGCAAAAAACCACTGTGGTGTGCATGTAGGCTAAAGGCTTCCGTTTTGCATTCCGTCTACGGATTCCATTATATTCCATCATAACAGAATTCCTACACCACCCGAACCTGTAAAGTTCGGTTTCGCTCATCCCTAGCCATCACCTTATGAGATTTGTAAAGTGATATTTAATGTTTCTTTGATATTTTCAACTCCAAAAACCTGTAAGCCAAACACCCTCAGTTAATAATGTAACATGAAGCAATTTGCTCCCTGAGATGGGGGTCATTTACCAAGGCCGGCGTTTTAGACGCCAATCTTACTAGATACCCTACCAGAGGAAGATTTGCGCTTTTTGTTCACGGCGTGCTATTTTTTCCAGCTAGGAGCTGGAGTAGACTTCTGATGTAATGTGCCCCAGTTTTCTACTGTGTTACATAATGTCAGAGCAATTTTTGTACGTACCTCAACAAAAACGAATTAGTAAAATACTGGAGAAAAGCCTGAAGCTAGGAGCAGGATGGAAGCTGAATATAAAAAAAGAAAATGACGGTTTAAGGCTTTGTCCAAAGATTGAAACGTATTCCCTGATGGGAAATAAGTGCTGTATCCAACTGTCTGTGGCAGACCTATGAAGACGAATGGAGCGGCAGCACGCATGCTCGGCGACCACTGGCACAGGACACCCGTTCTTCTGATTGGTGGGGGTTCCAGCAGTCTGGCTCCCTCCGATCAGACACTTAAATTTAAATCTTCTCACAAAACCTTTAACCCTTTGGCTACCGCAGGTTTTTTTGTTTTTGCGTTTTCATTTTTCTTCCCTGTTTTCCATGAACCATAACTTTTTTATATTTCCGGTCACATGTCTGTATGAGGGCTTATTTTTTGTGGAACAAGTTGTACTTTCTAATGCCACGATTAATTATGGCATGAAATGTAGTGGGCAGCGGGAAGAAAATTGCAAATGGGGTGGAAATGGAAAAAAAAACGCAATTCCTCCACAGTTTTACAGGTTTTGTTCCCACGGCATTTTGTTTCTGGCAAAACTGACCCATGCCCTTCATTCTCTGGGTCAGTACGATTAAAACGATACTCCATATGTATAGGTTTTTTATGTCTAAATAGTGTAAAAAAAAAGTTAAACTTTGATAAAAAATTGTAATTATTTTTTTTACATCACCATATTCTGACCCCATAACTTTTTATACTTATGTCTACTAAGCTGTTTAGGGGCTCATTTTTTGCGGAACAATCTATTCTTTTTATTGATGCCATTTTGGAGTGTGCGTGACTTTTTGATCACATTTTATTAAAAATTTTTGGGTAAGAGAAGCAAGGAAAAAATAGCAAATCGCCCATTTTAACCCTTTTTTCCGTAACACCATTCGCCGTATTGGAATTTTAATAGTATGGGCATTTTCGGTTGTGGTGATACCCATGATATTTATATTTATTGCTATTTAGGTATTTATTTTTGAATTATACAGAAAGGGGGGCGGGTGATTTAAACTTTTATATATGTTTTTTTTTTATATATTTTTTTTAACTTTCTTTTTTTTTTTTTTTACATTTCATTATTTTTTTTACTCATGAAATTTTTATAGAATTTTGCAGAGTAAAATTACAATTCCACAAATAGGCAGAACACTGCAATTCTTAGGTACAGATAATCAATACAGAAACAGCCAGATAATATCTCATAGACCGATGAAACAATAAATGGGTGTGTTCCATCCTGTGGGGGGATCTCAACCTTGACTGAGGTCGTCGGGAAAGGGACAGAAAAAATAACCAACAATAACAAATCAAAATGTAAGGCAGTCGGGCAATATCTTAGGCAAAAAAAAATAATCATGCTGCTGGATACATATTTGGTTTGGAGAAGGGTAAGCTGGAAACATTGCTCTGAGAACCATCCTCAAACTGTAGTCAACCCATATACACGGGGCTTGACATCCAAGCCTCCCAGGCAACTTGGAACTTTTTACCAGACAGATTACCATTATGAATCATTCGTTCATACACATAAGTGGAATTGACCAGGGCAATTACTTCCTGAAGAGGGGGAGTGCTAGGATCTTTCCAATGCCTGGTTATGACCAATTTGGTTGCCATAAATATATGGGCTACTATACTTCTGTATTTGCCTTCAAGAGCCTCTGCACCTATGAGCAACAGGGCCAGTTGGGGCGATACCGAAGGGCAACCAGGCAGAAGAGGGACCAGCATGTTATGAACACTGCTCCAGAGGGATGAGATTTTAGGGCAGGACCATAAGGTGTGTAAAAGAGTCCCTCTCTGTCCACAGAGTCTCCAACAGTATGGGGAGACCGAGGGGTACATCAGGTTCAATCTATGAGGGGTGAAATACCATCTCAAGCTAGTATTAAAAATTACTTCTTGATGTGTTATGCACCTGAAGGAGGAGATAGCCGTTTTAAAGGCCGCATGCCACTGCTCCTTAGAAAATGCCACACCCAAGTCCCTCTCCCATACTACCAATGGGGACGGTTTCGTCCAGTCGTGACCTTGGACTAGGAGACCATAAAAGAGAGAGATGCCACCTCTTTTCGGGAACTTATCATGCAAAAATCTCTTAATTGGCTGCAGTATTTGTATAGACGTACCCTTTCTCTTTTTTAGAAAAGATCTAAGTTGTAGAAATTTATAGAATTCCCTATGAGGGATATGATAAGTGTCTTGTAGATGGGAAAAGGATACAAGTTCCTCACGCAGATCTCGAGCTGACTTAGTACCCTGTGTAATCCAGTGTTTAAGATTAAGACCCGGGATGTGATCCATTAGGGACTGTAGCGTTATGACTTGAGAGGGCGTGTCTCCTATAGCGCCAACACTTTGGAGGTATGCTTTCCATGCTGTACTCGATAACTTGACCGCATACAGCGAGGAAGGCACAAAGTTGAGGTTCCATGCTGCACCTAGCAATGGCGTAAATTTTATTATTTTGTGTGTCATATCATATATGATATTATTAATAATGTTTTTTAATTTTTCATTTTGGTCAATCAGCGATTTTATTTTTTTTATGTGATTTTACTTCAAGCTTGCTCATTTCTTTTCCTGGCGTGCCATCTGGTGGCCAAAACAAGAATTGTAGCTTGAATGCTGTTAGCCTCATCAGAGAGGCTTACAGTATTCAGTGCAACTACCGATGCCTGGAATGGCTGCACGGGGCATCGCTTCCGAGTTTTTGTGTATTTAGGTGCCGTGATCTCACTTGATCACGGCATCTAATTACCGCGATCGGCATTATTGCCGGTCTCGGTAGTTAGCCGCAGGTCTCTGCTGTAAGAAACACTGCCGCACGTGCGAGAGGGCGCCATGTTCGCAGATCGCTCCAGCGCCATACCTGTACGGCGCTGGTAGCAAATGGGTTAAACTTCATTTCATAAAAAAAAACTGAGTTGAGTAGTGAAAGTTCCAATTGTGTTGCTTGAAATTCAACTATTCATTTTTAAAACTTCATAGTCGAGAGAGAGATCGGGACAGGCGCAGATCACGTGAGCGGTCACCGCAGAGAAAACGCTCACGAGAGAGATCTCCTCGCCGCGAGAGAGAACGGTCACCTCGCAGACCGAGACGGGTGGTGCCCCGCTATACTGTACAGTTTTCCAAGTTCTCCCTGGACTGGTAAGTGTGATAAATGCTTACTCTTTTATATAAGATAGGTCATCAGTATCTGTTCGGTGAGTGTCCCGCTCCCGTCAGCAGTTTGGCAGGGCTGCTCCATATGCTAGGAAATGGCCATAAATGGTACTACAACACCTTAACTTTAAGGGTTTGTGCAGTGGCTGAATATTGATGACCTATCCTCAGGATAAGTTATCAGTATTAGATCGGTGGGGCTCTGACTCCTGGCACCCCCATCGATCAGCTGTTAAAGGGGTTACAGCGCTCATGACAGCATTGCTTCCTCCTTAAAATTACCTGCGCTACCTCCTTTGCAGTGGTGGTGTATTACAGCTGCTCCTGAGAATAGGTTGTGAATGTTAAGCCACTGTACAACCCCTTTAAATAGGAGCCGCACTGCAGTACCATTCTTGGACACTACTCGGTGTACAAAGGTGCTGTTCTAGTGTCTGTTCCAGAGCACAGCAGCCCATTCATCCAGCTGGTTGTTGGGGGTGCCAGGAGTTGGACCCCCACAAATCTGATATTGATGGCCTATCCTAAGGATAAGTAATCAATGTTAAAGTCTAGGAAAAACCCCTTTAATTTTTTTAAATGTTTTTATGCATTCCCTGCACCAGTTATGTCCACTCAGCCACAGTGTACATCCAGTATTATATCACATCTTTTGGAATTCTGAGATCTCCTCTTCAGCTTCACTTAAAAATTAGAGCCCTGAAGTTAGAGTTTCTTAAAGGGATTATACTTCCCTGCTTCCCACCTCTTTCTCTTCCCAGCTTTGCTTCTACCCTCGGCTACCAGGATGTAAACTTCTGTTTTGACACCGCTGCAGCCAGGCGCTGGCAGCAGCAGTGACACGCTCCCCTTGTGTCATGTCAGATGGTCACGTTACACAAGAGGACAGGTCATCTCCGTGTCCAGATGCAAGTTTACATCCTGAGAGCTGAGCGGAGAAGCTGAGGCTCAGAAGAGAAGGAGCCAAGAAGCAGGTAAGTATGCTTCTCTTCGCAGGTTTACCAACCCCCCTTCACCCAAAGGTGCACAGCCCCTTTAAAAAAAAAAAAAAAAAAAGAAACTCCAAAGGATCCTCTTATTGTATGTTATTGTACATTCTGAGACTTCTCTTATGATGCAGCCCTGGATGTGACATGATGGAGCTGAGGCGACGTTATCAGAACCTGTACATTCCCAGTGATTTCTTTGATGCCCAGTTTACATGGGTGGAGGCTTTCCCAATCTCTCGGCCATTCCAGCTTGGAAGTTACAGTAATTTCTATGTCATGCACAAGGAAGTGGATCCACTTGAGAAAAATACTGCTATTTTGGAACCGCCTGATGTAGACCATACATACAGTGCAAAGGTAGGGAAATCATTCAGTTTATCAACCACCAATATTCTCTGCAGTGAAGCACAATTCCTGACTCATATGTGGACAGTCTATTTTACTTTGTATATGAATGTTGCGATATTGTCCGGCCTCGGAGCCAAAAATCCCAGTGAAACTAACCAGTGCCCCTCAAAAAACTCAGTCACCTGTTCGGTCCAACTGAAACCAGATGCGGTTGGAAACAGGGCAGCATTGTGACGCAAACCGGTGGATAGATTTAATTAAAAAATTTTTTTATGAGGCACAGGTTAGTTACATTGGGTTGTCGGCTTCTTGGCCGGACAACCCCTTTAATCAGATTTTTGATTTGCTGGATTTTTTAAAATAGAGAGTTTCCAGCTGTTTAAGACTGTGGTGGCAGAGTAGTGTGAATATGTCAGTCCATGGCAAAGAGTAACATTTTATCTGCTCTTATGTCTATAGTTATTTGATTTTTGCTTGCTTTCTTTGCATATTATTTAACTAGGTCATGTTACTGGCAAGTCCCGCTTTAGAAGATTTATATCACAAGTCTTGTGCCCTTGCAGAGGACCCAGTGGAAGTTAAAGAAGGTTTCCAGCACCCAGCAAGACTCCTAAAGGTAACCATATTATTTTTCAAAAATTGTTGAGAACTTTAAATTGTTTACTCCATATGTTTATGCTAGCCATACACATTACATGAACATGGCGACGTTCGTTTGGAAATCACAGCATCCTTCTCTTCTGAGGATTTTTTTTCCATCATTTTTTTCCTAGTGTGAGAAAAAAAAAAAAAAAGCAAATATCAGTGTGTTTTGCATTTTTTTTATATAATTTTTGTATCAATGCTTTTTTCCTATACTGGTGTGCAACCTAAAATAATAAATAGAGGGGTCGTATTTTACTACCAAAAAAAGGCATTCAAAAAAACCTTGAAAAAACACTTTATATGGGCAAAAATGCTTAAAAAAGTACAAAAAACATTGGCCAAGTTGGATGTTTATAAGTGTGCTTTGTAAAAGAAAATGCATTAAAAAAAAAATATTCCAGAGGCTGAAATGCACAAATTCATGGTATTTAAGTCTCCACATGCACATCTCCCAGCGCTGTACATGGCTTTCTTCGCCTCATAGATAGTGAATGGCGTGGCCTTTTCATTCAACCTAAGGACTCTGGCTCTCCATTCTCATAATTGATGGGAGTTCAATTGGTTGGACCCGCACCATGTTAAAGATCCTCGGTCAGTATTATCAATCCTGTTAATCTAGGCATACTGCCTGGTAGGGTTCATCATGCTGATTAAAGAGGGCTGAATGCTTGGAGCGCTGTATATGTAACGCCCCTGTGTTCTGTACACCCTCCTTCCCCTTGATTGGCAAGGCAGAGCTGGGTCCTAGCATTTACATATCATATACGCTACTTACTATGGTCTTACCATGTTGAGAGTAAAGGTTGTCTAGTTTTAGAAAGCTAATACCTATTACTGCTTTATTCACAGGCGCAATATGATTGTAAAGACACCAGTGATATTTATTATCTTTCTAAGTATAGTAAACCACTCTTTTCAATATGGTATGGCTATAGCCTTTTATTTTAGGTTAAATGAGGGAGCGAAAAAACAACTGAAGAAAAAGATTTAAAATTCTTTCCTGGGTTTTGAACCTTGGATATCTACATGCAAGGCTGACGACCTACCTCGAGGCTACAGCTTCATCTTATTGAGAAGAGTGATTTTCTATGCTTAGAAACCTAACACATATTAGGTTTTTAAGCATAGAAAACACTATTCTCAACATGGTAAGGCTATAGTCAGTTGTGTATATGATATGTACATGCTAGGACACAGCACTGCCCTCAGCATACTATGTCTAGCCCTGTCAATCAAGCATTTAATCAGCCTGATGAACCCTACCAAGCAGTATGCCTAGTTTAATAGGGGTGATCATGCTGACAGAGGCTCTTTAACAGTTATCTTCTATTAAGTAAATAAAGACTTATTACTGGAATACCCTTTTAATGTCTTTTTTTGTTATCACAGTTTTTAGTGGGAATGAAGGGTAAGGATGAGGCTATGGCAATTGGAGGACACTGGTCTCCTTCCCTCGATGGTCCAGATCCAGACGAAGACCCTTCTGTGCTTATCAAAACGGCTGTTCGATGTTGTAAGGCTCTGACTGGCATTGACCTGAGCTTGTGTACACAGTGGTAAGTCCAGTTCTTGCATCGGAGTCCCATCTGTTTTATCTCCAGCTTCACTTCCCTAGAGATTTGCAGTTGCAGTAGTTTCACTAAAATGTATGCGTCTTTTTGAAGAGCAGGAGGTTTGTGGTTTAGGTCAATTCTTCATGTTTCTGTACATTCTGAAGACTTATTTTTCTTTTCATGCTCAGCTACAGATCGTCCAGGAGAACACCTCTTAACCTGTCCTAAACCAAGTTGTCTTGCCGTGTTTTCTAATGGTATTTCGAGCTGTATGAGAAAATTCTTCTTAAATCAATGATTATTTAACTTCCCTAAGTTTATTTCATCTTGTCAATATCGTTCCTTAAGAACTTTTATTAGATTCAGTATCTGCGCCAGTAAGTTTTATGTTTTTAATTTTTTCTAGATTATATATATAGATTTGCTTTTCTCAAAACAATGCTTCGACTTACCTGAAGAAAATCAATGGCCTTTATATAATGGTGGTTTTTTATTTTTTATTTTTATTTTTTTTCATAGACAATCCAGAGCTAGCTGTTGATGATGTACTGCGAGAGAACTAGGCTCTTATATTCTGTGCATTCTAGATTTTGTGTTTCCAACATGCTTCTTCCCTTGCGACAGGTACCGTTTTGCAGAGATCCGCTACCATCGCCCTGAGGAGACCCACAAGGGGCGTTCGGTTCCTGCTCATGTGGAGACTGTGGTTTTATTTTTCCCGGATGTTTGGCATTGCCTTCCCACCCGCTCAGAGTGGGAAAACCTGTGCCGAGGATACAAGCAGCAGCTGGCCGACAAGCTTCAGGGTGAACGCAAGGAAGCTGATGGAGAACAGGCACTGAACGCTAATCCCTTTTTCTATTTCCGCTTCTCGCAGGCACAGGAACACAGGCACAATGCACTGCACACACTAAACACCACCCCACCCCTCTAAAGAACACTTCTCGCGACGTCTGCAGTGTAGTGAACCTCACGTATTCCAGCTTCTTAACATGGGAAATTTAGAATGAAAATTTTAGAATTTTTTTTTTTTTTTTTTTAATCAAATTTTTATTAGAATTAGGTTGTTGGGTCAAATGGATTTACTGACATTTGGCCCTATTTACCATCTACCCATCCAAAGGTTCACATTTATCATTTTCATACTTAAAACGTAAAAAAAAAAAAAAAGTTATTTTATTTGTGGGCGATAAATGAACAGTAGATATTTGGAGATAACACGGGGTGGCTTTACTTACAGACTTGTGTCTTTGTAGACGAGCAATGTCTGTACATACTGTTATTCTTCTATTTATCATCCCTTTGTTTCACAGATCTGGCTTTGATTGCCTTAGTGGTCAGTGAGAGTGCTAGAACGTGTGTATGTGCCTCAACAAAGCTTTAGGAGAAGACAATGAGAAATTGTGACCTTGCTACTTGCACGGACCTGCGACAGCTTTACAATCTCCAAAGGCCCCTTTCTAACCACGTTACTGTGTTTGTAATAGGAAGAAGAGGATAAAGATGATGGGGATGCAAAAGAAATCTGTACTCCTACTCACTGGTCAAAACTCGATCCGAAGGTGATGAAGGTAAGCCAAATGCGTTCATACAGTGCTGTACTGATGAGTACAAGGGCCCTTAGAGAAATCCATGACTCCAAAGTTACGTATGTCAGTATGCCCATCAAGGCTCATCGTTTTATCAATTGGGGTTTATTAAAAATTTTCAGCCCCTTTCTCTGTACAGCCTTGAGATTCTCTAGTACCAGGCTCTGTGTTTATACTGTTCAGGCATCTCGGTTGACAGCTCCTCATCTCTGATCTCCTGACCTCATAAACACTCATTGTAGCTCAATTCTTATCTTACTGATAAGAATATGGCTTAAATGGGTTGTCCAAAGAAAATATTCTACAATTTTCAAACCAGCACCTGAATCTGAATACTTTTGTAATTGCATGTCATTCAAAATTCATCATAGTTGCTGAGTTATTCAATAAAATCTATCTGTATAGCGCCACCTGCTGTCTGCTCTTTTTCTAATTTCTCTGTCCTGCTCACTGAGATGGAAGCACATAGTCATTCCCTTACTTTAATTGCCACCAGCTGCAGCAGAGAGGACACACACCTTAAGCTGATGGCTTGAAATAAATCTAGCAGAACCGAAGCAATGAATGGAGATATCTCTGGATCCATGTGAGGTACAGGGCTGGTTCTAGCTTTGTTAGAAAGAGTTTGTCATGTGCTAGATTATGATTTTCATTTTACATTATTCATGGGATAACCCCTTTAGGTACGTGTTTATAAGCTGCTAGTAATTAGCCGGCAGATAATGGCTCAAAGTGAGAGTAAGATGCTTACAGATAGGCAGAGTTGCTAACCCTTTATGACAAAAACTGCTGAAAACTTTTAAGAAAGACCAATTGAAAAAAAAAACTCTGTAGTGTTTTCGTGGGGTTCCATTTCCTAATGCATTCGAGGGAATGGGTCTGTATCCGTGATGCATGACCCCCTAGTCTTCATCTTGTTCAGTGTTCTTTCAAGTTACTCATAGATGGATAAACCAAGGTGAACTTCCCACAGGCTGAGAAAAGCAGCTGGAGCACCTAGCCTGAGAACGCCTCAGACATACGTAATACATTACTGGGAACAGAAGGGGGAACAAAGACTGTATTGATCAAAAAAATATACTATACGTTACATTCACCCTACAAAATGTGAACATTGAGGTTGTTCATAACTTGTGACCCGTCCGGTAGGAAGGGATTGTTAGCAGGCCTCTTGGGGGGAACAGTATTTAAATGTATTGCCTTATGGCTGGCAGATTTTTGAACCATGGAAAGCGGTGTTACAAAAGATTTGGGCATTTATTTGAATATTCCTTTAAAGGGTTTCTGTCACCAACTTTTGACATTATAAGCTGTCTGACATTAGCTATGTGCTAATGTCAGACCAGCTTGATAATGTCTTTTTTATAAAAATCCGCTGTATATTTAGTCTGAAAAACTTACTTTTATATTATGTAAATTAGCCTCTAGGAGCAGGGGGGGCGTTGCCCTGCTCCTAGCGGCTCCGTCCGGCAACCTGCTGGCACGCCCCTTCACACTTTGATTGACAGTGCAGGGCAGCGATCCTCCTGCACTGTCTCGTTCTGAAATCGCGCGCCCGCGCCGCCGCTCTGTATTCGGCGCAGGCGCGGTGAGCAGAGGACGCTGGTGCCTGCTGTCCTCTGCTCACCGCGCCTGCGCCCGAACTAAGCGGCAGCGCGGCATTCAGAGCAGACAGTGCAGGAGGATCGCTGCCTGCACTGTCAATCAAAGTGTGAAGCGTGCAGCAGGCTGACAGCCGCTAGAGCAGGCAGCCGCCTAAGGCTAATTACATATATAAAGTAAGTTTTCGAGACTAAATATACAGCTGATTTTTATAAAAAAGACATTATCAAGCTGGTCTGACATTAGCACATAGCTAATGTCAGACAGCTTATAATGTCAAAAGTTGGTGACAGAAACCCTTTAAGAGGTTGTTGGGCTTAGTAAACAGGGTAACTATTAGGCCTGCACAATATATTGCGAAAGCAATCACAATTAATCGCCAAATCGCTATTTGCTGACCCAAAAATGCTGCAATTATATTACCGTATTTTTCGCTTTATAAGACACACTTTTTTCCCCCAAAAGTGGGGGGGAACGACAGTGCGTCTTATAAAGCGATGGTTGACTTTCTACGTGACACTGTATCTCCGGCTGCTATGCTGCACAGTGCGGCCGGCGATACATCAGTTACAGTGCGGGGAGGGAGGAGGGGCTGCTGGAAAGTCGTTATTTTATTGAACACATGTTCTTCTATCTATTTTATTTATCTGTTCAGTGCAGCGCTATTAAGAAAATGGCAAGTTCTGTATTTTGTACTTTTGCAGTAATGCAAATATGTAGTTTATTTTGAAAAACACTGTGCATTTCAGTTCTTGAGTTCAGCATAACTACATTTCACATTATCAGTCATCTGTGTGTGCTTTTGCCTTGAAAATCCAAGCAGATAGACCTCTAGCACAATTCCCTTAAAATATCGCATCGCATATCGTTATCGCAATTTTTAGGGCCCTAATTGCAATCGCACAAAATTCCCATATCGTGCAGCCCTAGTGACTATCCTGTGGCTATGCCGCGATTGCTTAAAGGGGTTGGACACTATATTCTACTAGCTGCACATGAGCTAGGAGCAGCACATGCACGCATTATTCCATCCATCGGTGCCATCGTCCAATGGTTCAGTATAATTAATTCATATTTATTAGCAGGCATTCTTACCTGCTTGCTGGAGCTGCTGTCCGAAAATGGCCGCTGATGAAGAGCCATGTGATCAATCCCTTCCATCAGCGGCCTCCTTTGACTTATACTGTGGGCACACGGGGGAACTACTGCGTCTTCAGTATAACCCTCAGTTCACACTTGCGCATTTTACAGCGCGTTCGAACGCGCTCTAAAACGCATAACCGATGCAAACCAATGCTTCCCTATGGGACTGGTTCACATTTTCGCGTTTTACAGCGCGTTCGAACACGCTAAAAAACGCCCGACGCAAAAACAAGTACTTGAGCTTTTTTGGGGGCGTTTGTCGCGCGTTTTGGCCCATAGACTTTAATGGGAACGCGCAACGCTTGTATTTTGCGCGTTTTTGACACTGAAAACGCGCGTTCGAACGCGCGTTTATGAATTTGCAACATGCTGGAAAGGCCAAACCCCAGGTGCTAGGCACAGTTTGGAGAGAAGCCAACACTGCAGTCAATCACACAAACGCGCGTCTCAGAAACGCTCAGGTGTGAACCCAGCGTAAGACAATGGAGGCCACTGACTGATGGGGCTGGTCACGTGACCTTCTGTCAACAGCCGTTTTGGCTCCCAGCACCAGCAAGCAATTAAGAGGGCCTGCTCATAAACATAAGTTAGGCATATTAAACAACCGAAAATTGACACCAGTGGTTTAATAACTCGAGTATGTGCTGTTCCCAGCCAGAGGCGGACACAGACAGCAGAGGACCCCTAAACCACACATATAAATAAATACGTGCAAATAAAAAACATCTTGTTAATGTGGGTCAATATGTTTACAATATGTACCGTATTTTTCGCCCTATAAGACGCACTTTATTTCCCCCAAAAGTGGGGTAAAAATAGTGCTGCGTCTTATGGGGCGAATGCGGCAAACACTGATACACCGCCGCGCTGCTGAACAGCGCAGCCGGCGTGTGTATCAAGGAGGAGGGGCTGGGGGCGGCAGTCTTGTTTGCTAATAATCGCGGGGCCCGGTGCAGTAACTGTATTCTACCACACCGGGCCCGCTGTAGTAACGTTATGGCAGTCATTAAAACTATAATTTTCAGAACAGTAAATCCATGTTGTATTACCCTACCTATTGCACGATCGCAGGCAGGAGGCCGGACGGGCGGCGGCAGCGTAACTGACTAGGTCACGCGCCTGCTCCGCCTGCTTCATTCATAAAGTGGGCGGAGCGGGCACGTGGCGTTACGCTGCCGCCGCCCGCCCGGCCTCCTGCCTGCGATCGTGCAATAGGTAGGGTAATACAACATGGATTTACTGTTCTGAAAATTATAGTTTTATGACTGCCATAACATTACTACAGCGGGCCCGGTGTAGTAGAATACAGTTACTGCACCGGACCCGCTGTCATTAGCAAACAAGATGCCGGACCCCCACCCCTGTATTGAGGGTCATCACACCCATTGTATGGGGCATCTGTGGATGGCACTGTATGGGAGCATCTGGGGATGGCACTGCTATGGGGGATCTGTGGATGACACATAGCATGTCATCCATAGATCCCCCATAGCAGTGCCACGTGCCACCACAGATGCCCCATATAGTGCCACCACAGATGCCCCCATACAGTGCCACCCACAGATGCCCCCATACAGTGCCACCCACAGATGCCCCCATACAGTGCCACCCACAGATGCCCCCATACAGTGCCACCCACAGATGCCCCCATACAGTGCCACCCACAGATGCCCCCATACAGTGCCACCCACAGATGCCCCCATACAGTGCCACCCACAGATGCCCCCATACAGTGCCACCCACAGATGCCCCCATACAGTGCCACCCACAGATGCCCTCATACAGTGCCACCCACAGATGCCCTCATACAGTGCCACCCACAGATGCCCTCATACAGTGCCACCCACAGATGCCCTCATACAGTGCCACCCACAGATGCCCTCATACAGTGCCACCCACAGATGCCCCCATACAGTGCCATCCACAGATGCCCCTATACAGTGCCATCCCCAGCTTCCCCAATAACAGTGCGTCATCCACAGATGCCTCCATAACAGTGCCATCCCCAGATCCCCCATAACAGTGCCATCCCCAGATCCCCCATAACAGTGCGTCATAATAGTGTCATGCACAGAACACCGTTAGTAAAAAAAAAACACCAAAAGTACACCTTTTGGTTCAAAATATTTTTTTTCTTATTTTCCTCCTCAAAAACCTAGGTGCGTCTTATGTGCCGGTGCGTCTTATAGGGCGAAAAATACGGTATATATATTTTTTTTCATATTAGGCCACTCCTCTAACTAAACAAAACCGTTCCCCCTAACCCTAAGTTCACACCTGAGCGTTTTACAGCGCGTTCCTACGTGCTGTAAAACGCTCAACAGGCGAAAACCCATGTTTCCCTATGGGCATGGTTCTCACCTGAGCGTTTTACAGCGCGTACGAACGCGCTGTAAAACGCCCTACGCATAAACAAGACTTGAGCTTTTTTTGGGGCGTTTGTCGCACGTATTGTGATTGACACCACAGTAGTCAATCACACAAACGCGCGTACGACGCGCGTTTCCTATTTGTAAAAACGCGCTGTAATACGCGCGACAAAAACGCGCGTTTCTATAACGCTCAGGTCTGAACCCAGGGTAATACCCCCACATAGTAATTATTCCCCCTTTGTACGTGCACATAGTAGTAATGCCCACACTGTGCCAGCTTCACAGTAGCTATGCCCAGATGTGCCCCTTCACAGTAGTTATGACTACTTCACAGCAGTTATGCCGAGATATGCGCCCCTTCACAGCAGTTATGCCCAGATCTGTGCCCATTTTACAGTAGTTATGGCCAGATCTGTTCCCCTTCACAGCAGTTATGCCCAGATGTGTGCCCCTTCACAGTAGCTATGCCCAGATGTGTGCCCCCTTCACAGTAGTTGTGTCCAGATCTGTGCCCCCTTCACAGCAGTTATGCCCAGATACGCCCCCCTTCACAGCAGTTATGCCCAGATACGCCCCCCTTCACAGCAGTTATGCCCAGATACGCCCCCCTTCACAGAAGTTATGTCCAGATATGTGCCTCCTTCACAGTAGTTATGTACAGATCTGTGCCCCCTTCACAGCAGTTATGCCCAGATGTGTGCCCCTTCACAGTAGCTATGCCCAGATGTGTGCCCCTTCACAGTAGCTATGCCCAGATATGTGCCCCCTTCACAGTAGCTATGCCCAGATACGCCCCCCTTCACAGTAGTTATGTCCTCTATAATATCCAGTCCCATGTAACTAACACCCATCCTCTCCCTTCAGCCCTACTAACATACAGTCCCAGTTAAATAACATATTTCCCTCCTACTAAGCAGGGAGGAGGTATAATGGGGAGAACCACATCTCCCAGCATTTCTCTGGCACTCACATTCATTGCATGGCATCACAGGTCTCCGCTGCTGAGTGTTGCCTTTTTCTGCACTGGTCACATGATGATGACCTCATCACAGGTCCTACCACCACTACCAATGTTGAAAAGATCACATGACTATGATGTCATCGCAGGTCCTTCAGCTATGGAGTTTAGGCAGAACGGGCAGCACAGTCCTAATTGTCCTGAACCAGCTGCACAGGCGATATGTCCGCCCCTGTTCCCAGCACATTCCCAGCTAGTAACAGTCGGGAACCCCTTTAAGACGGGAATACCCCTTTTTTATAGATGCTTTTGGTCCGATATTTGAAGGCAGTTGGGTAAATAGTCACTGGGGTGGGTGGTCGTATGGTTTTATTCTGGCATTTTAGTTTTACTTTTGAGAATTGTTGTTTTGCTGTATTAGGGCAGGTTTCAACAACCTTCGCCACTCCAGCTTTTATGCAACTACTACTCCCAGCATGTCCCATCAATTTTAAGGGCAGTTCCGAGAACATCGAAACAAGTGTGCAGGCTAGTCAGCTTCGCCACAGCTGAGTACTGAATGTTTCTGATCCCTGCTATAGAGAATATTAGTGTTTTATATAAAATGCATATTCGAGAGTTCGAGGGTATGTTCATGTGGCAATACATTCTTGTGCGGACTCCGCGTCCCATTGTTTTTAATGGGACTCCACATTGCTGCTTATACTGTTGCGGTTTTATTTTTTTTGTCACAAATTTGAAAACCACATCAAGAAGTGACATACCTCTTTTATTGATACCCGCAGCTTGTAGGTACATGCAAATTAGCTCCATTGTAAGCCTTAAAATTTCATCTGCGGATTCGGAGTCACATTTTTCACACGTGAACGTATCCTGAGCCGAAGGGCTCCACTATTTCAGTGTCCATAAAGTCTTGGTGTATATTCAGTTTGCTCTGTGGTATTCTGTTTGTATATCCTGTTGTGTTTGACTTTGGGTGACTTTAACAATTTTTTTTAGGTAAATGATCTGCGTAAAGAGCTTGAAAGTCGCACTCTTAGTTCAAAGGGGTTAAAATCACAGCTAATAGCACGATTAACAAAACAACTGCGCATAGAAGAGCAAAAAGAGGAGCAGAAGGAGCAAGAGAAATGTGAAAAAGAAGATGAGGAGGAGGAAGAGCGTAAATCTGAGGATGATAAGGAGGTTTGTGTCTAGCTATCTCCAGTGGTGGGTTCTCTGTTTCTCCAGGTGGTCTACATTGAATGCGACATGCTCTCTTACTAGGAAGAAGAAAGGAAACGTCAAGAAGAAATGGAGCGTCAGCGGCGAGTTAAAAGATACATCTTGCCCGATGAGCCGGCCATTATTGTGCATCCAAACTGGTCAGCCAAAAATGGGAAGTTTGACTGCAGTATCATGTCTCTAAGCGTCCTGTTGGATTATCGGATAGAGGACAATAAAGAACACTCATTTGAGGTACATATTTTCCTCTCTGTATTACTGAGTTCTAGCTTCATTCACATATTGCAGTTTTGTGACTGTCCAGTCGTGTAAAGAGGTTTTGCTGTGTAATTATGGGTTCTGTGGTGACCCTTTTAGCTATTCAGTAAAAGGACCTCAGGAACTTATTACATGTGCACCATCATCTTCGCGTGTGTAATTGCAGCAGCCCCCACGGACCACTAGAATGGCAGTATGGTCCGTTCCTTTCATGAAGCCGCTTGAGGGCCTGATGGAGATGGCCAAGTACAGTGCTCAGCTGTTTAGACAATCCCATGGACAGTGAATGGAGCAGCACCAGGAATGCTTGAATGCTGCTCCATTACAGCTCTTCCTCACTGTGGTCGTAATCTAGTCCCTGCTCTAGTGATCATGGGGTTCACAGAAGCAGAATAGCTGATGGTGTTGATGGGTGATAATTTTTCTTTGCAAATATCCAGGAGAGAGAGCACTGGGTCGCACATGCACAATGCTATGCTTTGATCTATTGCTTCTCAGCATTCTGATAATGTGTACAGCCCCCTATACTGCATTCTGTATCAGAGGCATTAGTCTACATTTTGATCAATAGGCATAAGCCCACTCACCACGCCAAGGTACACTAATGCCTCTGATTGCATGTTTAGTCTTTCTTTTTCATTACTGGTGTCAGCACTCCTCCCATCCAGCACAGGTGGTTTTCATTTCGCAGAGGTCTGCATAAAAGTGGTGATTGACCTGTAGCTCCTGATAGTATTGGACATGTTGTGTTAGACAACTGTTCACATGGTGCAGTACTGCGTGGTGGCCTTTGTTTTGTGGAGCTGCACTGGTGGGATGTTGGGGCCCAGTGCCATGGGTTGATTGTCAGACAGCAGGGTTGCTGTTTGACTCCTGGGTCCCGCCGCCTACCAGGGCAGTGCCGCTTTGTCACCGCACTGTGCTGCGCCCCTTAGTCAGAGTAGTTCCCACCCAAAGAGGCAACCTTGGCGTGGTGAGTGGGCTTTTCCTTTTGATCAAAATGTACACCAATGCCTCTGATACAGCATGCAGTATAGGGGGCTGTACACATTATCAGAATGCTGAGAAGCAATAGATCAAAGCATAGCATTGTGGGTGTGCGACCCAGTGCTCTCTCTCCTGGATATTCTGATAATTTTTCTTTGTTGACTCTAAATAGTGTTTGGGGGGTGGGGGGGGGGGGTACACACAATGACAAATGGAGTGCGCTAGCAGTTCAACAAATACATGCACAAAAAAGGGCCACGTGGCCCAAGCAAACTCCAATAAAGCACACATCCACCAATGATAAGATAAATACTAGAAATTTTATTAGACTACACGGACATACAAACAAGATTAAAAATTGTATACAATGTACTATGTGCTGGTATCAAAAAATAACAATACCCAATAAAGTAAAACATGAAAAGCAACCCAGGAAATTCGATAAATGATCAATAGTAATGTGGCATCCAAGCACCTAATACCTGAGTAAGATACAAGGGTATAAAGTTATTCAGGTGGGTCTGAATGGAGAAATGTCGCCCCACGCGTATCGCCAGTGATTAACCCCTGAGGAAGCTGGTTATCACCCTTTTAAAGGGGTTGTCTCATTTCAGCAGATAGCATTTATCCTGTAGAGAAGGTTAAAACAATGACTGACTTACTTATGTATTGTGATTGTCCATATTGCCTCCCGCTGGCTTGATTAATTTTTCCATCACGTTATACACTGCTCGTAACCAGAGGTTAGGACCACCTTGCAATCCAGCAGTGGTGGTCGTGCTTGCACACTATAGGAAAAGGCGCCAGCCTCTGGTGGCCAGGATGGCGGGAGTGTGCTTTTTCCTATAGTGTGCAAGCACGGCCACCACCACTGCTGGATTGCTGGAACAAGCAGTGTATAATGGGACGGAAAAATGAATAAAGCCAGCAAAGGAGGCGATATGGATAATAACAATACATTAGTAAGTGGCTTGTATTAACGTTCTCTGCATGATAAATACCATTTGCTAAAGTGAGACCACCCCTTTAAGGATTCATATTTTGTATATGTTCTCAGGTGTCACTGTTTGCTGAACTGTTCAATGAAATGCTTCAAAGAGACTTTGGAGTTCGTATATACAAGGAGCTTGTAGCTCTCCCTGAACGGGATGAGAAAAAAGAGAAGAAGATTAAGAAGGAAGAGAAAAAAGAAAAGAAAGAGGATGAAGACGATGAGCCAAAAACCAAACGAAGAAAATCTTCAGACGAGAAAGTTAAATCAGAGGAACGAGATGAAAGAAAGGTACATAATACAGACATACATGTTTTTCTTTTTAAATCAAGTTCTACAAGTGAACGCCAAGGAATGGGAACTGGAAATGCCGCCATGTTCTTTTTTTTTTTTTTTTTTTTTTTTTTCTGGGGACCTAAAGGGGTTTCTGAATATGTTGCTGGGAGGTGAGGAAGATGCTACTTTGCCCTAATAATATATGTAGTTTGCATATTCTACTGAAAAAAAATCCTAGTACACTTGTAATAATAGCAGAATTATTATAGTCTGTACAGCACATATCCATGCATCATTATGACGTCATTGAGGGTTTCCACTATGAGAAAGTGTGCCTCCCATTCTGGCATATTCTGTGATCGTGTATTGTACGGTTGCCCATGCACTTGAGTGGTCACCACGTAATACAGGGCAAATGAGTGGCTGTATGCAGCTTCCATTAATGACTGCTGAGCACTAGGAATATGAGAAGCTGGGCTCGGGGAGAGGAGCTGATTTCCGATTTCCTAAGCAGAATATTCCTGCTTAAAAAGAGTAGCCTCAAAAAATATGTCTTATAATAAACCCCAACAGTCACTGCAGAAGCAATTTTTGTTTGATTGCAGTTTACTCATTTTTGGCTAAAACTCATATTTTTTATTGGCCTTTATTGAAAATACTGAGCCATCCTTTCACAAAAGGACAAATCCCTCAGTCTTATCCTCGTTTTTACCCAGACAGCCCCCTTATATGAGCATAGCTTCATGCTCTGATGCTCTCCTTTACCCTGCGCTGAATCACACAGGGCAAAGGCTTTTTTATGAGATCCGGTGACGTACCGGGCTCTCCATAGGGACTGCTAGGTGGAGGCTTCTGCCCAGCAGTGACCCTGGTGACATCCCCTGGGCGGGCTTTAGCACTGCCCTCTTCTATAAAACAGCTAGTGCAGCGCTAAACCCTGCCCATCAGAGCCAGCAACACTGCTAGGCCGAAGCCTCCGTCTAGCAATTTAAAAATATAAACAACAAAGCCCTTGCCCTTGGCAGAGGAGAGAATGGGAGCATGAAATGCTCGGATGCTCATATCAGTGGCGCCAGAGGGATGAAAATGGCGTCATGTCTGGGTTCAGCTCTGAACCCGGACAACCCCTTTAACTGTTTTTCTGTGTGACTGGTACTTTCACTTTCACTTTACGCCATCATCTAATAAACCTTCTCTACTTAGAGGTGATAAACACTTATTTAACCAACATTCTTATCAGTAAGGTAAGAACTAAGCTATAATGTCAGAGACATAAGGAGTCCGCCAGCTCCCCAAATTATGGAAAAGATAGAAAATCCACTTATTTTGAGCTAAAAATCTTTTTTTCAGTTGGTCTTTGTTAAAAATGTTAAGCCATTTCTGTGACACAAGGGTCAAAAATCAGTCTGTTTGCTACCTGTCACAGTCTGTTTTCTGTGAATCCCGTCTGACAGCTCATGTGTAGCTCTTATCTCTAACCTCCTGACCTCATAAACACTCATAGCCAAATTCCTATCAAACTGATAAGAATATGGCTTAAATAAAGGGGGAGATTTATGAAACTGGTGTAAAGTAGAACTGTCTTAGTTACCCATAGCAACCAATCAGATTTCACCTTTCATTTTCCAAAGGAGCTGTGAAAAATGAAAGGTGGAATCTGACTGTTTGCTATGTGAAACTAAGCCAGTTCTACTTTACACCAGTTTTTGAGGTCAGGAGATAAGAGCTACACATGAGTCCTCAGATGATGGGATTTAAAGAAAACAGAAACTGACCTGCAAACAGACCTGTATAATATTTGTATATATTTAACCCAGTATCTCAGAAACTGCTGAACATTTCTAATAAAGAACAACTGAAAAAATGATTTTGAGCTCGAAATGGGCCAAATGCAGCCAAAAATATTCATCCCAAAGGTGTCAATAGCCTTTAAGTATCGGCATCACATATAAAAAGCTACATAGAAATGTAGTCTTTCGGATTTGCAGCGTCATTCTGTTTGCTCACCACAGATGATAATAGGAGTGCCATATGGTTGTTTTATAGAAGGAAGACCGAAAAAGAGACGATTACCGTGATGATGACGACATAGACGATGATAACCAGGAAGATTATGAGCCCATAGGAGCAGAAGAGGATGACGGTGACTATGAGGGTCAGATTGAAAGGCCTTTCCACTGGGGGACTGTTGTAACTAGTTAAGGGATTGATGTGTGGATTAACAAGTGATCCCATTTGTCTTTTTTTTTTGTTTCTTGTAGGCTAGAGCACTTTTACGCGGGTTTATAGAGGGGGCAATGATCGGGAATGATCATGTTCATTCCGAGATTGCCTCTTGTTAGCTGCATTTACTGCTGATGTATGGGGATGAGTGGTCGCTGCTACAGTCGTTCCCGTACAGTTTCACTACTTGTCGGCCGCTCATTCTTGTTGACCCAACCAGAAACAGATTTTTATTGCCACATGAAAGATGCAATCACCCACCAAACGAACATTTGCTTGTTTCTTAGGCTGATCAGCTGGACATTTGCTCCTTTGTTGGGCTGATCAGCAGCACATTTACACGGGCCAATATTGGGAACGAGCATTCATGTGACCCAATCCTTAGCCCATGTAAAAAACCTTTAGGCAATGATGTGATTAGTTACTGAGGTCAACATTACTAGCCTTTATTTCACTAGTCTATACACAGGCCGGCAGCAGAAGGCTTCATCTTTTGTTTTCTCTCTGTATTCTGTTTGGTTCGGTATTCTGTTGGAACAGAACTACCATTAAATCTAATCCTGATTCTCCAACAGACCTGATACCTGTCACAGTAGAGGTCCTGTCGGCTCTCCTGACATGTCTGTTCTAGCAAATAATTGCATTGCCGGTAAAACAACAATTCTGGAGAATCTTCTCCTAGAACTCTGCATAGTGCCATTCTTCTGTTATTCCTCCCAGAAAAGTATAAGTAAATGGACAGCTTGGTGTTACTATTGGTCTTGTAAAAGGAGTGTATCCTTACCCAGTACTGATGCCCTCCATTCAGTGCAATTCATAATAGAGATTTGTATTCTTTGATATTATTGGACGTTATTAGCACCTCCATTTTCTAGGTTGCTAGCTTGCTTTTGAGGTGTCCATTATAGAGAGTTCTATAGCGGGGTCTTTTTCTAGGTCTGTGTGTAAGGATATACCCTATAGACAGGGAAAATGGTAAGACCAAGTCGTCATTCGTGCATTTTCAGGAGAAATAACAAGGGAACGGTAGAATTCTACTAAAAGGTGCTCTAGCATTATTAATTTATGGGAAATACGAGCACTGGAAACAGACGAGTCAGAATAGCGGACAGGACCGCATCATAAGGGTGTTCCAGTTAAAACAATTATCCCTTATCCACTGGTTAGGGGGTAACTGTTGTATTGGTGACAGCCTTCTCTATGCCCACACTGATACAGGGAGAGCTGTCAATCACTTTATGTAGGCGGCGGGATCAGGACTCTCATTGTCCCTCCTAGTAGTCCTATCGGGATTTACTCTGCTTTTTACTCAGAAATCCTGCTCCAAATCATATAATCCTATACATCACAGAGCTCAGCTTCTCAGCCTCTATCATATCCTGCTGTCAGATACGGGAGCAGAAATCTGACAGGTTCACCTGATGTATGTAATGTTTGCAGATGAATAAAAACCAAAGTTGAAGATTCTTCTGTTTTCTATGTCTAGACCGAGATGAGGATGACGATGACTCTAGCACCAAAGATAAACGTGATGACAAGAGAGACATCAGGTACAGCAAGGAATGGCTGAAAGATAAGGTACGTCTTGCTGACTGACAGAAAGTATATACACCTCTCCACAAAAAGGGATATTTGGCTTTCAGGTGAGATTTATGGAAAACGTAAAAAGTTCACGCTACAGTGATATTATATCATGAAAGTAGTGCATTTAAGTAGAAGCAGCAATGGTGATTTCCTCATCTCAGAAAAGTTATTGAAACAAAAGCCAACACCAGTGCTGGGTATACCCCCACAAAAAATGGCAGTGTCTCAATAACTTGTCATGTGGCATCAATAACAGCTTGACAACGACGTCTCATGCTGTTCACAAGTCGACTTATTGTCTGCTGAGGCATGGTATCCCACTCTTCTTGAAGCGTGGCCCTCAGGTCATTGATGTTCTGGGGTACAGAGTTACGAGCCTCTACACGGCGACTCAGCTGATCCAATAGGTTTTGAATGGGATTCGGATTTGGATAAAGTGCAGGCCACTCCATTTGAGGTCCCCCATTCTCGAGCAGCCGTTCCCTAATGATGCGACCTCGCTGATCTGGCGCTTTGTCCTCCATGAAGATGAAATTAGGCCTGTGTTGTTCATGCAGAGGCACAATGACTGGATTAATGATGTTATTCAAGTGTATGGCAGTTCGGTATTGACTAGACACACCTGCCCACACCCTAACACCATCACTACCAAAGGCTTATCTGGTGACAACAGTGGCTGATGCATAGCACTATCCTTGACATCCCCAACATCGGCGGCCATCATTTCTGCTCAGCGTGAATGAGTGAACAGCACTGAGGCCCACTGGTCCCTCCTCCAGCATTGATGCTCCCCGGCCCATGCAAGACAATGACTCCTGTGCATGGTGGTGTGGTCAGGTACTCTTGCATGTCGTCTAAAACATAGACCACGCTGATGTAAATGCTTTTGAATGGTTTGACAGGACACTTGGGTGCCTTTCACCTCCTCTAAATGTGCCTGGAGTTGTGTGGCATTCATCATCTGGTTCCGCGGGGCATTGTTCGCAATGAAGCGGTCATCAGTGTGGGATGTGGCGAAAGGACGTCCACTTCTATGCCTTTCTGTGACTCTTCCAGTCTCTCTGTATCTCTGTTGCAACCTGCTGATGACTATTGTTAGGTGTTGTCTTGGTCACATGATGTCAAAATGTGAACAGCATGATGAGGAGCACTGTTTAAGTACCAATTCTAATTGAACCAGGTAATTTATTGGGTGATTTGTGGATCAAACACCTGTTGTGAGTTTTGCTGTTAAGCATCTTGTTAGAGAACAGCAAGTTGTGAAAAAAGTAGTGAAACATTGAACAGTCAGACATGAGCATTCAGAAGTTTAATGAAGGTCACATTAAGTTCACCTGTAACATCCTGAAATTTCACCCACAAGACAAATATCCTTAACTTTTTGTGAGTAGAGTGTAGATAGATAGATATAGATGTATAGATATACTGTATGTATGTATAGATATATATATATAGAGAGAGAGAGTGTAATTGCAATGTTTGGTAATTATATTTCATTTAATTAGATATCTTGATATTTCTCTGTTTTTGTGGTGACCATGTTTTGCAGAGCACCTTTATTGGCTGTTGCCATTTAAATTGCTAAACCCTGAAAAAAAAAAGTGGAACCTGCTCAGGAAAGTTTGTCCTTAGCTCTCCTGCATGGACATCTGCAGTCTGCTACAGAAAGCTGTTTTAGCAGATCTCCTGCAGACGGACAAGTGCCTCCTTCCTCCCAGCCCCTTCATCTTCAGACAGGGACCAACTTTAATGTACACCCAGGGCACTGTGAAAGAGGAAGAAACTGTAAAACTTCAGCATCTTATAAAGCTTCCATAGAGATATTAGACAGTGTCAGACCATTGACACTACAACATTTGCTGTCCAGCTTTCTACATACCTGAATGTCAAGTTTAGGCTACTTTCCCACTCGCTTTTTGTGCGGATCCGTCATGGATCTGCAAAAACGCTTCTGTTCAGATATTACAACCCTTTGCACCCTCTTTGTCAGAGAAAACGGATCCGTCCCCATTGACTTACATTGTGTGCCAGGATGTTTTGGCTCAGTTTCGTCAGACGCAGGGCAAAACGGATCCTTTTTGGACCGCTTGTAAGAGCCCTGAACGGATCTCACAAACGGAAAGCCAAAATGCGAATGTGAAAGTAGCCTTACCTGTATAGGCATGAGGGATTTTTCACTGTCTGTCTAGGCAACGCTGACATTCATCGGTGTGGGAAAGCTGGCTTACAAGTCTTGTGGAGCCGTACACACTGATCATATAATGTTACCCTTACAGTGTGCCTTCCCAGGACCCTGAAAGAAAATCTGCCTCCCTTTGGCACTGTTCAGAGGTAGGGAGGGGTATTGATAGATTTAGTATTCTGCAGTCTCTTTTACAGCTCCACATGGTTGTAACTCGGCTTTCTTAAGAGCTTAAAAACGCAACTCTGCCAAAATATGACACTATTTAGGAGTGGGGTAGACTTAGTATTTGGCAGTCCCTATTACAAGTCCATATCATTTGTTACCCAGCTTTCCCGGGACCCTGAATGACAAATCTGTCTGGCTATGCTACAGCATGGAGGAATTGTCATGGGGATTCTTCCTATTCCAGGCTCCTGGCTTGCAAATACACCAAAGTGATCTACAAATCTGTGCATATAAAAAATTCATAAATGGGCTGATCTGGCCTTCTGTAGTCTGGGAACGCAGGGTAGCGATCTCTGTTGGGTGGTGATGGGGCACGTTGGTGATGTAACATACACACACTGCTGCCCTGATACAGTATGTGAATCTAATCTGTCATATGGTACCAGGGCAACATAATTTGCCGCCACCCAGCATTTCCAGGACCCTGAATGGTAAGTTGTTCTAGTTATATGAAGCAATGTAATACTACATAAAAAGCCAAACTTGGATTTCGGCAGACCTGAAAAGTTGAATAACAACCTCTGCAGAGATGTAATGGAGGCTACACTTGGTCCATACATCCTTTACACAGTACATCCATAACTATAATATATACTATATATGTAGTTGCTTTCCAGCATACCACCAAATGGTACCCAGCTTTTCAGAGCTGCTGAAAGGCGAATCTGCAGAATTATGCAGTGAAGGGAGGAATTATCACTGCATTAAAGCAGATTAGCTATTCAGCTGTATGTACCATGGCTGGTACTATTGGCACTTTTCAATCTCAGCTTTGATCTGCAGAGATCTCCGTGACTTTTGTGCTGTCCTCAATCGCTTAGAACACTCACCCGACCTGTCATCCTTATGTTTCTCTAGGAGAAAGAGAAGAAACAAATGATCACCATGAATAAAGATCTGCTCATGGCATTTGTATACTTCGATCAAAGCCATTGTGGTTACTTATTGGAAAAAGATTTAGAAGAAATCATCTACACGCTTGGCCTGCATCTGTCTAGGGCTCAGGTACCTGACTTCTGCTACATTCTGTTCATAAAGCACATAGGTGGTGCGCATGTGTCGGCTCACCCGCGGTTCAGCTGGTTGTGTAACGTCCTGCCATCGGGAACCCCCATGCTACATAGGAAAGCTTGCCCACATTGCTCCTGCAGCGTTGAGGATTACCCTGTACAGCCCTGATGTGCAAGATCCCTAGGGGCGAGAGATGCTTCTGTCAGCAGTTCTTGTCTCCGGTGAGACTAAAAGAGCACATGGAATGGAGGGCAGCCCATTTCAGTAATTATGTAATAGTAGATTACCACGGAGAATCTGCCCCCGAAAAAAATATGTATTTATTAACCCATGAAAAGTTTTCTAAACAATGTCTTTGTTTTCCTTTGAAATTTTGCCTTCATTAATTGCCATTTAGTTATTTAGTTCAGCTAGTATGTTTGGGGATGGTGCATCGGTCTGAGCTATATACAGCTATATTGGGTGTAGTATTGTGTGGAAGGTATGTCACTTGTCTACCCTTTGCATGTTATTTCCCTCTGCTTAGAATGATTCTAAAATGTTTTGCCAACAGGTGAAGAAACTCTTTGGTAAAGTAATGCTGAAGGAATCGTGCTACTACCGCAAATTAACTGACACCTGCAGTGATGACGGAAGCCACGAGGAACTGGATTCCACGCAGGAAGACATTCTAGGTACTTGTCATCCACTGTCTGTTAAAAGGGGTTGTGCACCTTTTGGCGGAAGGTGCTCAGACCTACAAAGAAAAGCACATTTACTTGCTGGCTCCCCGCTCCTTTTCTTCCTGGCCTCGGCTGCTCCACTGCTCTCCCAGGATGTAAAGTTTCCATTTGATGCTGCTGCAGCCAATTGCTGCCAGCGATTGGCTGCAGCAGTGTTAAAACAGAAGTCTACATCCTAGGAGAGCAGTGCAACAGCTGGGGCCATGAAGAGAAGGAGAGGGGACCCAGCACCAGGAAACGGGTAGGTATACTTTCTTCTGCAGGTCTGCCCATTGGGAAGGGGGGGAGGGGGTCAAGAGAAATTACAAAAAAAAAACATTAAAGTGCTCAACCCTTTTTTGTCTTTTTTTTTTTTTTCTTGTTCTGTAGTTCTTTCTTGCTAAATCGAGGGTTATATTACTTTCTTTTCAGGAAATCGTTTGCTTTTGCCATCAAAAACGTCAAGATCCGAAGTGTCCACTGTGGAAGAGAAAAGTGGCCTTATTGTCTACAAAGGTGCATTGGTTGATATCGGAAGTCTTCTGCAGAAATTAGAGAAGAGTGAAAAGGCTCGGGCCGAGTTAGAACAGAGGCTGCAGACTCTTCAGTCCAAAACAGGTATGAGAGGATAGTAAAAGGGGCAGATTAAAAGTTGTGTGGCCAAGAAAGTTTTTTTTTTTTTTTTTTCTTGGCCACCATAATGAGCTGCCATGTGCATTTCATCATCCTCATCAGTGCTTAAATTCATGGGTGCTGGAGTTTGCTGGGTTGACAAAAGTAACGGCTTTGTGTTAAAAGGTCAGCCCAACATTTGGGTTCACGTTTATTCAGTGTGCATTGTGATAAATTATTGGAGTAAGACATTGTATGTGGTTTTACACCGAGCATTAGATAAACCTGCTACATTCTATTACATTGCTATGTTTATTACATGCTCCACTTTGCTTCAACACATTCACTTTTACTATGTCTGCACTTTATGTCTGCACTAGCTTAGGGTACTTTCACACTTGCGTTATTCTTTTCCGGCATAGAGTTCCGTCAAAAGGGCTCTATGCCGGAAAAGAACTGATCAGGCATATCCCCATGCAATCTGAATGGATAGTAATCCGTTCAGTTTGCATCAGTATGCCCTCCGTTCAGTCACTGTCAGGCGTTTTAGCCGGACATAATGCCACAGCATGCTGCGGTATTATGTCCGGCCAAAATGCCTGATCAGTTGCCGGAATGCCGGATCCGGCATTAATTTACATTGAAATGTATTAGTGCCGGATCCGGCATTAAAAATACCGCAATGATGGATCCGGCATTCAGGTCTGCGCATGTGCAGACCTTTAAAAATGTGAAAAAAATTAATACCGGATCCGTTTTGCCTGATGACACAGGAAAAACGGATCCGGTATTGTCTCCATCTTAAATGCCTGACAGTGACTGAACTGAAGACATCCTGATGCATCCTGAACGGATTTCTCTCCATTCAGAATGCATTGGGATAAAACTGATCAGTTCTTTTCCGGTATTGAGCCCCTAGGATGGAACTCATTGCCGCAAAAGAAAAACGCTAGTGTGAAAGTACCCTTAAAGGGGTATTCCAATCTCAACATTTATGGCATATCACTAGGACATGCCATAAATGTCACATCTGGGACCTGCTTTTATTTCCAAGACAGGGCCCTCTGAAGGAGGTGCTCTGTTCATTGCTGTTCTGTTCTGAAAATAGCCGAGTAAGTACACTCAGCAGAAATCCTATAGCAATGAATGGAGAGCAAGCCGCACATGCGTGGACACTTCTCCATTCACCGGTATGGGACTATAGGCTATTTTGGGAACTCCCATAGGGGTGAATAGAGGGGACGTGCACATGCACGGCTCCTCTCCCTTCTCTTCAGGGGCCCCCTTCTGGAGATAGGTGCAAGTCCCACCTCTGAGACATGCTCCTATCTGACACGGATTACCTATTTTAGCCATACATTTTGAGATGGGACAAACCCTTTAAGTAGGCTTGGATGTATAGGTGTTTTCTGTAGTGATTGCACTGCACAATAAGCCTAGGCTGTATCTGTATTATGAGCTGGGTTTGGTGTTGACGTTGGTCAAAAGTTCAGGTTCGTGTTATCGAAGAATCCCGTTATGGATTCTGCTACCACGGACCATAACGGAATTTGGAATCCATAACGGGATTCTTCGATGAACCCGAACCGTGGATGCCAAACTTAAAAAAACAAGTTTGCGCAACCGTCCTTTACTGCTCTACTTCCTTCTTCTCCTCCACACAGAGCACAGGAGCGACGCCCCTCATGTCACATGATCATAATACCAGGCCCTTTACCACCTCTTATCCAAACCAGTACTGAGCCACGCTCCCTGCACTGATCACATGACGGTGACATCACCCCAGGTCCTTAGTGTTGAACTTTTTTTTTAACTTCGGGGTCCAAGGTTCGGGTTCATCGAAGAATCCCCTTATGGATTCAAAATTCCGTTATGGTCCGTGGTAGCGGAATCCATAACGGGATTCTTCGATAACCCCAACCCGAACTTTGGACGCCGAACTTAAAATACAAGTTCGCTCAACCCTATTTATGGCTTATTTGTTAGTCTGTGAATGCCTCGATAGCATTTTTTTTTTTTTTTTATAAGTCTACATTTCTTTTCTCACAGAGGAAGATGAAAAGTCAATTTTCCAGTTAGAAGCCTCGAGTAAAAGCTTGTCTGGAGAGTTGAAAGATACAAAATGTGATCTCAGCCGCCTGAGAGAGAGCTTGAAAGCCCTGGAGGACACGAACTGCCAGTATGAGGACCAACTAAACAAGACCATGAGAGAACTGTCTGCCACCATGGAAGGGATCCAAAGTGTTCTCAACAAGGTATGGAAAATGTACTGCTGTGTAGCTTTCTTTCTTTTTTTCTTTTAAACTCGTTTTATTTATCATGTATAACACAATAAGTCTCCAGAAATATAAAACCACACATCAAATAGGAATACATCCTTTATTACATCAGAAAATATGAAACAATATGGCACATACTGTACATGAAGGTCAAAGCTATCAGCATGTCGACAATCAAAAATCTCAATTAGAGTATGAAATACAGTATGAAAAATAGACCTAGAATTACAGATAAGTAGAATGATGGCTGAAGGGGGAGCAATTGGGCACTCAGAGCATTAATGGAAGGTACTACACACCACACTCCCCATACTTTCTGAAACTTTTGCTGACAACCTTTGTTTTAAAGTACAACATTTTCAAACATCACAGTCGGATTTACTAAAGCTTTCCACTGACTGAGCCTGGGAGGGTGATCCCCCATCCAACGCAGAGCTATCGCCTTGTGGGCCATAAATAATGTTTCCCTCAATAAGATTCTATCATGGTGTGGCTGAATTCCTCGGATAAGATGCCCAAGAAACAGACCCCTGGGTCAGGACGCATTAGCACTCTTGAAAGGGTATCTATGGCCTCCCTCCAGAATGAGCTCCCATAACTACATGACCACATTAGACACCAGAAATCCGCTTGCAGGGCACTACGCCTGTGGCAATTAGTATGAGTGTGTTCAGGTTTTAGTCATGTAAAAAAATATCTTTACCAGGAGGATAAAAGCTGGCTTTTGGATGGCTAAAGGCTCTTTCACACTTGCGTATTTCTTTTCCGGCATAGAGTTCTGTTGTCGGGGCTCTATTCCGGAAAAATCCTGATCAGGCTTATCCCAATGCATTCTGAATGGAGAGAAATCCGTTCAGGATGCATCAGGATGTCTTCAGTTCAGGACCGGAACGTTGTTTGGCCAGAGAAAATACCGCAGCATGCTGCGCTTTTTGCTCCGGCCAAAAATCCTGAACACTTGCCGCAAGGCTGGATCCGGAATTCATGCCCATTGAAAGGCATTAATCCGGATCCGGCCTTAAGCTAAACGTAGTTTTCGGCGCATCGCCGGATCCGACGTTTAGCTTTTTCTGAATGGTTACCATGGCAGCCAGGACGCTAAAGTCCTGGTTGCCATGGTAAAGTGTAGTGGGGAGCGGTATACTTACGGTCCGTGCGGCTCCCGGGGCGCTCCAGAGTAACGTCAGGGCGCCCCATGCATGGGGCGATCTGACGTCATTCTGGAGCGCCCCGGGAGCCTCACGGACTGTAAGTATACTGCTCCCCCGCTCCCCACTACTACTATGGCAACCAGGACTTTAATAGCATTCTGGCTGCCATAGTAACACTGAAAGCATTTTGAAGACTGATCAGTCTTCAAATGCTTTCAGGTCACTTGCGTTGTTACGGATCCGGCGGGCACTTCCGGCGACGGAAGTGCACGCCGGATCCTAACAACACAAGTGTCAAAGAGGCCTAAGCTATGAGTCCAATGTCTTGCCCTTTAAAGGGTTTCTGTCATCAACTTTTGACATTATAAGCTGTCTGACATTAGCTATGTGCTAATGTCAGACCAGCTTGATAATGTCTTTTTTATAAAAATCGGATGTATATTTAGGCAGAAAAACGTACATTTATAATATGTAAATTAGCCTCTAGGAGCAGGGGGGGCGTTGCCCTGCTCCTAGCGGCTCCGTGCGGCAACCTGCTGGCACGCCCCTTCTTACTTTGAGTGACAGTGCCGGGCAGCGATCCTCCTGCACTGTCTCCTTCTGAAATCCCGCGCCTGTGCCGCCGCTCTGTATTTGGCGCAGGCGCGGTGAGCAGAGAAAACGCTGGTGCCTGCTGTCCTCAGCTCACCGCGCCTGCGCCGAATACAGAGCGGCGGCGCAGGATTTCAGAAGAAGACAGTGCAGGAGGATCGCTTCCCCGCACTGTCACTCAAAGTAAAAAGGGGCGTGCCAGCAGGTTGCCGGACGGAGCCACTAGGAGCAGGGCAACGCCCCCCCTGCTCCTAGAGGCTAATTTACATATTATAAAAGTAAGTTTTTCTGCCTAAATATACATCCGATTTTTATAAAAAAGACATTATCAAGCTGCTCTGACATTAGCACATAGCTAATGTCAGACAGCTTATAATGTCAAAAGTTGATGACAGAAACCCTTTAAAGGGAATCAAAAATGACCTGCTGTTTAAATCACTTTTTTTTATGTTTAACATATTCTTAAAGAATTTTTGATGTTGTTTTTAATTTTCTATGTATTCCATATATTTAAACAAAAAAGAGAAAATTCTGCAATTTTTGCTCTGGCTACTATGTCTCATATTTGGCGCCACTTCTTGATCTGATTACCACTTGGAACCAAACCCGAGTTCGGGAAATGTTTTTTTTATAGTAGAAATTGATTTATGAAGTTATTGCCAATACATTCTAATACTGTACAGTTTTCAAACAAAGTATTATGCGATGTTTGGATGTTTCATCCAAAGTCGATTCGCTCATCCCTAGTTGTTACCTAATTACAACCTGCAGATGTCACTGTTGCCACAACTAACAGTTCACTTTGAGTCTTTTATGTGAAGGGAGGCGGCAAATTCTTACTACATTGCCAAGTCTCCCCTCAATTACAGCCCTGCACTAAATGTGTACTATTAGCTCTTCTCTGGTATTACTTGCAAATCTGCGAAGCTGTAATTGACTCATCTCGCTCCATCACTTTTAGGGTACAGCGACACAGGTCGGACGACGTGTGTCATGGCCAGGGTAGCAGAGTAGTGGTGATCCCATAGAAATGAATGGGATCTCTGCACGAGTCACAAAAAATCTGGCAAAAATCCTCAATAAACTCCAGCACGTCTCCTCCATGAGTTATTGAGGCCTCCCAGTAGCATTTGGCAACAAGCTAACCTGGTGGTCTAGGGAGGAGAAACCACTACTACTCTGTGTAGTGGTTATGTGGACTGGTCTCATGCTGCGAAGTTTAATATGCAAGTTCTCAGTACCAAGTGCACATTAACCGAAATCTGCATATCTGTCCCTACTTTCAGCATAAAGGACCTGACAGATTTCCTTTTAAAGGGAATGTGTCATATTCTTTTTTTTCTAATCTGTTTTTTTCTTGTGATTGTACTTTTTTTTTTTAAATTATATTTTCTAAACATGATTATTGGGCAGCCATCTTGCCTGAGCTGTTTACGGCATTTAGAAATATGCGTTACTGCAGCCAACATGGCACACAGACACAATAGACTACAGGGGACTCATTGACTTCTATGGGAGAGTTTCTAGGCATATTCTGTGTCCTGTCATTGTGCAGGGAAGGGGAGTATATAAGCTGTTACCATCACCTATTGTGAATGGTGGATCCTGTGTTATATACAGAGGTGTTATCTTTCATTGTATTACTGCATGTGATATATGATGATAGATGACTGCTGAAAATTATTTATAGAACAGGAAGTCTCGACATATTATTAGTAGGGATGAGCAAAGGGAGCTTCGTATCCTAGATCCTATTAGGTCAGGGCTCGACAAATCCCAGGCGCCAGGTCGCCATGGCGACCAGGAATTTGGTCCTGGCGCCTGGGTATTTGTCAGCCCGTTCTCCCAGGTGGCCGGGCGCAGGGCCGGCGCGGACTAGGAGCCTCATGCTGCAGCCGCCCGAGCGCTCTGTATAGAGCCTCAGGCGGCTGCAGCACTGCCCGGGCTGGCGCGTCCATGAGGGCGCACCGCCCGGGCACAGCATGAAGAGAGGGACTGACAGGAGGGAAGCGCTTAGCGCTCCCTCCTGTCAGTTCCTCATTGTAGCGTGGCAGAGCCTACCGTGGTCCGCGGTACAGGAGCATCTGTCTCCTGTACCCGGCCGGACTGACAGGAGGTGTGCACACAGTGTGCACTTCCTGTCAGTCCGCCCGGGTACAGGAAACTAAAGCTCCTGTACCCGTGGAGCATAAAGAGCTCGGCCACGCTACATTACAGGCGGGGGAGGGAGGGGGAGAATGACAAGGGGGAAAGATAATGACAAGGGAGGGAGATAATGACAAGGGAGGGGGAGAAAGTGAATGACAAGGGGGGAGTGAATGACAAGGAGGGAGAGAATGACAAGGGGTGGGGAGAGTGTGAATGACAAGGGGGGAGAGTGAATGACAAGGGGGAAAGATAATGACACGGGGGAGTGTGAATGACAAGGGGGTGGGAGAGTGAATGACAAGGGGGAGTGAATGACAAGGGGGAAAGATAATGACAAGGGGGAAAGTGAATGACAAGAGGGGGAAAGAGAATGACAAGGGGGGAGAAAGTGAATGACAAGGAGGGAGAGAATGACACGGGGGAGTGAATGACAAGGGAGGAGAGAGAATGACAAGGGTGGGGGAGTGAATGACAAGGGGGAAAGATAATGACACGGGGGAGTGAATGACAAGGGGGGAGAGTGAATGACAAGGGGGAGAAAGTGAATGACAAGAGGGGGAAAGATAATGACAAGGGGGAAAGAGAATGACATGGGGGGAGAGAATGACAAGGGGAGAGTGAATGACAAGAGGGGGAAAGAGCTGGGCGTTGTAGTGATGCGGGGACTGAGCGCCAGCTGGGGGTTGTAGTGCTCAGTAAAATGTCATGGTGCCCGCTGTGTTTGTGCCCTCCAGACCCCTCTGCCCTCTCCTGCGGACCCCTCTGCCCTCCCCTCCGGACCCCTCTGCCCTCCCCTCCGGACCCCTCTGCCCTCCCCTCCGGACCCCTCTGCCCTCCTCCGGACCCTCTGCCCTCCTCCGGACCCTCTGCCCTCCCTCCGACCCTCTGCCCTCCTCCGGACCCCTCTGCCCTCCCCTCCGGACCCCTCTGCCCTCCCCTCCGGACCCCTCGTCCCTCCCCTCCGGACCCCGTAATCCTTGTAAGGGTTTCCACATGTCATGGCGGACGCAAGGGGCGATCACTTGGACGCTGGCAGCATCTGACGTGTCATATAACCTATTGAAGAGGGGAAGCATTATGGGAGGCCCTATATACTCGCACATTATGGGGGGCACTATGGAGAACAGGGGAAGGAATACTATGGGGGCATCTACTGGGGGCCCTATATACTGGCATGCATTATTGGGCGGCTCTATGGAGAAGTGGGGGGGGGGAGCACTATGGGGGCATCTATTGGGGGCTTTATGACGTGGCTCCGCCTGGCTCCTAACTTTTTTAGCTGGCTCCTAGATTCCAAGGAAATTTGTCAAGCCCTGTATTAGGTACTTGCTGGAACCGACGCCAAGTTCGGATCCAAGTTTAATAATGGTTTTCAAGTTTAAAAATCAAATACCAAAGTTATTCACGAATTACTGACCTCCCCTCATCCGAGACCGTACATTTTAATGCTGTACGTAGACTGATATCCGTACAGCATTAAACCGAAGTTTTGAGAAAAGTGACATCCGAAGCTTGCTTCACTTTTCCCTAATTATTAGGCTTAGTGGCTAGTGTGAAATCCGCAGGATTTTATTTCTTTTTAATAGGCCTCATGCACACGGCCGTGGAACATGGCTGTGCGCAGATTGTGGTATCCCGGTCTGGAATTCAGCTGACAGCAGGAGCGCACGGCATCAGTGGTGGCTATGACGCCGTGCGCTTCATGCCGCCACTGGACTACAGTAATACACCCGTACGAGGCATAGAGTTTTTATGTGGTCATGGTAGTTTCACGTTATTTGGGCACTGCTACTCAGGCACCAAACAGTGCATTTCTTTGCAAGTTATGATGGTAGCAGCATCGTTATTTTCCAGGATTGTATTTTTGCACCAACAGAGGCTACCACACTAGACATTGTCGACAGAAGGACAGTCCTGCTATTATCTCATATATGCCAACTTCAGAATATTATTGACTGTGAATAAAATGACTTGTTTTTTCTTACTTATGATTATGTCTGTCATGTTCACAGAATCCAGGGGCATCTGACGACGAGAAGTCAAAGGAGAACGGAGCCACCTTTTGACGCATCTTTGCACCATCTTGGAGAGAGAATAATAATGTTATATAATGTAATGCAAATCATGGTTTTGGAAGTGAAGAGAGACTGGATGTAGTTTTACTTGATATTTAATGGAGAAAAGTTGTATATAGTTTTATTAATGTGTGAAGAGCTGCCTCTACGTCATTGCCTGCAGCTGACAGGATAAAGCGGAAAAATACAGATTTTGCGAATGTTTAGGTTAAGTTAAGTCATAGCAAAATAACCACAAAATAGATTGTGTAAGAAAACGGATCTTCTATATATTTTTTCCTTTTGTTATCCCTTCCACTTTTTATGTACATATTAAAAAAAAATCTAAGATTGTGAAAAATTGCAATTTATTTTTATCTGATCTTTTAAAGGGATGAACCCAGACATACCCCCATTTTCCCCCAGGCAGCCCCCTTAATTTCATGCTCCGATGCTCTCCTTTGCTCGCGCAGGGCAAAGGCTTTATTAGAAGATTCGTTGACATAACCGGCACTAATGGGCAGGCTTTAGCACTGCTCTAGCCTGTAAAACGGCTAGGTCAGTGCTAAAGCCCGCCCATAAGAGCCAGTGACGTCACTGCCAACACTGCTAGGCGGAAGCCTCCGCTTAGCAGAGTAAAAATATAAACAAACACCCCTTACCCTACGCGATCCAGCGCAGGGCAAGGGAATGCATCGGAGCACAAAATGCTCCAATGCTCATGTCAGGGTGGCCAGAGTGGTGAAAATGGGGATATGTTCGGGTTCAGCTCTGAACCCGGACAACCCCTTTAATTTAAGTGTTTTAAGAGTGGAAATTCCTTACCCAGCTTACAGGACTTACCAAGCAATAACATACGAAGGTGTGTAATGCATATGAATTACTGGTACAAAATTTCTTCACATTTTTTTTCTACAGCAAGCAGTGTTCACAGCGTGTCCTTTGTACAAAAGGCCAGGGAAAAGCCACTTAATAATAATATGTACATCTGGTTTCAATTAAAGATTTCTCCCCCTCATTTTGCAGGCTTCTTTGTTACCTGGATCTGACTTCAGTGTGTACGCTGTGACCCAGCGCTGTGATCCGCGGCAATTAACCCCTCAGGTGCGGCACCTGAGGGGTTAACTGCCGCGGATCGCAGCGCTCAGTGACAGGCAGGTGCCGGCAATGTATTTCCGCCGCCTGCATTTGTATATGAATGGTTACTTCTCATTGGTGACCAGTGCGCCCGCCCCTCCTCCTTCTCCCCTCTCCCTCTATTGGTGGAAGCAGCACAGGGGGTGGGAGAGACCGCCTCCTTCTCCCCGTGCTGCCGAGGAGAAGATGGCTGCCCTGAGAGCGGCGCAGCCACGTTCTCGGATACTGGGCTGTGCGGCAATCCTGGTATCGAGCTCGATACCAGAGAAAAGTATCGAAAGTTCGATACCCGCAACAACCCTACACACGACTGTTTCTGCCTGTATTTCTGTCACAAATAATGGATTTGCAAAATAAAGACACCTTCAGTGTGCATTAAACATTTTTCTCACTCCCATCAACAGAAAGGTTAATATTCGTGCAGAATAGATGTTCTATAACTTGCAGAATGACCAAATGGATCAACAAGATCTGTGAATGTGTGCATAAAATCTTTATTTTAGCATGAAAATTCGGTTGTGTGCATGATTAGTGAGTCTGCATTTAATGGTCTACAGCTACCTACGGCCTCTTTCTTACAAGCACCACATCCCCCTTTGTTCTTCCTGGCAACCAATCATTTAGACATTACTGCTTTCCTGTGACACTAGAGGTAAAATCACATTTTCCATTTCACCACCATGACGGCATACAACTGGAGATTGACCCCTGACCTGTGCAGGAAACAGAGAAAGGTTAAATTGCCCCCTCCCACTACCATACGCCATTGTTTTCCTGCCCCTACAGTGGCCAGGACAGAGTAAGGCCTCTCTGCCTGCAGGGAGGTGAAGATGGAATCTTGCCTTTATTTTGCTACCCAGGATGCTACATCAGGGTTTTGGGTCCACTTTTGTATGTTCATAAAATTTTCCTGGGGGTCCGCTGCTCGCCGGCGTTTTCTAACCAATTCTGGGCAGGTAGACTGATTGGTCTCGTGAATTCAATTGATCGGATGTCTGCCCATGTGCTACCGCAGCCTCCTTTCCCCTGGTGGGACAAGCTGGTGTGAAGACACAAGCTCCGCATGGTAAACGCGGGCGTCTGACGTCCCTTCCAGGTTTGGGAGCGCACGTATGTGGAAGTGCTGCTGAATACAGGGCCGACATATTTTAAAAGAAGACCTTAGGAAAGCCACAGAGCTTCTGATCTGAGGTCTGGTGTGTGCCACGTCAGGCCCTGAGATGCAGGCACCTAAAGAGCTTGATGCTCTTGCGCTACCAATCGTAAGTCCCCGCTTGGGGAATCTCATATGGCAGCAAAATGTGTATATATGTATGTATAAATAGGTTGGGCATTGGAAATTGTTTCCATTGCAAAAAACACTTAGGCATATTAGTTTTTTTCTGGTACACATGTTAAATGAGGTTGCATAGGTATATATATGTGTGTGTGTGTGTGTGTGTATGTATATATATATATATATATATATATATATATATATATATATATATACACATTTATAAGTGTTATCCATGAACCTTCCAATGATGGCACTCTCCCTTACTGTTCTGAGCCTCCCTAGAGACCTAAGAAGAGTATCACGTGCATACAGTGCTATAAGAGATTACCAGACCAATATACAAAAAAAAAAACTCTGCAAGGAGTGTATTTCCAATATTGTAAGAGAGGAACAGCCACCCATCATGTAAGAGTTCAGATCCATATACATGAAGAAGTAAAATCTCTGGCTTCCTTGAGAGACGTGAATCCAGGTCCACAGCCTCCCAAAAGCTGGCAGTAGACTCCGATGGTCTTGAGGATGAGACATTCTCATCAAAGCAGTGGGATGATGATGAAACTTTATCTGAAAGGGAGATTGTGGAAAAATCTAAAAAAAATTCTATTTTTCTATGGAAGAAATGAATGACCTATTTAGAGCGGTTAGTGCTACAATGGGTATAGAAAAGGCTAAAAAAAAAAAAAACATTCAATACAGGATGAAATGTTTGGGGATCTGAGAACCGAGCGTTCCAAAGTTTTTTTTGTTTTTTTTCCATTAATGGGAACATAAAAGACATGGTACTGGATGAATGGTTAGACCCAGAAAAAAGGCTGGGTGTAGCTAGAGAATACAAAAGCAGACATTTATTTGATATGAGCGAGTCTAAAATATTTGACGAAATACCCAAGATTGATGTCCAGGTAACCAAAGTAAATAAAAAGACCTCATTACCCTTTGAGGATTAATCACAATTAAGAGGTCCTATGGAAAGGAAGGCGGATAGCCTCCTGCGCAAATCTTGGGAAGCGGCTATGTTTGGTCTAAAGACAAATATGGCAGCAACATCAGTAGCCAGGTCAATGGATCTCTGGTTAAATGAACTAGAAAATTGCCTAAAAAAATAAAACTCCCAGGGAAGAGATAATAGATTCAATTCCTCTGCTAAAGTCTGCAACAGCCTTCCTAGCAGATGCTTCAGCAGAATCGGTCAGATTCTCAGCAAAAGATGTGGCTATATCCAATACGGCTACAAGAGCGCTGTGGCTGAAGTCCTGGGCTGGAGATAAAACGTCTAACATGAAATTATGCTCCATAGCGTTTTCTGGAGAGTACATCTTTGGTCTAATTCTGGACAAAATCCTTGAAAAAGCGGCCGACAAGAAAAAAGGTTTTCAAAGAGGAAAGGCCTTTTAAAAGGAAATTGCCCTTTAGCCCCTCTAGTAACCAGGAGAGATCGTACAGGGGGAAAGGGAAATGGGACGTTGGAGCTACCACAAAGGTGGATGAGGCAGAGAATTCTAAAAAATGTGTTATCCCAATGGGTAACAATAACAACAAACCCTTGGGCCTTAAATATTGTAATAGAATGGTACAAGATAGAATTTTTGTCTCCTCCGCCAAACTGTTTCGAAATTTCGACTCCTAAATCAAAACTGCTCATGGGGAAAATCTGGAAAGGAGTCCAGGATCTCTTAAAGAGTACCTTTCCTGGGTCCAGACATTATGAAATAAGTAGGGGGTTGTGTAGGGCATATTGCAGGCATGTAAGATCACTTACTAGCCTATCTGGCCGGCGCTCCTTTCCCCCACTGTGCACCCCTTTTACTTTTCCCGTCTGGTATGGAAATGAATATCATTGGTACAGGGAGGAGACTACCCTGTTTCTCAATGGGCGTCTCCTTCTTCCTCGCTGTAGCATGGTCCAATCACAGTAGCGAATGTCATATCCAGGGAGGTGAGCTGTGATTGGACCGCACTACAGCCAGGAAGCAGGAGATGCCCATTGTGAAACAGGTCTCCTCCTCGATAATATTCATTTCCATACCAGACGGGAAAAGTAAAAGTGGGGCACAGTGGGGGAATGGAGCGCCGGACAGACAAGGCTACTTTCACACTAGCATTGTTAGAATTCGGCAGGCAGTTTGGTTGCAAACCGTATGCAAACTGATATCCCGGATCCGTCTCATCCGTTAGCATCTGGTTTCAAACGGAATAACGGATCCGGTATTTAAATTTTTTCAAAGATCAAAAGCGAAACTAGCTCCTTCTAGGTACTGGATCCGGCGTTAATACATCTCTATGGAAATTAATGCTGAATCCGGCAAGTGCGGTACTTTGTCGGTCAAACACCGTACAAGAGGCGGAACGGAAGACATCCTGATGCATACTGAACGGATTGCTTTCCATTCAGAATGCATTAGGACAAAACTGATGAGTTTTTCCGGTATTGAGACCCTTTACCAGATTTCAATACCCGAAAAGAATAACGCTAGTGTGAAAGTACCCTAAGCTAGTAAGTGATCTTACATGCCTGCACTATGCCCTACACAACCCCCTACTTATTTCATAATGTCTGGACCCATGAAAGGTCCACTGTAAGCTTAGGAGTAGTAGTCCAGGTTCCACCATCCCAAAAAGAACAGGGTTATTACTCAAATCTTTTTCTTGTAACGAAACCAGACGGCTCCTACCGAACAATAATAACTTTAAAAAATTTAAACAGATACAGAAAATTCTAAATGGAAACCGTAAACTCTACCATCCTGCTAATAAAAGGAAACGCATTAATGTGTACAGTTGACTTAAAAAGACGCATACTATAATGCACCAATCCTGGTTCAATCTCAAAAGTACCCAAGATTTGCCTTTAAAAAAAACCTACGGGAGGCATATCTCATTTTCAGTTTGTCGCCCTTCCTTTTGGCATCTTAGCGCCCAGAGTTTTCACCAAACTAGTAGAGGAGATGGTGGTGTTTCTAAGGAAAGAACAGTTAATAATAATCCCCTATCTAGACGAGTTCTTAATAATATCAGACACACAAAAACAAATGGAACTAGACCTAAACAGATTTTTCCACCCACTAAAAGGTCTAGGATGGATAGTGAATCAGAAAAAGACCTGCCTTCATTCCCTGACAAGGGTAAAATTTTGGGGAAAACAAACATCTTTTCTTCCAACAAAGAAAATCGAATCCTTACAACATAAGGTCCTCATATTCCTGAAGAAAAGCTCATACTCCATCAGAGCTTGGGACTACTGACGTCATGCATAACCTTGGAAACCTGGTGTCAGATACATTTCTGAGTTCTCCAATCTTGGTTACTGAAAAAAATGGGACAAATGCCAGACATCTCTAAATCGGAAGGTTCCTATTCCAGAACATGTAAAAACATCCCTTTTATGGTGGATGATGCCATAAAAACTCAGGAAGGGGAGTAGTTTGGTAAATAACGCCTTCAGTCGTGATCCAAACAGATGCAAGCAGGACAGGTTGAGGAGCGAAGACAAATTTTTATCAAGGTTTCTGGCCAACCGGAATGTCGAGACAATCGTCAAATTATCAATCTTGCAAGGTCAACATCTAAAGATTCTCTCAGACAACGTGATGACAGTATCGTACCTCAAACATCAGGGAGGGACAAAATCAGGAAAACGAATAAATCTCTCAGAGAAAATATTCTTCTGGAAAGAAAAAAAACTGTGAAATCCATTACAGTGGTACATCTAAAAGGGAGTCAGAATTATGTGCCGGATTTTCTCAGCAGGAAAAAGCGAGATCAAGGCAAGTGGTCTCTAAATACGGAGGTATTCGCAATGATAAAAAAGGAATGGGGTTCTCCATCAATAGACTTGTTTGCCTCAAAGTAAAATGCAAAAACCCAGATGTTCTGTTCAATAAACCCCAGGGACAGGCCCTAGGCAATAGATGCCTTCTCCCAAAGCTGGAATTGGGATCTTGCCTATGCCTTTCCAATTAATCCCCAGAGTGATTCAAAAAGCTATTCAGGAAGGATCAACACTCATATTAATAACTCCATTTTGCCCAGGAGCTGGTTTTCCCTATTAAAAAGACAATCTTTACAAGAACCTTGGATCCTTCCCAACAGAAAGGACATTCTAGTTCAGGGTCCTATTGTCCATTCTCATCCAGAACTCTTCAAGTGGACTGCATGGATCGTGAGTCCGACATTCTAAGGCGTAAAGGTCTTTCGAATAAAGTAATATCTACATTGAAATCGAGCAGAAAGAAAAATTACCTCCACTATCTGAAGATATGGAAGAAATTCTGTTCTTGGTTAGGGGAGACTGCTTTAAATCACTCCGAGCCAAAAATCCTGTTTGTTCAACAAAGTCTAGACTTGGGCCTTAGACCCTCCACGTTAAAAGTACAGATATCAGTACTTAGCGCCTTTTTTGATACAGATATGGCAGACCATAGATGGATAAAAAGGTTCATCAGGGCAGCCTCTAGATAAAGGCCTTTGATTAGGTCCCGTGTCCCTTCTTGGGACCCAAATGTTGTCCTTACAGGTCTTACAAAAAAAAGTCAGTTTGAACCTCTGGAAGACAGTTCAGTAAAGACCCTTTCTTATAAAACCGCTTTCTTTATAGCCATCTCATCAGTAAGAAGATTAGGGGAGATCCAGGCCCTCTCTATCAGTGAACCTTACCTCACGGTCTTAGACGACAGGATAGTTCTAAAACAAGACCCAGGGTTTCTACCCAAGGGTGTCACAGATTTCCATAGGGACCAGGAGATAATTCTTCCCTCATTCTGCAATAATCCCAAAAATTCTAGAGAATTAGAGTTCCATTCTCTAGCTGTAACTCCTTAAGGACACATGACGTATGGGTACGTCATGTGTCCAGTCCCTAAAGATGGCGCCCGCTCCTGGCCGCTGCGGGCACCATCGCTGCGGGGGTCTGGCTGATTCCTGTAGCTGACCCCCGCAGCTGATGATCGCGGTCAGCAGCGCTGCCGACCGCGATCATTTAACCCTGCAGATGCCGTGATCAATCCTGATCACGGCATCTGCACGCGCTAAAACCGAAAGTAAAACTTTCGGCAGCGCTCCGGCTCCCCCTAGTGGTGATCGGGAGAATCGGAGCGCTGTAAGGGATAGCCTCAAGCCTTTCATTCAGCATGAGGCTATCACTTACTATTTCCTATGGAGCCCTTGTTAGCAATAGGGCTTCATAGGAAAGTAGTAAATGCTCATAAACTCCAATACAAGTGTATTGGAGTTTATGATAAACAATCAGGTAACTGATTTATATAGGTCCCTATGGGATCTATATAAAAGTGTAAAAAAATTAAAAAAAATAAAAAAATAAAAAAATAAATAAAAAAACCTAAAAATTGAAATCACCCCCTTTCCCCAAAATTAAAATAAAATAATAAAAAAATAAAAAAATACACATCATGGGTGTCACAATGTGTGAAAACGCCCATAGTATAAAAATATAAAAATATATTTCCCATACGGTAAACAGAAAAACGGAAAAAGCGCCCAAATGGCCGATTTGCCGTTTTGGACGCTTCATTTCCTCAAAAAAATGAAATAAAAGCGATCAAAAAGTCCTACACACCCCATAATGGTATCAACTAAAAGTTAAGATCGCCCCGCAAAAATAAGCCCCATACAACGCCATACACTTATATACAAATACGTTATAGCGGTCAAAACATGGCGACAAAAAAAAAAAAAATTTTTCCCACTTTGGAATTTTTTTTCACTATCAAAACGCAAGAAAAGCTATACATATTGGGTATCGCCGGATTCGTACTGACCTGTAGAATAAAACTAAATGGTCAGTTTTATCGCAAATCAAACGTCGTAATTTAGAAACCCGTAAAACTGTGGTGAAATTGCTTTTTTTTGCAATTTCACCCCATTTGGAATTTTTTTCCCGCTTTCCACTACACCGTATGCATTATTAAATGATGGCGTTGGAAAGTACAACTTGTCCCGCAAAAAATAAGCCCTCATATGGCCATGTGAACGGAAGAATAAAAAAGTTATGGCTCTTGGAAGGCATAGAGCGCAAAACGAAAACGCAAAAATGTAAAAACCCTGTGTCCTTAAGGGGGTAAGGACAGTCCTCCGATACCTTGAGGTTACCAAGGAATTTAGAACAGTTGATAACCTTTTAGTCCAGTTTGCATGGAAAAAATAGGGGAATAATTGTATCCAAAGCATCCATTTCTAGCTTGATTAGACAGACTATCTGTAACTGTTATAAAATCCAGGGTCAGGATTGTCCCGTAAATGTTAGAGCCCATTCCACTAGGGCTATGTCTTCCTCTTTTGCTGAAAAAGCGGGTGCATCATTGAAACAGATCTGCAAAGCCGCGACCTGGTCCAATATGAACACTTGTCAATTATAGCATTGATTTACCTTTGTCGTCAGATCTCTCCTTTGGACGGAAAGGTTCTTCAAGCCGTAGCCCCCCTTAATGTTGGTGATCTGTTAGGTTTCCAGTTGTATGCCGTCATGGTGGTGAAATTGAAAATCGGAATTAGTCTTACCAGCATTTCAGAAAAACACTGGTGTATGGTGGTGGGAGGGGGAAATTTAACCTCTCTCTGTTTCCTGTCCCTACAGAGGTCAGGGATCAATCTCCAGTTGTATGCGGCCATGGTGGATTCATGGAAACAGAATTACCGGTAAGCCTTATTCCGATTTTCGTTGTCTCATGCTAATAATTGAAGCGGCTGAAAGTTGTCTGATCTGAGGTTTAATTTTAAAGAGAATATGTTACATATTTATTATCTGCCAGTTGATACCATATAGTGATTTCTTTTTTTTTTCCTAATCGCTTCTGATATTTTTCTTATATTTTCTGTACCCGTTTTAGGCAGCCATCTGAGCTGCTAACAGCATTTAGAGATTCCTTATAGCAGCCACATGGACCATAGACACGAGATGTTCACTGACTTCTATGGGAGAGCCTGTGTAGACGTCTTTGTGCAGGGAATGGATGCTGCATCCATCACCTACTGTGAATGATGGATCCCTTGTTTCTATACGGAGGTTTTATCTGTCACTGTAATCCTACCTAATGCTAAAAAGTGATCTGTACAGAAAAGAGCTCTACAAGAAATCTGTCCCCAGGAAACTGACTGGTAACCCAGGCACAGTGCCTTGTAGGGCTAGCTCATCTGAATGTAATGAAGCCTTTCACTTCATGATCTATTGCTTCATTCTGGAGAAAAAGTACTACTTATGCAAACGACCTGTTAAGTGCTTTTCATTGCCACCACTAGGTGGAGCACATGGTATACTCTGTGGTTGTTGAGCTCAATGTATAATGCAGTAAGCTCCCTCTAGTGTCAGCTTCAAGTTATGCTTAAAATATACTGCAATATATTTGAGCTCTGTATCAGACCATTAATAAAGATATATTAAGAAATTAGTTGACAGAATTTTGGATTTAGACAAGGTGGAAAATTACTAGTCTCTTTGTGGCAAAATAACACTCATCTGCAAACCACTAAGCATTTTTTTTTTTACTAAATATTGGGTTTTGCTACCCTTTTCTGGATTGAAAGAAAAAAAAATATTAAACAAGTGAAATGTACAATTGAGGCAACTACAAATTATGTATCATGACAGTATTTCTTGTGTTTAATCTCAGTCACTAATACAGTATTAAAGATTAAAACCAGTATTACAAAAACAATTATATTTTACAGATTATTTACATTACAATTTACATGACCTTCAAACCTGAAACTAAAGAAAACAGTCTGAATTTACATTTAAAAAAATATAAATAGAATTTTCATTATAAAGTTCAGAAATAAATCAGGAGTCATGCATATTAAAATATAAGGCTAATATTTCAGTTATGTTCCTCTATGATGAAGCCAAAACTATTCTTTTACGACTAAAAAATAGTTATCAAATTCTTACAAAGTGGCAGTGGTATGTAGCATTTGGATTCAAGTCATCGTGCATTTTTAGCTGAGCACATTGAACTACCACCATAAATTCAAGATAAAGGCACTTGGAAAATACCATTTATTGCAAGCCCCACTGATTTCACCTAACAGCGATAGTCATAGAAAGCCGCCATTCAGACAGCTGTAATGCAGTCACATTTTGCATATGTGTTGCGGGATAGTCTCATGGCTATAATAAGGATGTTAAATGTACCTGACTTACGGCTGTCTAAATGCAGCCAAAGGCCGAAAGATTTTGCGACCTTTGTCTACAAGTAAGAGGCAGCATGGGACGGATTCTTCTAGAGGCATATGATCTTTCACTTCAGAAGGCACATGTGTGATAAATCTGCTGTAGAACAGGGATTCTATAACCTCCGGGCCTCCAGCTGTTGCAAAACTACATCTCCTAACATGCCCTGATGGCTGTAGGCTGTCTGGGTATGCTGGGAGTTGTAGTTTTGCAACAGCTGGAGGGCTGCAGTTTGGGCATCACTGCTCCAGAATTTAATCCAATCCAATAAATAAATATTGGATCACAGGGTTCCGACCGATGGGCCCCCCCACCCCTACAATCCTGAGAATAAAGGGTCATAGTCGCCTCTATAAAATCAAGTGGTACTGTGTATGTCAGTCCATCGCTCCATTCACTTCTATTGATACTAACGTAGACGGCGCTCAGTCAGCCCCATAGACCAACATGAGCCCTACGGCTTCATTCAGAGAGGGACTCGTTCTCAGGGGATTCCAGCAGTCAAACCACCCACAATCCAATATTTATAACCCATCTTGGGGATAGGTGGTAAATTATAGAGGTCGCTCTGGCGGCTGCAGGCCAAAGGTGATCGGGGAAAAAGGTGCAGTGTGTTATACCGCCATCACTCTGATATTAATTACCTATATTGAAGATATAGCATCAATACTGTTAGCCTGAAAACCCCCACTATGGTAAATGCACACAGTGCGACTTATGCATGAGTTTTCCCAGCATAATACAGGGAAAACCGTGCAGAGATTCCACATGAACTACAACGCTGTATGCATATACCCTTAAGGTTGCCAGGTAGCTCTCTCATGCTCTAGGTTTTCTTCACATCTGCATCTCCATTAGGAGCAATATCCACAAAATTCAAATGCATCGTTTTCCCTATCAAAACTATGGGCACTCTTTGGAAACCATGCAGCAGATAGGAACAGAGCCATATATACAAGGAATAGCAGTTGGTTGAATGATTATTCTCATTGCTTACACCAACCTCTTTTCACGCAGCCCTAGCCCTATAGAAATTAATAATGCTTGCGTGAAAAAAAGAAGGTATCCAGGTGCAATATGTTTTCAGTGATGGTTGATAGGAGATGTTGAGCATTATTCTTCTGTACGTATGGAAAATTACACTGAACGTAATCGTAGAAAAAAAATTGATTCTTGCATGCAAAACCATCAATTTCTCCCTGAACAGATCCTGACACAATCAGTATTGTTTGTGTGAAAGAGGCCATAAGTAGTTTCTATAGGCTCTATGACCTGAAAAATATTACTTTGTAATTCAGGCACTTCAAGGTTAATAAAAACTAAAAGTGAGGTGACCGTCACACTTATCCTACATGCAGACATAGGTGAAGGCAGTCATTTTTGTATACATTTGAATCACTGTTGGGAAATACAAATGGGGTATTTGATCTACACATTCATGGCAGGGGTCAACTGCATTAGGGAGCTGGAATTAAGCAGTCCTTCGTTCTTGTTTCCACCGTTGACTTCTAGATTCTGTAGAAATGTCCTTTTCTTTAGTTTCTCAAAAATGACAGAATTATTAGATGCTAGGCTTATCCGAGTTCTAAGGGAAAAGGAAAATAACCATGTAAGAACACATTTATTCCAGAACATCAAGACTTCACGTCCCTTTCTCCCAAGTATTGTCTCCAAATTCACCCGTACCCATGGGCACACTAAAAGTTAAATAAAAATGTATGAAAAACTCTCCATAACCACGTCATCTAGTGAAGCTTTAAGCAGCAGGAAGAACACAAATTTTGGGTTGTAACATTCTGCTCAAAAGGGCTCATGGACATGACATGGGCCATTTCTGGCAGCATAAAGTCCTACACAAGACCATAGTACGGTCATGGAGGAGGCTCATAGCTATAGCATGGTATTATGGATCTGTTCCACGCGGTCTATACATCTAGAATCATATATTCAAGATGAGTGTTCGAGAGGTTGAACCCACATCTCTAGAACAGGGGATCCTCAAACCTTGACAAGGTGGGTGCTCACCACCTTATCTCCACTTTGATCTCATGACTGTCTCCAAACATCCAATGCATGGAGGCCGGTGATCAGTGGCACCAAATGCAAAATAAAAGTGACATCTCTAGCGCTTCATAAAACAGTTATTTTTATGGTTTCTGCATAAAAAAATAAGGTGCAAAACAGTGGCTTACGTGTTTCGAGCATTTTCTCAGCTCTTATTCACAGCAAAAATTGTTTGAAAAGTGTAAGGAAAACGGACTGTAATGCAACTTGCTATTTATGAAGATGAATCAATAAAAACAGTTTTATGAAGTACTGGGGACGTTACTTTGTTGTATTTGCTTCCTCAAACCTTGCCCTGTCTGGTGTGACATCAGCAGTCCATCGCATCCAGATAGAGAATAAATAGAGAGGTGGCTGAACATATGAGCATTTCTCTCCATTCACTTCGGAAACAGCCAAGCTGTAACTTCCATAAAAGTGAATAGCAAGGTGGGACCTGCAGCTAAGAGTCTATAGGAATAAACTTTTACGCAGCAGAAAGCCCTCCTGTGGTACATCTAAGCTGATTTATAAACAAATAAAAGTGAAACCGGTAAGGTGATTTATGCCCAAAATGGATTTGGGTATTGATCAACTTAAAAGATCAGGTGGTCAGAGAGAATAACCGTGCAGATTTATCACAAAACGGCTTTCTGCAGCTGGCTACGTAGTGTAAAACGTGGAAGCTGCAGAAGCCAAAAGGTGCAACATTTTTAATAAAAATACTTACATAAAGTTTTGGGCCCTAAATACAATCAATTTAACAAATTGTTCCAAGGCTGTCCTTAGCATTTTAAACCTACAATTAAGTCTAGTAGAAGAGGATAACTAACCCCAAGAATTTTTACTGTTGGCTGGTAACATTTGTTCTGCCAAAAATGTGTTCTTATTGTTCTCCTCCAATATTGTATATACACCGGTGGTCACCATTAACTCAAACCAGTTTGATGGTATCTTATGTTGGTATAAGGCTAAAGCCCACTTGTACATCATGTACCATAATGCTAGTAGGTACTTGTCTGTGTTCACCACTTTGAAGATACTACTACAAAAAAGTTGCAATAACTTAAAATTTTATGGAAGAGAGATAGGGTTATATCTTACCGTGGAGATTCAATTCCACTGTCTCCTGTGGTACTATGGTTTTCATTTTGGTTAGCTTCCAATGGATTATTCTTTGGGTTAAATAACTTCAAGGTGTGCTCATAACATGTTCTTCCTTCTCCTGATTGTTGTCCTGAGTTATTCACTGGTTTCTCCTCACTTCCTTTAATGGATGTCTGGACAGTCTCTGCCATAGAGTTACAGTCACTGGAATTGCAGTAATCAAATATACTTCCTTCACAAAGCTCAGGTTGAATACATTCAGCAGTATCCACATCAACTTCTTGATGGTGCAGAACATACTTAGACAATGGCTGACAAGAACTTCCTTTTACATGTAGAGCAGGTCTACTATAACTTTGAGAACTGTCAGAAGAGAAGACAGATGACGTATAGTCTTCTTGGTGATGGCTGGTTGAAGAAAACTGATGGACTGATGGTCTAGTTGGGTCCCAGTGTCTTGGAGTTGTCTCTAGTGCAGCATGGCTTTCTTCGTGTAGATCATACAAATTGTGATTCCTATTTTGTTTGCACATTTCGAGGCTCTGACACATTCCAATATGTTCATCAGTATCACCTTCAAAGTAGAAAGAACTTGAGGCATCATCATTGTCCTCCTTCTTATAAAACATCTGATCTTCCTCAACAAGCTGCTCAGTGTGAGAACTGGAAAATACTGTGTATTTTGGTAATTCTTTACTGTTCATTTCACTTGCTGAATAACCAACATGGGATTCTGGCTCATTTTTCTCTAATGTACCAACATTTGATCTACCAAAACTTTTTGAAGAATTTATACTTCTACCAAGGCTTGTTTGTGCATGTTGTAATGATTCACTGATTGAGGTCACCTTGTTGCAATACGACACAGCTGAATAAGGATTCCCTACTTCATGTTCCCAAGTCCTTTCTGATTTTACCAATACCTTTGTTTGATTGTCACCAAAAACGGGACTTCCTTCTTCACCTGGTACACCTAGTGCGGAGCAGTGTTCTTTAATGTGCTTAAACTTATCGTCTATCCTCAAGGTACTGCATTGAGGGTAACTAGGAGGGTATTCTCTTAAATCATCTTTCTCATTTACTGGCACTATCTGATCATGGAACAGATCCTCACAATATTCGTCTTCAGGCCTCTCAGCTTTTAGAAGTCTGGTTCCAGCCTCAACATTTAAGGCTGAGCAGTCTAGAGACTTTGGCCGTGGCATATTTTTCCTGTCCTTCCCAGATCTGCATTTCTTAACCTCTTTCATAGGTTTGCATCCACTGATGATGTTATCTCTGTAGGAGATACCCTCAAACGGATTACAGATTTGCTTTTTGTATATAATATCAGGCTTGTTACCATCTTCGTTACCAGCAGTGAATACATCTGGAACACTTATATCATCTGGAACACTTATATCATCCATCACGGTGGGCTGGTGCTGTGATTGCCTTGGCACATCTAGTTCTACTTGCATGGTCAACCTTGGGTCTTTCCTATTTTTTTCTTTGTTAGATTGCACTTTTTTGTGATGTTTTGATAACCTATTGTTTTTCTTTTTGTTACTTCCTTTAAGATTATGTGCATTTTTGTTTTTTATTATCTCTGTTGAGGTTCCTTTACTGAAGTACTTTTTATGTTCCTCGGCTTTCTGCATCATCAATGTATGTTTCATCAAGTTGTCCACAGTTAAAACAGGGTTGATGCGTTTAATTATTTCATGTTCTATGTCACGAGGGATATTATCTAGATTATCTTCATCCCGGACCGGCCATTCCTCGGGTGGAAATTGTGCTGCGAAGCTTACCAACTCTTTTTTGGATTTTTCTTTCTTGGCAACATTGCGCCAAAAGAGACCGATTCCAAATTTTTTATTGCATTTTTCTTTTTGTGATTGTTGTGGTTTAGTTTTAATGCATGTGTGATGATCCCGAGATGTGGATGTTGCCTGATTTTGAACAGACGGCTTTGAATCTTTGACTGACTTGTGTTCTTTTCCGTTACCCTCATTGATGGACTGTTGTCCTAGTATATTATGGGTGGAGTTTTCAGAGAAGCAGCTGCAGGATCTGCAGTGTGATACTGAAGGAACATTATTAGCTTTGGTTAGATCTGCACAGTTCTCCATGCTGACGAGATAAGTGATGGCTGCTGGAGAAACTGAAAAATCCTCAGCTGCCCCAGATTTACTGTGTGACACGGGCTTTCTAGTGATAAAGTAAGTCTGAGGAGTCACTATGAAGTAGCCTTCCCCAGTGTGATATATTTTTCTTTCTTTGATGAGCGTTCCAAGAGTAGAATACAGAATCTCCTGGGATGGTGTAGCTATACCTATAAAAGCAAAAGATACCAGTCATATAATTATGCATATTATAATAAAAACACCATAATTGAAATTTGACATTTGAGTTAAAATCTATACCAAAAAGTTAACCTCACACCAACCTAATTATCTAGTGTACTGCACGGATAGTACACCTGACACTGAGCTCCGATCATGGTAGGAGCAGGACAAGAAAAATAACATAAGTGCTGGATTCGGCACATAACCGATAGGAACTAAGCCAAATAGTTCCCACTGACTATAATGAGAACCATTCGGTTTCCGTTTGAGAGAACTCCTCTCCACTCTTCTCTTCTCTCCACTATTTTTGATGAAATCTCTGATGGAGGCCCCAAACTGACCCTCTATCACAGAACATGCCTTTAAAGGGGTTGTCTAAAAAAAAAAACTTATTACCTATCCATATAGGTCATAAGTGTCTGATATATGGGGTCTCCCCATTGGGACCCCCACCAATCCCAAGAATGGGGTTACCATGTCCCCCATTTGAACAAAGCAGCAGTTGAGCATGCGACTGCCAAAGATGGCCAAGAGCAGCATTGTGGATATGTGATCAAGTTATTCTGGGACAACCCCTTTAACCCTTTCCGGACCTCCGCTGAACATGTAAACAACGCTGAAGTAGCAATCTAATGATTGCATGATGTTAGGCCCTAGGAGCCCTAAAAAAAAAAGTAGAAAAAAAGAAAAAAGTTTTAAAAAATATAACAAAAGTTTCTAAAGATCATCTAAAAAATTTATGTGGGAAATGTAAAGAAAAAGATGCAATTCTGCCACAGTTTTATGGGTTTTATTTTCATGGTATTTCCTATGCAATAAAAACTACCCTATGCCCTTCATTCTCTGGGTCAGTACGATTACATTTATATTTGTCTTGTGTTTTATTACCGAAAAAATTAAACTTTGGAGAAAATTATATTTTTCTTTCCAATTCCACCCCATTTGAATTTTTTTTCCAGCTTCCCAGTACATTGTATGCAACATCAAATGGTGCCATTAGAACATACAACTTACCCTGAAAAAACAAAAGCCCTCATATGGCTTTGTGAACCGAAAAATAAAAAAGTTATGGCTCCGGTAAAAGCAGGGAGTAAAGCAAAATTGCAGGGTCCTGAAGCAGCCCTGCTTGATCAGTGTCTCTACAGCACCTGCTCTGATAATTTGCATTCTTTGAAAAGTATTCTCCACACAAGCAACATACGGTCCTCTGGATTATATAAACTCTGTTACAATGTTAGAGATGAGACAATCACCAAACGGTCAGCTGTTTGCAATACCAACCAGCCAACTTCTCAATGCCGCATTGCACTACGACATAGGGTGTCACTCAGGATCAGTGCAACCTAAATAATACAATGTATGAGATTGTAATCTGTAACTGTTTTACATATTCTTCAAATCACTGGTGAGCGCTCTGTAGCTGGAAAAATGAGATTTAATTCTTTACTTACTCTGCCTCTTGCTATTCCAAGTGCTAAGAAATCTGCCAGCCGGTGTATATAATACATTACACCACTAGGTCACATGCACAGGGTGCAGATTATGCACAGATTTTCAAACAGAACATCCGCAGTGTAAGGCCCCATTCACACGTCTGCAATTCTGTGCTCTGCTTCCGCATTTGCGGAGCGCGGCCCCGAACTTTCGGTCCACGGCTCCGTAAAAGATAGAACATGTCCTATTCTTGTCCGCAAGCAACAAGAATAGGCATTTCTATGGGGGTGCCGGCCGTGTGTTGCAGGTCCACAATTTGCGGATCCGCAACACACCACGGACGTGTGAATGGACCCTAATACAGTGTCAGCTAAGTCTACTTTCACACTCAAGCTTTGGCTTTCCGTTTGCGAGATCTGTTCAGGGCTCTCATAAGCGGTCCAAAGCGCATCAGTTTGCATTCTGAATGGAAAAGGATCCGCTCAGAATGCATCAGTTTGCATCAGTTTAGTCTCCATTCCACTTTGGAGACGGACACCAAAATGATGGATCCGCACAAAACGCAAGTGTGATAGTAGCCTAAAATGATGACATATTTAAAATCTCGCCTCCCACATGCGGAAATTGGTGGTGTGGGTTGTGAAATTTGCATCGTGTTAATTGCTTGTGTGTATTTTTAGTGTGATACAAAGGATGAAATCTGGGGGGGAAAAAATCCACATCAAAATGCAGATTTTGGTGCAGAAACACAGTGAAATCCCTGCAAAAAAAATAAAATCTGCATAAAATACCCAGCCATGTGCAAGTACCCCAAATCCGTGCATGTGTCCTGAATACACTAAATCGGCTGCAGCCTCAAGTACATTGCCACGGATATAGATTACACATATTCTAAATACAGACGGCAAATGGTCGGCACCTGGGTGATGTTTTATCAGCTGCTCCATTAGGGATTCCTGTGTCACTAGGATCTGGGCTGCGTTCATATCAGATATAGCACAGCACAGCACTTCTGCCAGGGGAATGAACTGAGACTGAGATACGGGATTCATCTGCATTGGAGACACATCACCTTCAAGATAAAAAAAAAAAAAAGAATAAAGACTGAGATGAAATCATGCAAAGATATGGATATAAAACAATGTCAAAAGGACTGTACAATGCAAAACACAGCGTTCAGGACAGTCATACTCAAATGGATCCTAGATTATTCTTAATCTAAGGATACGTTCACACGACCGGAAGTGTTTTGCGGTCCGCGAATTGCGGATCTGAAAAACACAGATACCGGCCATGTGCATTTCGCATTTTGGGGACCCCACATGGCCGACGCTATATATATATATTCCAATAAGATCAGGCAGCACTCCACTTTAACACACGGTGCACGCGTCCGCTCGTGTCCAAGAGCCGCATATAATCATAGAAAGGAACGCAGCACTCTTTCAGACGTAAAAAAAGTGGTGATTTATTCAGCACATGTGTCAGCAACGTTTCAGCTCTCTCACAGAGCCATTATCAAGCCAAGTGACTTGGCTTGATAATGGCTCTGTGAAGAGCTGAACGTTGCTGATACATGTGCTGAATAAATCACCGCTTCTTTTACGTCTGAAAGAGTGCTGCGTTCCTTTCTATGATTATATATATATATATATATATATATATATATATATATATATAAAAAGAATAGGACATGCTCTATCTTTTTTTTACATGAAATGAATGGGTCCGCAACCATTCTGAGAAATTGTGGAATGGATGCGGACCAATTCATACAGGTATGTGAATGGACCCTTACCAATAAAACTTCTAGAGCAAAGAGATTTCATAGAATTTTTGGCTGTAGTCACAACTTAAACAAACAGCACCCCCTAGAAGTGTAATAGCCCTGTAATGTTATTTATATTCACCTACATTTTACTATTCATGTAGTTATATATTATCTCTCGCCACCGACCAAACATTATGTCCCGCTTCTCTACATGCAGAACATTTCCTGTCTGGTAATCCCATTAAATTGGACCTGTCACATCTGATAGGTCTGTTATAGAAACTACCTACATTCCCCCAGCATCTATTCTTATGATTCTATGTTGTGCCATTCCTTTATTATTCCTGCTAGATGTTATGAATGAAATGCTAGCAGCAAGCAATGAAGGTCCAGATGGGTTTTACCAGTTGGGGTGTGTGTCCCTGCACAGTCTGACACTATCCAATCGGTGATGCCAGTGTCAGACTGTGCAGGGACACACCCTCAACTGGTAACACCCATCTGGACCTTCACTGCAAACTGCTAGTAATTCATTTTCTAACTGGAATAATAAAGGCATAGCACAATCAAGTTGAATGGGTCTGGATTCATCCCGGACTGCAAATTGTGGTCCCCAATGCACGGAACACCCCACCTACGGCCGTGTGAATGAGCCCTAAGTCTCAAGATAAAGTTGATTTGACATAGAGTTGATTTGACATAGAACAATCTGCCTCTTATTGCTTTAGTTACAAGTTTTCAGTCCATAGAATTGCCCCCACATAAAGTAAGAAAAATGAAAATTTTGGACTACGACTCTGTCCAACATCAAATGGACCATCACTCACAAACTCAGTCGGGGCGAATTAAATAGCAAGCCTCTCAAATATTTTTGAAAAAACCCTCTTTTGGCAATGGGGCTGCAGCGACTTAAAATTCCAAAGGTTACCCTCCCTGCCTCTCAGCAGCCTGTAGTCTCTTTTACGGAGGCCTGTGTCACATTCAGAGAGTACAGTTTGCAAAAAAATTGGTAGCCTGATTAAACATACACATGCCTCTAAGTAGACACCCAAATCTCATGGTCAATGGGGCTCCAACTGTTAATATCCTCAATCAGCCTTATACAGCATGTGCGGTTGATACACTATATAAATCCGTCATAAAAAACAAAAATATATATCTGCAACCTAAAGGACGAAGCCAGATATGGTGTCCCTGTTGTAGGTGAGGACAGCGGAGGCCTGCAGCTCATCTAGGGGAGACTGGTAGATTACGCTTGACCTTTGTTTTACAGCCAGCCATTGTAAACCTCTACAAAGCCTGTTTATAGAGAGCTTTCCAAGAGCCTTTTATCCCCAGGAGTTGCTACGCTACGACTTTCAGGTGTATAAATCAGAGAAATGTCTTTGAATGGAGTAAAGAGAGACAAACTTCAGATCCCTTCCCTCCTGTGTGAACTCATGTCAGCTCTGAAACGTAATCCCCAGCGCCGTGAGACAGGAATGTCCTGAAAAAAGCCACTTAACGGAGGTGAAAGGGTAACCTGTTAGTCATAACAAGCTCCTACGGCTGCCACGAACCTCAGGGTTTGCAATCCATTCAATTCCTATCAGACGGCTCATGATCTTATTCGATACTGCCAGGAACAGAGCAAGGAGCTAGGGCCTATGCTTCCATATGCTTTTCATTATATACATACAAAAAAAATAATCAATTGTCCTCAGGCGCTCAACTTGAGTTAATGGGCAGGAAATCCAAAAGCCATTTCTGTATAAATTCCAGCAAAAATGAATTTTGGAGTTCCTGAATGACAAAGAGGGTCGATGGAGGGAAATTAAGGCCATGAGCTCTTTGGTGAGGAGGAAATGAAGGCAGATAGTGCATGCACACCTGCAGTGGGTTGGTGGACTGCTTGGGTCTCCTGCTTGGGTCTGTCAGACAAAAATAACACAAACCAAAAGGTATCATTTGAATCTTCTAAAAGACCCATACAAGTGAAGTCATTTCCAGTCTCCAATGTGTATGGGGAGCTCCCGACTCTCCCCGGATGATGATGTTGGCGAATATAAGAGTTGGACCTCTTAGACTCCTGCTACTTTCATTCTTCCACGAGACAAGCCACCTCCAGTTGTCTGGCAGCAGCCTTTTCCTTTCTTCTTATTCAATACGCATACTAGGGGTGTTCAATACGTTATCTACCTGAATATTAAAACATAATTTACTGAAAAGATTTAACTTGCTGCTTTTCAGTGTAATCCCCCTTGACTTCCACACTAGTATTCCACTTCGCCTCCCGCGATCTGATGCCCTCAGAAGAGGAGACTTCTCTGCATAATCATCAGGAAATCGTTGCCCATGCAAAAATTTCTTCAGGTTCCAAAAGAGAAAGTAATCACTGGGAGCCAGGTCTGGACTGTAGGGTGGATGGTTAAGCTCCATGAAGGCGCATTCCCTGATAGCAGCTTATGAGAGAGAGCGAGACTTGTGAGCTGGCACGTTGTCGGGAAGCAGCAACACACCAGCCGACAACTTCCTACAGCGTTTCTCTTTGATTGCCTTGCATAATGCCTTCATTGTTGAAGCATCGGTGTCTCCAGTAATTGTTGTCTTGTGTGGTATGAATTCTAGTAAAAAAAACACTCCCTGTATCCCAAAATACTGTTGCTATGATCTTTCCATGATCGTTAGCTGCACACAAAATTTCTTTGAAATTGGTGACCCCTTCTTCCATTGCATGGACTCTTGTTTGATCTGAGGATCATGGTGGTGGACCCATGTTTTATCACCCATAATAATTTCAGAATAGAAGTCTCCTAGATTTTCTCTAAGCATACAACAACTTCTCTTGGCTAAATTGCTGGAGACAAGTTTTTTGCTCAGGCGTTCTACATTTGTGGCATCCACCGGGAACTGACCTTTGACATCATCAAAACATCATGAATGACACTGGACACTGCCATTGAAATGCCTAATTCATGGGCTATAACACTGACTTTGACCCGGCGATCTTCCAAAATCATGGCCTCCACTTTACGGCACATTTTCTCTGAAGATGCTTCAACAGGTGGCCCTGAACAGGGGGTCATCTTCAATTGATTCCCTACCCCATTTAAACTGCTTGGCCCAAAACTTTACTTGGTAGTAGGAAGGTGCATCATCACCATATACAGAAATCATCCTTTTATGGATTTCTTTAGGCTTCTTTTCTTCCTTTGTAAGGATTCTAATCATGGACTGAAGCTCCACTTTCTTTGTAGACCAGCACTGTACTGCACTTGTCATTCTGTCACTTCCAGTGCTTTGATCAGATTGACCTGCTACTGTGTGGGTTGCATGTCCTAATTTGCACAGACGAGCTCAGCTCTCTAACACTGACAGAACATGCTGGGGTAACTTATTGAGCACCCCTCGTACACCCTATGCCAAGCCAAGTGTGTATGTGTATGGAGGAGTTGGGAACAAGCATTTGTCCGACAGCTATTGAATGTGTATGAGCACCTTAAAGGGGTTCTGCAGTTTGATTAAATTGATGTTCTATCCCCGGGACCCCCGCTGATCAGCTGTTTGAGAAGGCAGAACCCCTTTAAGGATATTTTCATACAGGGAAAAAAAAAAGCTGAAAAAAATTATATTAAATCAGTGGCACATCAGAGTGGGACACATTTTTGGTAGCGTTAACACCGCTCCAGATACGACTAGTACCTCGGAACCGAAGTTATTCAACGAAGGCACGCACGACTGTGAATAACTAACTTTGGTTCATCAGAGCCCATACATTATAATACTGTACGGAGAAGAATCTCTGTACAGTATTATTCTGACGTTTGGAATGAAGTGACTTCGGATGAAGCATCCAAAGCTTGCTTCCCTTAACACTAGATCTTCCATTCTCTAGAAAGCGTTGCAGAATATGTCAGCAGTATAGACAGAGTTACCTGACCTAACCTCCTTCTCTGTTTCATGAATTATCTGAGTGCACACAGGAATCGGTAACACAATCACTTAAAGTGACAGTGCACACATATTAAGTAGTCTACGAACCTACTTAACATGGAATGTATAAGGCTCCGTAGAGGACTGACATTTGCCAAAATAAAACAGAGTAAGGGCTTGTTCACATCACCGTTCAGCCTTTCCGTTCTCCTGCTCCGTTTAGGAAAGGATGGATTTGGCACATAACTGAGCCCTATTTTAGGGCTCGTTCACATCACCGTTCAGCCTTTTCGTTCTCCTGATCCGTTTAGGAGTAGGAGAACGGAAAGGACGGATTCGGCACATAACACGACTATAATGGGGTCCGTTAGGTTTCCGCTCAGAAGATGATTTTGGACAGGAGACAAAAGTAGTGCATGCAGGACTTTTGTCTCCTCTCCAAAATCATCTTCTGAGAGGACACCTAACGGGCCCCATTATAGTCTATGGAGTCTTTAGGCTCCGTTCGGCTCAGTTAGGGCTCAGTTATGTGCCGAATCCGTCCTTTCTGTTCTCCTGCTCCTAAACGGATCAGGAGAACGGAAAGGCTGAACGGTGATGTGAACGAGCCCTAAAATAGTTGTGGAAACCCGGGCAAAGTAGCATTCACCACAATATTTTTATTAACCTTTTAGATTGTTTCTTGAAGAAAACAAAAGTATCAAGCTTTTTTTTTTCCAGTCGCCTGTTTCACATTGATATTGGTTAGAAATTCACCAGAAATTCCAAAAGAAATGTGAATCGGTTTTCAGATTTCAATACATAGACATGAAAGAATTAACATTTAAAAACGAACCTGTCACCTGTACTATGCTACCCTCACTGAGGGATAGCTACCTTACATCTCGTGGCATTAGAAGCAGAGCTTGCTAAGAGTTTATACCCTCTTCCCAGAATCTCTAGAGGAGCATTGCATGGCCTATAAGACTCCTCGTGCTGTTTAGGCACTCTCCAAAAGGAGACATAGTATCAGCAAACACATGGATTTCTGCAAGTTCCATCCAGATGAATGGGACAGTCCCAGGAATTTCTTCAGCAAATCTTTTTATGAATTTATTCCCAATTATATTGCTGCTGTTCACCCGGCAAAAAACACTTGTTTGCGAGGTGATCACATCATTCATGCATCGTCCTGTGTAAGCAGGCACGTGCTGCCGACAAACAATGGAACTGTAATCACAGAAACGATTATTCAATGATTCACTTAAATGCAGCACACGAGCAGGCAATAGCCAGGAATAAACCTCCTCCTCCACTCTACCCATGTAAAGGGGCCCTTACTTTCACACGGTATGGACACAATAGTGATTGGCCTGGGAAACACAGTCCACGTGTCGGTCCCCTGACCTGAATTGACTATCATAGTAATTTATGATACAATCAGTGTATATGTGATCACAGGGCTATTGCAGCGCACTTAATCACCCAACTGGGTACACTGCAATAGCCCTGCAATCACATGCAAACCGACTATCATAAAACACCATGAAACAGTCAGTTTGGGTCAGGGATACCAGTCAAAACACATGGTATTTCCCGGGCCGATCACAGTCGTATGCATGAGCCCTAATGGAGAGATGTGAACCTCTTGTGTATTTTGGGCCCGTTAAGTGTTGAGCGAGCTTGCTTTTTAAGTTCTGTGTCCAAAGTTCGGGTTATCGAAGAATCCCGTTTCAAATTCTGTTATGGTCCGTGGCAGCAGAATCCATAACGGGATTCTTCGATAACCCGTACCCGAACTTTGGACGCAGAACTTAAAACACAAGTTCGCTCAACACTAGTCCCATTCCATTTGGGATGCAAACCATCAAGAGTAAATGTGATTCAATTCAGCTTTCCTCCCAAAAATGGACATCAACGGTTCCAAGACCAGAGAGAACAATCATAAATTGGTCCTTAATTCTGTATTTCTACATGAATGCTTCTTGCACATTTGTCCATATCTACATCTCTGTGCTACAAACCTCTTATTGTACAGTGTACACATGACTGGGTATTACTGACCCATGGTAGTGGGTGAATTGGATCCTGTTTATCACGCAGCTAGCAGTAATCGCATGTAACGTTGTGGTCAGCGGCGTCTCCATGTGGCTTGTGAAGTAAGAGAGCCCATTTTGAAGTTGTGAATATATCCCTGGAAATGGGGGCTTAATTGCACAACAAAACGGCAGTCTGTGAGATGCTGAACGGCCAACACATGAACCGGTTGTATTCAAGTATCTGGTGTTTACCACCTGAGACCAACTAAACATGTAAAAGCTAGTCATCTGGAGATCTTCCTCTCCTTCAAAAGAAAATAACCACCAATGGTACCATTCATTCGCATTCTTCTTGATGCCTCCTACCAGTAATCATAACAAGGTTACTCGCATGTCCCTGGACCAAGCTGCCACATGCTTTACATTTCTCCAAATGAGAAAACAGCTGTAGACCAAATTATGCCTTTTCCTTCCTGACTGACTTTAGCATTTGGTGCCTCTGTTTCTACAAGGAACCTTGCACAGTTTTTTTTTGCTTTGAGAAGGAAAGACGTCCATAATTGATTCTGATACGTGCAAACAACGATCGCTTTATAAAGACTTCATTTCAGACGTGGGAGAGTGCGGGCTCATCAAGACAGACCTTCTGACCATGAATGGTTGCAATCAACCAAAGAACAGAGCCCTTGCTTGGTGGGATATCCAGGCTATGTTTATCTTCTGACACTTCTTGACCTCGCCAAGCCAAGTTTTTGCTAATGTTTTTAGAAATGACAATACAATCAGGATGACGGTGGTGTCAATGTGTTTACCAGGTGCTGTCACTTTTGTGTAACGATCTGGTGACCTTTTATCCTACATATGTATGTTTATACTACTGACCTGTACACCCTTCACACATGTCCTTTTCGGCACACTACAACAAGCTACTTCCTTATAGCAAAATGTGATTAGATCGATGTTGGACTGAAACTTGGTCATATAAAAGGGGATAAGTATCTGATCAGTGGGGAACCGACCAATCACTAGAATGGGAGCCTATGCTCCCTGTGTGAATGGAGTGGCAGACTAGAGTTGATTCGGTATCGATACATTAAAAAAGTATTGTGATACTCGATACCACGTGAAAAAAATAAAAACGCCCAAAAACGTCGGCCACAACAGTCCTATCCTATTTTAGGGGGGGGGGGGACAAGGCGACTAGGCGACTAAAAGAAAATGGCGAATCGTGCAGTTTTTCTTTTACGGCATTCACCACATAAAAGAGGATTTTTTTGATAGTTTGGACTTTTCGGACGCGGCGATATGTAATATTTTATTTATTTATTGTTTATATATTTTATATGTAAAATTGGGAAAGGGGGTGATTTATACTTAATATTTTGGTGTACTTTTTTTTAAAACTTTTTTTTTTTTTTTTACAGTTTATTTTAGTGAATAGGATTTCACACTGTCCCTGCTGCCCTGTGCACAGTACACACAGCAGCAGGGAGCTGACCATGGCAGCCAGGACTTCAATAGCGTCCTGGTTGCCATGGTAACCGATCAGAGCCCCAGCATTACACTGCTGAAGCTCTGATCACTGCCACCAACGAGGAGGAGGTGAGGGGACCCTGTGGCCACTGCCACCAATGACTTCGATACTGGGGGGGGAGGCACTGGCCACTTATCTTTAAAGGGCTTCTGTCACCCCCCAAAAGCATTATTTTTTTTTTCCCTCACTAAAAAGCTTATAGGGCGATTATTCTAAACAAATTCTTGTTAACCGTTTTAGCAGGTTAATTTTGCTATAAAACGTTATTTTATATTATGCAAATTACCTTGCTACCAGCAAGTAGGGCGTTTACTTTCTGGTAGCCGCTGCATCCCGCTTGTAACGCCCTCCTGTGGTTGATTGACAGGGCCAGCGAGCGCTCTCCTCCTCCAGCTGGCCCTGTCTCCGTTTAAAATCTCGCGCCTGCGCCATACCGTTCTTCAGTCGGCGCAGGCGCACTGAGAGGAGTACTCTCGCTCGGCCGCTCCTTCCTCAGTGCGCCAATGACGTCACAGCTGCACCCGGAAGAGAAGACGCAGGCGCACTGAGGAAGGAGCGGCCGAGCGAGAGCCTGAAGAACGGTATGGCGCAGGCGCGAGATTTTAAACAGAGACAGGGCCAGCTGGAGGAGGAGAGCGCTCGCTGGCCCTGTCAATCAACCACAGGAGGGGCGTTACAAGCGGATGCAGCGGCTACCAGCAAGTAAACGCCCTACTTGCTGGTAGCAAGGTAATTTGCATAATATAAAATAACGTTTTATAGCAAAATTAACCTGCTAAAACGGTTAACAAGAATTTGTTTAGAATAATCGCCCTATAAGCTTTTTAGTGAGGGAAAAAAAAAAATATGCTTTTGGGGGGTGACAGAAGCCCTTTAATACTAGGGACAGGGGGGGCGCACTGACCACCAATGTTTTAATGCTGGGGGGACGGGGGACGTGGGGGCACACTGGCCACCAATGTCTTTAATCCTGGGGAGGAGGGGGGGGTGCGGCACCTGAGGGGATAACTGCCGCGGATCGCAGCGCTCAGTGACAGGCAGGTGCCGGCAGTGGATTCCCGCCGCCTGCGTTTGTATATGAATGGTTACTTCTCATTGGTGGCCAGTGCGCCCGCCACTCTCCCTCTATTGGTTGCAGCGGCAGCACAGGGGGAGGGAGAGGCTGCTTCCTTCTCCCCGTGCTGCTGAGGAGAACATGGCCACGCTGAGAGCGACGCAGCCACGTTCTCTGATACTGGGCTGTGCGGCAGTACAGCCCAGTATCGATAAAACACCAATCCTGGTATCGAGCTCGATACCAGAGAAAAGTATCGATTGGGTATCGAAAGTTCGATACCCGAAACAACCCTATGGCAGACACACATGCGTCTCAGCCGATCCATTCAACTCTGTGTGACTACCAAAGATAGCCATGTACAAGTGCTTGTCTATCTCTGGTAGCCCCATCGATCTGAACAGACCTCTGCTCTATTTAAACAGAACAGAATGGGCCTCTGTTCTCGTGATCGGCAGGGACCTCCAGCAGCTGGTCCACCACCAATCACTTACCTCCTATCCTGTGGATAGGGGATAAGTTGTCCTCATGGGACAACCCCTTTAAGGCTGCATTCACACGAGCGTGATTTCCGCGCGGGTGCAATGCGTGATGTGAACGCATTGCACCCGCACTGAATCCTGACCCATTCATTTCTATGGGGCTGTGTACATGAGCGTTTTTTTTCACGCATCACTTCTGCAACGCGTGTAAATCACAGCATGCTCTATCTTATGTGTTATAAACGCATCCGCAGCCCCATAGAAATGAATGGGGCTGCGTTAATAACGCATAGCATCCGCAAGCAAGTGCGGGTGCGTTGCGTTTTTCACTGATGGTTGCTAGGAGATGTTGTTTGTAAACCTTCAGTTTTTTTTATCATGCGCGTGAAAAACGCATCAAAACGCATTGCATCCGCGCGGAAAAAACTGAACGCAATCGCAGGCAAAACTGAATGGCTTTGCCTGTGAAAACGCTCAGTTTTCACTGAACGCATCCGCAACGCATCCGGACCTAATAATAGCCCTCAAACGTACAGCTTAATATCTGCTGCTGGAAATCATTTCATGTCTGATTCACATCCGGACATTCTTGACCATGGATAACAATCCTCTGCATTCTGGAGCAGACTATGCTCTACCTAGACACGGTGGCCTGCATTTACTAGTGCGCCTGACCTGGCAAGGGTCTTAGCTTACTGGGAACAGCGTGGCTTTATGGTAAAGGGGCACGGTTTAATATGCAACATTTTTTTCATAACTGAGTCACAATTCTGGCATTAAATTCTGTCTCAAACTAAGCCAACCTAGAGGTGGTGAAAAGTTAGACAAAAAGGTCTATTCCTGGACCACATTTATCATCCAGCCTGAGCCGCTGTGATAAATCTGGTGCAGGTCTAGACAGCCTGGCTAAAGCTTACAACATCTATAGGATAAGTGAATGTGTTCCAATGTAATCTGATCTGTAGACTAGACATTTACCGTAACTCAAGAGTGAATTTGCAACTGGAAAAAACACAAGCATGAATTGATGATTTGCCTTGTTAGGCCAGGTTCACAGCTGCGTTCTGAACTCCGGCACTGTAATCCAGTCACTGTATCTGGTGTACCTGCCAGCTTCAAGCCAGACAAAAAATGCAACATTTCTTGTCCGGCTGAAAGCCGGCATATATTCTGGAAAGAAGCCGGATTACCGCAGTGAATGAGGACCTGGCGGTGCAAGGTTTTATCCGGCTATGCTGGATACGGTCAACTCCGGCAGACTGCCTCCGCCGGAACAGAGTGCCAGGGTTTACAACGCAGATGTGAACCCAGGCTAACCATATATAACAGATAAATCCCACTGGATTAGGAAAGTAATATGCACTGGACTTTTGGTGATGCACTGGAGAAATCCCATCTTTACCTCTCCAAGATATCAAAGGTGCTCGTAGTTAAAGCCTACCTCTGCATGATACTCATTATCTCCCTAACCTTCTTAGTATACAATAACATGCAACTTTAAAGTAGTATTCCTGTGATAAATTTATAATCTTAAAGGACCTATCTAAAGGGCTTTTAGGACCTATTTGGAGAACAGGAGTCCCATGCCAGCTAGCCGCTCTACCCATGGGAGTCAATGAAGAAGTGGGCACGCCAGTTGTTTGGCTTTTTTTGTGACTCCCATAGACAGTGGCAGCCTTCTCTCAACTGACCTCTATGGGGAAAGCAACCAGACAGAATCATGGTACTCCCATTTTCCTTATAAAGTGAAGTTCCCAAATCAAATGTGGCATATCCATATACTCATTCCCTACCGAAATCAAAATTTATGCCCAGCACATCCATGCTTTCTTACAAGAGCGTCAGGAACCATAGATATTCAGAAGTGGATGGCCAAATTCAGGCTTCAAGGCCAGTCAGGTGTTCCATTTACAGCTCAGCAAACAACATAAATGACAAATGGGGTGCGTACAAGCCAACAACATGAAAGCACTAACACAAAATCCCCTTGTGTTCTTTGAAGCAGGTTCTTTGTAGTGCCGTGTATCCTGCTGTCCCAGCAATTGTTTTATGTGTGTAAACTGCTAATGACTTCTACCGTTCTCCTCAAACAATACTTGTGTGTGAGAAAAAGCCATTCTCACCTACCATAAAGTCCAATTGAAGCTTTCATCGTGATTACCAGACATCATTTGGACACCTCATGTTCCCACACACAAGAGCAGGTCTCTAGATTACAACCAGAGAAGTCACCCTTTGGTGGACATTACATAGCTCTATATTGGCAATCGAAGAGATAACATCATCCCACAATATGGGTGACGTTTCTACTCATATCCCATTTAGGCATAATAAGTCTCGGGGAGACACAAAACCTATGTTCTCATCATCCTGATGTTTGGACCCTCACTCATCCCCCTATCCACAAGATACCTTTAAAACCTGTCATAAACCCTTTAAGGAGGTATTCCGGTTACATTAAGTAGAGCGTTGTACTCGTCTATCTCCGGAACTCCCATATAAATGAATGGAGCGGAACTCCAATACAAATGAATGGGGTGGCCACGCGCATGCCGGACCAGCTGCTCCGTTCATTTAATTTCTGGCCTGCAAGGGGTATGGGGCCCCCATTCTGGTGATTGGTGGCAGCAGGACGCCACCAATCTAAGGTATCCCCTATGTGGATAGGGGATAACAATGAATCTGGAATATTTTATAGTGGCCCTGCCCCAGTTTTAACATTAAAGTGCAGGACTATCTAAAATAGTTTTTACGAATCCAAAAGCATCCCTGATATGAATGAAATGGACAGATCTTCTCAAAACCCGGCAAGTATTAAAATGAAGTTACAATTCGCGTTGCCAGACCATGCAAGGAGGTGATCTAGGAGGTGGTCACACACATTAGATGAATCTCTGCCCAACCCAATGTTTTTGGTTGGACCAGTGGACTATCTAATATCCACTATGGTGGTGTCCTGACTCTACCCCAACAGCATATGTCTGGGGGAAAAGAAGGACCAGTCATGTTGGTTTTCAACAATCCCTTGTTCTTATGGTAGCTAAGTCTGCCCCCAAAGGTATCTGGCAAATGCTTATTTCTCTTGTCAAGTTGAGAACACATGCAAAATCAGCTGACCCAAGTGTGCATGAGCATGGGGGGCTCAGAAGAATAACCTGGTAGTCGAACGTTGGGTCTAAAGCTATCTAAGGTGTATGTCATCTTCTGAGAAACAGCCACGAAGTCCATGAAGTCAGGCAGGTAAGGACGAAGGGGAGACTCTGGTACTAGTGATCTGTGTGGCTGGTGAAACACCCAGACCGTAAAGATTTATCACCTATCCTTTGAATAGTTTAAGGTTTATTCCCATCTGGGACATTGATGGCGGATTACTCGGATATGCCATTAATGGCAGATATGTGCAGGTTCCACCTCTGCAGCCACCTCCTATTTCCAGAACGGGAACCAGTGACATGTTATGTAAGGGTACTTTCACACTAGCGTCAAAGTTTTCCGACATTAAGTTACGTCCTCGGGCTCAATTACGGAAAAAAACGGATCAGTTTTATCCTAATGCATTCTGAATAGAAAGCAATCCGTTCAGTTTGTCTTCAGTTCAGTCCTTTCACGTTTTTTGGACGCAGATAAAAGCGCAGCAGGTTGTATTTTTATCTCCGTCCAAAAATGCGGAAACACTTGACGGAATGACGGATCTGCCATTCATTTCCATTGAAATGTATTAAGGGCGGATAAGGCATTAAAAATTGACGAATTAACGGCTCTGTTCTTCCACTCTGCGCATGCGCATACCTTTAAAAATGGTAAAATAATAAATAACGCATGCATTTTTACGGATGACAACGGAAATACGGATCCATTATTTCAATACAATTGTCAAACGGATCTGCAAACGGATCCGTTTGCAAATGAAATCCGTTTTCAAACGTTTTAACGGATCCGTCGGGCAGTTTCGTAGACAAGTGTGAAAGTACCCTAACACTAGTGGTCTTGTGTCGCTAAGGGTACTTTCACACTAGCGTTTTGGATTCCGTTTGTGAGATCCGTTTCAGGGCTCTCACAAACGGTCCAAAACGGATCAGTTAAGCCCCAATGCATTCTGAATGGATAAGGATCCGTTCAGAATGCATCAGTTAGGCTCCGTTCCGCCTCTATTCCGTTTTGGAGGCGGACACCAAAACGCAGCATGCAGCATTTTGGTGTCCGTCTGAAGAGGTGGAGCCTAACGCATCCGGGTTTTTTTACAATGTAAGTCAATGGGGACGGATCCGTTGTCAGTGACACAATATGGTGCATTTGAAAACGGATCCGTTCCCCATTGACTTTCAATGTAAGTCAAAACAGATCCGTTTTGGACTTTGTCATTTTTATTTAAAGCTAATGCTAAGGATTCGTTCTGAACGGATACAAACGTTTGCATTAGAGGTGCGGATCCGTCTGTACAAATAAACAGACGGATCCGCACCAACGCTAGTGTGAAAGTACCCTAAAAATTTATCATTGTAGGCAACTTTCCAACACTTAAGTTTCAATAATTTACATCTTTCAAGAACTCTGCTTGCTGTCAGCGTCATATGACTATTCTAGTTTACATCCAGAGGTTAAAAACATTTTCAGACCTAGTCCAGTTTGCGACCAAGGTGTGCGGAAATCCTCTTTGAGACAAACACATCAAGAGCAATCTGGAGGGTTTGCTACAATGTATCAATCTATGTGGTAGCAATCCAAAATCCAAGCCATTTAGTTTCACAGAGGATTACTCAATACATTGTTACAACCCCTCAGCAGTGAAAAGCATTAGGTCTGTACAAGTTCATTGCCTCTGGTAAGAAATGGAAACACCAAGTACATTAGAAAGATGCACAACTTGGATTTATTGCACTGACACAACGATTTATCTTGCTTATGTAAGACGACCCAACTAATATGGCGTAGCCAATAAAACCCGGATTATAAATACATACGGTCCAAGCCCCAACCCCCCCAAACGTGTCTAAGCCTACTCAGCGAAAAGACATTTATGGAGGATGTATTCCAGCTGGAACACACTTTGTGAAAGGAAGCGAATGCTGCAAGTGGGGGACCAAATATCAACTCAAGGAAAGGGTTAAAGTGGCGACACAGAAAGTTTACGAACTTCTAACAGGAAGTGGCGTTACCACTTAGTCCCATAAAAGCCTGGTACAAAGCGGCACGGGCCCATTCGGGCAGCCTCAGGTTTACAACCATGTGGGGACGGCTACTTTTTAATGCAGTTTGTTTAAACTTCTCAGCCAGATCCATTGAGAAAAGCTTATTATAACGAAAGAAAACACCAGGAGCCGCATGGAAGTGGAACCTCTCCAACGTGTAGTAATTTCATTGGAAACACATGCTCATAGCTAATGCATCCTAGGGAATTCCAGCCGCAGCAGCTCCCGGGCTATCCCTGAGCCACACTCACACATGAAAGATGCCAAATGAGAATGGAAAGAGCAGAGAAGCGGCCTCCTGTGGATTTACCACCCCGGAGAGGTTTATGGGTTCCTCCCTAAGCCAGGACACAAGGCAAACCACACCACATGGCTCGGAGGGACTGTGGCTGGGGCACAGCGTGAGGGGGTAGGGAGAACTTATGGAAAACATTATGCTAGTACAGAAGAAAAAATAAGGCTATAGAAAATAAAAGCCGCAAAAGAAACCATGGATAAGTAGGTGTGGAATCACTTTATATCCTGTAGTAGAGGCTTGTAACATAAGCAATTCGCTATTCCCAAATTTCTCTTTAGATTAGTAGGACTGTGTCTAGGACTAACAGGGTCGAGCTGGCCTACCAGAGGATCCTCTGGCGGGCCAAAGCTCTGACAATAATGGACCCCTAATTAAACAGGGCCCTTAAAGGGGCTTTCTGAGATTTTATTATTGATGACTTATCCTCAGATTGGCGGGGGACAGACACCCGGCACCCCCGCCGATCATCTGGTTGAAGGGAAGGCTGCGCTGAAACGCTCAAACGGCTTCTGCCTTCTCTTCAATCAGCAGATCGGCGGTGGTGCCGGGTGTCTGACCCCCGTCAATCTGAGGATAAGTCATCAATAATAAAATCTCAGAAAACTCCTTTAAGGGCCCTGTTTTATTAGGGGTCATTGTTTACCTGCAGGGACGGCTCATTCCTATTTAAGTGTAGACATCAGTCCGATGCTCGGGACTAATGAAGGCTCTGTCAGCAGAAGCATGTGTGTGTCGGACGTCACTGAACAGTCCCTGTATTCTGCTCATAGTCCACCACTGCCCTGTTCTGAAACATATTACATTAGGAAATCAATGCAAATCCCAGGCACAAGTGGCTTCAGAATGTAGCTTCTTAAATGGATATCACTGTACAGATCAGGGATCTCCAACCTGTAGCTGTAAGCCGTCAGGGCATGATGGGATTAGTAGTTGTGCAACAACTGGAGAGCCGCACGTTATTGGTACAGATGATATAGTACAATAATGTTAGAAATAATACTAAAAGAAATGTGACCCTTAATAGCCAATACCAAGCTAAATTTTACTGTCAGAAATACCTTGACACTAACGATGGGCGCGTCAGAGTTCACAGGAGGGCTGGAGAGCACCTACTGCCATCATGTATAGTGCAGAGACACACAGGACCAACACCAGGTGTCATGACGTGGGGCACCATTAGTTACCTTGGCCGTTACCATCTGGAATTCATGGAGGGAACATTGACCAGCCTTCGGTATGTCCATGAAATTGTGGAAACAGTCCTGCTGCCTTGACTCTGGAGATGTGGTTCTCCAACAACCTTGGCTAAACTACGGCTCCAAGTTGAAAGAGCTTGGAATGACATCCCACAGGAGTATATCCAGCATCTAGTGGCCAATAGCAAACAATCAGATTCCTCCTTTCATTTTCCAAAGGAGGAGGAATCTTTGATTGATTGCTATGGGCAACTAAGACCGTTTTCCTTAACACTAGTTTTGATAAATCTCCCCCAAATGCCTTTATCCACAAAATGTCTACATTTGTGGACTTGTCTGATCGGAACAGTTGGACTCGGCTATGTTCTTACAGCTAGGGAATATCCATTCTTGTGTTACATATCTCTCAGTATGAAATATACCATGTAACCCGTTAATATCACATAGATCAAACCTACACCGACATGCCATAGGCTCCAATTTATTTTTAGGCTGAAATGTCCTCTTCATGTCCCTACAGGAAAAGCTACTGAAATGAAGCATTTTAGGACACACAAGCTGTAAACACGTGTAAATACTTTGCACTAAACGCGGATTGCATGTAACACTATAGTTAGTATCAGTAAACCCTTGTGGTTTCCCTCTTGGATTGTGGCCAATATAATGACGGAACATATGTGGAAAAGGAACATAGTGAGGTAACTGCACAATCGTGTACTCACAAGCTCCAACCACATGGACATTAGAGGAAACTTTTCAGAGACAATCAATATAGTCAGCTTCAGAGGAATATCAAGTGTAACAGATACTGAAATAACCGCTCCTGAACCCTATGCTTTTCTCTGTCCGATGAAAGGATACGCATTGATTTCAATCGCCACCATGTAATGTCTGCAAAGCGTCGCTTCTGGTTCGGAGTGTTCTACGGAGCAGTTTATATGTCTATACTAAGCAGCCCCTTTAACCGTGCCATGTGTAATATGCTGGCAAGATCGTATGTTTAGTTGATTTATGTACAAAGGCCTAAACCCCTAAACCACAGACGTGAGATGGAAATACAAGCTAGACCAAAGGAGAATCCAAAACCGAAGAATGTAAATACCATGTGTCAGGTGCTCTCAGCACCTTCACACAGCAGACACTTCTAAAAAACAGGTTTCACCCCGTGTATCCTTTAGGCTATTTACAGATGTTTTATCATTGATCATATAGGAGTCTGTCAAAGAAAGCAGCAAAGGTTGCATCATGGCTGGGGCTACCCGGTGATCTCGGCAGCAACACTTGCCGCATGGCCAAAGATCACTATGTAGAAGAGCAGCCATTGTACTGTATGGGGTAACAGTTCAACTTGCAAGTTGCTACAACCCCAGAATTACAAAAAAGAAAACTTTCGAATTTCTGGCGATCCTTGGGTCATCGTTATGGCAACGTGTGAGCTGCACCCGCATTCGGTTCGATGGCTGCACCGCTTACACAGCAATACATGGTGTCGCGGCCAAGATCGCCATGTAGCCTAGAAGCATGTGTATATATATATATGATCATGTCATAATGGTGGCCAGGTTATAATTATTTTATTGGAAAACGCCAATATCTTTGTCATATAGAAACTGTAATTCACCTATATAATAATCTTAATTCTGGACCAGTGTTTTCTAGCCTGGAGGACGACTCAATGGGCACTGTGCTGGCTGCCACCGGTGGTTGCCTCTTACTGGTTTAGAAGAGGTTTTCTGGGAGTTAAGGGTGTATTAGACACCCCAATGCCACAGACGAATGTCAAGAGGAAAGCTCTGCCTCACGGCAATCCTCAGACAGCTAGTAGAAGACACCGCTGCTATTACATGCAGTCATGTGGAGGAGAGGATCGATAAGCCGATATGATATCGATCGTCCCCATGCAGGGCAGCGGTGTGCCAGCGGTAGATTGCTATTACACAGCGCGATCTGCCGTCGACACCATTGTGATTTTTAAGCATGCTTAAAAATCACAATTGCCCAATGAACGAAGGTTTGCTCGTTCATCGGGCATTTGAAGGCAGTATTACACTGCCAGATGATCGCTAACGAGCATTCCTAGGAACTCTCGTAAGCGATCATCTGCCAGAAAATCTGTCAGTCTAATACACCCTTTAAACATTGATGACTTATCCTCAGGATACTGTAGGTCATCAATATTAGAAAAGGGGAGTCCAACTCCTGGCACCCCCTGCTGATCAACTGTTTGAAGGCACCACAACACATGACATTACAGTCCAATGGATGAGTGCCGCTGCACCTTACAACAGCTCATAGTCCACTGTGAGAGGCAAGCGTGCACACTGTCTGGCTCGAGAAAGGACTTCCAATATAGGCCCAAAACATTGCATACCCTGCTAGAATAATAATCATTATAATAATAGTCATAATCTACAGAGTGTTGTCTTCTGTTGGATTGTTTCTGAATATATCTTCCGGTTGGGGAGACAGGATTAAGGATGTGCACCTGAAAATCCACAAGATGAGTGCTGCTGCTCCCTGGAGTACAATATGTCCCTCACAACAGCTGATCTGCGGGAGTGCCATGAGTCGGACCCCCACAAAACAGATGTTGATGTCCCATCCTGAGGCAGAGTCAGGACATTGCTATACATATAAAATGGTAATTTGGTCCCAATGAAATTGGTGGTTTCAGCCAACATCTATCTAATGTTTCAGCTAACATCTATCTATTCTGGAACATGGCTCTATGCTGTGCCATTCCTCTGTTATTACTGCTTGAATTTTTTGAATGAAGGTCCAACTGTGTGTTACCAGTTGGGAGAGTGTCCCTGCATAGTCTGACACTGGCAGCACTGAATGGATAGTGTTAGACTGTTCAGGGACCCCCCCCAGCCCCCTGCCATAAATTTCTAGAAGAAACAATAGAAGAATGGCCCAAGATAAATGTCAGAAGAAAATATGCTGCAGAATTATGATGTTAAATTGCAAGTAGTTACTAAAACAGATATGTCAGGAGAGATAACATGTCCTCTTTAACCCATTCATGACCCTCAGATCTACTGAATTGTACTGATGGCATCATGTCAGTACAATTCAGTCTGGCAGGGACTTGCAGCACTATACATCCTTATAATGCCGTGAGGAGCAGAGTTCAGGATGGAAAATCCCGCTCTTACACGCTGAGTTTCCGCATGAACTCATTCGTCTAAGATTGGCCTTACCAATCATGCCTTCAGCATACCAAGACATTTTGGACAATTTTCTGCTTCCATTTTTGCGGGAACAGTTCGGGGGAAGGCTCTTCTGTTTCAGCATGATTTTACCCCAGTGCATAAAGGTATGGTTGGGCGTTTGCTCTGAAAGAACGTGGCTGGCCGCACAGAGCCCAGACCTCAACCCCATCAAACAGAACGGAGATCAACTAGAAGAGAGATTACGAGCCAGGCCCTCTTGTCCAACATCAATGTCTGACCTCACAAATGCTCCTCTGGATGAATAGGCAAAAAATTCCCACAGTGCCTTCGCCAGAAGACTGGAAGTTGTTTTAGTTGCAAAATGGAGGGCCAACTCCATATTCATGCCTATGTATTTAGAATAAGATGTCATAGAAGCTCCTGTAGGTGTGATATGTAGGTGTCCACACAGTGCACAGGATAACAATTTCTAAAGAGCATGATGTATGTTAAATCACCGAAGAAAAGCCAAACTGGACCAAGCTTCAGTTGCAACGCGATCTCATAAAAATTCAATGCACATGTTAATACTTTTTTTTTTTTATTAGGTTACACGGGTGCAGAAACCCTTGGGCTGTAACTTGCACCAGATTATGTGATCTGATCAGATGGCTTCCATAAGGAGTACACATAGTAGAAAAACAGCCTTGGGGGAAGCTACACATCCTTAACAAGAGGTGGAACAATTCATTAGCATAGTCACAGCAGAGGTCCATACAATTAGCAGATCTCTATTGCAGGAATTCAAGAAAGTTCCAGCCCTCTCCTACAGTAAACACAGTTTGACACTTCTCTTTAAAGCCTTAGGAAATGCACCCCATGGGTAAACGTGGTATAAAGGGCGGCAGGATTTGGCCCTCAGAGACATTTCTGCCAGATATCCACACCCTATTGCACTTGTACAAAGTAGAGTTATTCTCAATCACTTTGAAGACCTAGAAAATGCAAATGAGTTTCAGCTTGAAGTTAAATCTAGATTTATCTTTCTGCCAAGCAGATCAAGTCATACATGCAATTTAATGCTGAAATAGACGTTCTCCACCTTTCCGACACACATCTGCCCTGAGAACAAAATAAATATCTGGCTGGTGGAGAATGAATGTTTATTTCCCTCTGGAAACGCCGGCCCCAGGGCCATTTATCAAGGTGTCTGACTACAATGCAGAAGGAGATCTGGCTGCACATGAAATAGTACACTAGGGAAGGACAAGAAGATCATTACTCCAGACATTTCTTTTTATCTTGAAGGATTCAACCACACTGGACCTGGAACCTTCTCAAATCATTTCTTTCTTCGCTGAGGTAACCAATAAAATCACGTTCAGGGACCGACCACTGGAGCCCACATTTTCCAATGCAATGAAAGAAGAATAGTCGGCACGCCAACATACTTGCAAAATAACTCGATCCACTATATCCGTCTGGACAAGAAGAAATAATTTCAGACTTGAAAAATGAAATCACCTGCCACTTTCAGGACTGATGCAGCACTAACAAAATGCTCCTAATGAGGGGTCCAACCAAAATGATGCTCTTGGCAGCTTCAGTTATATTCAAGTCAGAAACGCTGCGAAATTACCACAGATTTCACCTTCTGCATTCCAAAGGGTCAATCCGCAGCAGATATTTCAGGATCTGTGGCGCATCTCAAGTTGTGTGTATTCCGGCCAAACGTGTATGTGTATTCCATGGGGACAGCTGAGACACTTCTGGTGGCGGCTTATCGGTAGAAAAACATTAATTTAACCTGACCCTTGTCTTCTACAACAAAGTTGGCCGTTCTCCATGGGTTGGGCCAACAAAAGACTAATGTTTTCGAGCACCTTTAGAAAGTTGGGAGATAAATGAAAAGTGAAAAACCTTGATTCTCTCATGACCATGACAGTTGCCAAGGTGTGGGATATATTAGGCAGCAATGAAAAAGTTCAGGTTTTGAAGTTGATATTTTGGAAGCAGGAAAATTGAGCAAGCATAAGGATCTGAGCCACTTTAATAATGGGCCAAATTGTGAAGGCTAGACAACGGAATCAGAGCATCTCTAAAACGGCAGAACTTGTGGTGTATTCCCAATATGCCGGAGTTAAGGCCCCCATGCACATTAGTGTACTATTGGCTGAAACAGCTGAGAATAGTAGGTTAGTCTGACTGTCTAAAGTGTGTGGGGAGCTCCCGACTCTCCTCCGACAGAAGAGGTCATGGGGCAGAAGAAACGGACAAAGTGAATATTTTCGCCCGATTCTTGTGTTCTCCCTGGAGAAGTGTCTGGCAGCAGCTTCCTTCCTTCTCCCCGCTGAATAGACATAAACATTCCGGAAAGTGTGTATATTGGGAGGCTGCCAACAGCTATTTTATATCTATGGCTGCCCGTAGTACCCAGCAAATGTAGTCCAGGGAAGGACAATCGGCAACATGGTCATGGTCGCCCATGGTTTATAGGCAATGTCTTAAGTCACTGTATTAAAGGATCTGCCTCTGAAGGTGGCCATACACATTAGACAAAAGTTAGTTGATGGCTGCATATGAACAATCATCTGGTGAACGATACCAAAGTTACAGCCATAACCACTTTAGTCATATTGGCCGTTACATACGTTAGAACCGGCCATACATGTTCAATGAAATCGGTCGATGGACAAAAGATCTTTATGGGAATGTTGCTTCCAAGGAAGATCTATCATCCACAAACCATCTTCCTTTGAAAGATACCATAGGAGGAGCTTTCACATAATCAGATAAGAAATATAAAAAACTGGCAAGGACTGATTTTTACTGGTAGTTTTTTTGGCTTTGGGGGGGAAAAAATGCTCTAAACATGTTACAACGAGACTGTTTTAGATAAAAATTTGGATTAAAAAAAATAAAAGTACTGTCTTGAAATCCTGCTTTATTCAGAAGGCTCAGGCTGACTTTGTATGGATGTTAACATAATTCACCCAAGACTACACTATTTGTTCCAAAAGCCTGTGAAACAGAATGGAAACAAAAATACACTATCTGGTTACTGGCTCCTAGCGAGCTCGCATACTAAACCAGTCTTTAGGGAACACATAATTAAGAGATCACAAACCGGAGTCCCAAGCTGACCAAGAACTTGACTCCTGTGACTGGAAGCCGGAGGTAAAAAAAAACACGCATTATACAAAGATTACAATGACATTATACTGTATAAGGGCTATAGATTAGATGGATGTTCACATTAGCATAGCCACCAGACATAGCTGGGCCCCATATCAAAAGGTTAGAGACCCCCTGCGACCCGAGTGTATCGCAAAAGGTCCAAGATTTACATATAAAAAGGGTGATTATGGTATTAATTGTAATGAGAATTGGAGAAATTCACAGGTCGGGGTTCTGGACATGTGTCCCAGCCCGACCGCAAATTTAATGACCTGGGCTCACAGCATCACTGATCCTCTAAAACCACATCCACACTGCATCATAAAGACTCGTGTACATTTTTTTGCTGCTGTGGTTTTTACAGGTCACGATGAATAAAACCACAATGCATCAGAAACCATGGAAAACAAGCTTATGCATGGAACTGATCTGAAGGCAGTGGGGATGTGTCCCCCAGTTCAAAGGGGACCAACTGTTGAAATAAATGTCTGCTATCCCGGAGATAATGCTAGACTGGAGGTAACCTTCCTCAATAGACAATACACAACTAAGGCACGAGAGGTAGGTATTGCCGACAGGAGCTAAAGGACAACAGCAATTACTCAGGTACTTGTGCCCCTTCTTTCTTGCAATTGTTGGGGTCTCATCACCTGGACTCCCATCAACACTCCCGATATTTATCTATTACTTGTCCGTTAATTTCCTTCAAAGAGGTTTTCTGGTTCTTTTGTACTGATGGTGTATCCTGTGGAAAGGCCCTTAATATCTGATTGGAGGGGGCCGACACCCCATACCACTATCGATCATCAGAGCTACATTACTCTACATTATACTTTGTGGTGGACAGAGCTGGTTACTGCAGCATTTACTTCTCCCTCCACTATACAATGAACAGAGCTGTACTTCCGGTGCCGCAGCTCTAGCAGAACAGCTAATCGGCGGTGTGTAGGACCCCAGGCGATCAGATACTGAAAATAGGTCATCAATATAAAATAAAATAAAAAATAAAAAGCTAACTGATTCACACATACTACTAGGTAATATTGGTGGACCTCATAACTTTTAGCAGGATCCATAGGCGATCCTCCACAGAAGTGGAATCGGCAACTTTATACATTCGTGGAACGTGAGAACAACTTTCAGCATGGCTTAGAGACCAACCTCCTTCTTCTGATTTTTCTTAAGGTGGCCATACATATGATTAAACTAAATGTCAGCAGAACTTGCTAATTTCATCTAGACCAGACAGACAACCAGCGAGTATTCAAGTTTATCCAATGTTTAGATGTCAGGGGACAAAAAAAAGGATCAGCCATGTGGAATTTTGACAGATCTGATCATTAGTTCTCAAGGGAGAAAACCCACCTCACCAGGTGCCTGGTCTGCCAGCGGCTTATTTCCGTCTCCCCATTAGGACTACAAGCATGTTCGGGTCCAAACCAGGCATGCATGTGTATGGGGAAGGCTATCGGCCGACAGTATTTGAAGGCACGTGACCACGTTTTAGAAAAGGAGATCCTAGATCAGAAAGAGTTGGGTGTCGAGAGGTAAAATCTTTATCTAAAATGTATACATCAAAACAGTTATAATTATAAAACAAATGATTATACCGTATTTTTCGCCCTTTAAGACTCATTTTTGCCCCCCAATGTGGCGGGAAAATTTTAGTATGTCTTATGGGGCGAATACTAATGAGCACTTCCATTATGGAGGAGGACCAGGAAGCGGTGAATGCCGTCGGATGTTAGGAGCAGAGCAGGAGAGGTAAGTTATTTTATTTTTTTTATTTTTTTCAGATCTGAGGTCTGCTTCAAACGGGGGCTTATTTACAAGGAGGTCTGAATCACATAGGGGTTTATTTACATAAAGGTCTAATCTGAGGTCTGATTGGGGTCTTATTAACATTAGGAGTCTGATCTGAGGTCTGATTGGGGATCTTTTTAACATTGGGGGTGAGCTGAGGTCTGATTAACATCGGGGATCTGATTGGGCGTCTGAGCTGAGCTCTAATAAAAATATATATATTTTTCATATTTTCCTCCTCTAAAACCTAGGGCTAAAAATATGGTAATTATACTCTATATAAGAATGATGTAACTTACACAGTGAAATTCTTCTTCTCCAGCATCCAATAATCACAGAATACCTAGACACTTCTTTGCAATACACAGAAAAAAATTCTTCGCAATTTGCAGACTTTCATTTCACGAGACTAGAAACCAAAGATAAGATAGCGGGAAGCAATCGAGTGGCATATTTTATATTCCTATTTTACCTGCAGGGCTCTCATCATTGCTGGGAGTCTTTAAGATACTTTCATAAGAACCTTTTAGGTGCGGTCATTTTGCTTTCCTAGAACTTTAGCGCAAGCGTCGAAGGCAATGAACTTCACAGATGAAGTCCTGAAAATGAACGCAGTGAAGACACAAAGCTTTCACTTGCCATTTGATCCAAGTGGGAAGCTCGGCTTTAATCATACAGGAAAAACATACATATGTGATGTTCAATTGCAAATCCTCGCTTTCATAATAAGCGGTGCACAGAGCTGAACCACATGGTACGGGGAACACAGATCACGTTTAATAAGCAGGAGGCAGCATTCTGGAATAATCTCGGGGCAGGCAGGTCTTCAGTGGAATGCTTTTGGAAATAAGATGTTAACATGACGATAATTATATTTACACTTCCACCCGTCCCTCCGAGATGAATGTTGGTACAAGGTCAATCTCTTCTAAAAAGAAGGTCACCGCTTTGGTTAGCATATTTTTACAATTATACAAGGACGGTCTGAGACTCCTTTATCCGGCGCAATTTTCAGACCTAAATTATAATGACTGCATTCCACAAAACTCCCTAGACGGCTAAATGAGGGGAGTTGCCTAAAAATCTTCACCGGTCGTGCTTAAAATGCACATGGGACAAGAGATTACTATATGATATCAGGTATATCATACAAACGGCAGGCAAAGCAGGTATTTCACTCCTTTCCCTCAAAGTAGGACAATTAGCTACATTATATTACAGGGCACAACGTGTTTGCATGCAATAACTGATCCTTGGTTTACTGGGGAAGAACAATTCGACAATTCTCAGGAGCCAGGCAGCCAATGTGCCTAAATCTTCTCGAAGAGGTTTTTTTTTTTTTTTTTTTTTTTTTATAAAAACTAAGGACTGGCACCTGAAATGGTCTAACTGGTTCCTAACGTCTACATTGGTGGCTGCATCAGAAAAATGCAAACACCATACATCTCCACTCTACATAACAAGCCGAGGATCACATATTTTAGAACGCAGCATAAGGCCTCTTTCACACGAATGCGTGCGACCCGTGTCCGCAATTAAGGTCCACAATGCACCGGCACCGACCACGGGGCAGCGGCTCACGGACCCATTTACATCAATAGGTCAGTGATCCGCCCATTCTGCAAAAAGATAGGACATGTTCTATCTTTTTGCGGGACGGAAGTACAGAACGTAACCCCACGCTTCCGTGATTCCATTCCGCATATCCGGATTTTCGGACCCATTGAAGTAAATGGGTCCGCATCGTGATGTGGAATGGCCACGGAACGGTGCCCGTGCATTGCGGTCCGCAATATGGGCACGAGGCGAACACGTTCATGTGAAAGAGGCCTAACAGTTCCTCTCTCACAGTCCAATTTATCATAATGGGTCACAGTAACAGATCAAGTACCGCCAAGCTTCAATGAGACCCCTGCATGTGCGGGATAGCTGCTCCTTAGTAGCCCAAAAAAACTGGGAGATATTTATTATATGATTTACGCCACGATAGTACAGATTTTGTGGCACGCCATTTTTTGCTTCAAAATCTGCAACTTTTCCCCCTTCACACCACTGTGGCAAGAAAAGGGGGCATGGTGAGAGAAGGGGCGTCGCGGCAGATCTGCCACATTTATTCTTTATTCACACCAGTGAATTATTTACTCTTTATTCATGTCAATTTTTTTGAGTGAATGAAGACAGAAATATATGGCAGCTGTAGCTTTTAGACTGTCGCACGGTCTGTCGGAGGATGCAACACTGGCGGCACCCCCGACTATCAGCTGTTTGAAGAGAACGCTGTGTTCGTATGAGCGCCGAATTCTCTTCACCGTTTACTGTCTCACCATAAACATTGCAGCGGCGAGTAGGTGTAGTTACAGCTCCTCCGTCCCATTCACTTCAATTAGGCAGCTCCCTCCTCTTCACAGCCGCCCCATACATGTAGGTAAACGCTACAGAGGTCCCCATACCCCCGCTAACTTTTTACAAGAGTGGCAAGGATGCTGTAAAAGGGGGGAAACTACTGTACAAAATAATGTCTTTGTATGGTGAATATTAAATGCAGGATACTTACATGCAATATCTGGAGACTGGGGCTAAATGTACACGATTAGGATTATGTACGGAATATCCAAAACCGTAGGCCATGTATATTGTATTCTAGGAGAATTTAAAATCCACAGCATGTCAATAAATTACATTTTTTTCTGAGAGGTTTTTCTCTATCCACTTCAATGCGGAGAGTAAAATCCGCACAAATCGATGCGGATTGTCCACACAGATTTGCCTGCAAACACCTGCAAATTTCAGTATAAATTCTCTGCATTTACCCTAAAAGTAGAAACAAAAATGCCAGATAAAAACCCACCAAAAACACTCAAAAAATTCTGTGTGTTGTGCCAGCCTTATACGAGTCGCTATGATATGTGGCTGAGACAACCTAAACAGGTGCATTGTACCAGGATACTGGCAGCTGAGAATTCTGCCACTTGGGCTAAAGGCAACTGCTGAGCCTGACTGCAGAGACCAGGACTAAATTACCGTAAGCAGATCAAGGTACAATGAAATATAAAAATACATACAAAACACAGCACTTTAGGGGCCCCATTCTAGAGATAGGTGCAGTTCCCAGAGGTGGGACCTGCACCCATTTGACATTGGTGTCTCATGCACACGGCCGTTGCAATTTGCGTTCCCCAATGCACAGGCAACGTCCGTGCGGCGACCGGGATGGATTAGAACCCATTCAACTTGAAAGGGTCCGTGATCCGTCCACACCGCAAAAAAACTAGAACATGTTCTATTTTTTTCCGGTGCGGAGGCACGGACAGAAACACCGCGGAAGCACTCTGTAGTTCTGCACTGCAGCTCCGGACTGCGGACCCATTTAAGTGAATGGGTCCGCATCCGGGATGCGGGGAGCACACGGCCGGTGCCCGGTGCGGGCCGGGCAACAGCCCTGTGCATGAGGCCTAACCTAGAAAAGCAAGGGTGCACAGAGTGACATGGACCAGCCTAGGGTGCACTTGACTGCTAATTAGCATCTGGATTAATAGCACTTCTCCAGAATGAAGAAACAGATCAACAGGTGAATGATATCACTACAGTCAGCTGAGCTAAGCCCTACAGGACATGGTGCCTGGTTTACCAGTGAATTTCCTGGTGACGTCCTCATTTAGGTTTGTACTGCTGTCTATATTCATTATAATGAAATCAGGTCCCTAAATTCGGATCTCCAGGTCCCAGGGATCTCAAGTCTCCTGGACGTTCAGGGAGTCTCCCGCTATTAGATAGTGGCTCCCTGACACCCGCATGAGAAAGAATATATCCCGGAAAGCAGGGGGAACGGGTGGGAACGGTGTTCCTGCACTTTTTTCACAGCAGGAACGCCGTTCCCGTTCAGGGCAAAAGGACCAGGAAGCAGTGAAGGTTGTGTACTCACCGCTTCCTGGTCCTCGGCTGTCGGCTCTGCAGCCTGCGCACAGGAGTGAGTCTCTCTGTGACCTCACGCTGTGCGCAGCCTTCACAGCACAGCCGACAGCAGCACCAGAGGAGCGGCGGCGTCGAGGAGCAGGAGAGAGTATAAGTGTTTTTTTTTTTTATATATATTTTATGGACTGGTGAGAGGCACTGACTGGGGGCTAGTGAGAGGCACTGGGGGGCTGATGGATAGGCACTGGGGGGCTGATGTATGTAATAAAAAGTTCGTGGAAAAAAAAAAAAACCTCCCTGAAATGAGTTTTCGCAGGTTGGGATGTCTGAGGTCCACATTTGCAAGTGAGCCCATACAGCAGCCTCTCCCTACATGCGGTATTTCAGATGCGTGCGCTCTTTAACATTCGGATTTCCAGAATAAATAATTCAACACATCTGATGCTTCTGGCAGAACATTTCTATGGCTGTGTACCTGCGGCTTCCGTCATTTCACAATGTTTTCTCTATTGTAAGCATGGATGACATGGGACAATTTCCAGACAGGAGCTTATGTTACCAGTTCCACAGCAAACGATCTGGTATGAATAGCTAGAACGCCGCTCCCATCACAGCGCCGTATATTCACAAGAGCACAAGTAATCAGACCGCCCATTCAATGCTGTATTCATACCCACCGGGTCCTGCTGAGATTCTCTGTTACAGTTCTGGTGACGTTTGTAAATTTCTAAGAAGATGACTACTATCAATCAAAAAAAATACCCGTACCTTTCCAGTAAAGAGTGACATCTCAACGCCACAGTATTGTAAAGGGGTTGTTCCACCTTGGAGCCCTCAATCCCTGGGGTCCTCCCTGTCCTGCTGAACATAGAAACCCCCACTCACCTGTCCGCGGTCCTGTCTCGGCTCCATCCGGTTCCCGCAGGACCAGGATGCGGCATGGCCCCATGACTGCTTTTAGCCAATCACAAGCCGCAGCAGTGACAGCAGCTTGAATGGTACATCACTGCTGTAGATGTGACTGCTGAGGCCTGTGACTGGCCGCAGCGATCATGGGCCCAAGCTACTCCTGGTCCTGCGGAGACCAGAGCAGCAGCCAGGAATGGAGCAGCGGAAAGACCGCGGACAGGCGAGTGTTTTTTTTTTTTTTTTATGTTCAGGGGAGGACCACATGGTTGAACAACCCTTTAACAATCCTGATCAAAAAGATTTAACTCAATATAGGCATTTTTTTTTTACTTCCTTATCTGCAGATCTTCGCTTTCTGGGGATGGCTCTAGAGCAGTGATGCTCAACCTGCGGCCCTCCAGATGATGCAAAACTACAACTCCCAGCAACAGTGTACAGCTATCAGCCTACAGCAGGGCATGGTGGGAGTTGTAGTTTTACAACAGCTGGAGGGCCGCAGGTTGAGCATCACTGCTCTGGAGGATGCAACCAGCGCACATACACGGAACAACATCTCCCAGCATGCTCTAATAGTGTTACATCTCCAAACATGCCTGTTTTAGTGACCACTTGAATTCCCCTTGTAATAACAATTCTAGAGCATCTATTTTTTATGTTTCTCTTTGTCTCTATGGCTTTATTTATTGCCATTTCTTTATTATTCCTGATAGAAGTTATGAATGAAATGCAACCCCAGAGGAGGGTGTCCCTGGACAGTCTGACACTATCCAATCAGTGCTGCCAGTGTCAGACTGTGCAGGGACACACCCAGCTGGACCTTCACTGCTAACTGCTAGAAATGTATTCATAACTTCCAGCAGGAATAATAAAGGAATGGCACAACATAGAGTCATAAGAACAGATTCTCCAGAATTGTTATTACATGGGAAATGCAAGTAGTTATTAACAAGGCATCTCGGGAAACTTTACAGGGTTAGCCAGAAATTTATATTGATGACCTATCCTCTGGATAGGTCATCAATATTAGACTGGTGGGGGTCCGACACCCGGGATCCCCGCCGATCAGCTGTTAGAAGAGGCCAGCGCTCCATAATCTTCTAGAAGCACCTTACATCCATACAGACAGCTGTTTAATAGAGGACAGACAAGAATCGTCCTGTAATGGAGATCCATCTCATTACAAGGGACTTGTTATGCAAATCCTCTGCAGGATATAAGGTTACAGCCAGGACAAGCAGATAAAACATGTCTCCAGCGCCCATTGCTCAACCTGCCAGGGATATAGAAGCTAGGGGAGCAGTAAAGCTGGCCATAAACCAGGAGCAATGGGACACAGACATCCGACTTTCAGGGTAGTTTTCCATTATTGATATCCGGGTGTATTCTTGAGGCTCCAACCGACTGCGAATCGAGTATGATCTCAAAGTAAGGCCCTTGATGTGACTGCGGATGAGCACTGCGTGCCTGCACGATGTTAGTACGGGTTTAGCTGGTATGCATTGTTATTGGCAGTGTGGTATTGGAAGTGCCCCATGGCCATTAAAGGGGTTGTATCATCTCAGACATTGGGGGCATGTCACTAGGATATTCTCCCCAATGTCTGATAGGTGCAGGTACCACCTCTGTGACCCGCACCTATCTTTAGAACAGAGCCCGCAAAGTGAAGGAGGGCGCACCGAGCAAACGCGGCCGTCGTCCATTATTTCCTCTGCGAGAGCCGAAAATAGGCGAGCGGCGCACTCAGCTATTTTCGGCAGTCCAAATGAAGTGATAGGAGAGCGCACCACACAAGTGCGGCCACCGCTCCATTCACTTTTATGGGGGCGATGGAAATAGCTATTTTCGGCAGTCCCATAGAAGTGAATGGAGGGCGGCTGCATATGCTCGGTGTACCCTTCACTTTGAGTGCCCACTTTTAATGGCCATTTAACACAGCAGTGCACTCGTCTAACAGCCATTAAAAACAGATACGCTGAAAATAAAAGTACTCACCTCACCACAGGTACGTACAGGAACACTTGCTCGGCATGGGAGGTAGCAGGGCCTTATGCTCCTAGCCTGATCCTGCAACCTCCAGTACGGAGCAAGAGCAAGTGCCCCCGCGTGTGCCTGTGGTGAGGTTTTTTTTATTTTTTTATTGGCACCATCATGGGGGGGGGGGGGGGGATTATATACTGATGGCACAACAGGGGTCCATAATATATACTGAGGACCTTGGGAAGATGGGCATTATATATACTGTGGGGGGCATTATATATACTGAGGGGTCCAATATATGTCCTAGGGACTCCACAGAAGGGCATTATGTATACTGGGGCACCGTGTGAGGCATAATACATATATACTAAGGGCACTGCAGGGGTGGGGCTAAAAAAAAATATATAAAAAAAGACAATGAAATGAATCCTAGATTTAACCACCAGTAAAAAGAAATGCAAAATGTATGAAAGAAGGATGCAAAATGACCTTAAAAAACTGAAAGTTTATCAGTTTTTAATGTGTCTTATGAATGTACAGTAACCCGCAGAACAATACATCAACCTGCTCAGCTTCTCCTGCGACAATTCATCTGAGATTCGCAATGTGCACAAATACCACAAAAAAGGTTGATGTTACACCGTTCTTCCGGAAAAAGGGAAGCCTGGTACATCCACCGTGTTGTATGTTTGCTGCAGATATTTCTGCATCTGTCCCAACCCTCAGAACGGGGCTTTCAGAAATCCACGGCCTTGCGTCCAAAACAACCTCGTTCAGATGAATGGCAGTCACTTTCAGCTGCAGAAATTTCTCCAACAAATCTGCTATGTATGAATGTACCCCTAAGGGAAGGAAAAAAGTGCTACAGGAGCCAGTTACATGTCTCGGTCAATTAGTCCAGCTCCGCCGCTAATCCATCGCGAAGGGTTTTGAAAACCGCGAGATGTCTCACCGAGTAATAGCTTCAGTTCTAGAACAGGAGTTGATTCTTAAGCTGCGAGAAACACATTTTTCAGACAGAATCCACTACCAGTGGGCAATACGATGCGCCTAATACGAGTAGATCTAGGGCGGTATCGCATACATACTGGAAGGTGACCTACAGACAATGTGAAGGAAGTTTTGGAGTTCCATCTACTTCATTTCAAATTACTTGATAGATACCCTATAGAGCAGGGATGCCCAACCTGCAGCTGTTGCAAAACTACAACTCCCAGCATGTTCAGACAGCCTACAGCATGTTGGGAAGAGTAGTTTTGCAACAGCTGGAGGGCCGCAGGTTGGGCATCCCTGCTATAGAGATATCAATGTACCAGATAAGAGAGGACAATGTCCCGAATACACATCTGGAGATAAGACTTCTTGCATACTGTAGGAATATGGTAATGGAAGAGATAGAAGGGTAAAGTGGGCCAGGCTCCAGCGGTGTGCAAACCTATTTAGCAACTACAACGAAAAATAACTCGCCTCCCCCAGGTTCACTGGCCCCAACACCTCTCAAGACGCATAGTACCCAAATATACGGAAAAAGTATTGAGATCACTGTGTAAAGGGTTAATAACATAATACATTATACATCTGTCTCACACTCCACCGCCCCTGGATACACGACCCGTTGTCAGACACAGATTTCATCAATAGGGCGCTGTACACACCGCTCTGAACAAATGAAGGAGCAGCCTGTTTACCGGACTTGCTGTGATATTAATCATTTCTTCCCAATGAATATGTACAAAGCAACTCAGGGCCATATAAAAGCTGCCCGCTCCTGCCAGCCAATACAGAGTGGCAAATCCAGAGTACACAATACAGAACAATGGAGAGATTAGTGAAAGGACGGGGTTAACTCGTACCTTACTGGAGCTTTATACGCTAGGAATAAATACTTTAAAGGGAACCCATCGCCATTATAACAGCCACCTCACAGCACAGGTCCTCATGTCCACAGCGATGGTTTTGGATAGTTTGTCCGATAGATATCTTGGCCACACGACCACTTATTCCCTCTGTGCGGGGACAGCGGTCCCGACGTTCCATGGCCGAGCTTGCCGTCCCCATGCCACCTCTTCACTACTGATGGATATATCTCAGAGCTTGTGTACGTCACACACGATGAGGTCCTGTCTGACGTACACAACCTTTTGGGCAGCCATCAAGAGTGAAGAGGTTGGATGGAGGCGCAGCAAGCTTGACGTCAATAGAATACGGCACACGGTAGGAATAAAGTGGCTTTTTCCGGCAAAGTTATCCATCAGAAAAACGACCCAAAAACATCACTGGAGACATGAAGCCTAGAGATGTGCGGTAGCCCGGTGGTTGGGAAGCCATTACAGTGACGACAGGTTCCCGTAACTAGTCACCAGCATTACTATTGCCTTGGATCTGCTACTCCAGGGATGCCCAACATGAGACCCTCCAGCTGTTATAACTCCCACGATGCCTTACTGTAGGCGGTCCGGGCATGCTGGGAGTTTTAGTTTTGCCCCAGGCATACCTGTGCAGATGTGGATGTCCCTGCATGGGACACGTCCAATGGTTGTCTTCAGTCGTGTGGTCAGCAGAGGCAATATTGTGGAGTTATATATATATATATATTTGTGGTCAGGGCTACGGACACGAAAGCCGAAGAGCCCTAGTGGGCTAAACGCCGAGACCCACCGTAACTGCAAGACGCATCTTACCTAACTAAATGGCTAGTGATGTGCCTGTAGCCATGTCCGTGGGTAGGCCTATAAAAGGGGGGCATACCCTGTAGAAGTGAAAATAGAAAGGGAGGGAGGGTGGGGCAACTGAGAAAACACCCGCCCCTAGGTGGGGCTGTGCCTGGTTTAAGTAGAGCCTCCGCCCCTCCCACAAATGCAGTCTAAACAGACTGCCACACATATTAGGGCTGCACGATATGGGAATTTTGTGCGATTGCGATTAGGGCCCTAAAAATTACGATAACGATAGATATGCGATGCGATATTTTAAGGGAATTGTGCTAGAGGTCTATCTGCTTGGATTTCCAAGGTAAAAGCGCACACAGATGACTGGTAATGTGAAATGTAGTTATGCTGAACTCAAGAACTGAAATGCGCAGTGTTTTTCAAAATAAAATACATATTTGCTTTACTGCAAAAGTACAAAATACAAAACTTGCCATTTTCTTAATAGCGCTGCACTGAACAGATAAATAGAATAGATATAAGAACACGTGTTCGTTAAAATAACAACTTTCCACCAGCCCCTCCCCCCTCCCCGCACTGTAACTGATGTATCGCCGGCCGTGCTGTGCAGCATAGCGGCCGCAGATACAGTGTCAGTGTCACGTAGAAAGTCAACCATCGCTTTATAAGACGCACTGCCATTCCCCCCCCCCCACACACACACTTAGGGGGGAAAAAAAGTGTGTCTTATAAAGCGAAAAATACGGTAATATAATTGCAGCATTTTTGGGTCAGCAAATTGCGATTGCGATATGGCGATTAATTGCGATTGCTTTCGCGATATATTGTGCAGGCCTAATATATATATATATATATATATATATATATATACCTACTGTATATGATAGAGGACAAGTAATGCTCTCACTATGAGATTCAGTGATCTCTGGGGCCACAGCTGCAGGAGACACTGCTTATATTTGCTTGTCTATAGACAATGGCCTATGAATGAGACTATGCAAACCATCCCCCACCCCCAACCTTGGCCCCCCCAAAGTTAGGTCATTTGTAAGTGTGAGCATTACATGCACTGCCCTACAACGCATTATGCAAGGCCTTCTCTGCACACCTGCGGCAGGATGTACACATGTATCCGTTTCCAGCATTGTCTATTAGTCTTTGTATCACTTTTTGTTTTGCAAACTTTGGAAAGTGTTGGAAACGCAGCTTTTCTACTTTAAAGAATGTCTGACGGACCTAGCATAGCTGTCATGATCGGAAGCTACGACACCCGAGGCGCCCGCAGTAAAATGGTTGTTGTCAATAGATTATATATATATATATTTAACAGGTTTACAAAAAGCGTGAATCCCGACCAAGAAGCCGATCTTGTATTGGGATGAAAAACAGGTCCCTGCAAAACATATACGATGATGCTTACGTCTCCATCTGTAAAATAAGGCTTTCTGCACACAGCGAGGATTAGGCGCGGTTTTTCCACGTCGATTCTCATGCAGAAAAAAAATGTAGCGTAACACAGTACCAGCAGAGTGTATTAGATTAGCATGTCCAAACTGCGGCCCTCCAGCTGTTGCAAAACTATAACTCCCAGCATGCCTGGATAGCCTACAGCTATTAGGGCATGCTGGGAGTTGTAGTTTTGCAACAGCTGGAGGGCCGCAGTTTAGACATGCATCCAAATGTCACGTGCAAAAATTGACCTGCTGTGCGGAGTTTGAAATCTGCAGCATGTCAATTGTTTGTGCGGGTGTTTTGTGGAGATTTCACCCTTCTTAATGGAAGGGTGCGATCTGCAGCAAAAATGCATCCGCCGCGAAATCCGCATGTAACGCATGAAATTTTTGGTGTAGATTTGGTGCAGAAACCCGCATGGAAATTTGTGTGGAATTTCTGTTAGCCCACATCCGTGTGCAGGTAGCCTAGATTCAACGAGCTGAGCAGGTACACTGTGAGAACCAGGGTGTAAGGCCCGGAACCAAGGCGTGAAAAACAAATGGAAGTTCACAAGTGCGGATTTTCACAAGAACAGAGGAGAGAAAGGAGCCGGAACCATTACAAAGAGACTGAACAGTATACAGACAATGGGGGTTAGTTATCAAGTTGGTTTATGCCAGCAGTTTTTAGAGTAAAAAAGTAGCAGGACCCTGTTTTGTGACTCTTTGCCAAAATTTTGTCACTCAGACGTTTTTACTCCATCCTCACCACTGCAAATTCCAGCTGTAAACGACCTTCCAGATCTACTCCAGTCAGGGACTGGTGTCAATTTCAAACTCGTGCACGGACCTCCGGAGTGTGCCTCATCATAAATTAGGCGCACCCTCAGATGATGAAGGACCCCCAATATCTGGTTCAATTAAATAAAACCTCCAGCGGGGAGACACTGGGGTGTTAAAGCAGTTCAGGCATGTTGTAGCTTCCTTCCAGTGTGGCAATGAGTGGCGGAGGAAAACTGGTGCCAGAATCGCTCTCATGGTGTTGTATGGGATTTGGCACCAGGCGCATAAGTTCTTCCTCCTTGCGCCAGTCAGAAAAAAGCAGCATGCAGAGGTTTTCTTACTGGTAGTGTTGAGCGAACTTGTTTTATTAAGTTCTGCGTCATCGAAGAATCCCGTTATGGATTCCAAATTCCATTATGGTCTGTGGTAGCTGAATTCATAATGGGATTGTTCGATAACCCGAACTTTGAACGCAGAACTTAAAAAACAAGTTCGCTCAACGCTACTCACTGGTACAGACACAAGACCTGCGCACAAAAACCTCATCAGTTGTGTCTGGCTCCGGCATAAAACAACTGATATATGTGAACGCAGATAAGTGCTGGCATACCACACGAGCTAGGGAGCTATCTACTCCAACGTGCAGAAATCCAGGTAACCTCACTGGTGTCCACGAGAGTGTGAAGATCTAGGCCATGATTTATCATACCTTTACTCCAGAATTCAGGCATTAAAAAGTCCCAAAATAGGGCATTTGCAACTTTTCACACTCATTTGCGCATAATTTTGCGACTTTTTTACATGTGTATACCACTTACTCCAGTTTTGTAAAAATGGGCGTGGGTAGCCATGTTAATGAGTTTCACTCCAGATTTATCATTGGGGCTTTTTTAAAAAAGTCACTAAAAAGTCGCAAAAAAGTCCCAATTTCACTCCAGTGAGAACCATGCTTATCTTATGCGACTTTTTAATAGAACATGCAACTTTTTTGTAAATATGTGCGACTTTTGTAAAGCCGTTTACTGAAAGATGATCTGCTGCCATCAAACCACATTTATCACAGTATTAAAGGACCATTAATAAATCTAACTAAGTGACTTTGGGCTTATGGGAAATTGGAGTAAGATGGAAGTGTAATGATAAATCTGGCCCCTAGTGTGGACACCTGGGGTCTCATTTAGGACCTGCCGCCCACCAGTGTGCATTAATAAAGAATGAATTCTTTAAAAATTGGAAAACTTGGTCTCCGCTGGAATTCCCAGTTAAAAGTGCTCCTCACCGTTGGACTGCTGCCACCGCAAAGTCTATCGGTGGATTTAGATGGCCGAGAATCAGGCAGATTATCGGGAACAACCGTTCCTGCTCGTTCCCGACAATCAGCCCATGTAAATGTGCCACACACTCATTCATTGGGTGATCTTGTTGTTCCTGCAGGCACCACTGATTTCTGGGCAGCAGATTGTGTAGTCTAAACAGCGATCTGCTGTCTGAGGATGAGGGATGGCTATAGCGACCACTGCTGCATGTAAATGCATTGGTCTCCTTCACTGAACGAGCAGCCGACTGTCGGGAAGGAACGCTCCTTTCCTGACAATCGGCTGCAGAATCATCCTCTAAATCCACCTTTAGGGACTGACAAAGATGTCAAGCGATGATCTCCGGCAGTCCCATAGACTTTCAATATAGCGGGCGCACATGCTCAATCGTCGCTCCTCTCAAGCGCCTCATCACTGCGGGGGGTGAAGTGAGGAGGTACACGGGACTTAGAGTCTCATGATCTGTGGAGGTTCAAGCCATGGTGTCCCCGGAGAGCGGACACTTGGGGGAAATTAAGAATGGCATTTACATGTGGGTCTAAAAGGAGTGGTGTAGTCCTACAATACTGATGACTAGGGATGAGCGAACTTGCGTTTCAAGTTCGGCGAACAAGGTTTGGGTTATCTAAGAATTCCGTTATAGATTCCGCTACCACGGACCAAAACCTATATGGTCCGTAATAGCGGAATCCATAATAGAACTCTTAGATAACCCGAACCTTGTACGCAGAACTTGAAACACAAAGTTCGCTCATCCTTACTGATGACTTATCCTCAGGACAGGTCCATATCACCCCCGCTCTTCATACAGCTAATCGGCATGGCTCCAGGGAGCTGGACCCCTGCTGATAGGTCATGGATATCGATGACCTATACCGAGGATCGGTCATTAATATTGTAGCAGTGCACAACCCCTTTAACCTATCCCCCACTAGCGTCACCCACACACCTCTTAATAATTTGCCACATCTTTGCAGGTCCTTGTGCCAAGATCGAAATCTACACCACCAAAGGAGCTGGTGTAGATGTCAGATATGACCTATGCCAGTTTCCTGGTGTAGATTATAAAGAAATGTGTCCGCACCGGGCACCGCCCACTCCTCGCTCTGCAAGCCTGAAAATGACCCCCCAAAAAAGCTACATTTTGCACAAAGCATGCACCAAACCTTGCGACTTTTTGATGCCAGCCTTCTGGGGTAAAGAGGTTGAGAGATTTCCCCCTTCCTTTGGATAGTCAGTAAATGTTGGTTCTGTTCACACACACTATGATATCCAGTTGGGGTCTGGCACTTTTTGACAAGAATTGTGCAGCCATAGGCCTCATGCACACAAATGTATTTTCTTTCCGTTTCCGTTCCCGTTTTTTTTGCGGACCATATGCGGAACCATTTATTTCAATGGGTCCGCAAAAAAAACGGAAGGTACTCCATGTGCATTCCGTTTCCGTATGTCAGTTTCGCAAAAAAATAGAGCATGTCCTATTTTTTTCTAGTTTGCGGACAAGGATAGGCATTATTACAATGGATCCTCTTAAAAATAATAGAATGTCATCCGTTTTTTTTAGGCGGATCTGCAATTTGCAGACCGCAAAACACATACGGTCGTGTGAATGAGGCCATACTATAGAGAACCACAGGAACCTCCATCAATGCCATTACAGATCAATGGCGGTCACAGTTTGCATCTGGGTAACCATACAAGCCATGAGCCTAATGTGAACAGCGCCATACTGTGAACATAATCCAAAAAGCAGGCTTGGCTATGGGCCACTGAGGGTTAATAAAGCACACTGATCATGTATAGGTCAGGGGTGCACAAGCTCCACCATTACTCACCCAGTGCAGTGATGACGAAGCCCTTGGGGGGTCTCAGCGCCCTCCTGACCCAGGCATCTCGCAGCACCTCCAGGTTGGCACTCTGGCCCTGGACCAGCAGCACCCAGCTCTCCAGCCAGCCCTGGAAGGACACCTCCGCCACGGCCCGGACCAACCTCCTGTTCCAGAAGCACCTCGCATTGGCAGCCTGGAAGTCCTGGAAGACTTGGCTGCCCTTCTCCTCCGTCCCGGTGCCGTCCGGTCTGCACAGCACCAGGGCGAGAGTGGAGGGAGCCAGCTGGACCACCCTGTCCCGGGACATGCTGAGCTCCGGGCGCTGCGCTCACACACGGGACACTACATGCAACTCATCAATTACACACTGCTGCCCGGGTTACTGCGACCAGCGGGGCGGGGCCACAGCGCGCCAATCACCTGCTGGACGTCCAATGGGAAGCCGCAGAGGACAGGGGGCGGGACAGCTGCGCACCTTGGTGTTGCTGTGTGCTGAGGTGCAGTGATGGCGCGGGCGGTGCGGGAGAGGGAAGGGTCTGCTGCTGCCTCTGCACATACACATGTGTCCCGCGCCTGAGGCGTGATGTGTAGACCCCGCAATACGAATTATCAATATACTATATCACACCTGAACTACAGTGACGTCACTTCTGTGTAAATGAGGGAGACAGCTGTTTTCAGGACATTCTTGTCTAAAATAAGAGACATCCAGTCATTCACTGACTGGAAATGGGAAAAAATGGAAATAAACTAGCAGACAGGAAAAAGAACACCATGAAAACAAAGAGGTATTCTGGTTAGGCCTCATGCACACGACCGTTGTTTGATTCCGTGTCCGTTGTGCCGTTTTTCGTGATTTTCTGCGGACCCATTGGTTTTTAATGGGTCCATGGAAAACTCGGCAAATGCACAGTTTGTCCTCCGCGTCCGTGGTCCGTGATTCCAGTCCGTCAAAAAAATATAACCTGTCCTATTCTTGTCCGTGAAAAACAGTTCACGGACCCATTCAAGTCAATGGGACCGTGAAAAAAAGCGGATGGCCATCCGTGTGTCATCTGCGTTCCGTGTCCGTTTTTTTTCACATCCCTTGGCAGGCACTAGGCAAAAATTGTCAGCCTGTCTTTTGGTAAAATCTTTTGGGTCATGTCTGCTAAAAAAACGGAAGACACACGGAAACACAACGGAAGCAAAAACTGACACGGAACAGCGGAACCCCGTTTTGCGGACCGCAAAAAAATACTGTCATGTGCATGAGGCCTTTGATTAAGCTATCACCTATCCACAGGACCCCCACCAAGAACAGGGGCCCCATACCCCCTGCAGCCCCCCTGAAATGAACGGTGTGGTCGGTCATGCGTGCACGCACTCTATTGATTTCTATGGGAATTCTGGAGATAGGTGAACGCTGTGCTCGGCTATCGCTGGGACTCCCTGCCGCTCTGTTCATTTTAGGTGGGCTGCAGGGGGTATGGGGTTCTTGTGATCCTACTGCTGGGACCCCCACCAATCTAAAAGTTATACCCCGTCGGCAAAACACTTATGGTCGTGGGAATAGCCCCTAAGCCAACCAATAGTTGGTATATAGTCAGAGAAAAGTGTCTATACCTGCAGCCTGAGCCCCTGTAAAAAATCGGGTGCAGGACTAGACAGCCTAAGGTTCCTTGCAGACAAGCGTGAGCGGATTAGGTCCGGATGCGTTGCAGATGCGTTCAGTGAAAACTGCACAATTTCGTTGGCAAGTCCCCTCAGTTTTGCGATTCCATTCAGTGATGCGATTTTCACGCAGCCCCTTGACTTCTATGGGGCCAGCGCTGTGTGAAAAACGCAGACTATAGAACATGCTGCGATTTTCACGCAGCGCACAAGTGATGCGTGAAAATCACCACTCATGTACACAGACCCATTGAAATGAATGGGTCCGGATTCAGTGTGGGCGCAATACGTTCGCATCACGCATTGCGCCTGCGCGGAATGCTCGTCTGTGTGAAAGGGGCCTAAGTGTACACCGTTTATAGAACGAGTAAATCTGGGCTAAACGATATTGAAAAGTTTCAGAACTTCTAATTACAGGGGAATTGTCAGAAACACCTAAAACTGCCCCCAATACCTGTTCTTTCTGCTCCTCCACTCCTTTATATCTCAAGCAGATGCCTCATTTTTCCAAAAAAGAAGGTTGTCTGCACCCACCAACCAGAAATGAGTGAGCACTCAAAAACCACATAAACCAGGGAACATAACCCACTCACCTTTGCAAACCTTGTCTGTTCCAGCGCAAAGGTTGCTTCTGATTCCCAGAAGAGTGGAAGTGATGGTGTCCCATGTGTGGTCACGCTCATCCCTGCCGAATCGTGGGTCTGCTGGACTGTACTCACAGCATCAGAAGTCACCGTGATACACTGAGTTCAGGTCACACATCAGCGGCAGTGCGTGAAGTGCGTCCATCACACAGAGAGTATGACAACTCCTACAATATTTTAATAAATAACAAACTAAGTTGTAAAAACCAGTGTCAGGCAGCTGCTGCCAAGGCCAATAAGATAATGGGTTGCATCAAAAGGGGCATAGACGCCCGTGATGAAAATATAGTCTTACCACTTTACAAATCACTAGTCAGACCACACATGGAGTACTGTGTACAGTTCTGGGCTCCTGTGAACAAGGCAGACATAGCAGAGCTAGAGAGGGTTCAGAGGAGGGCAACTAAAGTAATAACTGGAATGGGGCAACTACAGTACCCTGAAAGGTTATCAAAATTAGGGTTATTCACTCTAGAAAAAAGACGACTGAGGGGAGATCTAATATCTATGTATAAATATATCAGGGGTCAGTACAGAGATCTGTCCCATCATCTATTTATCCCCAGGACTGTGACTGTGACGAGGGGACATCCTCTGCATCTGGAGGAAAGAAGGTTTGTACACAAACATAGAAAAGGGTTCTTCACGGTAAGAGCAGTGAGACTATGGAACTCTCTGCCTGAGGAGGTGGTGATGGTGAGTACAATAAAGGAATTCAAGAGGGGCCTGGATGTATTTCTGGAGTGTAATAATATTACAGGTTATAGCTACTAGAGAGGGGTCGTTGATCCAGGGAGTTATTCTGATTGCCTGATTGGAGTCGGGAAGGAATTTTTTCCCCTTAAGTGGGGAAAATCTGCAAAATGAACAAAAATAGGATAGGTTCTATAATTGGCAGAGCAGCCACACAGATGCGGACAGCACACCGATAACATCCGTGTGCTATCCGTTTATTTGGCGGACCCATCGTGATGGATGGGTCCGTGTGAGATCCCCCCAAAAAATGCGCATTGGAAAGGGACCAAAAATACCGTGGGGTACATGAGGCCTAAATGTGGACAACACTTTTGCTACATGCGATATATACAGCCAGATGCAAGAAAGTGATTGAAAATCAGATGCAAACCTATATCATTTTAGGCACTAATCAGTTTGGGGGAAAAAGAACGATTTATGATGACAAACGTGAGAGTAAACTGCACTGAGTCATGTAGGAAGGGCTGCTGTCTAGCCACATCTGAAAATGAGTGGCCCTAAGGAATACATTCTTTCATTTGTTGTACTAATTCCTTTGGCTAATTCGTTCTTCTATGTGCAGCATGCAGGTCCAAGCGCCACAGATGTGCCCATCGTTTTTCACCATTCTTATGGCTAAAAATTTCAGACTGCTGTATTTGTTAATCGCTAACAGAAGCGATTCAATTATTAACATTGTATTGAGGAACTGCTAAGGCCTCACGCACATGGCAACAATTCAACCTGAATGAGTCCGTGATCTGTCCGCACCGTAAAAAAATAGAACACTGCACTGCACCGCATCTCCCGGATTGCATGCAGGGTGCACATGGCCGGTGCCCGTGTACTGCGGACCCACTGTATGCGGGTCACAATACGGCCACAGCCAGGCAACGGCCGTGTGCATGAGGCCAAAGTCATTGATTCCGCAAAAGTCACTCTCATCATCCTCTACACTGTCACTTGCAAGTTGCTTGCAGAGGAATGAAATCCCGACTCCTGTGGCACAGGACATTAAAGTTTCTCATATAAAGGTCAATGGGATTTCCCCTAGTGGTGACTGCAGGCAGTTAGGATTTTATCATACTTATATACCATGTATCAGGCAGTTTGGATGCTTTTCTACTAATGGTCACTGCTCTGATGGGCGCTAGGCAAGCCAATAAGCAGCAAGCTCTACAAGCACTCCTAATGCTGATTGGCCAGCCCAGCAGCAAGACAATATAGAGCGGTAGTCGGGACTCCAGCGGGTACAGCGCTAGCCACTGATGATGTGCTGAGCAAAGGGGGCCCCGAGGACAGGACAGAGAAAGCAGGGAGCTGAAATGCAGAGCCTTAGCCCCAGACAGGGACTCAAGACAGGAGCAAGAATTAGGTGTAATTAGTCCAAGACGGGGCCCCTGCATGGTCTTCCCCCATCGGAGGTACACCGCTGACTGTACCGCTTTTTAAATTCTTTTTTTTACTAAACTCTGTATAAGGCCCCATGCACACAACCATATCTGTTTTGCACTCTGCAAATCGCGAATCTGCAAAAAATATGGATGTGGTCCATGTTATATCCACATTTTTTTGCAGACCAGTTGATTTCAGTGGGTATGTGGTCCGGAGAGTTTCCCCTATCCACAGAATATCTGGGACCACCACTGATAGCGAGAACTTGATCCTGTGTTTCCTTATGAATGAAGTGGAAGGTCGAGGTTGCACAAAAATACTCTATTCACTCTTTATGGGACTGCTGGAGATAGCCAAGAAGTCCTATAGACATTGAATAAAGCAGTAGGGAACATGGTTGACCTACCATTCCACTTCTTTGGGGACACAGGATCCCCATTGTCATGATCATGGGGGACCCAGTAGTCCCCACCATTCAGATACTTATCCCCTAACCAAAAAAGGCCATCACTATCTGATCAGCAGGGGTCCGACACCCTCGATACAGTTAATTATGAAGATTCATAAAGAGGCTCAGACACACCACTACTTAATATACACTGACTTCTTTATTAACTGCAAGGTATCAAATGTACAGTAGATGTTCTCATTAGAAGTCAGGGCACTGGTCTTAAATGTGGCCCTGTTGATGATGGGCCTTTGACTCATGAAGAGTCAGGCTTTCAGCACTCAGGAGAGGAAAAAACCCCCAGTGGAGGAAACCTCTAGGGAACCATGGCTGAAGGATTGCCCTTCCCCTAGGCTGTGGAGAAAAACAATGGCACTTGACAAGGACGGTAAAATTTTCCTTGAATAAATGGTGAATGTCAAGTGCATTGACTTCTGCAGAGACCAAGCCTGGAATCTGCCTTTTGATGCAGCAGAAAATTCACTTCTTCGGTAAATATATCTGACTGCGGAAAGTCCGGTGAATGACAAGTCCAATGGTGAATGCAGAGACCGAGCCCGGAATCTGCCTCTTAATGCAGCAGGAAACTCACTTCTTTGGTGAATACATCTGTCTGCGGAAAGTCCGGTGAATGTCAAGTCCAGTGGGTATTGCAGAGACCAAGCCTGGAATCTGCTTTTGATGCAGCAGGAAACTCACTTCTTTAGTGAATACGTCTGACTGCAGAAAGTCCGGTGGGTGAGTGCAGAGACCGAGCCCGGAATCTGCCTCTTGCTGAAGTGCAGGTCGTCTGATCCTGACATGGTGGCCACCATGTCGCTGACTTGTGGTAGAGTCATCACCTCCAGCTGTATCCCATATTAATTGTAGGGACACAGTGAGACCCCTGCTCTGGTACGGTGATCTGTAGGTGTAAAAAATACAACTAATTATGACTGAACATGGAGTAGCGGAAAATTACATGTAAGTGACACACAATTTACTCCCGTCACTGTGGGTCATTGTAATCCTTTTAACTGTATTAAAATTGGACCTATGTTTCTAACAACGATATCAACCCTTATCATTGTCATTGAATGTTATTCTTTTACTGGGACCCACTGATGTATCCAACATAAACAGAATACACCGTATAATTGCGGGCTGATTTCTTTATAGGGTTTAGGGCTCAGTTTTTCTTATACAAATCGCCAAAAACCCTGCTTTCTTACACACTTCCATAGTTAAAATTCTGGGAGCCATTACTAAAAATGATCTACATATCAAGGTCAATGGGAACTCCCCCTAGTGGTGACTGCAGGAAGTTAGGATTTTATCATACTTATATGCCATGTATCAGGCAGTTTGGATGCTTTTCCAGTAATGGCCACTGCTCTGCTCATCTTCATGGAGAATCTAAACCCTAAATTATTCTGTGCCATCACTCTGGTGTCTCCAGAACTTGGCATCATGTCTGTTAGTATTATGAGCTACTGTCATAAATGACATTACATTTTATGACTCCTGTAACAAGGATCTTACCTTATTTAGGGCTCTTTTTGGTTCTTAAGACCAATACCTTCTAGCAGGGGTCACTGGTGAAGATCAGGAGATGGTTTATTCTGCGCCTCATTTTGTCTCAGACCTCTGGTAATCCGATCTGCTGCAATTGCCTCTTAACCCCAGGCTGTTATTATTTCCAGTGGTGACCAGTGGATACCGCTGTGTCCAAATTATACAAAAAACACCATAAATATCAGGAAGCAGAAAAATCACAAATCATCAATATACCTAATCACGATACAAGGTCTTATCGTGGATGCGGTCCCTATCATCTGATAGTCTGACACATGTTCCCGGGACACAACTGCCTGATAATTAGGTCTCTTGGACCGAGTTAAGACAATAAATTAGTACGCCCCCCTATTAATAGGTATATCTATAGACACAGTAAAGTTATGGGGCCCAGAGGCTAAAAGGCCAATGCTTGTGGGGTGTGATTACCCTGAACCTTCGGTGGTTGTCTAAGTACTTTACATACATATATTATCACATGAGAAGACATTATTACAATCAGTACATGAAGATGATCAAACTTAGAAAAGTCACTGGTTACTTACCGATGCCCACAAGTCTGTGGGTTCTCGACCTGTACCATGGGTCAGCGGTTGTAATCTGGGGTTGGGTAGACACTGCAGCTTTGGTGATGTAGAGGATCCAGGTCTGTTTTGGTAATATCAGGCTTCTAGTCAGGGCGATCGCTTGGCCCATCATAGACTCGACATGTCATGAAAGACATGGATTCGCTAATTGACCTTTTTGGGAAAGCCTGTGATCCTGCCATTCTGCAGGCAGGATATTAGATGGTCTCTCATCACGTTGTGCTGGAAGATTGCTGTGGGTTCACCGTCATCTGCCAGAAATTCAAAGGCAAATGCTATGGCGAACACCCCACAGTCATAGGTGTTTCTCTGCTGATCCACATTGAGAAATTTTAGATGTTTCAGGGGCTCATGGACCACTACACTGTAGATGTTATTAATCTGCTGGCAAACAGATAGAGGCAAATTGCAGGTCTTGATGCTGTCGGCCACTAGGATGTCGCCATTTTTGAAGCAGGTGGTCAGCCAGTGCACCCTGTCCTCGTCGTAGTGGATTTGTACGGCCTTCTTTAGCACACTGTACCCTGGAAAGAGAATAGCAGCTGCGGGCTGCAGGCCATCAAAGTCCCCAAACTGATTCTGCAGGAGATCCTGGGCCTTGTTAATGATGTCATCAACCAGCATGCCTTCCTGGCCGCTGCTCTTCAGGATAAATAATTGCTCTGGAGACAAGTTGTTCTGTGCTCTCCAGGTATAGGCCATCTCCACGTGTGCTGTTCCCAGCTCCGGGCTTCCTACATCGTTGGTAGATGAAGCGGACATGTTTTCTGCCGCAGCTCTTTTGGCTGGTGGAAATGTCCCGGACTGACTGTCATTGGAGGTTGGTGCTTTTCTTTTAAGACTGGCTTTGGAAGCTTCACAAGATGCCTTCAAAAGGTCTTCAGCAGACTCAGCCATTTTCTTGTCCTGTTTTTGACGAGTCTTTCTATTACATCGTCAGCTACAGCTCTTTGGTGTTTTTTTAGCAGGTGGTGCTTTGTGGACAAGGAATGGCTCCACAGCATCAGTGTCCCGGGGTCTTTTTTGTGGGGGTCCCCCCCTTTTTGGTTTTTCTCCCAGGGACATGACTTGTGGTATTAGGGGCCCCTGATGTGCAACTTTTGGATCAGCAATAAAATTGGTTGGTGTCTTCTCAGCTTTGTCATGGCGGATGACGTGGTTTTTACGTCTTAAGGAAACTGACCCGAAGAAGCTCCTGGCCTGTGTCATGATGGTTGATTTCTTGGCCAGGAAGCTGGAATTCCTGATCATAGTTCTCCATTTTTGATTCAATTTCCTGAATCGGGTCAGAAGGAATGAGCCAATCGACATGCAGGATGAGAGAGAGTTGATCAGCAACCGCCGATCAACATAGCGCAGACGCCTATGAATCCTCATGATGGCGTCCAATCTTCTTTCTGAAGTTTTGTGCATCCAACATGGAGTCACACCTTCACAAATTCATCATTGTGATGTCATCCAGTGACATCACAGCTGTAGGCCCAGTTCTAGAACATTCTATGCAAATGTGGTGACATCACAATACTGTGCCAGGATGAAGGCAATTTAACCACTTAATGGGCAGAGCCCCTAATATGTTAATGAACTAAGATATATGGATGGTGTTTGTTTAATGGATGCAGATTTTCAGTTTTCGAGAATACATTGATCTTTACCTTTACAGTACATTTTCTGCTTCACATTTTTTGTTTGATTTAGTTGCTGATTTTAAAACAAAATCTGTATAGTTACAAAAGTTAGGGTTCAGATCTTTGTATTATATGAAATACTCTAACCCTTTAAATAAAATTGCAGAATTTGAGATGCAGATGCTGCAGAAACTCTTTTCTAAAAATTAAGGAAGAGATTCTTATCCACCGTTGATTGCTTGGATAAGGCCCATAAGAAGGTCTGTAGTATATGATGATTACGAAGGAGTTGTCCATTGAAACCAGAGTAATATGCAAGTGGTGTGCAGCCATAATACAGCCCCCAAAGTAGTCTATGGGGCTTTACTGTACCCAAGGGCATAACTAGGTGCAAAATGTGGAAACACCCCAAGCAACTTCCCCAAAACTTCTCCTCCCGCAGCGAGTCCTGCACCATTCAGGAGGGGGAGTCAAGAGTTTACTGATTAATGGCTGATGAAAGCACCTCCACAGGCCCCTCCCCTTATTAATGCCCCTCCCCTCCATCTACATGCTGCAGCGTCCTGATAGTCCTCTTCTCTCTGAGGGTTTGGGTCCCTGTAGTCTATAATCTTCTGTACTTACTGTAATCTAATCATCTCTCCACGTACTGACCTTTCAATTACACACAGCAGCAAAATTAAACAGGCAATGCTGCAGTGTAAAGCATGAGGGAGATACAGAACAACAGACCAAGTTTATATGGAGGCAGGACCTCCTATACACAATGCAGTTAAGCTGTAGCCATTGATCATATGATCATCCTGCAATCCAACAGCGATGGCTGTGTTAGTGTTCAAGCATGGCCACCGCAGCTGGATTGAATGGTGGTCATAACCCCTGGAAACAAGCAGTGTCTAATGTGATGGAAAAATGAATCCAGCCACCAAAGGAAACAATATATGGACAATCAAAATACATAATTAATGCCTTGTATTAGATTTCTCTACATAATAAATGCCATTTTCTGAATTAAGACAACCTCTACAATATTTATAGTATGTCTACTAAAGGTTAGCATAGTTTTTTAAATGTACTTTTATTTTTTGGAGAGATTAGAAGGCTAATAAGTTTAGCAGCAATTTACAAGTTTTCAAGAAAATTTCTAAAGCCTCTAAGTGGCTTAGAGACACCTATATATTGGAAACACCCATAAATTACCCCATTTATAAATGGCACCCCTCAAAGTATTCAAAATGTCATCTATGAAGTTTGTTAACCCTTTAGGTGTTTCACAGGAATTATCATATTTTTTTACTTTATAAGACACACTTTTTTACCCCAAAAGTGGGGGTGAAACGGCAGTGCATCTTATAAAGCAAATACTAGTGAGCGCTTCCATTATGAAGAGCAAGGAGTGAAGCACAGCAAGCGCTTCTGGTACACAAAAATCACAGAGACAGATAAAAAAACATCCTACAAGATATGATAAATAATTATGCGGATGTGCATGGCTACATTTATAAAAGAAAAATCACAGAAAATAATGCACTTACACAATAGATGCAAACATGATATATGAACTAAGCCCTCATTCTGATATGATGAAATCTGAGACCCTCAGCCAAAATATTTTGATCAAAACACATCTGTGCCCACCTACCCGCGCCAAGGTGCTCTCAGTCAAGGCAGGTCCTACTTTAAAAGTATATCTATGCCGTTGGGCATCTACCTTCAGGAAAACAGACCCTGCAGGTATAGTGCACTGCTGTTACTCACCCTTTCTGGTCTTCTTTCCTGGGGCCATGATGTACAGTCATGACCGTGTACAGCATCAGGATGTAGTATGCGCACTATGACCTGATGCTGCACTGCGTGACTTCTGCGGAGAGGTAAGTCAAGTTATTTTATGTCTGATAAAATGGATGTCTGATTTGAGGTCTGATGGGGGTCTGTCATGGAGGTCTGATTGAGGCCTGATGAGGGTCTGTCATGGAGGTCTGATCTGAGGTCTGCTGGGGGTCTGATCTGATGGGGGTCTGACAAGGAGGTCTGATCTGAGGTCTGATGGGGGTCTAATCTGATGGGGCTCTGACATGGAGGTCTGATTTGAGGTCTGATGGGGGTCTAATATTGAGGTCTGATGGGGTTCTGACAGAGGTCTGATCTGATGTCTGATGGGGTCTGGCATGAAGGTCTGATCTGAGGTCTGGCATTGAGGTCTGATCTGAGGTCTGATGGAGGTCTGACATGGAGGTCTAATGGGGTTCTGATGTGAGGTCCTGATATGGGGTCTGATGTGAAGTCCTGATATGGGGGTCTAATCTGATGTCCTGATATGGGGAACTGATCTTAGGATCTGATATGAGGTCTGATGAAGAATATTTTTCTTATTTTCATCCTCTAAAACCTGGTGTGCGTCTTATCATCAGGTGCGTATTATACAGTGAAAAATACAGTAATGCAAAATGAAGGTGCATGCAACATTTTTGTCCACCTGAAACCCTGCATTTATGAGGGAAATCAGCCAGATCACCATCGGACCGTTATTGCAGTCAATGGGGATCCCGCAATGAAGTAGAGTATCCGGCAGGCTGCTCTGTGCCAGAAAAGCCTACCAGATCTCCTAACAGAGATGTGAACAAGGCATAAAGACGCCAGGAGTCACCCAATGAACTTGTAAATGCTTGTACACCAGTCTATATACAGAGAAGATGATTGCTTCATGTAAATGCAATGTCATCTCTGTTGACAATCAGGCAATAAGCAGCAGGTCAAACAGCATCCTGTAATGTATCCAGTCACTTAAAGGGGTTGTTTCATCATGGACAATGGGGGCATATTGTTAGGGTGGGACCCGCACCTATATACTGAGAACGGAGCCCCGCAAGGTGGTGGCTGGAGGACTACGGTCCGGCCACCACCAAGCCGGCTCCCCATAGAAGTGAATGGGAGTGTACCGCGCATGCGCGGCCCCCGCTCCTATTCATTTCTATGGGGCTGACGAAATAGGCTATTTTCGCTGGCCCCATAGAAAATGAATGGAGGACGGCTGCCATCCTTCACTAGCGGGGTTCCGCGCCTCAAGACAATGGGGGCATATTCTAGCGATATGCCCCCATTGTCAATTGTCCATGATGAGACAACCCCTTTAAGAGCTGCCCATTTCTGGGTGAGGAAGTCATTTTTAGTTTTGGAGAATTGATCATTTGTTTTTTTGGACATACCAAGCGCTAATATTCTCCTGACCTAGATCCTTCCATAATTGCAAATAAATCAGCAGTAATACCTGGCTTTAGATGATTAACAGCCAACATTATCTGCAAGATATAAGATAAATGCTCCTCATTGCAACAGTTTGACTTCTAAATATTTGACTTTCTAAGGTCCGCTCCTGATTACAACTCACTAGATCAGATTGTCGTACAGACATAATAAGTCAACATGCAGCATTTCCACCATAACTTGGCCCAGGCTTTAATGTTGTCCACTTGTATATGACATTTTGGTACGTAAGCCAAGTGCCTGACCATATGGGGAGCCTTTCTGAAAAATTGGCAAGTGACCACATGCTCAGGCACGTGGACACAAGAGACCACATGCAGAAAATGGCACCCCATCCGTGCTTTCTTTATTGAGGTTGGATGGGGTTTTGATTGAGTTGCACTATGTCCACAGACTATCAGAAAAATCCAACACAGTAGACCACATTTTCTACAGACTGCAGAAAAAAATCATTAATTTCACATGACATTTATATCAACTCTATGGCTAGGGATGAGCGAACTTCATATTTTGAAGTTCGAGTTCATGTTCGGGTTGTGTATAAGCTGAATTGCGTTATGGATTCCGTTACCACGGACCATAACGCAATTCCATGATGGAATGCATAACAGAATGCCTTTAGAGGCATTCTGTTATTCATTCAGTCATAATAGTAGTCTTTGGCCTACATAACGGATTCATCCAGTCTCCGTTATGCAGGACAGGACTCCAGCATAATGAAAACATACTGATGACCTATACTCCGACTCCTGGCACCTCTGCCGATCAGCTGTTTGAAAGGACCCACTGCAGCGTCCTAAGCCAGTGACATCACGTTTCTGGTCACATGGAGTCGGATCTCCATCGATCAGATACTGATGACCTGACCTGAGGACAGGATATCAATATTGTACTCCTTTTTGACAGGAATATATCACTTCACTACAGTGCCATTTATGCAGACATAATCTGTCCTACCAATCAACCGCATGGGACACCCAACTATCATACAGGGTATATTTTCAGACAAATCTGCAGTTTTTTTTTTTGCAGGACCAGATGACAATCTTACGTGTATGGGGAGCTCCTGACTCTCCCTGATAGATGATGTCAGGGAGAAAAGGATGGGTGCTTTCTATTTTAATACTTAGGGGTAGATTTATCACTTAGTTTCACCACTTCTGTGGACTGGAAAAGCATCAAACTGCATGTTTTTGACTTTTTAAATCCCACTTGTGCAAAAATCTTTGGACAAGTGGCATTTCTCCGTTGACCTAACCAGTTTCCCGAAAACAGGGCGTGCCAGCGGCCCCACCACATTTATAATCTTTTATGCCAGTTTCTGGGAAAGGCCTCGTCATAAATTAGACGCAGCATCCAGCAGTGTGCCATTATAGACCAGCGTACGGTCTAGTTAGGCAGCAGCCGTTTTTTATTTAAAGGGGTATTCCCATCTCAAACAATGGGGGCATATCGCTTAGATGGTGGGACCCGCACCTACACCGAGAATGGAGCTGGGAAGGTGGTGGCTGGAGGACCCCGGGTTTTCCAGGGTCAGGTCCCCGCCAAGCGCTCTCCCCATAGAAGTTAATCGGAGCACACTACGCTTGCACGGCCACTGCTCCCTTCATTTCTATCGGGCCGATGGAAATAGCTGAGCCAGCTCTCGGCTATTTTCAGAGCCCCATAGAAATGAATGGAGGGCAGCTGCGCATAAGGAGTACTCCCTCCACAACTCTCAGGGATCCGTTTTTGATGTAAGTGCGGGTCCCACCTCCTAGCGATATACCTCCATTGTCTGCGATGGGAATACCCCTTTAACTAATGAAGACAGCACTGTATATGTTGTCTGCATTGTTAATGTCCGTACAGCATCTTCAGTACCACGCAGCCATTAACAAGGTAGACCGCCTATACAGCGTGGTCTTCATTAGTTAAATAAGAAGCGACTGCGGCCTAATTGGCCACAGCGGTGCACCGAATGGTTCCACGACTGCGACATGTGGTCGTTTCCATACACTGTACATTATGTTGGCAGCACATTCCCTGCTTACATGGCGAGATGTTCTGAGGATAAATAGATTGATCATTTCTCTGACCACTTAAAAGGTCCAATAAGCCGACAAAAGAGCGTGTGCCCCGGGATTCAATGCCGTCTTAACAGTCTTCATAACTATTTTGTTTGATAAAGACTTCAATCCAAATACCGCGAGAACCCTTGGACATGGCTTATGCTGCTTTCTGTTATCAGTCATTTTAGAAGAACAGAGATTGACTTGCAATGTTTACTGGATTACTGAAAATGTCTGCTCCATGACCACTACATTATCTCAAACATCTACCACTCTGATAACGTCCTCCTATACCTACCTATTCTTCTCCACGAGAGCTTGGGTAGCTGTAGGCCACATGTTTGCTCTCAATAAAAACATGCATACAGACCCCACAGAATAGGATCTGACGTCATATCTGTTTACTCAGTAAACTGGATCCTTTGCAAAGTATAAAAAATAAATGAAACCACTATTGCGAAGAAGCCAATAAATCAGGAATTTACCATTTACTAAAGTACTTGTTTTCCTGTAATCCCTGCCCCCTATTTAACATCCCATCTGTGGGAAAGGGTCTGCACTGGTCAGCTGTCTGATTTTGTCAGGGGTATTTACTAAGTGTCATTTACACTCAGCTCTGCTGTAATCTGATGTTTGTTTAAGACCAGTGTAGTATCATCAAAACTGTCACTGCTCCTGAGTCACAGCAAGCAGCCACTGTAAAACACATTGTAAAAAGGTGACAGTGTTGTCATTCTTCAGACAATTATGGCTATTGCTTCTTCTTGACATTCCCTTAGGCTACGTTCACACGACAGTCAAACAAAGCCATTAAAAACGGACACGCTGTCAGTTTTTCATGGCCATTTTTCATCCACGTGTGCATCTATTTTATGTCCTTCTGCCTGTTTTTCATGGGCATTTTTGCATCTGTTAAAAATTTATAATTTCATTGGCTTTTTTAAATTCCTTTACTGCTTCCAAATATAGAAAATAACCCCCAGTGTGAATACTGGCCCCCATAGTGCCGCCCAGTATAAAGAATGCCCCCATTAGTAGTTTCCAGTACCAATAATGCCTCCATTAGGGGATGTTCACATGGTGGCTTTTCAAGTGGAATTTTGCAGTCCTCTCTGCCTCCCATACATTTCAATGGGAGGCAGTGCTGAGGATTGTGGAGAGGCCGCAAAAAGCCATGGACGCACTGAGAAAGGACCCTACACTTCTCAGCTTGGCTGTGGCTTTAAGTCACATCCCAGCAGAACCATAAACCATAGTGCAGCACAAAATACTGCCCCAAATGCTGTCCCTTTGTTGTGGCCATCAGTAGATGCCTTTTTCTGTCCTCCTCCTCTATCTGATTAGGATATGGAGCTGGGGGCTTAGGAGGTGAGGTGCGGGCCACATCAGTTAAATTCAGGAGGACATGTGCGGTCGCTGGTGGGGTACATGAGTACCTTATTCTCACTGCATTAATTACTGATGTTAGCTCACTATGTACTCGGCCAGAGAAGGGCTTGAATGTCCCCGGGCATCTGCACACCAGGAAATTTCCCTGTAGGGACTATGGCCAGTCTGCCCCTACCTGCAGGACTGGCAAGGACCACAGGAGCATGAAGGTAGTAATGATTATTTTTTTATCCTGCTCATAGAAAACTTTCTTAAAATCACAGACAAAGCCTTTAAAATCCTTTTTCTTATCCCTCTACCAGTGATAGGGCAGCACCCCAATATAAAAATACAATACAACACAGTATTTATACTTACAAATAACTTTATTGCATATTAAATTAATCATAAAACCACATAATTGGTGATGGCATACATACAGTGGATATAAAAGTCTACACACCCCTGTCAAAATGTCAGGTTTCTGTGCTGTAAAAAATGAGACAAAGATAAATCATTTAAGAACTTTTTCCACCTTTAATGTGACCTATAAACTGTACAACTCAATTGAAAAACAAACTGAAATCTTTTAGGTGGAGGGAAGAAAACAACAAAAAAACTCACACTCTTATAACTGGGGATGTAGCTGTGTTCAGAATTAAGCAATCACATTCAATATCATGTTAAATAGGAGTCAGCATACACCTGCCATCATTTACAGTGCCTCTGATTAACCTCAAATAAAGTTCAGCTGCTCTAGTTGGTCTTTCCTGAAATTTTCTTAGTCGCATCCCACAGCAAAAGCCATGGTCCACAGAGAGCTTCCAAAGTATCAGAGGATCTCATTGTTAAAAGGTATCAGTCAGGAGAAGGGTACAAAAGAAATTCCACAATGAAGACAGTCATCATCAAGTGGAGAAAATATGTCACAACAGTGACATTACCAAGAACTGGACGACGGACGTCCCTCCAAAATTGATGGAAAGATAAGAAAACTGGTCTGGGAGGCGACCAAGAGGCCTACAGCAACATTAAAGGAGCTGCAGGAATATCTGGCAAGTACTGGCTGTGTGGCACATGTGACAACAAGTTCCCGTGTTCTTCATATGTCTGGGCTATGGGGTAGATTGGCAAGACGAAAGTCTTTTCTTACGAAGAAAAACATCCAAGCCAGGCTACATTTTTCAAAAACACATCTGAAGTCTCCCAAAAGCATGTGGGAAAAGGTGTTATGGTCTGATGAAACCAAGGTTGAACTTTTTGGCCATAATTCCAAAAGATATCTTTGGTGCAAAAACAACACTGCACATCACCAAAAGAACACCATCTCCACAGTGAAGCATGGACGTGGCAGCATCATGCTTTGGGGCTGTTTTTCTTTAGCTGGAACTGGGGCCTTAGTTAAGAAAGAGGGAATTATGAACAGTTCCAAATACCAGTCAATATTGGCACAAAACCTTCAGGCTTCTGCTAGAAAGATGAACATGAAGAGGAACTTCATCTTTCAGCATGACAACGACACAAAGCATACATCCAAATCAACAAGAGAATGGCTTCACCAGAAGAAGATTAAAGTTTTGGAATGGCCGAGCCAGAGCCCAGACCTGAATCTGATTGAAAATTTGTGGGGTGATTTGAAGAGGGCTGTGCACAGGAGATGCCCAGGAGACGCAATCTGATAGATTTGGAGTGTTTTTGCAAAGAAGAGTGGGCAAATCTTGCCAACTCAAAATGTGCCATGCTGATAGACTCATACCCAAAAAGACTAGGTGCTGTAATAAAATCAAAAGGTGCTTTAACAAAGTATTAGTTTAAGGGTGTGCACACTTATGCAACCATATTATTGTATTCTCATATTTTTTCTTCACTCTACCTAAAAGATTTCAGTTTGTTTTTCAATTGAGTTGTACAGTTTATAGGTCACATTAAAGGTGGAAAAAGTTATTTATCTTTGTCTCATTTTTTTACAGCACAGAAAGCTGACATTTTAACAGGGGTGTGTAGACTTTTTATATCTACTGCATACAGAAAAAATGGAGAACACTAAAGCTGTGGCAACAATCCTTAAAACCCACTACTGAGCCCGGTGTATGGCAATATAGCACCTCGCTTCATGTATATATATATATATATACTGCCAAAGTAAAGTCATAGTGACAAAATACTGCTCCAAATTCTGTCCCTTTTTGTGGCCGTCACTAGATGCCTTTTCTGTCCTCCTCCTCTAGTTGGCTCTGATTGAGATATGGAGCTGGGGGCTTAGGAGGTGTGATGGAGCCACATTAGTTGAATTCAGGAGGACATGTGCGGTACCTGATTCTCACTGCATTAATTACTGATGTTAGCTCATTATGTACTCGGCCAGAGAAGGGCTTGGATGTCCCCGGGCATCTGCACACCAGGAAATTACCCTGTAGAGTCTATGGCCAGTCCGCCCCTGCCTGAAGGACTGGCAAGGACCACAGGAGCAGGAAGGTAGTAATGATTATTTTTATCCTGCTCATAGAAAGCTTTCTTAAAATCACGGACAAAACCTTTAAAATCCTTTTCCTTATCCCTCTACCAGTGATAAGTTGGGCTGAACAATGCTATGTATGTTACATGAGGCAGGCCAACTCTGCGTACCCAGAAGAAGCCGTCACAGGGATTAATGATCAGCATGAACAGTATATTTTTTGGGACAGTTCAGAATACATTAGCCATAGACACTGTAAGTGTACAATCCATCATTGTGAACATAATCTAGAAGTTCTCATTACTGATTCCCCTCCAGCACAGGCTCTAATTTCAGCTCCTGTTTTTGCTTTTGTGAAAAATTACATGGTCTGCAGGGTCCAGGAGATTCCACAGCTCCCTGCAGTTTTTGTCCTTTTAATCGTCAGGGGTCATGGTGACAACTCTAATCACTATCACTACTGAATAGTATTTTTAAAACAAAATGAATCTTTGCTGTTGGGTAGGTTCACACCCCTTTTTGTTTAAAAAAATATAAGAATAAGGTACTTTAAAGCAGCATGCAAATCAATGCATAGCTTGTTGCCATTGGCTTCCATTTTGATCTTGTTCTTCCAGAGAAGAAGAAGGCTGCACCATTTATGTAACCTGTTTTATTCCCAGTAAATTTGACCAAAAAGAAAAAAGTACCTTTCAAAAAGATGAAAAACGTGATGTGAACAGACCCAAATCCATTGAGTAAAGTTCCCTTTAACCACCTCAGCCCCCCTAGCTTAAACACCCTTAATGACCAGGCCACTTTTTACAATTCCGCACTACACTACTTTCACCGTTTATTGCTCCGTCATACAACTTACCACCCAAATGAATTTTACCTCCTTTTCTTCTCACTAATAGAGCTTTCATTTGGTGGTATTTCATTGCTGCTGACATTTTAACTTTTTTTGCTATTAATCATAAATGACCGAAATTTTTACAAAAAAATGTCATTTTTCACTTTCTGTTGTAAAATATTTAAAAAAAAACTACATTTATATATAAATTTTTCTATAAATTTATTGTTCTACATGTCTTTGATAAAATAAAATCCAAATATATTTATTCCCAATATATTTATTGGTTTGGGTAAAAGTTATAGCGTTTACAAACTATGGTGCAAAAAAGTGAATTTCCGCATTTTAAAGCAGCTCTGACTTTCTGAGCACCTGTCATGTTTCTTCAGGTGCTAGAATGTCAGGATAGTATAAATACCCCCCAAATTACACCATTTTAGAAAGAAGACACCCCAAAGTATTCGCGGAGGGGCATGGTGAGTTCATATATCATTCATTTTTTTTTACAAGTTAGCGGAAAATGACACTTTCTGAGGAAAAAAATAATAATAAAGTTTCCATTTCTGCTAACTTCTGGCAAAAAATTAAATCTCCCACGGACTCACTATGCCCCTCAGTGAATATCTTGGGGTGTCTACTTTCCGAAATGGGGTCATTTGTGGGGTGTGTTTACTTTTCTGGCATTTTGGGCGGGGCTAAATTGTGAGCATCCCCGTAAAACCTAAAGGTACTCGTTGGAATTTGGGCCCCTTTGCGCACCCAGGCTGCAAAAAGTGTCACTCATGTGGTATGCCGTACTCAGGAGAAGTAGGGCAATGTGTTTTGGGGTGTATTTTTACATATACCCATGTTGGGTGAGAGAAATATCTCTGTAAACTGACAACTTTGTATAAAATGTTTTAAAAAGTCATGTAGAACAATAAATTTATAGAAAAATTTATATAGAAATGTAGTTTTTTTAAAAAAAAAAAAGTGAAAAATGTCATTTTTTGCTAAAATGTCGTTAAATTTTTATTAATAGCAAAAAGTAAAAATGTCAGCAACAATGAAATACCACCACATGAAAGCTCTATTAGTGAGAAGAAAAGGAGGTAAAATTCATTTGGGTGGTAAGTTGCATGACGGAGCAATAAACGGTGAAAGTAGTGTAGTGCGGAATTGTAAAAAGTGGCCTGGTCATTAAGGGTGTTTAAGCTAGGGGGCTGAGGTGGTTAAGACTCTACCATATCAATGTATGCCTCTGATTTCATATGAACGCATAGGAAGGTTTTATGATCTTGTCACTACCTAACATATTAAACTTATTAAACTTTCCTTACATAGACGTACCTTCATATTTGTGGATCTTTTGTGAGAAAGAGAGAGAAGTAGCTTGTAATTTAGGTCTTGGGAAAACATAGTTGTGTTTCAATCAAACTTGAAATGATAACTTTCTTTAGCCTTTTAAACTTTAAAGCTCCTTTAGATCCTCTCGCTTCAGTCACAAGCACCACCTCTGCTGCAGGCCATTTCATAAATCTGCTTTCTTCAAACATGTCGTAGGAGCAGAGCACCTTCTTTTCTCCAGCCTTCACTAAAGTCGAGACTCCACCAAAGTCATCACTTCTAAAGGTGCCTGCGTGATGAAGAGAACAGGAAAGGGGCGAGTGAATGTGACTTTAGCTTTCAGGAATGTTCTACAGAGGATGGTGAGAAAGTCCCTAGGAGCAAAATCAGATAAAAGGTAATAGCTTTGTGGCTCTGGGGATATAACTTATTATGGGACTTGTACCAGTCATTCACAAATCCAAAGAAAGGATTTGTCTAATGCAGCCATAAAATCCTATGATGACTCCTTCCTAAAACAACTGCAAGGAACTGGATTGTCCACAAGAAGACATTTAATCCTAAGGAACAATCATGTAAAACCGCGTTCTGCAAAACTCCTCATGTTAATTAGGGCAACATATCTACTAGCAGATCATAAATGGCTTTATGTGATGCATATTTATAACAAATGGGGATACCGGGACAGTCATTTCAGATTTGGATCGTTCTAAAGATTATTTTATTTGCATCTTCTTATCTGACCCTGATAAAAGTTGATAGTGAGTCATTTCCATCAGGATGATACTCACAGTTGGCAGAGACCTAGAGACTTCTCATGAGAGCATCAGAACATGCAGCCAATAACACGTTTAATGATGATCAGCAAATTTCTGAAAATTTTATTTGGGTCTGATTCAACCGAATCGAGCATCCAATTCAATTTGGGTAAGAATCAGTTCTACCCAAATCTAAAGTGCCTCAACCTCCCTGAAAAGCTGTGAACAACATTCTGCTCGCTCTCTTTTTCTCTCTCTCTCAATTTGGATTCTATAAAATAAATTTTCTCATCTCTGTTAATGATATTTTATACATTAGTCTTTTACTGCAGATTAAAATGATCACTCAGAATCAAATGAATTGTGACTATAATTGGCCAGTGTAAATAGGCCTTAACCTCTTAAGGACTCAGCCCTATTTCACCTTAAGGACATTTTTTGCAAATCTGACCAGTGTCACTTTATGTGGTGATAACTTTAAAACACTTTTACTTATCCTGGCCATTCTGAGATAGTTTTTCGTCACATATTGTACTTCATGACAGTGGTAAAATGAAGTCGGAAAATTTCATTTTTATTTATAAAAAATACCAAATTTATCAACAATTAGGAAAAATTAGCAATTTTCCAAGTTTAAATTTCTCTTCTTCTATAATACATAGTAATACTGCCAAATAAAGTTATTGATTTACATTCCCGATATGTCTACTTCATGTATCAATCATTTTGGGAATGCCATTTCATTTTGGGGACGTTACAAGGCTTAGAAGTTTAGAAGCAAATCTTGAAATTTTTCAGAAATCTTCAAAAACCCACTTTTTAGGGACCAGTTCAAGTCTTAAGTAACTTTGTGAGGCTTACATAATAGAAACTACCCCATTCTAGAAACGACACCCCTCAAGGTATTCAAAACTTATTATACAAACGTCATTAACCCTTTAGGTTTTCCACGAGATTAATGGCAAATGGAGAAATTTCAGAATTTCGATTTTTTTGGGAAAATTTTCCATTTTAATCCATTTTTTCCAGTAACTTTTTTACATTTTTTTTGACCCAGACCCACTTGGTTCTTGTAGATCCAGTGGATCTGGTGTCTATATAATACAGTAAGTACACTATATAGTGTACTTACTGTATTTTTTACTTTACAAAGTCTGAATAGGCTTTTGCCTTTAGCAAAAGCCTATTCAGAGTTTCAGTGCCATGGACGGAGCAAGACGCTTCTGAAAGCATCTTGCTCCCATGGCAACCATCACCCGCTGCCAGAACAGCAGCGGGTGATGGAGAGGGAAGTTCCCTCCCTCTGCTATCCCATCCTGTCGGGGGGCTGCAAAGGCACAGCAGCCCCCCAATGGGAGAGAGAGGGAGCGCCCTCCCTGTTAACCACTTCCATACGGCGGTCCGTACAGACCGCGGTATGGAAGGGGTTAAACTGCTGACATCTGTACGGCACAGATGTCAGCAGTTTATAGCAGGGGGTCAGCAATGTGCTGACCCTCTGCTATACCCCCTAGACACCAGGGAAATAATTTGAAAGGTGGCGGGCAGGGGATCGCAATTGCGATCCCACCTGCCGCACTGCCCGCCTCCCGCGCCGCCTGCCCGCAATTCCCACCCCCCTATAAGTTTGGGGCATTTTTAAGTCTCTGGTCCCTGCGGTCACAGGACAGAACACAAGGGCGTACATGTACACCCTGCGTCCTAAAGAAGTTAAAGGGGTTTTCCGGTATTGATGAACTATCCATAAGATGTTCACCAATATCAGCTTGGTGAAGGTCCCCCGACTAAATAGATGTATCTGGCAGCTGCTGGTACCGAAAACAACTCAGCTGCAGAAAGCTTTGTTCACTGTGTAGTGACTGTGTCAGCTTACTGCAGCTTGGCTCCATTCAAGGGAATGAGAGCTGAGTTGCAGTACCCGGGAATGGCCACCACACTGTGCACGGAGCTGTGGAGCTCTGGTTCCATACATTTTTATTTTCTGGAACCACAGCTGCAAGTAACTGATCAGTCGGGGAACCAGGTGTTCAGACCTCCACTAATTTGATATTGATGACCTATTCTATGGATAGGTGAACAATATCTTGGTTCTGGTAAACCCCTTTAACCTGAATTCTGAAAATAAATAAATACCATGTTTTTCAGCTTTTAAGACGTACCTGCCAATAAGATGCACCTAGGTTTTAGAGGAGAAAGATATCAGACCTCAGAATATCAGACCTCAGCTCAGACCCCCAATCCTCATCAGACCAACAATCAGAACCCTCAATGCTAATCAGACCTCATATCAGAATCATAATGTTAATCAGACCTCAGATCAGACCCACAATGTCAACCAGACCTCAGATTAGACAGAAAAAATAAATCAACTCTCCCTCCAGCTTCATACAGCGTTGCCAACCGGGATGTTGCACAGCCTGAGGTCACAGAGAGCACCTAAGTCCTCACTCTGTGCCCAGGTCGCAGCACAGTATGTGGCAATGGCAGAAGACGTCCAGGGAGCGGTGAGTACAGAGGCCACACAAGGAGAACTATATTCATCGCTCCCGGTCCTACTGTAGCAGTGAGCGCTTCCATGATGGAAGCTCTTATTAGTATTGTCCTATAAGATACACTGCCATGTTTACCCCACTTGGGGGTGGCGGGGGCTCATCCAATAGGGTAAAAAATATGGTACATAAAAAGGAAGCAAATCTTATAAAAAATTTTTTTCAGAAATCAGATAACCTCTGCTAACCTTCTTGTGTTCAGCTTGTTCACACAGTGATCTGGCACAGGAGTAATCTTAGAATGACTAAAAATGGCTAAAAACAGAAGAGCACCAGATATTCGGTTCACCCTGCAGGAACTCCCATTCCAACGCTGGCTCTGGTACCCGCTTGATGGGCTTCTTATCCATTTACAGCTTGAGAATGCAGATTATGGCCCAGAGACTTGCACTTCACCAGTGTTTCAGAAACTCACCAATGCACTAAGGGTTCTTACATAAATCACAGAGGGGAATCAGCCTGTAAAAAAAAAAGCCCTAAACCTTCCAGATCTGTGCACCAAACTCAAATGTTGTGATCTTCTGTTCTATCCAGTAATACCCTGACCTTTTAGGCTACGTTCACACAACGACATTTGTCGCGCGACAAAAAGTTGCGCGACAAATAGGGCACAACTTCACTGCAACATTTGTCGTGCGACATTTTGTCGCACTATTGTCGCGCGCCAATTTTTATAATGGGAGTCTATGGTGTCATATTGCGACGCGACAGTCTCAGAAAAACCCATCTAGAATGGATTTTTTGCGGCTGTCGCGTCGCAGTCGCAGCATTTGCATGTCGCAATGCGACACCATAGACTCCCATTATAAAAATTGTCTTCATTACTTCATACAGGACTAACTGCTTTAACCCTTTAACTCCCTAGGTTTTTTGAATTTGCATTTTCGTTCCCTGCCTTCTCCGAGCCATAACTTTTTATTTTTCCTTTCACATAGTCGTATGAGGGCTTATTTTTGCAAGGCAAGTTGTACTTAACAAAGCCACCATTTAATATTGCATAGAATGTAGTGGGAAAAAATTCCAAAGGTGGTGAAATTGGAAAAAACCCTGCAATTTTGCCACAGTTTTATGTTTTTTACGGTGTTCATTATACGGTAAAACTGTCTTGTGATCTTCATTCTCCAGGTCAGTACGAATCCAGGAATACCACATATGTATACTTCTCCTTGATGCTGAAAAAACTAAAAACCTTTTTGTAATTATGTGTGCGGGGCTGTATGAGGGCTCATTTTTGCAGGGCAATATGTTCATTGATACCATTCTAGGGCGTGTACGGCTTTTCGATCACTTTTATAAAAAAAATTGTGGGAGGAGGAAGCAACCAAAAATGTTTTCTCTTTTTAGTTTCACCTTTTTCCGTATGGGATTAATTTTTATAGTTTCCATAGGGAACTATAACAATCAACCATTTGATTGCTGTTATCAAAGAACCCAATGCACTTGCATTGGAGTCTATGATGACTTTACTACTCTCCTATGGAGCCCTAATTACAGACAAGGGCTCCATAGGAAATACTATGCAGCAGCCTTATGTCATAGATTATGACAGGGGCTGCTGCACACAAGCTCCGACTCCTCCGATCGCTGCACTTAGTGCGTTCAGGTTTGACCACGGCATCTGAGGGGTTAAATGGTCGCGATCAGCATTACCGCCGATCGTAGATATTAGTCGCCGGTGTCTGCTGTGGGAGACCCGACTTGTGACGTAATAGTACATCACATGTCGGGAAGGGGATAAATGACATTAAATGTTGGTTACTTATGAGGTACAAAACAGATCAGTGGTGCCATCAATGCCATCCATGTTGTGCTATGACACAACATAGATGGCATCCGTGTTTGGTCTATTTTTCACTGGAAATTTATTTTTAGCTGAGCAGTGTCCAAGGAATACGGATGACACATGGAGGGCAACAAATGGACACATGGACCAAACACAGAGATCTTCACGGATGAAACACAGACAGATTTTTTCAGAAATGTGAACGAGGCCTTAGGCCTACTGCACACAACCGTATTTTACGGTCCCCAAAACGCGGATCTGCAAATCATATGATGTTTTATCACTTTTTTGAGGAGCCATTGAGTTCAATGGCTCCCGGACTGCATTTTGCAAGGATTGGACATGTTCTATCTTTTGCGGAATAGAACCTCTTTGCGGGTGATCCATGTGCTTTCTACATCCATATGTCCATTCCGCAAAAAGATAGAACATGTATAATTGGCTGCAAAATGCAGTCTCGGGACCAACTGATGTCAATAGGTCCGCAAAAACATGATACAACATACAATGATATTTTGCGTATCTAATACAATACAAAATACATACAATTGTGTGCATAAGGCCTAATCAGTATGGCTATCTTTACTGGGAGTTTGATCCTCTTCAAAGAACATTGGACCAAACATGACACCAAGTGTGGCTACCTTGACATACTGCAGACTTGTAGAATCACCTACAGTAGAAGTAGAGGTTGTTACACTTCTACAACATTGCTGTGGTGCACACCTTTCGCTTGTCAGATGTTTATTTCCTTTGGAACAGAACGGTATTTTCTTTTGTGTGTGTTCCCTGCATTAGCTTTTCCATCACTTTCTGACAGATTCACTGTTTACCTTTGATTCTTTTGTATCTTTTGTATCACATTGCAGTGAATTCACCTTTGCACCTTCTAAATTATTCATGCGGTCTAGAATAATACTTGTACAAACAGCTATTCTACCTGCACTTTATCACAAGCACTTTTACTAATGACATTATACCTTTTATTTGCTGCTTTATTTGAATTTTCATGAACCTTAACAAATTAACGCTGTAAATCAAAAGCAGGGATTTAAACGATTACATCAGCAGATTTACAAAAAACACATCACTACTGCAATGGAAAAGAAACACACTGCAAACACCGCTTGTAATAAAACATAATAAAATCATAATTTTATTTTATTTTTATTTTTTAGAAATGTAGCCCTCTGTGTACAGGAAAGTGAGGGTTTGTGACATGGGCCCCGGTGGACTGTGCAGCGGGGGCTCATCACATTTTTACCCTATGTTAAACATATGCGTTGGGGAAAAAGATGTAAACGCAGCAGTACACTACATTTTTCCATCCAGCAAAGGAAAAGAAAAAGATGTTACCGAAATGCCCGCTGGTCCGATTGACTATAATGGGGTCCAAGGGAGATCTGTCCGCAACCCGGATATGTTGGGATTTGGACAGACAAACAGCACTGCACAGGTAGCATCCGGATCTCCAGCGGACCCAACGGGATAGGCTGTTTTCTGCCAGAACTCCTGCCGGCAGCATGAAGGGAGTCTAAGGTTGAATATACACTGGATCGATTCTGCAGCCGATTGTCGGGAGGGAAATGTTAATTCCCAACAGTCGGCTGCTCGTTCAGTGAAGGAATGGTCATTCCCGATAATCTGGACCATTATTGTGTAAATGCAGGTTTAGATAGAAGTTGCTTGATGGTTGTACAGCCGTAGAACAGTCATCTGCTGGACGTTCATTTTGCAGACACAGCCATACACATTTTAGTCCACATTGGTGGTTACAGTTGTTCAAACTGCCCCTAAATGATCAATGAAAACGGGCAATGGAAGAAAGATCTTTCTGGGAACATTCTTACAAAGAAAGATTTTTGCCCATGAACGCTATTTCTTTGGGCGAAAACTCTTTAGTCCAACTATCGGACGTAAATTTTAAACACAGGCGACTTCTCTTCAGATGATGGTTTGTCATTGGTTGGCTAAAATGATTGTTCGCTATTAAATTTTACTATATAAATGATCATTTTGGTTGAATTCATCCGTTTTGATCAAGTTTAGGCTAATTTGTATGGCCAACTTAAGGAAGGGGGCTATGTACAGACCTGAGCGGAGCTGCAATGTTTATGCAGAGCCTTACTCTCAGTGGGCCCTGGAGGCAAGGAATTTTTGTTTGTCTTTCTTTGTTAAACAAGAAGCCTTCTTAGGGGCTGAGTAGATAATCATTTTAAAAATCGTAAAACCTAGCAAAAGCTCCCTGGTTCTGTTCAGCCATCTTCCAGTCCCCAGCCTGTAAACGTCTAGAACATGCTCAACCTGCGGCCCTCCAGCTGTTGCAAAACTACAGCTCCCATCATTCCCGGAGAGCCTACAGCTATCAGCCTACAGAAGGGCATGGTGGAAGTTGTAGTTTTACAACAGCTGGAGGGCCGCAGGTTGAGCATCCCTGGTCTAGAAGGACGGGGTCACGTGGGCTGCAGCAGCCAATGACACATCATCGATGAGGCCAGTCATTGGCTTTAACAGCGCACCTGACCCCTGTCCGTCAGAAAGCATCCAGGCTGGGGACCAGAAGATTGCTGAATGGAGCGGGGGAGCTGGACTGGACTGGTGGTGACACTGAAAATAGGAAAGCCAGGAACCGCGCTTGAATCCGGAAACCACGTAGAATAGCACAAACTGTAGCGAGGTCTTCAACACTGGAAAGCCATTTTAACGCCACGAAGCCGACCAAACAAATTTCCAAATATGGCACACCTTAAGAAGACAAACACATAGTGCAAAACCCACAGTGCTTGAAACCTTTGAGGCTTTATTATACTCACAGCGGTAAGAATAAAAACAGCATAAATGTCATCCACAACTGCTCTGCCCGACCCGGGTTTCGCCACGTTGGCTTCGTCAGGGGCTTGGCGAAACAATAACCCGGTAGCTATTTATCTACATCAGGTTCTGCTTCCGTATCAATTAATAAAATAAAATGCAGCTGGTTAGCAATACATAGTAAATAAACAGAAAAACAAATAAAAACGCAAAAATCAAATGACAGACAATAAATGCATACTTACAAAAATATGTTTAAATCTAAACTCCAATCAGCGGATTTTTTTTTTTTTTGAAAGCCCAAAGTCGTGCTCTCTCACCCCTGCAACAAAATCGTGCAGCGTGCCACACAAAAACGTGCACTGGGTTGCGGTCTATCGCAGGCCCTCTCCGTAAGAAAAGGGCCCCCACAAACCATTCCCTATCCCTCCGGGCCAGAAGGCACCTGCAAGGGACGGGGACAAGTGGCAACCCTCAGCCGGAGCCAAGGGTACGCCCGTCTATGCTCCCGGCTTCGCCTAGGCTGCCACCCAGGGCGTCAGCCAGGAGCTTAACAAGGTCTGGACTCTCCCGAAGGGAGAGTCCACGGGGTTTGGCAGGGGGTGAGGAACCAATATGGCTACACACACCCCCTAGACCTCAGGAGGGGTACCCGGACAAGCTGTAGAGAAAGTCGTTAAAAAGCGAATTTAAAACGATCATCCCCAGTTTCCTTTGTCACCTCAATTTCTTTTTCCTCACCCACTGTGTCTATCTTACTTTCCTTAACTTTTCTGCGTTGTGCCTCTAAAATATCCCCGTCATACCCTTTCTCTTTAAACCTATTCAATATAACTGTACTCTGTGTATCATAATCTTTCACATTGGTACAGTTCCTCTTTATTCTTTGAAACTGGCCTTTTGGTATGTTGTCAATCCATGGACTGTAATGGCAACTGGTCACCTCAATAAAACTGTTCCTATCTGTAGGCTTGAAATAAGTAATAGTTTCTATCTTACCTTTAGATATTGAGATCTCCAGATCTAAAAATTGTACCTTCTCCCTACTCATATTTTCTTTTCTGGACTGGTGGTGAGCAAGTGAGCGTGAAATTCAAAAAAGTACCATAGACTGGACAAACCCTTTTAAGGCTAAATGCACATGATCAGGATTGCGTGCCGATTTTGGGCACTGAAAATCTGCACTGTTGGCCATGCACATTGTATTCTATGAGAATTTGAAATTCTCATGTACACAATGCAGATTTCGTCCGGACGGATTTTGACCTGCAGTGCGGGTTTTACAATCTGCAGCATGTCAATTTATTTTATTTTTCCTGACCGGATTTTCTCCATTCACTTTAATGGGGAAAGTCTGCACAAAATCCGCATGCAAATCCGAACCAATTGATGCGGATTGTCCACAAGGATTTCCCTGCGAACACCTACGGATTTCAGTGCGGATTCTCCTGAACGTGTGCATTTACCCTGGAAAGAGCCTAAAGAAAACAGATATTGTACATTTCTTTTTTTGTGCGGCTATAGAAATGCATTTTTAGTGTTATGGTGACAGCTCTGCTTTAAATAGCCACAGAGCTGCTTATTAACAGACTATGTCCCAAATTTGTGTTGTTTAAACATTCATGGCCCCAGTGCACTATAAAAGTACAATAAGACAAAGGAAATAGTACTCAAGCAGGTGGCATGCCTCAGGCAACCAAACTGGCTACTCAGTAGTTCAATGACTCAATGGTAAAAGTCAATTTCATAAATAAGTAAGGCTAAGTGAGCGCCGTTGTTTTATGGCAAGACATGAAGAAAGTGAGGTAAATTATAAATGCGCATTTATTACAGGCATTATACAAACACATATATTTGTATTTTCATCGTCTTTCAGAACACGTGATGTCAAATAACAAACTGATGTCAGGTGTCAAAAGTAAAGCTCATCAGAATATCCCTTTCCTTGCTCCGGTTGTGTTCTATATTAGAGTCTATATGGTTAAATGAATCCTTGTGTTCCATTAGGCTGCTGGGTGTTACACTGACTGGTTCCTTCTCCCCATTGCGAGTGCCAGTTTATGAGAAACAATAGTTGTAAAATTATAAATGGTTAAAGGAGTTGTCCCACTAAAAATATTCTACATTTTTCAAACCATCATCTGGATCAGAGTATTTTTGTAATAAGACTAACCCAGCCTCTCATCAGCCCCCTAATCTCTCATCAGCTTCCAGCCTCTCATCAGCTTCCAGCCTCTCATCAGCCCCCAGTCTCTCATCAGCCCCCAGTCGCTCATCAGCCTCCAGTCTCTCATCAGCCTCCAGTCTCTCATCAGCCCCCAGACTCTCATCAGCCCCCAGACTCTCATCAGATCCCAGCCTCTCATCAGCACCCAGCCTCTCATCAGCCCCCTAGTCTCTCATCAGCCCCCAGACTCTCATCAGCCCCCAGACTCTCATCAGCCTCCAGTCTCTCATCAGCCCCCAGACTCTCATCAGCCCCCAAACTCTCATCAGCTCCCAGCCACTCATCAGCCCCCAGCCTCTCATCAGCTCCCCAGCCTCTCATCAGCCACCTAGTCTCTCATCAGCCCCCAGACTCTCATCAGCCCCCAGACTCTCATCAGTTCCCAGCCTCTCATCAGCCCCCAGACTCTCCACAGCTCCCAGCCTCTCATCAGCCACCTAGTCTCTCATCAGCTCCCAGCCTCTCATCAGCCACCTAGTCTCTCATCAGCCCCCAGACTCTTATCAGCTCCCCTGCCTCTCATCAGCCCTCCGTACACAGGAGCAGGCATGTGTGGCAGGAAAGCCTGCTCCGCCCCTCATCTGCCTGCTCAGTCTCCCTTCAAATCTGCCGGCCGGTCACTGTCAAAAGCACCAGACAGAGCCAGCCGGTCTCTTACTGTATGCGCTGCAGCCGCTGGGCTCTCCCTCTTCCGGTACCTCTTGTCTGTGCGGCGCATTGCTTATGATACATAAGCAGTGCGCTGCACAGACATGTGAGTTATCAGAAGAGGGAGAGCCCGGCAGCCACAGGGAGAAAGACGACCTGGTGTATAAGACGACCCCCGACTTTTGAAAAGATTTTCAGGTGTTAAAAAGTCGTCTTATACGCCGGAAAATACGGTAAATAATTTTTATTATAGCCACTGCGTTATTCAATATATTGGATATGTCTGTGGATATAATGTCTGTTTTTCCTTATCTCTCTGTCCACCTCACTGAGGTGGACACATGTGCTCAGTGTTGGACTGGGGTGCCCAGGGCCCACCAGTATAACATTTTTATCCCACCGTACGGATAAATTTAAATATTACCTGCTCACACAGCAGCAAGATGCTACCAGATGATAGAATATGGGGGTCCCTGCAGCAACTTTGAGAAGGTAGGGAAGAGGACACTGGCAGCTTTCCTCTATACCTAGAAGTCATCTCAGCTCTGATCCTGTCTGTAATAATACACTGGGGAGTTTATTTAATAATCTATCAAGTTTTTATATGAATATAGCTTGGTGGAAGTGCTGTAAATTGAATATATGCATGTAGTGCAGTAAGTCTGCTGTGTTACGTGCCACTTGTGCAGGGGTGGGAGACAAGGGGCTCATCTTGCTCAGGGGCCAACCGGGGATTCACTTGTACCCCTGTGGGCCGGTCTGAGGCTGCACAAGCTCAGTTCCATCCTTCAACTGCCACCAGCCTTATCTACCTTAAAAGATGTGAGAGTTCCTTAAAGGGGTTGTCCCACAAAAATATTCTACACATTTTTAAACCAGCACCTGGACCTGAATACTTTTGTAATTGCATGTAATTAAAAATTTAACACAGCCGCTGAGTTATTCACTAAAATGTATCTGTATAGCGCCACCTGCTGTTTTTTTCTTATTTCTTTGTCCTGCTCACTGAGATGGCCGCACATGCTCAATTTCATCTTTCAACTGCCTCCTGAGCTGTGATAGGGAGAGCTGAGACACGCCCCTAAGCAGTGATAGGGAGAGCTGAGACACGCCCCTAAGCGGTGATAGGGAGAGCTGAGACACGCCCTTAGCTGCAGCAGAAAAGACACTCCCTTGAGCTGCCAGCTTAATATAAATTAGGAAGAGCAATGAGCGGGAGATCTCAGGATCCATGTGAGGTACAGAGCTGGTTCTAGGTTTGTTATGTGCTATATTATGTCTATATATTTTATTTTTTTGCGTTAGTTATGGGATAACCCCTTTAAGGTCAATTCAGCAGTTCAGCAGGTGATTGTCGGGAATGAAGCGTTCCTTCCCCTGCTTGTCAGTGGAGGAGATCGCTGAATTTACATTGTTTGCTGGCATCAGGGAGTGTTTAGATAGCACAATCTGCTGCCGGCAAATGACGATTTAGGTGCCTACACAAACGATCCAATTACCCGATGAACAAGTATTTCACTTGTTCATTGGGTAATCGGCGGCACCTTTCCACTGTAAGAATAATCTCTGACGAGTGTTCCTATGAACGATCGTTAGGGCTCTTTCACACTGGCGTTTTTTCCTTTCTGTCCTAGAGTTCCGTCCTCGGGGCTCTAGGACGGAAAGATACTGATCAGGATTATCCCCATGCATTCTGAATGGAGAGAAATCCGTTCAAGATGCATCAGGATGTCTTCCGTTCAGTATGTGAACGTTTTTTGGATGTTGACAAAACCGTAGCATGCTGCGGATTTGTCTCCGTCCAAAAATCCGGAAAACATGCCGTAACGCCGGATCCGGAATTAATGCCCATTGAAGTGCATTAATCCGGATCCGGCATTAGCTAAACGTCGCTTCGGCGCATCGCCGGATCCGACCTTTAGGATTTTGTGAATGGTTACCATGGCAGCCAGGACGCTAAAGTCCCTGCTGCCATGGTAAAGTGTAGTGGGGAGGCAGGGGAAAAGCATACTTACCGTCCGTGCGGCTCTCGAGTCCCGAGGCGCTCCACAATGACGTCAGAGCGCCCCATGAGCATGGATCGCATGATCCATGCGCGTGGGGTGCTCTGACGCCATTGTGGAGCGCCCCGGGAGCCGCACGGACTGTAAGTATCTGCTCCCCTGGCTCCCCACTACTTACTATGGCAACCAGGACTTTAGTAGCGTCCTGGCTGCCATAGTAACACTGAAAGCATTTTGAAGACTGATCAGTCTTCAAATGCTTTCAGTTGTCTTGCGCTGTTACGGATCCGGCGGGCATTTCCGGCAACGGAAGTGCACTCCGGATCCACACAACGCAAGTGTGAAAGAGGTCTTAGCGATTATCTGGCGGATTCCCACACCATTTAAAGGGCATTTTAGCTCTGATAAGAGTTAAGGAAAATAAGAAACCACTCTCCTTTTGGAAATAAAGATAATAATAGAGCGAGATAAGATACAGGGGCTCAAGGATAAATAGTTTGACTAGGTCAGTTTTTTATTGAATACTTTGACCTTTACTAGCTCTGTGCGCACTGTACTTCCAAGATTTGGCAATAAATTTACAGGCTGCCACACTTCTTCGTACTGACCAGGAGGTGGAAAACATTGCTTATACAGTTGTGTTCAAAATTATTCAACCCCCAATGCTGTAAAGGGTTTTAGGGAATTTAGTGTACATTTGTAATTGTGTTCAGAATGAAATCTTACAAGGACTTTTTAAAGAACCAAATGCAACTAAAATGACATCAATTGTTTTTGTAATACAGTATTAAATGTTTTTCAGTGATTTCTTCATTGACACAATTATTCAACCCCTTAAAGACGACCACTCTTAAGAACAGAGGTTCCTTCAAGTGTTTTTGATCAGGTATTGAAAACACCTCTGGATGTCAAGGAGCAGCAATCAAGCAGAATAAGCACCAATTAGGCAGATGTAAAATGACTGTGATACTCAGCTCCTTCTAGACATTTACTGGTGTGTCTACAGACATGGTGAAGTCAAGAGAATGGTCCAGAAAGACAAGAGAAGAGGTGATTTCTCTTCACAGAAAGGGCAATGGCTATAAGAAGATTGCAAAGATGTTAAACATACCAAGAGACACCATAGGAAGCATCATTCGCAAATTCAAGGCAAAGGGCACTGTTGAAACGCTACCTGGTCGTGGCAGAAAGAAGATGCTGACTTCGACTGCTGTGCGCTACCTGAAGCGCAAAGTGGAGAAAAGTCCCCGTGTGACTGCTGAGGAACTGAAAAAGATTTGTCAGATGCGGGTACTGAAGTTTCAGCTCAGACAATAAGGCGCACACTGCGTAATGAAGGCCTCCATGCCAGAACTCCCAGGCGCACCCCTTGCTGTCTCCAAAGAATAAGAAGAGTTGACTGCAGTATGCCAAAAGTCATGTGGACAAACCACAAAAGTTTTGGGATAGTGTTCTGTGGACTGATGAAACAAAATTAGAACTGTTTGGGCCCATGGATCAACGCTATGTTTGGAGGAGGAAGAACAAGGCCTATGAAGAAAAGAACACCTTGCCTACTGTGAAGCATGGCGGGGGTCAATCATGCTTTGGGGCTGTTTTGCTTCTACAGGTACAGGGAAGCTTCAGCGTGTGCAAGGTACCATGAATTCTCTTCAGTACCAGGAGATATTGGATGAAAATGTGATGCAGTCCGTCACAAACCTGAGGCTTGGGAGACGTTGGACCTTTCAACAGGACAATGATCCCAAGCATACCTCCAAGTCCACTACAGCATGGTTGCAGATTAAAGGCTGGAACATTTTGAAGTGGCCATCGCAGTCACCAGACTTAAATCCGATTGAGAACCTCTGGTGGGACTTAAAGAAAGCAGTTGCAGCGCGCAAGCGTAAGAATGTGACTGAACTGGAGGCTTTTGCCCATGAAGAATGGGCGAAGATACCCGTAGATCGCTGCAAGACACTTGTGTCAGGCTATGCTTCACGTTTAAAAGCTGTTATAACTGGAAAAGGATGTTGTACTAAGTACTAAGATTGAATGTCACTTGGGGGTTGAATAAAACTGATAATGATGTGAGCACAGAAAAGACATTTGTGGTTATTTCATTATAAATGTTATGTTATATTTGTCTGACTTACAAGTGTCTCTTTGATTTAATTGTAAACAAGATGACTGAAATGATCAAAATCAATGTCAAACTGGCCAAAACACTCAATTTCAGTGGGGTTGAATAATTTTGAACACAACTGTAGGTACATTTTTAAGGTTGATAGCTAAAACACAAATGGCATATAGGGAATTGGCCTCCACCACCTTCAAGACCTGCTCCATCTACAACGTACCTATTTACATGCAGACTTGCTTTATAGGCTTCAAAGCCACTATTTAAAACCAAGGTGTGAGGTTGTTGGTCTTAAATTTAGTTGTGATAGGGGGTCATATGGGTCAGGGTCTCAGAAGTGCGATGAAGATGCTCCAATTCTTTTCCTAAGGCCTGTTTCACATTTGAGGTAAACAGATTCGGCAGGCTGTTCCATGTGCTGCCGGCACTCCGTCCAGCCCTATTCACTATAATAGGGTCCGGCGGAGTCGCAACTCGGCAAAGATGCAGAGGAGTGTCCGGACAAATATCGCTGAGAGTCCCGATTATAGTGAATGGGACCGGATCTGTTTACCCTTACAAATTTCTCTACAAAATAGTATTTAATTGTGCAACTAATAAAATGAATTAGCTGATAGCTATGGATGTCGTAGTCATGCTGTCAACAGCTCCACATTATAAATCTTCCCATATGTCTGGTCCCATTGTTTGCACAATTGACTGTTTCTTTCTCTTTATTGTTTCATGTAAGCACATGTAACCCATCCGTTCCATCCTATTTTACCAAGCACTTGGTGTCATCTGTCAAGGGCCTGAAAGCCCCATGATGTACTGAGCCTTCTGGCTGCCTGATGACCATCCCGCACTGTGAATGATCTGGTTTATTAGCAGAAAACAGCAATACTATATTACTGCTGAAACAGTCCTGGGGGATTGAAAATTCACTGCGGCGAGTAGGCACTCTTTACATATGTCATTAGTGCTAGATTGTGCATATGTTTCTGTTTTAGAAATATATTGTACTATGCTGAAATCATTTAATTAAAGTGGTTTTCTCATCTGAGACATTGGTGGCATATTGCTAGAACAGAATCCCAGAGGTGGGAGCCGCACCTATCTCCAGAACAGGCCCTTATTTTTGTAAGGGCTCATGCACACGGCTGTAGGTGGTCCGTTCTGTGCATTGGGGACCGCAATTTGCAACCTCCGTACGGCCGCTGGGAGGAATCCAGACACATTCAACTTGAATCGGTCTGCATTCGTCCATTCCGCAAAAAGATAGGACATGTTCTATCTTTTTGCGGTATGCAGTACGGAACCCCAAAGAAGCACTCCGCAGTGCTTCTGTAATGTTCCGTGATTGCGTTCCGCATCTCCGGATTTGCGGACCAGGGAAGTGAATAAGTCTGCATCCATGATGTGGAATGCACGCGGAACAGTGCCCGTGTATTGCGAACTGCCCGCAAATGCGCATGAGCCCTAAGTCTTATAGAAATGAGTGGAAAGTGCACTGTGCAAGCGCGGCCACTTCTATAGGACTGACGGAGATAGCCAAGCCAGGGTTTGGTTATTTTCTAGCAATATGCCACCAATGTCTCAGTCGAGACAATCCCTTTAAGGTTTGAATCAATGTTATCTTTGAGGTAAACATGAAACCTGAAGGACATTTCTACCTATAGGTTTCAGTATGATGATTGCTGTTTGCATGCTATTTGTATATCTGTGTAAGCAGTATGTTAATGGAATCCACTCATAACCAGAAGGCATGCAATTCCTACAGTATTAGGGTCCATTCACACGTCCGTGTGTGTTTTGCGGATCCACGGATCCGCGGATCCGCAAAACACGGACATCGGGCGATGTGTTCCGCAATTTGCGGACCGCACATCGCCGGCACTCATAGAAATGCTCTTTCTTGTCCGCAATTGCGGACAAGAATAGGACATGTTCTATTTTTTTCGGGAACGCAATTGCGGACCCGGAAGTGCGGATCCGCAATTGCGGACCCGGCCGGGACATCGTCTGTCCCCATTGAAACTAATGGGTCCGCAATTCCGTTCCGCAAAATGCGGAATGGAATTGCGGACGTGTGAATGGACCCTTAAAGAGGACCTTTCACCTAAAAAAAATATATCCAAAAGTTATATCACCTTATAGGGGTCAAACCCCTGATGTCTTCACCATTTTTCTTTTTTTAAAACGACCCCCCATTCGCCCGCCTTGCTCCCCGATATCTTCTGCGCCTCATATGCAAATGAGGCGTCTTGGTTATAGTAGGCGTTATCTCCAAAGTTATGGTGGGCGTGTCGGGCGTTCCTCCTCCTCCTGGCTGCGGCGCATCCAATAGCAGCGCTCGGCTCTTAGCCAGGGAGAAGGAGCTCAAGTTCTCGCGAGAACTTGAGCTTGCTGAGTCCCGGAACCCGCGTCATCTTGGTACACTCGCTACGCTCCTCTTCTGCGCTGGGGAATCCAAGATGGCACGGGTTCCGGGACTCAGCAGCTCAAGTTCTCGCGGTTCTCGCGAGAACTTGAGCTCCTTCTCCCTGGCTAAGAGCCGAGCGCTGCTATTGGATGCGCCGCAGCTAGGGAGTGAGGAGGAACGCCTGACACGCCCACCATAACTTTGGAGATAACGCCTACTACAACCAAGACGCCTCATTTGCATATGAGGCGCAGAAGATATCGGGGAGCAAGGCGGGCGAATGGGGGGTCGTTTTAAAAAAAGAAAAATGGTAAAGACATCAGGGGTTTGACCCCTATAAGGTGATAGAACTTTTGGATATATTTTTTTTAGGTGAAAGGTCCTCTTTAATATCCATTGCAGCAGGAACAACCAAATATCAAAGCTCTGGTCACACACACATCGATCACTTTTATCGTATACGTTTCCCTGTGATGAAATTGAAGTCTCTATTTTTAGATAGATACTACATGACTCACATCCATCCCCCCACTCACTGGTTATCATTCAGACGGACCACTAGCCATGGTTAATGATACACAGAAGGGTAATGCAGTTATCCTTTAAGTATATGCACTGTGTACTATCACAGATCCGGATGACCATGTATTTGGTTTTCATTAAAGGGAGTCTGTCACCTCCAAAATCAGTTTCAAAGTAAGCATACTTAGATACAGGGCCCGAACAGGGGCGGACTGGGAACTTAAAGTTGCCCTATAAAAAATACTAAAAGTGGCCCCGTTTTGTAGTTAGGTCCAAATTGATGGAAGGCAGGGCCAGCAATGCCATATTGTGTCACATTATACCACCCCAACATAGCCAAATACCTTCACAAAATACTGCCAGCAGCTCAAAATACATTCCCAAAAACTTTCACTGGCTGGAAAAACATAACCATTAACCAAAAACATAACCATTAATTTCCTTTGAAAATATTCTCCTCTATTCTGGAGAAATGCTTTGTTTTCAGTGCACTGTAGGCAGAGCTGCTCCATTCAGTGCACTTGGCATCCCCTGTGTCATCGCTACCAGCTCTGAAGTCTCATGAACTGTCATCTGAACAAGAGGGGGAAACGTTGGACGGTGTTATGGCGGAGCAATGGTGCACCGAACGGAGTGGCCCTGCCCAGAGTGCACTGAAAACCTTATTTGTATAGAATTTAAATTAAGCATTTACCAGGATTTGAGGACCAGATTTTCACCAAAAAGTATGGTTATGTTTCAGGGTAATTACACTCCATGGCGGTACGCTTACTTTGGAAATAATTTCGGAGAAGACAGATGGCCTTTAAAAAGAGAGCACGGTAAATTTTATGCACAAGTGTAACCAACTGTGAACAATAAGAAATAGTAATGATCTTCTCTCTGAAAGCTGAACCCTTTATTAAACTCTTGATCTTTTTGCTGAGTAACCATACATAGGACAGGCATTGTTCTAGGAGACCCAAGGCTAGCTTCATGCTTCTTCCATGAATTTGTTAAAAACAGATCATGACATACCATATTCCGTTTTATAAGACACACTTTTTGGGGGAAATGGTAGTGTGTCTTATAAAGCGAATACTAGTGAGGGCTTCCATTATGGAAATGGACTGGCCAAAGACCCTACAGGGAAATTTCCTGGTGGGACGATGCCCAAGGGGCCACTCAAGCTCTCCTCACCGTCCGGCTGTGTACATAACAATCTGATGCTCTCAACAATAATTAATGCTAGGAGCATCAGGTACTTATGCCCCTGGCCAGTAGCCCTGGGTGCCCTCAACTATATTGTCATCCTCAGGACAATGATACAGTTGAACACTCAGATGCGAGCAGAAGTATTATGTTCTGCTGGGATGGTATTTTTTGCAGCACTAAGGTACTGCTGGCGCCACCTTCTTTTGTTGTCTCTTCCTACTTGTGTTTCCCGCCTACAACATGGCCATGGCCACTTTAAGCTCCCAGCCCACCCCTGACCAGGGTTGGCCTTACACTTGTACAACAGGTGCAGTCACAGAACGCGTCAGCTGGCCCTGCTGAAGAGGACTTGATACCAGAATCTTGTGACTACAATGAATCTTTATAATAACTATATTTGTTTTCGTTAGACATTGTATAGCATTTTATTTATGGAGTGGTTATCTGGTCACTGTATGTTGGTATTAGGCTACTTTCACACCAGCGTTTTTTGTTGGATCCTTCATGGATCAGCAAAAACGCTTCTGTTCTGATAATACAACCGTCTGCATCCATTATGAACAGATCCGGTTGTATTATCTTCAACATAGCAATGACGGATCTGTCATGAACTCCAATGAAAGTCAGTGGATCAGTTTTCTATTTTGTCTGAGAAAACGGATCCATCCCCATTGGCTTACATTGTGAGTCATGATGGACCCGTCTTGTTCCGCACCACATCGCGGACAGAAAAACGCTGCTTACGTTATTCTGTCCGCAATGGGGATGCAACCAAATGAAACGTAATGCATTCTGGCACACTCCATTTCGTTCAGTACAGTTTTGTCCCCATTGACAATGAATTGGGACAAAACGGAAGCGTTTTCCCCCGCTATTGAGATCTTATGACGGATCTCAATAGCGGAAAGGGAAAGCTCAAATGTGAAAGTAGCCTTATGTGAAAACAGTATGGTGGTGTTTATCTAGGCATTGTGTGGCACTGCTACTTATGCACTGCTAACAGTATTATCAGTTTTGCGGAGTATGGTGGCTGCAATGTATAGCATATAGGTAACTGCTAGAAAAGTTATTTGGTGCCGTACTGCATGAGACTTATAATTCAGCAGTGTGTATGCTATGGCTATAAGTACACTGTTTGACGGTACATGATACTGAGCAGGTACTGCAATAGACCATAAGTTTGATGGGGGTATCATCCAACCTAAAGCCAGTCCTGAGTGTTGCTAGAACTTTATACAGTAGGACTTTGTGTGCCACTATACAGGCTCCCTAATTCTGCATGGAAACATTTCGACTCTTCTCCTCTTTGATGCATTTCCACTGGGTCATGATAACTGTAGTAACATTGAAATGTCACTGATGCCACCTACTGGTAAAACCAGGCAGTTCTACAGAGTCAAGGAAGGTGTGTATTCTATGCACAGTGTAGCCCGCTTTGTGTGGTCATGTTAGGCCTCCTTCACACGATCGTATGGCTTTTTCAGTGTTTTTGCGGGCCATTTTTATTGGATCCGTTTTTCTTTTAGTTTCGGTTCTGCTTTTCCAGTATGGCATATACAATATACAGTAATTGCATAGAAAAATTGGGCTGGGCTTAAAATTTTTAATAGATGGTTCCGCAAAAAACAGGGAACGGATACGGAAGACATACGGATGCATTTCCGTATGCTGTTTTTTTTTGCAGCCCTATTGACTTGAATGGAGACACGGATCGTGATTTGAGGGCAATAATAGGACATGTTTTATCTTTGCACGGAACGGAAAAACAGAAACGGAATGCACACGGAAACACTTAAGTTTTTTTACGGACCCATTGAAATGAATGGTTCTGTATACGGACCGTATATGGAATGCAAAAACGTTCGTGTGAAAGAGGCCTTAGTCAAAGGGTCTTGTAATTGGACATACTGATTCAGCACTGGGCATGTACTGGAGGTGCGTATCAGGCAATTATTCTTTCACATATAACATTCATGCACCTATCAGTCTTTCATAGACAAGATGGAGCCCTAAACAATGGCTCCTTCTGGCAGCCCCTTAGCTGGGGGCCACATTGAGTCACACTGGTGGAGATGTATCACAACTGTTGTAATTGAAAAGTAGAGTACCCCATGTCAATCAGGTTGCTGCTTTTAATTTCCAAAGGTCCACTGTAAAATGAGATGTGGAATTTGATAGGATGACTGGGCAATTATTCATTCTTCCCTTTGCATCAGCTTTGATGCATCCCATTCACTTAGTGTGCTTTATTAACCCCTTAATGACCAACCTGTTTTGGGCCTGACCAAGCATTTTTCTTCATTTTTTCATCGTCACCTTCCAAGAGCTATAACTTTTAAATTTTTTGGTCTATGGAGCTGTAGTAGGGACAAGTAGTAGTTTTTAATAGTGCCATTTTGGGGTACACATAACTTTCTGAGTAACTTTTATTAACTCTTTCTGGGAGGGAGATGGGAAAACAGCAATACTGCCACAGAGTTTTTACGTTATAAATTTTGCGGCGTTCATATTTTGGCAGAAATAACATGATATCTTTATTCTCTGGGTCAGTATGATTACAGTGATACCAAATGCATATCGTTTTTATTTGCGTTTTACCAGTTTTGTGCAATAAGACCTCTTTTTAAAAAGAAGATAATCTTTTGCATCGCCACATCCCAAGACCCATAACTTTTTATTTTCCTTTCTATGCACCTGTGTGAGGGCTTGATTTTGCTGCTGACTTTTAGTTTTCGTTGGTATTATTTTTGAGTAAGTAACACTTTTTGATTGCTTGTTATTCCGTTTTTTTGTGGCAACTGAACAAAAATTAGCAATTCTAGAATTTTTTTACATTTTTTTACGGCATTCACGATAGGGGATAATTTACATGATAATTGTGTAGTGCAGGTTGTACGTGGCGATATCAAGCATGTGGGGAGGTTTTATTTTTGCAATTTTTTATTGAAAAGTTTTTTTCTAACTTTTTTTAACCACTTAATAGTTCCACAAGAGGACTATAACAGGCGATCTTTTGATTGCTTCTAAAATGCAATACTTACATGCAGCTGGCACCATTGCCGTTCCGGGCTGTTAGAGCAGAAGCATGCAGCGCTTAGACCACCTTAGTGACTGCTGTAAAAAGACATATGGGTGGTCACTAAGGGGTAAAGGGGTTGTCCAGGCTTTACTAAGTGATGGCCTGTCCTGAGTTCAATGTGAGCAGCGCTGTAGTAACCACCACTACAAGGTTGATGGGCGGGGGTGCAGGTTGTCAGACCATTGCCAATCAGCTGGTGATGATCTGTCCTGAGGATAGGTTATCGCTTAGTAAAGGTTGGACAACCCCTTTCAATAATATGTGTTAAAATGCACACAAGATTATGCTTTGACCTAATATGTCCAGTCCAGGAGGATGAGATTTAATTATGGTGTGCAGTAAAGCTCAACTGATTTGGTTGTGTGGTTTAGGCACAACTCTAACCCTGGGTTCAAACCTGAGCGTTCTTGTCGCGCGTATTTCAGCGCGTTTTTGCAAATAGGAACGCGAGTTCGTACGCGCGTTCTTGTGATTGACTACCGTGGTGTCAATCACAAACGTGCGACAAACGCCCAAAAAAGCTCAAGTACTTGTTTATGCGTCGGGCGTTTTACAGTGCGTTCAAACGCGCTGTAAAACGCTCAAGTGGGAACCAGGGCCATAGGAAAGCATTGGTTTCATGTGTTGAGCGTTTTACAGCGCGTTTGAACGCGCTGTAAAACGCTCAGGTGTGAACTTAGGGTAATACAAGCCTGCATCCCCTCTGCTGACGCTTGACCTGACGAAGGGAGCGATTCACTCCCGAAACGGGTCGCTTTAACAAAGAATACTCTGCTGGCGCTTTACATGGGAGTCCCTTTTCAGTGCGATCCTGCAGAGATTTGATAGACCAGTTCTAAGGCAATGGGATCTGTAAAGAGCAATAAAACCAGATCCGTCACAGCTCCTGTTTAAGTGGATCAAATGATACCAGTGTAAACAGTCCAAGAAAAGGGTGGACTGGGAATTTAAAGTGGCCCTGGAAAAACCTTAATGTGGCCCCAAGTTATAGGTGGATCCAAACTGACAGAAGGAAGACAACACAAGTAGATGGGACCAATACAAGTAGGCAGGAACAACAGACGTAAGCGGGGCCGACAACACCACAGTGCAGCACACAATACCACCCCAGCAGAACCAAATACGGAGTATGAAACTGTATAACCTACCTGAGGACGGTGGTACACTTGAATTCAGGAGAGCATCTGCGCCGCTGGCCAGTTGCATAAGTACCTGATGCTCCTACTTTAATTGTGGCCATAAGGAGGGCTCCGGTGACCCCCTGGGCATCGGCTCACCGCCAAATTTCCCTGAGGGGTCTAAAGTCAGTCTGCCCCCTGATCCTAGTGGTTAGTCTATAAAATAACTGGCCACAGCCATGGGTGGATGAGATATATTCATCCTGTGCAGCTACACAAGGGCCCAGTAGTTATGAGGGCACTGCCCCTAAAGCAAATACTATGTATTAGATTGCATGTCAAGAGCTAAGATAATGAATTATTACAGGTGAATTAGAGGGTGTCACACACAGCTTTTTGTGTCAGTTTTTGATCCAAAGCCAGAAGTGGATCCAGCAGGAAGAAGTATAAATGGCTTTCCTATAAATTTCTCATTCCCTTTCAACCCACTTCTGGTTTTAGCTAAAAAAACGCCCCACCCTTTGGGAGATACAAGGGGCGTGCTCCATGATGAGCTGCTGGTCTGTATATACAGACTCTGTCCTTGTATGGGGCTTTCCTGCTGTCTGCCCTGATTACAGGTAAAAATGGGAAAAGTTGAGGTCTGCACTCTTGTGAAGCGTGGATGCCTGTGAAGGACTTAGTCAATCCATAATCAAAAATCATTCACGGCACTCCAGGGAAGTATAATGCAATTAATTCATCTTTTAATGTACAGGTTCTGTAAACATCCAAAGAACGCGCAGTGTGTTTCAGTGGAGGAGGCTGAGTTATGTCTGGTCACAGGACCCTCTATCAGAGGCCATCATATGGACAGGACCTATATGTGGACAGCACAGAAGATTTGCCTAGCAAGGGGCACGGCTTATGAAATTTACTGAACGGCACAGAACGGGAACTGCACAGAATATCAACAAAGGCTATATTAGTAACTGTTATATAGTAATCTTACATACACATCCCTTTAAAAATACATCAATGTACTGCAGTACATGGGGGCATTACTATGGATGAGTGGGGTTATAGTTCTTTTAATAAATGTCCAGATCTGCCCCTGAGGGCCCCTTCCTATCCTGGCTGTCACTTGAGGTGGAGACGGTCCAGGGGATAGCACAGCAGTCAGTAACACTCACTCCCTTTCTAACAACTGTGGCGCATATAGACTGGCAGGAGTAAGCCGATTGGTGGATGCGGCGGAGCAGCAGTTTCCCCTGCGATCACCACCAATCGGAGAAGGAGAATGGCTGTCCTCTGGAATGGACCCGGCTGCGAATCAAGGACGTACAGGCCCTGCTCTGCACTACACATGCCTCACTGCCACCCGCCCAACACTACAGCATGCCTCACTGGTACGGCCGTCTGCCACGTACTGCAGCTTGCCCCTGCCACCCGCCCAACACATCTTCTGCAATGGTCTGTCGACCATTATTTTGGCACATTCGCTTTATAAGACACACTGACTCCCTCCCCCTATTTTGGGGGTAAAAGCACTATTTTACATTTGGGGGAGTCAGTGCTTCTCAGTATTATAAAGCAAAAAACGGTATTTTTCAATATAATTTTGGATCGTTGTTTGGATGTGTAAAGGCCCTGTACATAAAAAGATGAATTATTTGCATTACACTTACCTGGAGTTCCATGGATAATTTTTAAGCCTGATAAAAATGCAGGATGATCTGAAGTTATTGCTGATTTATTAATTATGCCATTTTGGGGTTTGTATGACTTTTTGATCACTTTTTATTCATTTTTGTGGGAGGTGAAGCAACCAAAAAACACTGAATCAGCCATTTTGCCTTTTATTCCGTTTCACAGTTTCCGATATTTTAATATTTTAATAGTATGGGTGTTTTTACACGTGGCAATACCCATAATGTTTATTTTTATAGTTTATTTATTTTGATTTTGGGGAAAGGAGGGTGATTTGAATTTTTATATATTTTTTAACCTTTTTAGGCCTTCAAGTGAACCCCAACATGCAATTATTAAATAGCAATTTGTATAGAGTAATGGAATTGTACCCATTACCCTATACATACAGGTGAAACTCGAAAATTAGAATATCGTGCAAAAGTCCATTTATTTCAGTAATGCAAATTAAAAGAAATTGCATTAATGCAGCTTAAAATTTGAATTTTGTGAAAAGGTTCAATATTCTAGGCTCAAAGTGTCACACTCTAGTCAGCTAATTAATCCATACCCTCTAAGCAAAGGGTACCTCAAAATTGTGACTTTAGTGTTTTATAAGCTGTAAGCCATAATCATCCAAATTATAACAAATAAAAGCTTAAAATATCTCGCTTTGCATGTAATTAGTCTATCTCATATATTAGTTTCACCTTTTAAGTTGCATTACTGAAATAAAAGAACTTTGCACGATATTAAAATTTTTGGAGTTTCACCTGTAGATCACTATATTACACTTCAGTGCTGCCACCTGCTGGCCTGAATTGGAATATAAAAATAATACGCCTAGAAGCCCTACTTTCATTGAATGCCTTCTCCAATCTGCATCCGGGGAGGTGTTCCTGTCTGCCAAGTGCGTGATTCTGGGTTTTATGCTGTTCAGATGCCATCATCACTTTTGACCACGGCATCTGAGGGTTTAATGTTAATGAGACTCGTCCCTGTCGCTGCCTGCCATTGGCTGACGCCCTGTCAGATGTTTTGATCCGCGCAACGAGGAGAAGCAGCGGTGGTCGTGTGGGCATCAGGAGTGATGCGGGTGCCGGGGAGTGGGGTAAGTATAACCTACATGAGGGGCCCGGGCATTAGGGGGACATTATAGGGGTTAGATAACACCTTTAAAGAGAACCTGTCATCAACTTTATGCTGCCCATACTAACAGCAGCATAAAGTAGAGACAGATGAGTTGATTTTTAGCGGTCTGTCATATAAAAGTTAAAAGTAAGTGGTTGCTGAGAACCAACATCACAATCATTGCAGACTGGGCCTGGAAAGAGTTACGGCCACCTAGGGCTGAAACGATTACTCGATCAATCGAGTAATTCGACACAAATAAATCATCGATGCAAATTTAGCATTGAAGATTCGGTGTGTCACATGACCATGGAGCGGGAGTGACACGCTTGCTAGTACTCCTGCTCCGTGGACTTCCGCTTGCCTGCAATACTCACCTTTCCAGCAGGGGGCCTCCGGACACTCCACAGCACGTCCATGGTCCGCGCTGCACTGACTTTCAGACGTATGCACGCCATGACCCGACACACTGTGTGACATCAGACGCAGAGCAGCGGGAAACTACGGCGGCGCCCCTCCTGGGAAGGTAAGTTGGTGCGACTAAGGCCGGGTGTCAGGAGGAGCGGCGGGGGCGGAGGGTGATTTCACAAACACAAAGGGAGAGCTGCTGGTGCAAGGGGAGAGGGGGATAGCCGCTGGCACAAGGGGGTGGGGGGGTGGAGATCTGCTGGCACAAGGGGGATCTGCTGGCACAAGGGGGAGAGCTGCTGGCACAAGTGGGTGAGCTGCTGGAATAAGGGGGAGAGCTGCTGGCACAAGGGGTGAGATGATGGCTCAAAGGGGTAAAGCTGGCAGAAGAGAGCTGCTTGCACAAGGGGTGAGCATAAGGAGGTGAGATGATGGCACAAGGAGTTAGATGATGGCACAAGGGGGTGAGCTGATGGAATAAGGGGGAGCTGCTGGCACAAGGAGGTGAGATGATGGCACAGAGGGGAGAGCTGGCAAAAGAGAGCTGCTGGCACAAGGGGAGAGCTTCTGGCACAAGGGGTGAGATGATGGCACAGAGGGGAGAGCTTCTTGCACAAAAGGGGGAGAGCTGCTGGCACAAAGGGGGAGCTGCTGGCACAAAGGGCGGAGGAGCTGCTGGCACAAAGGGCGGAGGAGCTGCTGGCACAAAGGGCGGGGAGCTACTGGCACAAGGGGGGAGCTGCTGGCACAAAGGGGGAGCTACTGGCACAAAGGGGGAGCTGCTGGCACAAAGGGGGAGCTGTTGGCACAAAGGGGAGGGGAGAGCTGCTGGCACAAAGGGGGAGCTGCTGGCACAAAGTGGGGGAGAGCTGCTGGCACAAAGGGGGTGAGAGCTGCTGGCACAAAGGGGGGTGAGAGCTGCTGGCACAAAGGGGGATGAGAGCTATTGGCGCAAAGGGGGAGAGCTGCTGGCACAAACGAGGGGAGAGCTGCTGGCACAAGGGGGGGAGCTGCTGGCACAAGGGGGGGGGGAGCTGCTGGCACAAAGGGGAGGGGAGAGCTGCTGGCATAAGGGGGGGGGGTAGAGCTGCTGGTACAAGGGGGGGGGAGCTGCTGGCACAAGAGGGGGGGAGCTGCTGGCTCTGGGGTGGGAGATAGATAAAGGCACTGGGGGAGTGGAGCTGATGGCACTGGGATGGGGAGAGATAAAGGCACTAGGGGAACGGAGCTGATGGCACTCGGGAATAGTGGAGCTGATGGCACTGGGGGTAACTGTAGCACTTGGGCTGATCGCACAGAGGGGAACGAAGGGTGTTGGGGACTGATGGCAGGGGTCTGATGAGTTTTTATAAAGGAAAACAGTCTATTAATTCATTTTTTCTTATAACAATACTCGACTAATTGTAAAAAATAATCGATAGAATACTCGATTTCTAAAATAATCGAGTCATGGTTATTCATGAATTCCTGCTCTCCTGCTGATGACTGACAGGCTTCTACCTAGTTTTCCCTCTTTCTCTCTAGGAGAGAACTGCCAATCATGAGCAGATGGGTGAGAGCAGGAGATTATGGAGAACCATGACTCTTCTCAGGTAGACTTGACTCTTCTCGAGGCCTGGGCTGCAATGATTATGATGCTGGTTCTCAGCAACCTATTACTTTTAGCTCATAAGTGACACACCGCTGAAATCAGTGCGTCTGTCACTATTTTATGCTGCCCTCAGTGAGTTGATGACAGGTTCCCTTTAAGGCACTCTCCATAAGGAGATACAGTATCCCCCAATTCCTTCTGAAGAAGAAATAGTTAGCAAATAAATGCTTGTCTGTTTATAAACAGTATTGTGGCGCCATCTAGTGAAAACAGAAGGGATTGACAATATTGATACATGTATGTTTTGTGAATGTTTAATCAATGGTGAGACCATGCAGCCGCTATGGGGCCTGTGGAGGAAGGAGGCCCGGCCCTGCAGGAAAGGCCCACCCCTAATTACACATACATAGTTAGCTGTGAAACCAGAAGAATGATGTGGAGAAGGACCTGTGATGATGTCATCATTCTGTGACCAGTGCAGGGAGGCAGAGCTCAGCAGTGGAGAGGAAAATAGGTTAAAAACCCTGCAATCCATCAGCGGTGGTCAAGCTTCCACACTATAGGAAATAGAGCCAGCCTCTTTGGCGGCCGGGACCATGGAGCGCACATAGGCTAGTGCTTTTCCTATAGTGTACAAGCATGGCCACCACTGCTGGAATGTAACCACGGAAACGAGCAGTGTATAATGTGATGGAAAAATGAATCCAGCCAGCAAAGGAGGCAATACGGACAATCACAGTACATTAGTAAGTGCCTTGTGCTGAAGTGACAAAACCCTTTTAACATTACCGTATTTTTCGCCCTATAAGACGCACCGGCCCATAAGACGCACCTAGGTTTTTAAGGAGGAAAATTTAAAAAATATTTTGAACCAAAAGGTGTGCCTAATGGTGTTATGTGGGATCTGTGGATGGCACTGTTATGGGGGTCTGTGGATGGCACTGTTATGGGGGATCTGTGGATGGCACTGTTATGGAGGACCTGTGGATGGCACTGTTATGGGGGATCTGTGGATGACACTGTTATGGAGGACCTGTGGATGGCACTGTTATGGGGGATCTGTGGATGACACTGTTATGAGGGATCTGTGGATGGCACTGTTATGGGGAATCTGTGGATGGCACTGTTATTGGGGATCTGTGGATGACACTGTTATGGGGGATCTATGGGTGGCACTGTTATGGGGGTCTGTGGATGGCATTGTTATGGGGGTCTGTGGATGGCATTGTTATGGGGGTCTGTGGATGGCACTGTTATGGGGGATCTATGGATGGCACTGTTATGGGGGTCTGTGGATGACACTGTTATGAGAGGTCTGTGGATGGCACTGTTATGGGGGATCTATGGATGGCACTGTTATGGGGGTCTGTGGATGGCACTGTTATTGGGGACTGTGGATGGCACTGTTATTGGGGACTGTGGATGGCACTGTTATGGGGATCTGTTGATGACACATAAATAGCATTGTATGCTATGTGTCATCCACATATCTCCCATAACATTGTCATGTCATCCACAGACCCCCATAACAGTGCCATCCACAGTCCCCAATAACAGTGCTACACATAGAATGACTCCCAATAGGGAGGAGGGCGGCGTCTAGCTCTGTAACTACAGCGGGCTCGGTGCAGTCACTGTATTCTGCTACCCGGCCCGCTCACTGTAGGAATCCTAACTGCAGGCAATGCTAACAGTAGCCTTTTATGCAGCCTGTACTTACTATACTGATTTTGCGTCAGGCAGGAGGCTGAGCTGGCGACGGTCGCTGACAACGTAACTCACTATATCACGTGCCGGCTCCCCTTCTTCATTCATAAAGTGGGCGGAGCCGGCGCGTGACAAAGTGAGTTACGTTGTCAGCGCCCATCGCCAGCTCAGCCTCCTGCCTGCCGGAAAGTTAGTATCGTAAGTACAGGCTGCATAAAGGCTACTGTTAGCATTGCCTGCAGTTAGGATTCCTACAGTGAGCAGGCCCGGTGTAGCAGAATACAGTGACTGCACCAGGCCCGCTGTAGTTACAGAGCTAGACGCCGGCCTCCTCCCTGCCTGCTAATAGACCCGCCACCGCGCTGCGCAGCATGCGGTCGGCGGTATACAAACTGAAGTATTCGCCCCATAAGACGCACTGCCTTTCCCGCCCACTTTTGGGGGAAAAGTGTGTCTTATAGGGCGAAAAATACGGTATTTTTCATCCTGCACAAGCAGAACAAAAGAAGTGCCATATGAATTAGGGCTCATGTACACAGCCGTAGTTTTGGTCCGCATCCGATCTGCATTTTTGCGGATTAGATGTGAACCCATTCATTTCAATGGGGCTGCAAAAATGAAGTCCGTTCCACGGCAACACAGAAAAACAAAACATATCTTATTCTTGTCCATTTTGTGGACAAAAATAGGACATTTCTGCATTTTGCAGGAAAAAGAAAATGGTGGCAGGCACTCGGCTGGTATCTGTGTTTTGCGGATCCCAAAAACAGACACAGTCGTGTGCTGGAGGCCTTAACAAGCGGTTTCCCATTTAATTCAATAGAGAATTGCAAGTGTTTATTCAGCACCAAAGTCCCTTTCTGGTGTGTGCAGGGACCACCACTGTTTTGTGTCACTAGCCAGCTGATTTTCCTTAAAAATGTTGAAAATACAAATAATTTTAACAACCGGTGGACTGAAGCATCACCTCATACTGCGCTGTTTACAGAGTTGACAACTGTCCTAATTTTGGCTGAAAATCAGAGACAGTCCCAGCGAATTACAGCTGTCCTGGGGCGAAAATGGGCAGGGCTTATGTAAATCCCACCCATAAATGGGCGTTCTCAGGAGAGGGGCTGAGATGTCACGATTTTACCAACTAAAATGATGGAAACTAGAGTTGAGCATTCCACAAAAAAATAGAACATGTCCTATTACTGTCCGCATTACGGACCAGGGCAGGACTTTTCTATCAGGGGCCAGCTGCTCCGTTCCGCAAAATACGGAATGCACACGGACGTCATCTGTATTTTTGCAGATTAGTTTTTGCGGACCGCAAAGTACATACGGTCGTGTGCATGAGGACTTATTCTGACGCCCATGTGGGTGTATTTCAACCTCTACAATTCCCTAGATATACATCCACGTTACATGGCCACCTGAATGCCTTCCTGATTTCAGTTGAAGTTTGTAAAACCCTACCTGCCCCACTTTTTAGACAGATTTTTTGGCGCAGACACATTAGTACGGCCATGTACCATCTGGGCGTGGTCACAATATCCTGGGGCGTGGTTTTCTTATAGTAAATTAGGGATGAGCGAATCGAGTTCCGATGAAACATCCGAAGTCGATTCGCTCATCCCTAATAGTAAACTCTGATTTCCATATGTTAAAGGGGTTGTCCAAGTTATATTTATTGATGACCTATCCTCAGGTGTCTGACCCCTGACCGAGCACCCACTTTGCACAGTGCCGACCGATTTGGACATAACTATCCTCAGGATAGGTTATCAATATCAGATCGGCAGGGGTTCCGACACCCGACACCCCCGCCAATCAGCTGTTTGAAAAGAAGCATGTGCACCTGGGTAGCAAAATTTTACAGGGCAGTGCGCAAGCGCCAATTTAACAGGCTTGCTTGCTGGGCTGAGGGTAGGTAAAATTTCAGGCCACCGGCGCATGCGCGCCTAGGGTAGCAAAATTTTACAGCTCAGTGCGCAAGCGCAATTTTAACAGGTGTGTGCCTCAGCGCAAGCACACTACCACTGGTGCAGAGCGGGTGTGCGCCTCAGCACAAGCGCACTACCACAGGTGTGCTTAGGGAAAATTACAGGGAGAATCGGCCACCAACTGCGCATTGCGCAGAGGACGCGCAGCAATGTAAGCCAGCACAGCCTGAGTCGCTGACACTGCGAGTGCGCCCAAGGGGTAAGGAGATCTGATGCTCTTTTATCTTGTAAAATCTCCTTACCCTCGCACTGCGCACGCGCGGACACAGCAACGGATCTGAAGAACACCTGGTTCCCCAGCCGATCTGATATTGATGACCTATCCTGAGGATAGGTCATCAATAAATATAACTTGGACAACCCCTTTAAGCATGTGCGGTACCGCACAGGACATGACGGACTTGGCGTCTGTGTGAATTATGTGTAAAAGAACACATGGCCCTCCCACAGGACACGCACCACTTCCGAAACAAACAGGCTCCCTCCGCCCACAGAGCACGTGCACACACTGGTCGCCGCCATTACACGTCAGCGGCCGCGGCGCCTCCCGGAAATGACGTCGTCTCGTCCTTCCTTTTCACGCTTCCCCTGTAGCGTGGCCGCTGCTTGTTCCCCTCTCTTGGGTGCGGGACTTTTAGAGACGAAATTTAATGCCGGGATTACTTCACACCGGAGAAATGGAGAGCGGAGTCGGCAAGAAGAAGGTGAGCGGCGGGGGCGCTTCCGTGCTGCTTGTCGGGCTCGTTGTGGCCGCATCAGCTGACCGCGCCGGGAAAACACATGTCCGCAGCTGACGTCCTGAGGCTGGGGGGACGACTACTCTCATCATGGTCCTAGATGTGTGTTATGACGTGTGTGCTGGGACCTGTAGTTCTCCAGCTCAGTTCATGGGCACAAATAATAATAATAAAAAAATAAAAAATTAATATATATATATATAAAACAATTTTTATTTTTTTATTTTAAACCTAGGGTAAAGTTGTGTGTAAAACTATAAAAATATATATAATTTTTATTTTATTTGAAATGTATCAGGTCAAATGGGGATGTTTTCCGTGGCGGATTTTGCCTCATGGTACATGTGCTTTTGTCACCTTTCATCCTATGCATTGCGAAGTCCCTTCATGGTGACAAAAACGGAAACGCACCGGATGCATTCATAACCGCAGTCACCTGCACTTTAAAAATAAATAAGATAGGCCATCAATATAATAGTTCTGCAGAACCTCTTTAAAAAGGGGCGTTTAGTGTTATTTGGTTTTTGTACCTTTTTTGGTGTCTATGGAACACATTTAACAACGGGGCCTCTTAAAACAGCTGATTGTCAGGGGTGCCGGGTGTCGGACCCTTCCGATCCTGTACTGAACACCTATCCTGAGGATGGGTCATCAATGTAAAAAAATCCCAGAGAGCCCCTTTTAATATTTAATTAAACCGGATTTAAATATGATATATATACGGTATATATATATATATATATTTATTTTTCCCCTACTATCCTGTACATGGTGGGATGGTGAAATCAGTTATTCCTCCCCACCCCCGCTGTTCACCGATGTGTATGGGGCATCCTTCAGTTGTCGGACTGCCATATTGCACAGTGGGGAAGGATTTACCAAGACAGGAGTTCCCATATGTCCGTCCTATTCCCTGTGCTGGACTGGAATGCGCCTAATTTATTAAGAAGCAGCTACCTCTTAAAAATCGGGGCTTCCCGGACAACCCCCATGTGCTGGAAACTCGCACCTATGTCAGCTTGGAGCTGCCGTAGACTTGAACTATAACTTATGTAAGTTAGGCTAGTTTCACGCTAGCGTTTTAGAGCTCCAGCACTAACTATAATGGGGACCGGCGAAGATCCAGCCACAACCCGACAAATATGCAGAGAAGCGGCCGGACTAAAGGTAGTCTCACACTAACGTTTTTCTTTTCCGGCATTGAGTTCCGTCCTAGGGGCTCAATGCCGGAAAGAACTGATCAGTTTTCTCCTAATGCATTCTGAATGGAGAGCAATCCATTCAGGATGTCTTCAGTTCGGTCACTGTACGGTTTTTGGACGGAGAAAATACCGCAGCATGCTGCAGTTTTGTCTCCGTCCAAAATTCCGAGACACATGCCGGATCTGGCATTATTTTCCATTGACGGATCCGGTTTTCCGGTCTGCGCATGCACAGACCTTTAAAAATGTAAAAAAAAAAACTGATCAGTTTTCCGGATGGCACCTTGAGGTGTCATTAGCATAAAGATAAACAAGGATTTTCATGAAGGTAGAAAGCCGGATCCAAGTGTAAAGAACACCTATGGAAGGAAGGTATGAAGTGCTATAAGAACCTATGTTTGGCTTAATATTGATTTTCCAGGTGACAGAATCCCTTTAAACCGCTGCACGCAGTGGTATTCAGTCCGGCCAATTCTAGGCATATTTGCTGGGTTGCGGCCAGATCTCCACCAGACACCATTATAGTTAAAGGGGTTATCCAGGTAAATATAATGAACCATCCTCCGGCCCAACACCTGAGACCCCCACCAATCAGCTGTTAGAAGATGCTGGTTCTCCACCAGCGCTGCTGCCTTTTCTAGACCATGTGATATCATAAAAGTGAATGGTGCTGAGCTGCAATACCAAGCACAGCCACTATACAACGTACTGGCGCTGTCCTTGGAAAGCTGCCGGGGTCCACATCGTTCACCAGAGCTCCGGTGACCGTGGTGGGTCCCTGAAACTGCAGATGTGATAATGATGACTTATCCTAGAGCATCCATATATATTACCGGGTCACCCTTTAATGGGGCTGGCGGGCATTCAGGCAGCGTCTGACAATGAAGCGCTAGTGTGAAATTAGCCTCTGAGTAAGGCCCCATTCACACGTCTGCAAGTGTTTTGCGCATTCGCAAAACTCGGACATCGGCAATGTGCGTTCCTCAATTTGCCGACCGCACATTGCCGGCACTATATAGAAAATGCCTTTTCTTGTCTGCAATTGCGGACAAGAATAGGAAATGTTCTATTTTTTTGCGGAGCGGAAGTGCGGACTCTGAAGTGCTGATCCACAATTTCGGGTCGGGCGGGACATAGTGTCCCCATAGGAATGAATAGGTCCGCAATTCCGTTCCGCAAAATGCGGAACAGAATTGCGGATGTGTGAATGGGGCCTAAATCTGGCAGGCTGTGATAGGCACCGCCCCTCCTGCTTAGTCACGCCCTTCGAAAGTGTTGAGAAACTCAAATAGATGCAGATATGGTGTGCGCCATGATTTACATCTTTTAAACGCTGCCATGGGGGTGTGACTAGGTTAATAAATGCCCCTCAGTATTTCCAAAAAGTAGGTAAATCTAAGAGTCCATTTGAAGTGACCCACTATGCCCTGTCACCCCAAATTGTCTATTAATGTGTTAGGGGCCCCTTGAATCTCTCAGTCTCATATGTGACGGTGGTTGTTTTCCAGAAAATATCTGAAACTCCCACACCCAAGAAGATCAAAAGAAAAATCCAGAATGGGGAAACAGAAGAACCTGATTTTGAGCAAGTGTCTACTATCAATGAAGAGGTGACCGAAGACTGTAATAACAATAAGCAGGTACGACATGACCATGGTCCGACCAAGTATTGTCACCTCTGTGACCTGATGCTAATGGACTCCTTTTATCTTCTCCCTGAACTCTTACTTTAGACGCCGAAACAGAAGAAAAGAAGCTTGCCAAAAGAGAGTTCTCCTGAAGCAGCTGAGCAAATAGACGAGGAGCAGGAAGTCACCGAAGCTCCCAAAGTCAAGAAATCAAAGAAGAAAACGCAAAAATCGAGCAGGAAGAATCAGAACAGCAAAACACAGCAGAATCTGAACCGCAGATCAACGGCAAAAGGTAACGCCATGCGACCGGCACATGGGGTGTGCCCCTTTGGAAGATGAGGATCGAGCGATGGATTGTGTTATTTTTGTACTGTATCATATCCACCCCTGTATTTGTCACTGCTGCCATGGACCTTATTTTATAATCTGTACTTATTTGATAGAGTGGTAAAAATCCAAAGCGAAGAAAACCTCAACGACTGAGAATGAAGAAGTGCAATCCACAAATAACGATGCCCCAAAAGCAAAGAAAAGGAAAATGGAGCCCGAGGCAGAGGAGAATGCGGAGGAAACCAAATCGGATGATGAGGTATGTGTGTCCGGAGAGGGTGCAAGGCGATTGGGGCAGATACTCCGACCCTACGTAGTGTTTGGGGGACAGAAAACACAATACATTTGTCACATTTAAAGGGGTTTTAGTATTGATGGCTTATAGTCTGTCGATATGTGATTGTCGGGCATGTGACACCCTGCCAATCATCTTGGCAGAACTTGACCGGCTGTGCAGATTTTGCATGTCGATTATTGTTTTTGTTTTTTCTTGTGCGGATTTCACCCTTTCCATTGCAACTGAGACCTGTGGCTAAACCACATCAAATCTGCACCAAAACAGCAAGTAACACATGGTTTCTGGTACAGAGTTAGTGCAGAAATGCACAGCAATTCACACAAAATTGAGGCTAGGTCATCAATATTAAAGCCCGGAGAACCCCTTTAAAGGGGTTATCCCATGTAATGAAGTTTCAGTTAGGCTACATGCACACGACCGTTGCCTGCCTCCGTGTCCGCTCCTCCTGCAAATTTTGCGTCCGTCAAAAAAACGGATGACACTCTTTTTTTTTTGATGGATCCAATTTTATGGCAGATCCATTGTAAAAATGCCTATCCTTGTCCATAAACGTGAAAAAATAGGACATGCACTATTTTTTGACGGAATGAAAACACGGATGCAGAACAAAAACAGTCGACCATCCTCATTTTTTGATGAACCTATTGAAATGAACGGGAAGCATTCTATCCGTGAAAAAAACGGAACGGACGTGGAAACAAACAACGGTCGTGTGCATGAGGCCTAATTGTGTTGTTTATCCCACCACATGCAACTTACTAAATAGATGTTTTAATCGATTCCTCCTCCTTTCCTCTCTATTTGTATTTCTTCCTCTGAGATGTGTACATGTGGTTGCCAATGGCTACGGCCAGTGCCGCGCTTGCACGGTGTCCTCCTCTGTCTTGTACGTTGGATGGCCAGCTTCACAGGATCGTGCATATCCGCGCATGCGTGGTCAATCTCTTGCCTCCCTTCGTATGTTTATTCCCCTCATATAACCGCGCATGCGAGTCAAACCCTTTCATCCTGTAATTTCTTCAGCTGTAAAGTCAGCGCCTGCACAGTCTCTCTGTATCGTATGCCTCTGCCACTCCCGGCTCAGACGTGAGCGCGTGCACACATACATGCGGCAGGGGATTATTTCAGCAGAGCGCTGATTCGTCGTAATAGGAAGGTCAGCGCCCCTGACTGAGCAGTCTGCCAAGAGGAGAGGGCAGCCACGGCACAGCAGGTGGGATCACCCCTTTAAGGTACATTCGCAGATCTGCAGCTTTGAGGTTTGCTTTTGGCAAATCAAGATAATAGAAGACAAGTAGATTTGTACATTGGGGACATTTGTCAAATCCAGTGGAATGGCTGCGGGTAATTTTCGAAATTTTATTTTGTAGGAGACTGCCTTGGAGAAATGGAAGGCGACTTTTCTAAATATCCTATTAGTGAAGAAACCATAAAAACCTGAAAGGTAACGTTCATGCTTTTTAATTTGCTTGCTGTATTATCTACATTAGGCAGTTTATAGCCGTTCTCACGACAGGCAAGTCCCTATGTTTCTCCAGGGGACATAGCTGGTGACAGGCATACAGACTTCTACCTGTGAGATGTTTTCGGAAAAGGGTGGTCAAAATCACGATCTACTGGTCCCCACTCTGAGGTCTAATGTGAGGTGCTGATAATCCTGTTTCGGCCTTTCCTGGCATAACTAGTTCATGGATACAGCTGCTGCATATGCTCTACACAGAGTGTTCATTAGGCATGCAGATGTGGGAAAAATCCAGAAAATGTTGCTGTTAAACCGTCTGGCTGTATAACATTTAAGAAGGTTGTCCAGTTTCGGGAGGACTACTGTACACCGGTGCACTGTGGAGGCCAAGGATTGGCTGCAGCAGTCATCTGTTTGTCACCGCACCACTGGGGTGTACAGATCCTGCCTGGAGAACCATAGCGGAGGTGTGCGATCTGCCAAGTAAATAATAATTGCTTTATTGCCAGTGGATCCCCCTGTGGTGTCCAATTCACTCCTGAAACCAGACAACCCCTTTAGCATACATCTCTAGCTGTCACAGGAGTGATTACAATTTGGCAGATAAAGCCCCCTTTCATGGGTCTCTTATCCAGTGCAGTGGGGTCGCCATTTTTTTATTTTTGCATCATTCAGATGTATTGGTGGTGCCGTCTGCATTATATGCAATTATCTCACATCTTGAATATATTCGATTTAAGGACGATTATGTTGTTGTTTTTCTGCCATTGACTTTATGCCAATGTAGCCATATGAGAGCTTGATTTTAATTTTTTTGCGGAGCAAATTGTATTTTTAGTGACACCATTGGAGATGAGCGAATTTCTGCTTATAAAATTTGTTTGCCATTCGTTTACTCGTAAAAGCAGAATTGCGATATGGATTCCATTACCACCGACCATAACGCAATTCTATGACTGAATGCATGACATTCCGTTATTCGTTCCGTCATAATAGAAGTCTATGGGCTGCAAAATGGATCCGGACTCTTCTGCATAACAGAAATGGGACTGATCGGTTTTGCAGCCCATAGACTTCTGTTATGACTGAATGCCTCTAAAGGTGGCAACGGAATCCATAACGCAATTCTGCTTTTACCACCACACTAATTTCAAAATATGAAATTCGCTCATCTCTAGACACCATTGTAGGGTACATATAATGTATCGGTTAACGTTTATTTTTAGGGAGTGGTATCGGGGGCAGAAAACAGTTTTCCCATTGCTTTTTAAACTCTAAATTTACGTGTTCACAGTGCAGCATAACTAGCATGTTCTGTGGGTCCAAAAACATCTTGGTTTTATACACATATATGTACACTTCCATGCACATGGAGAGACTTCTACACACACACAGTGGCACATCTTGCAAAGACATAGGGCCACTTTAAAGGGGTTTTCCCATCTCAGACAATGGGGGAATATCGCTAGGATAGGCCACCATTGTCTGATAGGTGCTGAGTCCCACTGCTGGGACCTGCACGTACAATGAGAAATGAGTGGAGAAATGAACGGGGTACGCACTGCGCATGCGCAGCCGCCCTCAATTAATTTCTATGGGGCCGCCGAAAAAGCAGAGCGCGGACTCGACTATTTCTGTCTGCCCCATAGAAATGAATGGGAGCAGGGGCTGCGCATGCGTGGTGCGCTCAATTCACTTCTATGGGAGCAGCGCTTGGTGGTGGATATACCCAGGGAAATCCGGGGTTCTCCAGCCACAGCATTCCCGCTCCGATCTCGTTGTAGGTGAGGTTCCCAGAGGTGGGACCTGCACCTATGAGACAATGGGGGCATATCCTAGCGATGCCCCCATTGTCTGAGATGGAATACCCCATTAACACGTACATATTAACGCACATAGGTGGCACATAGTGACACAAAAGTATGTGTACACTGAGCTCAGCCTGTTCGTAGAGCTGCGGTATATACAATGAGAGCTCGGGCGGTCGATAGAGCTGTAGTATATATGTATACAGTAAGTAGAGGGCTCAGCCTGTCCTGCACTGCTCCCACCTAGGTAAGTCGCCACGAGGATGAGCGAATCGACTTCGGGTGAAACATCCGAACCGAACCAGAGTTTGGGAAATGTTATTTTACAGTACATATTAATTTATGAAGTTATTGCTGCTCCGTACAGTATTAGAATGAAGTTTTATGCGAATCGACTTTGAATGTTTCATCCCTAGTCGCCACACGACTCCCAGTAGTTGGTGTCTGAGTAGTTACCGGCCAGACCTCAAGCAGCAGACAGTATCAGCAGGGCGCTTTCACCCAGTCTGAAATTAATTGGCACGTCATAAGTAGTGTGGAAGAAATAAATTTGATGTGCGGATCCGTGCAGCATTTCTGCACCAAAATTCTTTTGGTTTTTTTGGATGCAGTTTTCCATGAGATCTCACCTTTCTTTGGAAAGGGTTCAAATCTGCAGCTAAAACCGCAAACATAATTGACATGCTGTGGATTTGGAAATCCACACTCTGCAGAATTTTTCGGTGCAGAAAGTGACCTAAAGTGTACATGACTTTTGTGTCATCTCATACACTTTGCTAGTACTGTACTACGCTGCCTTTTATCTACAGGAAAAAACCACACATATTCTGCAGTGTGTGTGCATGTGGCCTTACAGAATAAGCAAAATGCTTCTTCTGTAGCAGGTTCGCCACACCTGTTCTGTGGTACTTACGCAGTAACCTTCATCAGAAATGGTCTCAATATCATTGTGTCTTGTGTTACAGCAAAGGAGTGAGTTACCTGTTTCCTATTCAAGCCAAAACCTTCCATACTACTTACAGTGGTAAAGATGTTGTAGTCCAGGCTCGCACTGGTACTGGCAAAACCTTCTCATTTGCAATCCCTGTGATTGAAAAACTAATCCAGGACAAATCCCCATTGGCGCAAGGACGACCCCCAGGGTAAGACCCTTCTAGCTTGCTGAATGTGAGACTGGAGCCAGTTTACATGCTTTGTATATGAAATGTATTAATGATATGTTTTAGGATCTAGTAGCAATTCTGCTTGGGCTTAGGCCTAGTTCACACATCGGTGTTTGGTCACTGATTGTTGCGCCTCCACAGAGATCAGGTATAAGGGTAAGATCTGCACCTCTTCTCTATTTTTGGCCTGCACCTGGTTTTGGATCATAATCACTGATCAAACACTGTGTGAATTAAGCTTTACAGTTGGCCAACAGTAAGAGATCAGTAAGTGGATGGACTAACGCGCCATGACTAATTCTTTTAGGTGCTTATCCTCACACCCACCAGAGAACTGGCAATCCAGATAACGAATGAAATTCGCAGCATCTCTAAAAAGCTGAAGACCTGTTGTTTCTATGGAGGGTCTCCTTACCAGCAGCAAGGTGAGGTGGCGTCCACGACAGACTGAAGTATTGAGATATTTGCCATTCGCTCCACAGATGATGGAGTTGTTGTGGAATGTCTTGTCCCAAAATATAGATATGATGGGTAAAGATTTTCATTTTGCTACTGGACTGAGCTACTGAAGCTTTGACACCAGCTTTATTCCAGATGTGTCTTCTATGGCACTTGTGCCACTTGCACCATGTACCCCATGTGTCTTCCCCAGAGGCCTCTCCTATGTCACAGTACCATCTGCTTGGGTAGCTGAAAAACTGAAAAAGCCTAGACTATTATTATTTATATTTTTATCGTTTTCTCCTCAAGTATTTGCCATAAAAACTGGGATTGATATCCTGGTGGGGACTCCTGGCCGTATAAGAGATCTCATCCAGAACTATAAACTGAATCTGACCGTACTGAAACACGTGATCTTGGATGAAGTAGACATGATGTTTGACATGGGGTTTTCTGAACAAGTTGAAGAAATATTATCTGCTCGGTATAGTTCCGATACGTAAAAGAATTGCTGGTGGTTTTAGTGAATGTTACTCTTGTTGCTCTTGTTAGATACAAGACTGGATTTGCTGTCCGTTTTGAAGTTTAAAACGTACTTATTTTTTTTTCTTCTATTTTAAAGATCCAGATGAGAATCCGCAGACCCTTCTCTTCTCTGCGACCTGTCCCGATTGGATGTATAATGTTGCTAAGAAATACATGAAAAAGTATTTGAAAAATTGACCTTGTTGGACACCGTAGTCAAAGGGCTGCCATCACTGTGGAGGTGAGTCCTATATTTCACACTACTTCGATGTGGGATGCGACCACATGTGCTGTTAAGAACAAGAAAGGAATAAAGGGAGAGTTATTCTATAAGGAATTTGTACAAGCACTCTTATAAATGAGGACTTGTCGGATATTCTCTGTCACTGCAGATCCACTTAGTCTTCCAGAACCGGAGCTGTTGGTTATGGTGATATGTACTATGTTTTAAAGGGGTTTTCTGGAACTTAAATATCAATGACTGATCATCAATATTTATCACATCGGTGGTGGTGGGAGTGTGTTTTCGACTCCTGGTACCCCTGCTGTTCAGCAGTTTGTATGAGTTTGCTGCGCTTGTATGAGCCCTGCGCTCTCTTCAATGTTTACCTGCACGGCGTTGATAATGCAGCAGCGATCGAGAGTCTGACCCCTGCCCATCTGATGTTGATTACCTATTCTGAGGATAGGTCATTGGTATGAGAAACCCGAACCATCCCTATTACAGAGTGTCCCTATAACTGTGCATGACTAGGGCTTTTCCAGAGTTAATTGTTCTTGTTTAGCTTTGCTCCACTAACGAATAAAAACCTTGGGCAGTCAAGTTTTTTCTTTTTGGTTACTTTTAACAAAACTTAATTCACTATTTGAAGCAAGGGTCCTTTGATCATTTGTATAAATCTTTGGAATACATAGCATTAATGCCTGGCAGTAGTAAACTGTTAGGCCATGCTACTGGCATGGCCTAATAGGAAAAACTGGAGGGCTTTATAAGGCCCCCGCTGCCATGATAACGCATCAGCACTTTACAATTGTCCTTTGCCTCTGTTAACTACTTTTATGCCACCATCTCTATTGACTGCAGCACCTAAGAGGTCAAGCTGTGGGGATCAGCACTAGCTCTGGTCTCGGCTGTTGTGGTGAGCTCCTGCCTCTTTCATGGAGACATTGAGCAGTACCCATGAGATCATCATGTCTGGTATATCCCTCACAATACAGGACCTAGCTCCCAATTATGGCTGATTGATGTTTGTCTGTCTATACTTTATTATGCCTCATTAACACGTCAGTGATTTCCATCAGAGATTGTGATTCAAAACCAGGATTGAAGCCTCCACAGAGAATAAGGTATAAGGCTCCATTCACACGACCAGTATGTTGTCCGCAAAAAAGGATCCGTTTTTGCGGATTAGATGCTGTCCCATTCACTTCTATGGGGCCCTTTTCTTCCATTGCACAGCTCAGCAAAAAAATGAAACCTGTCCTATACTTGTCAGTGAAAATCAGGACATGACCCTATTGTAGTCTATGGATCAGCTAAAAACGGAATGCAATCCGTTTTTCCGGACATGCTGAACTGTCCGCAAAAAACTGATCAGTTTTATTGCGGACAACATGCAGTCGTGTGAATGGAGCCTAAGGGAAAGATCTGCTCCTGTTCTGTTTAGAGCCGCACCAGGTTTTGGCTCTTCATCATTGATGGAAATCACTGAGGCATTATTGTGAGTTTTCCTTTCTTCTGTATTTCTAGGTTTATGTTCAATATGTGTCTTTTCTTACAGCACTTGGCCATTGAGTGTAACAGATACCAGAAACCAGTCGTCCTTAGTGATGTCATCCAGGTGTACAGTGGAAGCCATGGAAAAACAATTGTCTTCTGTGACTCCAAGTTGGAAGCTCATGAATTGTCAACAAACTGCGGCTCATTAAAGCAGGTCAGCTTGCCCTACGTTCCGGAGATATTAAAGGGTTTTCTGGGGATTAATATTGATGATCTATCACCAGGATAGGCCCTTAATATCAGATCGGTGAGGGTCCGACTCCCGGGCTGTTGGAAGAGGCCAGCCGCTCTGTGTGTGCATTGGCCTCTTCCTAGGTCACGTGAAGTCACCATGCATCGGTCACATGGCGTAGTTGCACTGCAGCTTCCCAAAACAGCCAGGACTCGGGCCCCGCTGATGTGATAATGATGCCCTGTCCTGAGGATAGGTCTCATCAGTATTATTTCCCAGATAACCCTTTAACAGTGGACTTAAATCTGGTAGAGTTGCTAAATTTTTTGATTTTTCTTTTTTTTTAAGGCTGCCAAAGCTTTACATGGAGATCTTCAGCAAAAGGAGAGGGAAGTCATCTTGAAAGGCTTTAGAAATGGATCTTTAATGTTTTAATTGCAACCAATGTTGCTGCCCGTGGTCTAGACATTCCAGAAGTCGATCTTGTTGTGTTATATTCTGCACCAAAGGTGAGTGACTTTGTTCGTTTGGTTGATCTTTATAATGCAAGTGGGAGCGGTCAGAAGAGAATGACTGTGACCTCCATCCTATACTGACCACCGGTAACGTGTATGCTGTCCCCACAGGAAGCCGATTCTTACGTCCACCGTTCAGGACGCACAGGCAGAGCAGGACGCACAGGAATCTGCATTTCCCTTTATGAATCCAGAGACAGATATTACTTGAACAATGTTGAGAGAAGTACGGTATGTCAAACTAATTGCTCCCGGCTGACCTTGTCTATTGATATAATTTTAGTCTCTATGAATTTGTAGACTCTATGAATACCATTTAGTGTACCTCAGCTTGTGAATGGCATACTTAAACATCAAAGCAGAATTGGAAAAAAATTGCCTTGTGTGAACATATCCTTAGCTGAGGTCCAGAATATAATGACTGTAGTGGCACAACTACTACTAGTAACTAAATGAAGCAACTGTTCTGCACCTTTGGGGACACCTGGTGGACAAAACATGTAACAGCAGTATATCTTGGGACAGTGCCGTGACATGTTTCGTCCAACAGGTGTCCCCATTGTCCTTTATTTGGTTCCATTTTGTTTGTGAATGATTTTAATTTATGTATTTGTCTTTACAGCACCATGATTATATGCCCAGCTGCCACTAGGAGGATTATGCTAGAAAGGAAAAGTGTTGTCTCCACCCAGATGGGCTATACCCTCTGCACAGACAATAAACTAACCAGTTTTAGTCTAGTGTCCGTAAAAGGCAGACATGACCTGCTCTGTGTTTTTTTTTTTTTTTTTTTTTTTTTCCTTCCGCAGGCCTCTGCCTGCTGCAGGATGGGGCTTCATTGTGGACTCCACTTGAGTAGCACCCTTGCAGGCGTGTACTATTGTACCACTGCATCTGCAGTGGCATGCTGGCAATCCCACGCCTAGGCTGCATCCTCTCCACGCCCCTCTCCCAACCCATCCCAAAGCCATCATCTGCATGGCGGTTTCCTCCGCTCGAGTCGGGGGTCGTTTACTCTCCTTCAGGATCACTGGAGCGCAAGCGTGGCCGACGCCTGGGTTCTGGAGTTAGTTTCCTCAGATACAAAATAGAATTCTCCGCCTCTCCCACAGGTCGGTTCTTCAAATCATCGCCGCCCAGGTCCCTCTACCAGAGTGATTGTTGCTGTCTCAACCTTGGAATGTTTTTAGGGGTTTTACTTTAACCTCTTCATTGTTCCCAAGAAGGATGGTTCTCTTCACCCCATTTTAGATCTGAAGGCGCTCAATTATTTCGTCCGTGTCTGTCACTTTTGCATGAAGTCCCTCAGGTCAGTGATTGCTTCCTCGAGGTGGCCGAGTTTCTGTACATCCGGGATGCTTATCTGCATGTCCCCATAGCTCTGTCTCATTAGAGGTACCTTCGCTTTATGGTAGTTTCTCTGCATTTTCAATTCGTGGCATTGCCTTCGGCCTGCCGTCTGCCCCGAGGGTCTTTACAAATGTGTTGGCTCACCTCGTCGCACTTCTCCCTGCCAGGGAGGTGCAGTAATACCCTACCTGGACGATCTTCTGGTGAAGGCTTCGTCAACTTCTCCAGCCTCCACATCATCCTGTCCGTGCTATCCCAGTTTGGGTGGCTGGTTAACCACTCCACGTCCTCCCTTGTTCCCAGCCAGAGGATAGATTTCCTGGGCATGGTCTTCAACAGTCGCTTGCATTGGTGGCTGAACCCCGAACTGTCTCCCTCGGTAGAATTGCTCACGTAGTCCCAATTCAGTCTCCTGTATCTCTCCCTTTCTGCTTCTTCCTCGGGTCCCAGCGATATTGATGGCTCCAGACTGGCCCACGCAGGGCGTGGTACGCAGTTCTCGTCTTCCTGCTCGCCAACGCTCCATTTTGGCTACCACTGTGTCCCGACCTCCTTTCGTAAGGTCCGCTGTTTCACCTGAGTTTACCTAGGCTTCATTTAACGGCGTAGCTGAGGTTCTGTGGCCTCTCCGAGTTGGTCATCCAAACCATGCTTTATGCATGTAAACCCCAGTCGGCCAGTATTTACCATCGTACCTGGAAGGCCTTTTCTGCCTGGCGAGGTTTACCGTCTCCTTTTTTTTTTTTTTTTGTCTGTCCCTAGGATTCTTGCCTTTCTTCAGGCTGGCCTTGAGAAAGGTCTCTGCCTAGCCTCCCTCAAAGGTCACGTCTCAGCCTTGTCTGTTCTTTTCCAAAGGCCCTTGGCTTCTCGTTCCCAAGTGAAAGCCTTCCTTCAGGGAGTGGCTCTTCGCGTCCCTCCCTTCCGTTTTCCAGTGGAACCATGAGATTTGAATCTGGTCTTAGATGCCCTTCAGTCCTCTCCCTTTGAGCCCTTGAAGGAGATCTCCTTTTTACGTCATTCAAGGTAGCCTTTCTAGTTGCGATTACCTCCATTTGCAGAGTTTCTTGTCCTGGCGGCGCTCTTGCCGGACTCCCTTTAGTTTTTTTATCAGGACAAGGTTGTCCTGCGCCAGTTCCTCCTTTCTTCCCAAGGTGGTTTCCTCCTTCCACATTAATGAGGAGATTGTTCTGCCTTCATTCTGTCCCAACCCCTCTCATCCCAGAGAGGCGGTCTCTTCACCGTCTGGATGTGGTTTGGGCACTCCGGCTGTATCTCCAGTTAACAGAGTCCTTCCGTCGTTTGACTCTTGTCATCCCTGAGGGCTCACGTAAGGGTTTACAAGCCTCTAAAGCTACTATCTCCTGTTTGGATTCGGTTGGCTGTCAAGGAAGAATATGTGACGAAGGGTCGTGATCCCCTTTTCTGGTTGACCGCTCGCTCCACTAGGGCGGTCTGGCCTCTGCCTCCCAGGCCTGCAAGGCCGCCACCTGGGCCCCAGTTCACACCTTCTCCAGGTTTTACCACATTCATTCCTTGGCCTCTGCTGATGCCAGTTTGCCAATTTTTTTTTTTTTTTCATTTTGGTTTCCCGGGACTCTTCGATATTGGTCCTCTTTCTGGTTTAGGACATGTTGGCTTGACTTTTCGTTCTGGATTTTGCTGCTCCTACTGCTTTAGTACCAACTTATTAGTGTCTGTGCAGAGGGTATAGCCAATCTGGGTGGAGCCAACACTTTTTCCTTTCTAGTGTCAGCCTCCTAGTGGCAGCCCGGCATATACCCATGGTGCTGTGTCCCCCAATGCATCCAACGAGAAAAGGATTTTACGTTAAGTACAAAAATCTATTTTTTCTAAAATTGTGTTTATTAAAAAACTGTGGTTTACGTGCTTTCTTTTGGTGCATTTATATGCAAAGTAAAAATATTTTGTGTCTTCCTGTAGGGAATCACCTTCAAGAGAGTTGGAATTCCATCCGTATTGAATGTGGCCAAGTCATCTAGTGCTGATGCCATCAAGTAATAACAATTAAATGTTTATTCACTACTGGTTGATATCCCGAAAGAGGAATAAAGCTGTTATGGCAGCGAACGATCACTTTTAGAAAACAGTATGGAGGGTGTTTTTGGCTGGTAAATGGGGTACACTTGACAGATGTACGGTACATAAGGTTACTAGTATACTGACACGGGACTCTAGCGCAGGGGTCGGCGTCCTGTTCCCTCCAGCTGTTGAGAGACTAGAACTCCCAGCATACACCCTTGCTTGGCCGTTCTCTGACCTGCCATAGAAGTGAATGGAGCATGCTTGTAGTTCTAGTTTCACAGCAGCTGGGCCCCACTCTGGGAGTACTTTTTGATCAGAATAATACTTTTGCTATTCTTACAAATGGACAGATGATTTGGTCGTTACATATGGGTAATTTTGTGTTCTCCCCACACTCCTCCAGGTCATTGGACTCTGTCTCAGCTGATGTCATTGAACATTTTAAAACATACGCAGAGGAGCTCATCGAGAAGAAAGGGGCCGTAAATGCATTGGCAGCAGCTTTGGCTCATATTTCTGGGGCTGCATCCCTGAAGCAGCGATCGCTTCTTAACATGGAGCCGGTGAGAATCCTTACTAATGATGTGAAATGCACTTGGAGATACTAAGAAGCATGAATATATATGTCGCCATCTTTTCCCACAAGTGTGATTAACTAACAAATACTATGTCCTGTGTTGGCTTTAGGCCATGTTCATATGTCACCTATTTGTCACGGGCAGATCTGCTGTGTTGTTTTTATATATTTTTTAAATATCCAGGGCAGATATCCAAACTGAATCTGATTTCTGCTGTGGATTAACCCCATTGGATAGGAGATCAGGATCTGATGGGTGTCCGGCATCTGGGACCCCACCCATAAGCTGTTCGAGAAGGGGTTATCCCTTCGCAGTAGCACTGTGGCACAAGTACATTGTATAGCGGCTGTGCTTGATATAGGAAAAAAAGGGATTTCAGCTCGCCCACTGCTCTCCTCGTCGTGCACGGATCCTGAACCAGGAATCACTCAGAACAGTAGAAAAATCCAGCAGCAGGCTCAGGATAAAATCCAATTTCTTTACTTCGTTATAAAATTCATAGGCTGTTCTGATTGACAGTGCCTGTGCTTGGTATCACACTCTGCCTTGTTCACTTCACATGAGCTGCTCTTGGGCCATTTGACTGATTAACATGTCATTCGGCCTAGGCAAAGCTGGAGAAGGCTGCAGCTCTGCTGCGAGTGCAGGCGTTTTCTCAAACGGCTGACTGGTGGGGTTCTGAGTGTCGGACCACCACTGATCAGATACCAGTGGTCGTCAGTGTCAGTCCTGGAAAACCCCTTTTAAAGGAGTTATTCGAGTAAGAATCTCGCACAAGGCCTATAATTGCTTAAAGGGAACCTGTCACTCAAACAGCGGCTGGCACGATTCTCTGCCCAGGTTTGAAGTCAAGGGGCAGCGGACTCCTTGCTTCAAGACGTGGTGACCACACCTCCTTCCTTTGACAGCGCTTATGCCCGACAGCTGGCTGGGTTCTCAGAACAGCCAGCTGTCAGTCACAGGAAGGGGCGTGGTTACCGCGACTTGAAGCAAGAAGGCCGCTGCCCCTTGACTTCAAACCTGGGCAGAGAATCGCGCCGGCCGTGGATTAAACATCGATTTTTCTTACTACTGCTGCACCGAATTTAGTAAGATATACTTGATCAGAATCCAACTGCTGTAGTCTTGAAGGTCCTGGCGGCGGTTTAGGACTGCTGTTTGAGGTGACAGGTTCCCTTTAAAATAAAAATATAAATTTCTATTCTCCGCATTTTGCAGGGCTGTTCTCTGCTGCACTGGGGCCGGTCCTGCATATGATTGGCTACAGTAGTGACAATTCCACACACTTGCATATCACTTACAGTGGATATAAAAAGTCTATACACCCCTGTTAAAATGTCAGCTTTCTGTGCTGTAAAAAATTAGACAAAGATAAATCATTTCAGAACTTTTTCCACCTTTAATGTGACCTATAAATTGTACAACTGAATTGAAAAACAAACTGAGATACTGAGATCTTTTAGATAGAGGGAAAAAAAAATATTAAAATAAAATATGGTTAAGTGTGCACACCCTTAAACTAATATGTTGTTGAAGCACCTTCTGACTTTATTACAGCACCTAGTCTTTTTGGGTATGAGTCTATCAGCATGGCACATTTTGACTTGACAAGATATACCCACTCTTCTTTGCAAAAACACTCCAAATCTATCAGATTGCGAGGGCATCTCCTGTGCACAGCCCTCTTCAGATCACCCCACAGATTTACAATCGGATTCAGGTCTGGGCTCTGGCTGGGCCATTCCAAAACTTTAATCTTCTTCTGGTGAAGCCATTCCTTTGTTGATTTGGATGTGTGCTTTGGGTCGTTGTCATGCTGAAAGATGAAGTTCCTCTTCATGTTCAGCTTTCTAGCAGAAGCCTGAAGGTTTTGTGCCAATATTGACTGGTATTTGGAACAGTTCATAATTCCCTCTTTCTTAACTAACTTCCAGCTGAAGAAAAACAGCCCCAAATCATGTTGCTGCCACGTCCATGCTTCACTGTGGGGATGGTGTTCTTTTAGTGATGTGCAGTTTTGTTTTCGCGCCAAACATATCTTTTGGAATTATGGCCAAAAAGTTCAACCTTGGTTTCATCAAACCATAACACCTTTTCCCACATGCTTTTGGGAGACTTCAGATGTGTTTTTGCAAAATGTAGCCTGGCTTGGATGTTTTTCTTCAGAAAAGGCTTTCATCTTGCCACTGTACCCTATAGCCCAGACATATGAAGAATACGGGAGATTGTTGGCACTACAGAGCCAGTACTTGCCAGATATTCCTTTAATGTTGCTGTAGGCCTCTTGGTAGCCTCCCAGACCAGTTTTCTTCTCGTCTTTTCATCAATTTTGGAGGGAAGTCCAGTTCTTGGTAATGTCACTGTTGAGCCATATTTTCTCCACTTGATGATGACTGTCTTCACTGTGTTCCATGGTTTATCTAATGCCTTGGAAATTCTTTTGTACCTTCCTCCTGACTGATACCTTTTAACAATGAGATCCCTCTGATGCTTTGGAAGCTCTCTGTGGACCATGGCTTTTGCTGTGGGATGCGACTAAGAAAATTTCAGGAAAGACGAACTAGAGCAGCTGAACTTTATTTGGGGTTAATCAGAGGCACTGTAAATGATGGCAGGTGTATGCTGGCCCCTATGTAACATGATTTTGAATGTGATTGCTTAATTATGAACACAGCTACATCCCCAGTTATAAGCAATCACAGTATTTTAGTTGTGTTTTCTTCCCTCCACCTAAAAGATTTCAGTTTGTTTTTCAATTGAGTGGTACAGTTTATAGGTCACATTAAAGGTGGAAAAAGTTCTGAGATGATTTATCTTTTCTCATTTCTTTTACAGCACAGAAATCTGACATTTTAACAGGGGTGTGTAGACTTTTATATCCACTGTATACGATGGGACAGGAATTACCACATGACCACTGCAGCCATTTACTGATATTTTAAGCAGTTGCAGGATTTGTCCAAAACTTATCTGAAACGGCCCTTTAACTCCACTGCATGTTCATATATTTTTTTTTATTTTTTTTTTAGGGCTTTGTTACAGTGCTATTGGAGAGCTCAGTGGCCATCCACAACCTTTCTTATGTTTGGCGTGCCCATTAAAGAAGAAATGGGAGAAGATATTGATTCAAAAATACACAGAATGTGCCCACTAAAGAACGCCATGGTAAGTCTTGCACTATTAAAGGGATGTTTATTTGGCATGGTTAGTGGCTTTCACTTCAAGGGATTCTCCAGTAATGACATTTTACTAAGTGCCAGCAGCCTGCCTCACTAAGCTAAGGATTCCTACTCAGATGTCAGCTGTTACTGCTGGTGTACTCATGTAGTATCAGGGTGCCTTCACACGCTGAGGATGTTGTTGCAGAAAGTTCTGCGACCGAAAATCGGTTCCATTGACCTGAATGGGGCCTGCAGAAATCCATGTGCTTGGCGCCTTATTCAAATGATTGGAACTGTTTGGAACTTTCTGCCACAAAATCTGCAGGGTGTTACATAGGGTATACAGAACCCCTAAATTCCTGTTTCAAATTGGGCTCCGCTCTGATTCCTTCTGTCCACGCTGTAGAGAAACTGAAGCGGCAGCGCTCCATATGATCTGGGAGTGCTCAAACTGAGATTATAACCAAAATAACTCCGATTCAGGTTCCTAATGACCCTAGATGCTGTGTTAGGCATCTTAGACTCACCAAGTATAACTGACAAAAGTCCCTATGTATCCAGAGGATGCTTTTTCAGGCAAGAGTCCTGATTGCTAAGCACTGGATCCAGGAGTGCCCCCTCTGTGAATATATAAACAGGATGAATACTGTGATACAATTTGAAAGGGGAATTTATATGAAGAGGAAATTTCTGAATTCTTTACAATATGGAGGAATGGCTGGATATACCCGGCATGGCGTCTGCTGTATTACTGAGAGACAGGTTGACGACCCTATTATAGGAAATTTCTGCTATCTTACGCTTGGAGCTCTATGTGGTAATAAATGGAGTATGTGTAGTGTCTCCCCTAAGAGATACAGTTGGGATAAGGGAGGGGGTTTACAATGTTATGTTGGGAGGTGACGAGTAGATTCCAATTTACTCTTTTCCGGATGAGTGATTAGACTATGAGGATGCCTGCTATAGAGACAAACTATGGCCCTCCAGCTGTTGCAAAACTACAACTCCCAGCATGTCCGAACAGCCTACAGGTATCAGCCTACAGCAGGGCATTGTGGGAGTTGTAGTTTTACAACATCTGGAGGGCCGCAGTTGAGGATGCCTGCTCTATAGTATAACCTGTTCACAAACTGACTTTATTGCTGGTTTCATTTACTTCGAATATTGTGTGATGTAAAGATAACTGAGACTGAAATTGTAACACCTCTTATTTGTTATATTTGTTCACAAAAGGACAAAAAAATTACAATAAAAATTATGCTTGATTTAAAAAAATCCGCCAGGTGTGAAGGCGCCCTTAAGTGTCTCCCACTGAAGTCTGTGTATGTGAAACTAGGGCGGCTGAGTTCTCCAGGGCATGAGTCCCTATATGCAGAGCCATCTCTGAGTATGGGGTCCAGAGCAGGGACCTTTCTCTGTAACATCAATATGCCAAAAACATTGAGGGACAGCCTTGATCTCCCTGCACTGGCGTGAGTTGCACCTAATTTATTGAAACAGATGCCTCTAAATAAATTAGGCACTTCTCTGCTCTATCATGTGCCATTAACTGAAAGGGGTTGTCTGGGCTTTACTATTGACCTATCCTGAGGGGATAGGTCATCAATCAATATCAGATCAATGGGGTCCGACACGGCACCCCCGCCTATCAGCAGTGCGCATGTGCCGTCTCCCGTCTCTTCCTGCAAGGTAGACGTAGCAGCAGCAGGAATAGAGACAGCATGTGCACACTGCTCGCACCGTCTCCTCATACAGCTGATAAGCGTGGATGCCAGGTGTCGGACCCTCGCGATCTGATATTGATGACCTATCCTGAGGATAGGTCATAAATATTAAAAGCCTGGAGAACCCCTATGCCAGCTATAGGCTTTGGTAGCCTTCAGCTATAGCAAAAGTTATAGTAAGTCCAGCTGGATGCACAAAGCCTCGTCCCTTTTCTTGGCCCTCCGGAAAAGAGCAGAGAAACTTAAAAAGTCGCAAATTATGGCGCACATTTGGCTTGCACCATAATTTGCGTTCTTTTAAAAAAAAAATTTCATCATAATAGTGGAATAAAGCCTTTACTAAATGTCACAAACTGCTATTGCGCAATACCCTGGAGTCCAATTATTATTAATCCATTATTATTAAAGCTGCTGTTTTCTTTTTTTCCAACAGGGAGTGTGTTTTGATGTAAAGCCAGAAACTCTTAAGGCAATGCAAGTAAGTCCTTGATGTGGTGCATTTCATTGTTTCCCAGCAAAGCCATTTAGAATGTAGAAGGTGCTAGAATATTAAAAGGGTTGTCTGGGATATAAATGTCTAAATAGGTCATCAATATCTGATCGTCGGGGCCCGACTCCCAGCACCCTCACTGATCAGCTGTTTGAAGTTGCCACAGTGCTTGGGTGGTGGTATGTCAATTGGTCACATGGCCTTTGTGCAGCACAGTCCCATTAAAGCAAATGGGACTGATCTGCAATACCAACCAGTGTATGGCACTGTGCTTGATTTATACTGTGAAGAACAGCTGATTACACGGGTGCTAGGCTTCGGACCCCCACTGGTCGAATTTTGATGACCTATCATAGGGATCAGTTTTAAATCTCACATAAAGGAGAGCGCTGTCATGAGTACAGCAGGCACATGATCACTAAAACATAACCTCTAGCTGCTGATGGAATATACTGATCGCGTTTCTACCCCATAGAAAAACATAAGCGCATTTAGATTTCATATGGCACTGTATGTCTTCTAGGACACCTGGGGCAGCTCAAGACGCTGGAAGCTTTCAGTCGCAACAGAATTACCCGAACTTCAGGAGTCAAAGAGAGACATGGAAGGCTCCCGCGGCAGAGGTTTTGGAGGCAGAGGTGGAGGAGGAAGATCTTTTGACAGAAGACGTGGCGGCAATAACCGAATTCATCCCAGAGAGGAGGAAACAGACGTGGAGGCTTTAGAAGACGCTGATGGACGCCAGGATTTTTTTTTTTACAGGACATAAGTTGATGGAACCTGCCACTTTATTTTTATGCCATGTAAAGCTGTGTACCCCTGCCCTTATTAAAACCCTATCTTAGAGTAAATCTGTCTCTTTGCATTCATTGTGTGTGTAGATTTATAACTACAGAATATTATCATGTGTAATCCAGAGGGGAAAAAGCAGTCTGGTTTGAGGCCTGCATTTACACAAGCAGACAAGCAACGCGAGTTTGTGACTTTAGATTACGTGACTTGAGATTCAGGGACTTTAGGAGGGACTACAGTAAGTTAGATTCTTATCACTACACTATATTGTATTTTTGTCTTTTCTTGTGTAAATCCCCATTTAGTATGTGATCCATTATTGACAACGCAGTCCTGGAACAGCTGTTTGAGGGTGCATATCTTTGTTTAACCCCTTAAAGAGGACCTTTCATCAGTATTGCCGCATTGAAATAAATGTCCTACCTAGCTGGGCGCCTTCCACTGATGTGCCTTTTTTTTTTTTTTTTTTTTAAATCGACCCCGAATCGCTTTATAATTGCCGCCTTCTGCTGCCTGATATGCACATGAGGCGGACTTTGTATGGGGCGGTGACAAAGGTTTTGCCTCGGGCGTGGCAGCGCTTCTCCCAGGCTGAGGCGCAGCCAATCGCAGTGCTCGGCCAAGGAGAAGGAGCTCAAGTTCTCTTCTCAAATTTGCAAAAAAAATAGCTGTTTTGGGACCGTTTTTATTTTTTGTTATTTAAATCATTGATCTGACAGGTTAGATCGTGTGCTATTTCTATAGAGCAGGTTGTTCCGGACGGGACAATACCAAATATGACTACTTTTTGGGGGTTTCGTTTCAGTTTCACATAAAGCATTTTGTAAAAATTATTTTTAGTGTCTCTACATTCTGAAAGCCATAGTTTTTTTTTTTTTTTTTTTGGGCGACTTATGTAGAGGCTCATTTTTTGCGGGATGAGATGTCTGTTTGGCACTATTTTGGGGTGCTTATGACATTTTGGTCGGTTGCTATTACACTTTTTGTGATGTAAGGTGACAAACTGCTTTTTTACTTTCATTTTATTTTTTTTAAATGGTGTTCACCTGAGGGGTTAGGTCATGTGATATTTTTATAGAGCTGGCAAGCAGGACTAAAAAAACGCAATTTTAAGTTTCTGATCACCGCGGATCGCAGGACCGCCCAAGACTCGCAGGACCCCCGATCTTCTCACACTGCACAGCGGTGATCAGAAATACACAGAGTGTACAGGTACGCCCTGTGTCCCTAAGAGGTTAAATGTGAGCAAATTGCCGTTTGGAATAGCACATCGAGTATCTAACTGGGCAAGTTTCAACACTGAGAAGCGTTGACAATTTGGAAAAGAGTTTGCTGCTCACTGAGCAAGCACTCTATGGGGTAGATGTGGGGGAGAGTGGTAGGCAGGAGGCTCAGGAAAGTGAGGTAGCTAGCTGGATAACAGTTAGAAATCAGGGTAGAGGGAAGAGTGCCAGGGAGGCTAGCCCTGATCTGACACACCCCAACAAGTTTGCACGGTTGGCAGATGAGGGGATGTCTGTTCAGAGACAGCACTGCTGCAGCCGGACACTGCCAGTCAGGGGAATGTCGGCTCCAGTAAGCAGGGGACCAGGAGAGCAGGCAGGTGCTGGTAGTGAGAGACTCCATTATTAGGGGTACAGATAGGGCGATCTGTCACAAAGACCGGGAATCGTCGAACTGTGTGTTGTCTTCCTGGTGCGCGAGTTTGACACATCGCGGATCGGGTTTACAAATTACTAGGAGGGGCTGGAGAAGATCCAGCGGTCATGGTCCATATCGGAACCAATGAAAAATTAAAGATAGGTGGAGCGTCCTTAAAAATGATTTTTAGGGATTTAGGTCACAAGTATAGGGCAAGGACCTCAAAGGTAATGTTTCAAATACTACCTGTTCCACGAGCCACACAAGAAAGGCAGCGGGAGATTAGGGAGGTTAACAAGTGGCTCAAGAACTGGAGTAGGAAGGAGGGGTTTGGGTTCCTGGAGAACTGGGACGATTTTTCTGTCGGCTACAGGCTATAGTAGGGATGGGCTGCACCTCAATGGGGAAGGGGCAGCTGTGTTGGGGGAGAAGATGGCTAGAAGGTTGGAGGAGTGTTTAAACTAGGGACTGGGGGAGGGTAATTACATTATAGGAGGGGAAGATAGTGCAGATAGAGACCAGGGGCGAGGGAATTGGGGGAGGAATGGAAGAAGGGACTAGAACAGTTCAGAAGGAAAGGTGTAGGGTAAAAATATACACAAACCTCTTAATTGTATGTAAACTAATGCCAGAAGCCTGACTAATAAAACTGGGGAACTGGAATTAGTGATGTGTGAGGACTATGATATAGTGGGAATAACTGAGACATGGCTGGATGATAGCTATGACTGGGCAGGTAATGTACAGGGTTACAGTCTGTTTAGAAAGAATCATCAAAACCAGAGAGGGGAGGGGTCTGCCTTTATGAAAAGTCCTGTCTAAAGCCCACAGTCCGAGAAGATATAAGTGAGGGACATGAACATGGGGAGTCACTGTGGGTAGAGATACATGGAGCCAAAAATAATAATAAATTACTAATAGGAGTTTATTATAAAGCACCTAATATACCAGAGTCCACAGAAAATCTATTACTAAACGAGATAGACGAGGCGGCAAATCATAATGGAGTCGTTATCATGGGGACTTCAACTACCCAGATATAGACTGGGAAACTGAAAGCTGTACATCCCATAAAGGAAACAGTTTCTTGGCAATAGCCAAAGACAATTACCTTTCCCAACTGGTTCAGGACCCGACTAGGCAGGGCTGGCCAACCTGCAGCTCTCCAGCTGTTGCAAAACTACAACTCCCAGCATGCCCAGTCTGCCTACAGCTATCAGCCTACAGCAGGGCATGGTGGGCGTTGTAGTTTTGCAACAGCTGGAGAACCGCAGGTTGGCCAGCCCTGAACTAGAGGGACGGCCATAGTGGACTTAGTATTAACCAATAGACCTGAAAGAACAACAGATGTGCAGGTTGGGGGACACCTGGGAAATGGTGACCATAAAGTAATAACCTTCCAATTATCATTCAAAAAGTGTTTCTTCAGGGAGGAACAAAAAATGCCAAACTTCAAAAAAGTAAAACTTGCCTAACTAAGAGAGGCCATAGGCCTAACTAACTGGGACAAGTCCTCAAAAATAAAAATACAGCCACAAACGGATATTTTTAAAAGCATCTTAAAATCTAATTGTGAGAGGTACATACCGTATGGAAATAAAAGGTTTAGGAACAAGAAAAAACCCAATGTGGATAAATAGAACTGTAAATAATGCAATAAATGTCAAAAAGAAAGCATTTAAATTAAAACAGGAGGGTAGCGAGGAAGCACTAAAAAACTATAAGGAAAAAAATAGAAGTAAAAATAACAAATAAAAGCAGCCAAACTAGAAACCGAGAGATTAATTGATAAAGAGAGCAAAACTAACCCTAAAATGTTCTTCAATTATATAAATAGTAAAAAGTATAAACCTGAAGGTGTCGGCCCTCTACAGAGTAATGAGGGGAGTTGCAGAGAGCTGACGAGGAGAAAGCAAAACTTAAATATTTTTTTCTCCACTATATTCACTGAAGAAAATAAACTGTTAGATGAAATGTAGTTTGTAAAAGTAAATTCCCCATTAAAAGTGCCCTGTCTGACCCAGGAAAAAGTACAGCGGTGTCTTAAAAAGATTCAAATGGACAAATCGCCAGGACCAATTAAGGGATTTAAGTACTGTCATAGCCAGACCCTTATTTCTGATATTTAAGGACTCTATATTTACAGGGAGTGTTCCACTGGATTGGCGCATAGCAAATGTGGTGCCAATATTCAAAATGGGTCCAAAAGGGTATGGCACTGTTATGGGGGATCTGCGGATGGCACTGTTAGGGGAGGGGATCTGTAGATGACACTGCTATGGGGAGGGAATCTAAGGATGACACTATATAGCATCTTATGCTATATTTCACAACCACAGATCTCCCCATAACAGTGTCCCCCAATACACCGGCCCACGCCGCTCACAGCAGTATAATATCTATAGAGTATTCCTTAAACGGCAGAAACTTGAACTTTAAATCAGCGCTATAATCTTTATTACCTTACAATGAAGCTCCGGTAACAGGCAGAGCGGGCGGCGGCGTAACGTCACTCACTCATGTGACGCGCCTGCTCCATTCATAAAGTGGGCGGAGCAGGCGCGTCACATGAGTGAGTGACGTTACGCCGCCGCCCGCTCTGCCTGTTACCGGAGCTTCATTGTAAGGTAATAAAGATTATAGCGCTGATTTAAAGTTCAAGTTAAGGAATAGTCTTTAGATATTATACTGCTGTGAGCGGCCAGTGTATTAGGGGACACTGTTATGGGGAGATCTGTGGATGACACGTATAGCATAAAATGCTATATAGTGTCATCCTTAGATCCCCCATAACAGTGTCATCCCCATAACAGTGTCATCCACAGATCCCCTCCCTATAACAGTGCCATCCACAGATCTCCCTCCCCATAACAGTGTCATCCACAGATCCCCTCCCCATAACAGTGTCATCCACAAATCCCCTCCCTATAACAGTGTCATCCACAGATCTCCCTCCCCATAACAGTGTCATCCACAGATCCCCCTCCCCATAACAGTGCCATCCACAGACCCCCTCCCATAACAGTGTCATCCTTAGATCTCCCTCCCCATAACGGTGTCATCCACAGATCCCCCTCCCTATAACAGTGTCATCCACAGATCCCCCTCCCCATAACAGTGTCATCCACAGATCCCCCTCCCCATAACAGTGTCATCCACAGATCCCCCTCCCCATAACAGTGCCATCCACAGATCCCCCTCCCCATAACAGTGCCATCCACAGATCCCCTCCCCATAACAGTGTCATCCACAGATCTCCTCCCTATAACAGTGTCATCCTTAGATCTCCCTCCCCATAACAGTGCCATCCACAGATCTCCCTCCCTATAACAGTGTCATCCTTAGATCTCCCTCCCCATAACAGTGTCATCCACAGATCCCCCTCCCCATAACAGTGTCATCCACAGATCCCCTCCCCATAACAGTGTCATCCACAGATCTCCCTCCCCATAACAGTGTCATCCACAGATCCCCTCCCTATAACAGTTTCATCCACAGATCCCCTCCCCATAACAGTGCCATCCACAGATCCCCCTCCCCATAACAGTGCCATCCACAGATCCCCCTCCCCATAACAGTGCCATCCACAGATCCCCTCCCCATAACAGTGTCATCCACAGATCCCCTCCCTATAACAGTGTCATCCACAGATCCCCCTCCCTATAACAGTGTCATCCACAGATCCCCCTCCCCATAACAGTGCCATCCACAGATCCCCCTCCCATAACAGTGCCATCCACAGATCCCCCTCCCCATAACAGTGTCATCCATGTAAACATGTTGTCTTTTTACATTCTAATGCAAATTTTTATAATTATGTAAGCCCTAAAATTGTTATTATGGCCCTTGAACATAATTTTCAAGTAAGATCATATAAACCCCTTTTTGTCATTTTGGTATCTTTTCCTGATTAATCGATGAAATTATCGACAAATAATCGTTAGCTGCAGCCCTAGTCAGTATTGGGCCCTATTATCTTCAATATATTAATGATCTTGTAGAAGGCTTGCACAGTAAAATATCTATTTTTGCAGATGACACTAAACTGTGCAAAGTAATTCACACTTAAGAGGACAGTATTCTGCTACAGAGGGATCTGGATAGATTGGAGAGCTTGGAAAGATGAGGTTTAAGGGCTCATGCACACGACCGTTGTTCTGGTCCGCATCCGAGCCGCAGTTTTTGCGGCTCGGGTGTGGACCCATTCACTTCAATGGGGCTGCAAGCGATGCGGACAGCACTCCCAAGTGCTGTCCGCATCTGCTGCCCATTCCGTAGCCCCGCAAAAAAATATAATATGTCCTATTCTTGTCCGTCTTGCGGACAAGAATAGGCATCTCTATAATGGGCCGTCCGTTCCTTAAATTGCGGAGGACACACTGGCGGCTTCTGTGTTTTGCGGATCCACAATTTGCGGACCGCAAAAAGCGGAACGGTCGTGTGCATGAGCCTAACACTGACAAATGTAAGGTTATGCACATGGGAAGGAATAATGCAAGTCACCCGTACATACTAAATGGTAAAACACTGGGTAACACTGACATGGAAAAGTACTTTAGTGAACAGCAAACTAAGCTGTAGAAACCAGTGTCAGGCAGCTGCTGCCAAAGCCAATAAGATAATGGGTTGCATCAAAGGGACATAGATGCCCGTGATGAGAACATAGTCCTACCTCTTTACAAATCACTGGTCAGACCACACATGGAGTACTGTGTACAGTTCTGGGCTCCTGTGAACAAGACAGACATAGCAGAGCTGGAGAGGGTTCAGAGGAGGGCAACTAAAGTAATAACTGGAATGGGGCAACTACAGTACCCTGAAAGACGACTGAGGGGAGATCTAATAACTATGTATAAATATATCAGGGGTCAGTACAGAGATCTCTCCCATCATCTATTTATCTCCAGGACTGTGACTGTGACGAGGGACATCCTCTGCGTCTGGAGGAAAGAAGGTTTGTACACAAACATAGAAGAGGATTCTTTACGGTAAGAGCAGTGAGACTATGGAACTCTCTGCCTGAGGAGGTGGTGATGGTGAGTACAATAAAGAAATTCAAGAGGGGCCTGGATGTATTTCTGGAGTGTAATAATATTACAGGCTACAGCTACTAGAGAGGGATCGTTGATCCAGGAGTTATCTGATTGCCTGATTGGAGTCCGCAAAAGCATAGAACATGTCCTATTCTTGTCCGCAGCTTGGGACAAGAATAGGCATTTCTATTGGGGGTGCGGCTGGGTGTATTGCGGATCCGCAGTTTGCGGATCCATAATACACTACGGTCAGTGTAAATGTAGCCTAAAGTGGGAAAATTGGCTTCTACCTCACAGGGTTTTTTTTTGTCTTCCTCTGGATCAACTTGCAGGATAACAGGCTAAACTGGATGGACAGATGTCTTTTTTCGGCCTTATAAACTATGTTACTAAGGAAGGTGAGCATCCAGGGCTGATAAGCAGATAGTCTCGCCTTACGTATTGGCACGGTTTCGATCTCCTGCTAATTCCCACTGGTTGTATGGAAACTATAGTAACACTGTGCCATCACCATGGAGGAGCTTCCCTAGAGGCGCTGGTGAGCCAGCCGGCAGCCCCATAAACGTGTTCATGTATATGTAGTGATAGCCATGTAGATGATCCGTATTACTGGTCTTCACCTGCTGTGACTTTACAATGTCACTCACACAAGGTCCAGTGGGTTAAAGGGGTTGTCCGGTTTCCTATATTGATGACCCTTCCTCAGGATAGGTCATCAATATCACATCAGTGGGGGTCCAACATCTGGCACCATCGATGATCAGCTGTTTGAGGAGAATAAGAGCTGCATGCCAAGTGGTGGCCGGACAAAAAACGCAGCGTGCTGTAGTTCTATTTCAGCCGCCTCTCGGCATGTTTGCTGTGCTGCGGCCGGACCTCCGGACTTCCGTCAGCACGGTGGACTTGAGGTAGCACGGATCCGGCAGGCTGTTCCCCTATAGCTTTGCTGCGCTTAGGCAGTCATTGGATTAAACCAAGTTTAAAGGGATTCTGTCACCAGGTTATAGCCTATATAGATGCGGACATGCACGGCTAGATCGCCGCTAGCATGTCTGCACTATATCTGTGCCATAGCGCTGCACTTTTTTATTCAGTGTAAAACATTATTTTATTGATATGTAAATCGGGGCGCGATCGCACATGTGCAGTTCCAACGTATCAGCCTCAGAGAAGGAACTGGGCATGTGCGATCTCTCGCATCGCAAGATTTACGGCGCTATAACTGTGAGCAAGGAGGAGATTAGTAAAACGGAGGCGGTGCTGGGCTCCTTCACAGGCACAAGAAAGGTTCGTAACGCCCCTTGGGCACATTAACACCCTGATTTACATATCAATAAAATCATTTTTTTTACACTGAATAAAAAAGCGCAGCGCTATGGCACAGATATAGTGCGGACATGCTAGCGGCGATCTAGCCGTGCGTGTCCGCATCTATATAGGCTATAACCTGGTGACAGAATCCCTTCAAACGTGTGTTTTGCTGCTGTAAATTCATGCTGTCCTGAGGATGGGTCATCAGTATAAGAAACCGGACAACCCCTTTAAATACTGAAGCTTAAAGGGAACCTTTCAGGTGGAACATGCTGTTTTATGTGCAGGTAACATGGTATAGAAGATTGATATACTGTCCTGTGGAAACAAATTCATTGTATTTTCATTGATTTATTGAAATCTCTGCTCGTTCTGAGCTGAGGAGTCCAGTGGGCAGTCCTGACAGACTGACCGCTTGTTTCTCTCCGCATGCCGATACAGGGAGGCCTGTCCATTACAGTCCATGGTTAATCTGTATAGTGCAGGCATGCTCAACCTCAGTGCCCTCAGCTGTTGCAAAACTACAACTCCCATCATTCCTTGACAGCCTACAACTATCATCCTACAGAAGGGCATTGTGGGAGTTGTAGTTTTACAACAGCTGGAGGGCCGCAGGTTGAGCATCCCTGGTATAGTGTAATACGTACACTTTTCAGCAGGATCAACCAACCTTCTAACATGTACAAGGGGGCCTGTTGAAGGGGAGAAGAATCGGTCCATCTGATTTCAACATGCCCTCTCCTTTTGCTCTCAAGGAAGATAAACCACTGCCGGAGGTGCCTGACAGCAGCTCACTCCCTTCCCCATTCAGAATACATATGGGGATGGTGGGATGGGTGGATCTCCGCTAAACATGGCCTGGCTAGGACCTAGCAAGGAAATGCTAATAATGGGGGTTTGTCACTTCTCATCCTAGAGAGCTGACACTGCTTGCATCATTAGACGCTTAAAGAGTTTCTGTGCTAATGTCAGCTGAACATAACTATATAGCGCCATTCACTGCCTGCCGCCGTTATTGAGAAAAACCAACCTTATAATATGCTAATTAGCTTCTAGGAGCAGGAGGTATTGCCCCTGCTCCTAGAGGCTCCGTTCTCCCACCTCTGGCCACGCCCTGCTTCACTGGATTGACAGGGCCAGGTAGCGTTGGTCTACTACCTCCGGCCCTGTCTGCAGTGTAATCTCGCGCCTGTGCCGTCCCATTCAGTATATGGCACAGGTGCAGTGAGTGAAGGGTGCTCGCGGCTGCCTCACCGCATACTGAACAGGCGCAATATCTCCCCAGCGCACAGGGTCGGCAGAAGGAGGTAAACGCTGCCTGGCCTTGTCAATCTAGTGAAGCAGGGCGAGCCAGAGGTGGGAGAACGGAGCCTCTAGGAGCAGGGCAACGCCTCCCTGCTTCTAGAGGCTAATTAGCATATTACAAAAGTTCATTTTTCTCAATAACGGCGGCAGGCAGTGAGATGGCACTAATATAGTTATGTTCAGCTGATATTAGCACATCGCTAATGTCACCCAGATTAATACCCATTTTTCAGGTGACCGAAACCTTTTAACTTCTACTGCATACGGGCTGTATGCATCCTGCGGAACCACACGGCCAGCCCTATGATAGAAATGCCTATTCTTGCCTGCAATTACGGACAAGAATAGGACATGCTCTGTCTTTTTGCGGGGTGGAAGTATGGATATGGACAGCACATGGTGTGCTCGCCGCATCTTTGCGGCTCCATTGAAATGAACAGGTCTGTATTCATTCTGCAAAATTGCGTAACGGATGAGGATCTATTCATACGGACGCGTGAATGAGCCCTAAGGCCTCGTTCACACATCAGTGAATCAGACATGCGCTGTCTGTGGTCTCGTGACCAACTGACTGGACCCATGGACCACGCTTGTCTTCGTCTGTGGATCCCTCGTGGACATTATAGTCTTGGCGCTGTGACTCCTGGACCACTGGTAGGAGATGCTCTGGAAACTGATTTTCAGCCTAGCAGTAAAACGGATCCTTCATGGACATCTTTCTGGATGAACCACTGACCCATCTTGTCACAGATGTCATCACGGTCGTGTGAATGAGGCCTAAACCTCTGACAGCTGCTGTTTAACCCCTTGTATGCTGCAATTAAACCTGACACACATGGTATCAGGAGAGCTAGCTTTGACTGATGTGTAACAACCCGACAAACTGTAATTGCAGTTCTTATTACCCAATGACCAATTCTGGCTCTGAATATCTTTACGGTTGATTATTTATGGCTAGTGCGGAGCGGACTTGTGTTTTCAGGTTCGGGTTATCTAAGAATTCCGTTATGGATTCCGCTACCCTACTATTCCGTGGTAATAACCCGAACCAGAAAACACAAGTCCGCTCATCCTATTTATGGCGTTACACTTGACTATCTCTAAGGCTCCATACACACAACATGCGATGGACTTTTTAACGGCCATCACACGTCCGTTTCAAGACCAATGGTAGTCTATTGGGTTATTATTTACAAGGCAGGTTTTTTTATGGCCAGTGAATAACGGACGTCAAAAAATAGAGCATGTTCTATCTTGTCCGTTTTCACTGTCCCCATACAATTTAATGGGTCCGTTTCTCAGAAAGGCATCAGTGAAAAACGTCCCTTAGGGTACTTTCACACTGGCGTTTTCTTTCCGGCATAGAGTTCCGTCGTCAGGGCTCTATGCCGAAAGAAATGCTTCAGTTACAGTTATTACAACCGCATGCATCCGCTTGAACGGATCCGCTTGTATTAACTTTAACTACTTTTTAACATTGTCAAAACTGATCCGTTTTCTATTGTGGCAGAATGTGCCAGAGAAAACTGATCCGTCCCCATTGAATTAGGGTCATGACGGATCCGTTTTGCTCCGCATCCCAGGACGGAAAAAACTGCAGCATGCTGCGGTATTTTCTCCGTCCAAAAACATTCATATACTTAACAGAAGACATCCTGATGCATCCTGAACGGATTTCTCTCCATTCAGAATGCATTGGGATAATCCTGATCAGTATCTTTCCGGCGTAGAGACCCGACGACGGAACTCTATGCTGGAAAAGAAAACCGCTAGTGTGAAAGAGCCCTTAAAAATAGACAGCTTATGTGGCCTTACCCTCCTAGAGCTGAATGGCGCTGCAGTGGGCATAAGTGACAACCGCTGAATTTAAATGGGGGGGACATAGGACCCCACATTCTAGTGATTAAGGGGTGCCAACAGTGGGACCCCACCCATCAAGCACATATTGTATTGCCGGTGGCAGAGCACTAATACTAGCTGATTAGTATACCCCATCCCATCCCCTTCCCCATTGCTGAGGATGCAGCCACCTCTACGCCGGATGCTATTCACAGAGCAAAGATACGACTCCCATCCCTCGCTGCTGTCGTAAAGCCGCCTCCTGCCGTATTCCGCGGACGTCGCTCTGAGCCGCGCCATGGCTGACAGTTGGCAGCTCGCGTGCGACGCCTACCAGCGGGCGATCACTGCCTCCGAGGTCGAGTCCAGGAGCGACCCGGAGAACGAGCCGTACCGCTCCAAGTACCGTGCCCGGGAGCTACTGCGGGAGGCGCGGGCGCTGCTGGGCCCGGAGGATGGCGACGAGACGCGGCTGCTGGCCGCCCGCCTGGCCGTCATCCAGTTGCGGCTGGGGGTGAACCACACGGAGACCGAGGAGATGTCGGCGGGAGAGGAGCACCTGGTGAAGGCGGTGGGGCTGCTGGAGCGGTGCCGGCTGTCACATGACTGCGTCTCCATCTACCTCCAGGCGCAGGTAGGTGGCTGTGCAGATTGTAGGGACTCTGTCAGCTGTCAGTGAATGGAAGCACAGTTTACATCCAGAGGTGGACTGTCTGGTCTGATTACCTGTCACACCCGTTATATTCATGGCTGACAATCTGATCTGTATGGGGTCTCCTCCCTACCACTGCAAAGAAGGATCAGGCAGTTGTGAGATTTTATATCCAGAACACGTGCACGCTCGACCAAGCCAAGGATGCATGTACACATATCCATATTAGGAGTGGCCGATATGGGTGATATAAATTTGGGCCACGATATGGATTTTGTGTATATCGCACATATCGCAGGACCACAATATGATTGACCATGGGGGCTGTAGTAAATGATTGCACGCCGCAGAATATTCTGGCTTACCGCTCCTTGGTCTCCCGACTCCGCGCTGCCCTGTACTGGTCGGGGCCTGGCGTGCACACAGCATCAGCCCGCTTTACTGATGCTGGATGTGACGTCAGATCCCGCCCAGTGCTGGAAGAAGGCGCCACACCTGCGGACCCCATTAGCCAGCCGCTGCCGAGCACCCTGCAGGAAAGGTCACAGTGGTAAGGCTAACAGTGACTCTTGTGGGGGTCGGGGACTCTTGCTGATCTGATGGCACTGGCTCACTGCTGGGGACACATGGAGTTCTGATGAGGGCAAATGCCATGGGGCTGATCTGATGGCACTGGCTCACTGGGGACACGTGTTTGAATCAGACATGTGTCCCCAGCAGTGAGTCAGTGCCATCAGATCAGCCCCATGGCATTTGCCATCATCAGACTCTGTGTCCCCAGTGAGCCAGTGCCGTCAGATATTTAGCCTCATGGCATTTGCCATCATCAGACAGTCTGATAGATGATGGCAAATGCCATGGGGCTGATCATTGGCACTCATGTCTGGTGATGACTATTGGCAAATGCCATAGGGCTGTGACGCAGACTGATGGCAGATGGCATGGGGGCTGAATGGCGCTGCTGGGGAGATGTATGATGATGGCAGATTGGCAATGGCATGGGGCCGGGCAGGCTGATGATTGGCTATATAACACTAAAAATATTATTTAAAATAATATATCGCAATATATATCACATATCGCACATGATTCAAAAATGGATGGATTTTAGGCCATATCGCCCAGCCCTAGTACCTGTACACTGCTCGTTTCCATGGTTACGCCCACCCTGCAATCCAGCAGCGGTGGTCGTGCAGCTGAGCCTCCTCCCTGGGACCTATTAGGTACCCAGGTGTAGGAATGGCCGAGTGGTATAGGGTGGGCTAAAATGTCCCTTTATGTTGTATGTGGGTGTCACGTTGTTCCTACGTGGATACGGCTGGGTCCCGGGCGTTGGCTCCAAAGCAGACAAATAGGGGAATAGTTGAGGAATTTGAAGAAATAATGGAGTCCAGACCTTGTGATAAGGTTAAACAGCAGCTTTACTTTGCATAAATGTGTTCCAAAACGGTTTACAGGCTTTGTATTGGTCCCAGCAGGCTTTGGCATTAAAACTGGCAGGCAAACTCAACTCTGCTACATCTGTTGCTCTCTGGCTCTGCTGTACTGACAGGCTTGCTGTATAACTTCTTCTTTATGCTGCAACTTCTCTCTGTATGGTCTGTCTCTTACTTATGGCAGGGAACTCTCCTCCTGGCTCCTGAGCCTCTAAGCTTTGGCCTCCACATCCAGCAGAGCTGAGGGTGCTCTGGCTTGGCCTGGGCACGTCCGGCAGAGTCATGCCCAGCAAGCCCTCCTTCCCCTAGCAGGGGTAAGCTAGACTAACTAAAACTGATCCCCACCCTTCCTGCAGGAAGTGGGACTCGCCCACTCCTCCACAGAGGGGGTTAGAATGGAATGGAAAGCTCCATTCTACCTATCTGTAGCTCTGCCGTATTTGCTGCCACCTACTGGTGAACCAGGCACATTACATTTAAACATAACAGTTGCAAAATTAGGGTTGTTTCGGGTATCAAACTTTCGATACTCAATCGATACTTTCTCTGGTATCGCACTCGATACCAGGAAAAGTATTTTATAGATACTGGGCTGCGCTACTGCACAGCCCAGTATAGGAGTGCGTGGCTGCGCTGCTCTCAGCGGCCATGTTCTCCTCGGCAGCACAGGGAGAAGGAGGCAGTCTCTCCCTCCCCCAGTGCTGCCGCTGCAACCAAAGAGGGAGAGGGCGGAGCGGGGCGGGAGGAGGGGCGGAGCTGGGGACGGAGCACTGGCCAGCAATGCCGAGTACAGTTTCATATATAATGCAGGCAGAAGACACAGGCTGCTGGCACCTGCCTGTGACCCAGCACTGCGATCTGCGGCAATTAACCCCTCAGGTGCGGCACCTGAGGGGTTAATAGCCTCTGATCGCAGCGCTCGGTCACAGGCAGGTGCCGGCAGCCTGTGTCTTCTGCCTGCATTTATATATGAACGTTATTAGGCTGGCCAGTGCTCCGCCCCTCTCTCCTAGTATTAAAACATTGGTGGGCAGTGTGCCCCCCTTCCCCCAGTAATAAAATCATTGGTGGCAGTGGCCACAGGGTCCCCTCACCTCCTCCTCATTGGTGGCAGTGGCAGTGATCAGAGCCCCAGCAGTGTAATGCTGGGGCTCCGATCGGTTACCATGGTAACCAGGACGCTCCTGAAGTCCTGGCTGCCATAGTCTGCTCCCTGCTGCTGTGTGCACAGGGCAGCAGGGAGAGGTGAGATCCTATTCACCCTGATAGAGCTGTATTAGGCCTTATTCACACATCCGCAAGTGTTTTGCGGATCCATGGAGCTGCGGATCCGCAAAACACGGATACACGGCAATGTGCATTCCGCATTTTGCGGACCGCACATTGCCCGAACTCCATAGAAAATGCCTCTTCTTGTCCGCAATTGCGGACAAGAATAGGACATGCTCTATTTTTTTTGCGGAGCCGCTGACCGGAAGATCGGCGCGCGCTCTCAAAATCGGATGCGGAGAGCACAGTGTGTGCTCTCCGCATCGTTCCCAGCCCCATTCACAGTCAATGGGTCCGCATGTATTCCGCAAATTGCGGACTACATTGCGGATGTGTGAATAGGGCCTAAGGGTGAATAGGATGAGAAGATCCCAGGTTCTAGCCCCTAAGGGGAAATGGTTAATAAATAAACTGTAAAAAAAAAAAAGTTAACAAAGTACACCAAAATATTAATTATAAATCACCCTTTCCCAATTTTACATATAAAATATATAAACAATACATAAATAAAATATTACATATCGCCGCGTCTCAAAAGTCCAAACTATTAAAAATCCACTTTTATGCGGTAAGCGCCGTAAAGAAAAAAAGAAAAAGAAAAATGCCACGATTCGCCATTTTCTTTTCGTCGCCTTGTCCCCACAAAAAAGTAGGATAGGACTGTTGTATTATGAGCCGGCGGTTTCATAAAATGTGGAATGCACGCTGATTTTCTTTGGCGTTTTATTTTTTTCACGTGGTATCGAATGGTATCGAGTATCGCAATACTTTCTTATGGTATCGATACCGAATCAAAATTTTGGTACCGAAACAACTCTATGCAAAATGCACAGTGTATAGGACCTGAAGCACAGATGACATGATATTAGCATACACAGATAGAAGCAGGGCTCAGCAGTGGTAATGCCACTCTGGGCGTTACAGTAGTGCTTGCACATTATAGGAAACAGCTCTGGCTTTTCTGGAGACCGGGACCGTGGGAGCGCACATGAGCTGGTGCTTTTCCTATAGTGTGGAAGCACGGCCACCGTTGCTGGATTGCAGGGTGGTTGTTACCATGGAAACGAGCAGTGTATAATGTGATGGAAAAATTAATCCAGCCAGCAAAGGAGGCAATATGGACAATCACAATACATTAGTAAGTGCCTTGTATTAAAGAGGTTTTCCAGGATTTTAATATGGATGACTTATCCTCAGGATAGGTCATCAACATCAGATCGGCAGGGGTCCGACCCCCGGGACCCCCGCCCATCGGCTGTATGAAGAGAAGACGCGTGCCGTCTCCTGTCTCCCTTCCTGCTTGCCATAGACATAGCAGCAGCGAGCAGGAAGAGAGACAGGCACGCGTCTTGTCTTCATACAGCTGACCGGTGGGGGTCCGGTGTGTCGGACCCCCGCCAATCTGATATTGATGACCTGTCCTATCCTGAGGATATGTCATCCATATTAAAATCCTGGAAAACCCCAACTTTCTCTACATGATAAATGCCATTTGCTGAAGTGAGACGACCCCTTTAAAGGGGTTTTCTCATCTGAGACATTGGTGGCAAATCGTTAGAACAGGTATGCTCAACCTCTGGCCCTCCAGCTGTTGCAAAACTACAACTCCCAGTATGCCCGAAATGACTACAGCAGGGCATTGTGGGAGGTGTAGTTTTACGAAAGCTGGAGGGCCGCAGGTTGAGCATGCCTGGGTTAGACTATACTATCGAAATTAGATAGGTGTGGGTCCCACCTCTGAGCCCTGCACCTGGCCCTAAAATGACGTGCTTTCCATTAATTTCTATGGGAGCTCCGCAAATAGCTGAGAGTCCCATAGAAAAGAATAGGGAGTGCACAGCACAAGCACGGCCACCGCTCCATCCGCTTCTTTGGGGTCAGAGATAGCTGAATCCCATAGAAATGAATGGAGGGCGGCCGTGCATGAACGGCTGCTCTCCACTCACCTTGGAAGGGGAGGGGGGTCCCGTTCTGTTGTTTCTCTATTATTCCTCCTAGAAATATATGAATAAATTGACAACTGGGTAATACCATTGCCTATGTGAAATGGGTGAGTCCCTACAGTTTGACACTGGCAGCAGTGACTGGACAGAATGAAAGCGTATAGGGACTCCCAGTTTATTCATACATTTCTAGGAGACGTATAGCGGCACAATGAAGGAGCGGATCATGAAAAAAATAGCGGGGTAACATCTCCTGAACCTGGACTACAGTATGAGGTATGGTGGCGGGTCCTCTTTAACACGGGTACCTTCGGGTGACGAACACTTCAGATGCAGCTGACCCAGAATATAGATGTGTTATATAAAGGTATAAATCGGTGCACTGCGTTGGTCGTCTGCCGTCTTCAGATTGTCTGTTTTTTTTTTCCTTTAGAATAATCTTGGGATTCTTTGGGCTGACAGAGGAGAGATTATCATAGCCCAGACTTACCTGGAGTCTGCCGAGTCCTTGTACTGCCAGTATATGAAAAAGGTAAGTACCATTTTCCCGATAGTGTTCCTGATACAAAGGTAGAGATTCAACCCTTGGGACCGCTTTGGTAAGGGCTCATGCACACAAACGTATTTTCTTTCCGTGTCCGTTCCGTGTTTTTTTTTTTTTTTGCGGACGGCAGAAAATATGGAAGCTACTCCATGCGCATTCCGTTTCCGTATGTCCGTTCCGCAAAAAAATAGAACATGTCTTTTATTGTCCGCCTACGGACAAGGATAGCACTGTTCCTTTCCACAAAATACAGAAAGTACACAGACGTCATCCGTATTTTTGCAAATCCATGTTTTGCGTACCGCAAAATACACATGTTCATGAGCCCTTATAGGCAGGGGTTTCCCGGTGCAGTCTTACAGGGTGCAGACATAGAGCTGGTTTCCTAGCACCCTAAAACCCCATCTGTCCATTTAGCAAACACTTAGTTCTATTACATCTTTCTGTGGCCACTAGGGGTGCTCACTGCATACTTATTGTTAAACGGGTTGTTAGCCCATAAACAACATTTATTGCCTGTCTGCAGGATAGGTGATAAATGTAAGATTGCTGAGGGTCCAACCTCTGGTACCTCCACTGATCACGAGAACGGGGTCCCGTATCTCCCCTACAAATGGAGACCTACTGCTCTCTTCTAATTCTATGGGACCAACTTCAGTGTTTGTCAATCTTGTGGAGACTGAATGCACTGGTAGTGCGCATCAGGGACCACTGTTTTCTACCTTTGTAGCAGGCCCTCAGTAATCATACGTTTATCGCCCACTTCTGATGACACATTCCCTTTAAATGAGGATCAGAAAAACATGGCTGCTTTCTGAAATAGTGCCACACCTGTCCATGGGTGGTGTCTGGTATTGCAGGTCAGGGCAAAGGGCTAAACCTCCATAACAGACACAAACTATTGAGTGGTGCTGTTTTTGGAAGATACGTTTTACCCTAAAACCCCTTCAAAGGGTCACTGATTTTCAGAAATCTTTTGTTAGGTCAAAGAGACATATCAAAAGTTTTGATCAGTTAGGGTCGGAGGGCTGAGACCCCCACTAATAGGTAGAATGAGGAGAGAGAAGCGCCACATAGCACTCTCTTCTTGCTGCAGGGCGTAACTACCATAGCAGCAGACTGCTATGGGGCCTAGAGGCGGCCCAGTCTTTTTGGCATTATCTCTTCTTGTACTGGGGGTGAAAACTTGGTCAAGACTCTACCCTCTAAAGCAGGGATGTCAAACTCTGGCCCTCCAGCTGTTGCAAAACTACAACTCCCATCATGCCTGGTGATCCTACAGCAATCAAGGCAATCCGTGCTCTAAAGGAACAACTTTTAGCAAATGAGGCAGTGGAAAAATGGCCCAAGGGTTATTGAAAGGGATTTCGGCAGAAACCCTTCTGTCCTGTGTGAGGGGCCTGGTTTGATCCTTGCTATGGTGCCCTTACCTCTCTATGTACACCACTGGATGGGCCCATAGACTTTTTATTCAGTCTGTCTACTGCAGCAAGGAGAGAGAGTACTAAGAGAGTGCTTCTCTCCTCGTTCTAGCGATTTCAGCTCTGAGACCCCCACTGGTCAAAACTTTTGATATGTCTCGGACTTATCAAAAGTTTTCTAAAACACACTGACCCTTAAAGGCGAGAGCTGGCTGCGGTAAGGGTAGCACCACTGCCTCTTCATTTTAAGGTTTACCCGCAGGACAGAAGTTGGAGGTGACGTGTGACAATCGACAAAAAATGAAGACCTAGATTTCTTTCTCATTTGTCTTCTAACAGATTGGGAAGCCACCAATTGATCCAGATGAACATTTTAAACCTGAGGAGCAAAAACTGACAGAGCAGGAGAGAGCAAAGAGGTTGGTTTTACGTCTTTTGTGTTATCATAATTGTTGGAGTGGTTTTAGAATAAAACACCAATATTGCCCTTCCAGGTTTGAGCGAGTTTACACCCATACACTCTACTATCTGGCCCAAGTCTACAAACACCTGAAGCAGGATGAAAGGCCGCCTAGTACTGTCACACGACTCTCCAGAGGCAGCTGGAATATGATGGCTATAACCCAGTGGAGTGGGCAATCAACGCTGCTACACTATCGCAGTACTATCTGGGAAAGGTATCAGAGCTGCTGCATTATCACAGTACTACCTGAAAAAGGTATCTGTGCTACTACATTGTCATAGCACCATCTCAGGAAGGTATCGGAGCTTCTACACTATCACAGTACTATCTGGGAAAGGTATCAGTGCTGCTGCATTATCACAGTACTACCTGAAAAGGTATCTGTGCTACTACATTGTTGTAGCACCATCTGAGGAAGGTATCAGAGCTTCCACGCTATCACAGTACTATCTGGGAAAGGTATCAGAGCTGCTGCATTATCACAGTACTACCTGAAAAGGTATCTGTGCTACTACATTGTCATAGCACCATCTAAGGAAGGTATCAGAGCTTCCACGCTATCACAGTACTATCTAGGAAAGGTATCAGAGCTGCTGCATTATCACAGTACTACCTGAAAAGGTATCTGTGCTACTACATTGTCATAGCACCATCTAAGGAAGGTATCAGAGCTTCTACACTATCGCAGTACTATCTGGGAAAGGTATCAGAGCTGCTGCATTATCACAGTACTACCTGAAAAGGTATCTGTGCTACTACATTGTCATAGCACCATCTAAGGAAGGTATCAGAGCTTCTACACTATCACAGTACTATCTGGGAAAGGTATCAGTGCTGCTGCATTATCACAGTACTACCTGAAAAGGTATCTGTGCTACTACATTGTCATAGCACCATCTAAGGAAGGTATCAGAGCTTCAACGCTATCACAGTACTATCTGGGAAAGGTACAAGTGCTGCTTCATTATCACAGTTCTAAAGGTTTTAGGGCTTCTACACTATCATAGCACCATTTGAGAAAGCTATCAGTGCTACTACACTATCGCAGAACTATCTGAGGCAGGTATCAGTGCTACTACACTATCGCAGTACTATCTGGGAAAGGTATCAGAGCTGCTTTATTATCACAATACTACCTGAAAAAGGTATCTGTGCTACTACATTGTTGTAGCACCATCTGAGGAAGGCATCAGTGCTTCTACACTATCACAGTACTATCAAAGGAAGGTATCAGTGCTACTACATTTATCATGGGACCATCTAAGAAAGCTATTAGTACTGTGATTGTGTAGTAGCACCATCTGAAAAAGTATTGGGCTTCTACACTATCATAGCACCATCTGAGAAAGGTATTGGTGCTACTACAATATTACAGTACTATCCGAGGAAGTGCTTCTACACTACCTGAAAAAGGTATCGGTGTTACCACGCTATCACAGTACTATCTGAGAAGGGTATCAGGGCTGCTACACTTTATATGATGGCTACAACCCAGTGGAGTGGGCAATCAACGCTGCTACACTATCGCAGTACTATCTGGGAAAGGTACTGTCCCACTACATTACCATAGAACCATCAGAGAATGGTATCAGTGCTACTACACTATCACGGTACTTAGTGTAGAAGCACCGATACCTTTCTCACAATCGAGTACTATCTGAGAAAGTGTAGAAGCACCGATGCCTTTCTTAGATAGTACTGTGATAGTGTAGAAGCACTGATACCATCACAGTACTGTCTGAAAAAGATATCTGTGCTACTAAACTGTATCCTGTTACATACAGGCAGTAACCACAGATTTTTACTGTATGAGGCATCTTTTCTGGTGCTAATTCCTGTGGTGTAATAAGTTTGGGACCTACTCAGACTAGAAGGGAAGTGATGATTTTTCTGTCTCAGAAATTTGCTAAGTTTTCACTCTTTTAGCTATTGACCTAAGAAACTCTTTCCCACCCTGGTGCTAATCAGTAAAATACTACTTCTGTAGTATTGAGAAGTAAGGAGAATTCCTGTATTAGGGTACTTTCACACTTGCGTTAGTGTAATCCGGCAGGCAGTTCCGCCGTCGGAGCTGCCTGCCGGGTCCGCCGATCAGTGTGACAAGTGACAGCATTTGTAGACGGATCCGGGTGCGGATCCGTCTACAAATGCATTGCAAGAACGGATCCGTCTCTCCGCTTGTCATGCGGATGCACGGATCCATCTTGCAGTCTTTTTCACAGTTTTCCGAAGGATCGGTCATTCAGTTGTTTCACAATGCCGGATCCGGCACTAATGCAAGTCAATGGGAATTAATGCTGGATCCGGCATTCCGGCGACTGATCGGGCATTTTGGACGGACATAATACTGCAGCATGCTGCGGTATTATGTCCGCCCAAAACGCCTGACAGTGACTGAAAGGAAGGCATACTGATGCAAACTGAACGGATTTCGATTTATTCAGAATGCTTCGGGATATGCCTGATCAGTTCTTTTCCGGTATAGAGCCGTTTTGATGGAACTCTATGCCGGAAAAGAATAACGAAAGGGGCCTAACTAGACTTTGTCTTTAAGGTTCTGTGGTACATCAAGTTACAGTTTCCCAGGTCTCTCATGTATATCAGGTTATGTTTGCTCACTCTCGCTATGATTAATGTAGTTTTTTTGTGAAATTATCTAATATCTTCCTTTCTTGACAGCAATGTTATATGGAGTCCAGACACTGCCTTGCTGCGGCCGATGTCGTTTTCAGCAAAGCTGGACAAATCCCTTCCTCTGAAGCTGAAAAGAAAGTACGTCAATTTCTTTCCCTTTTATCTCCCTCCCCACATTTAGCCCATTGCATCCATCTGAGTCTGGTCTGGGGATTAGAAGAGACTTTTCATTACACCATTGTCCTTTGTCTGACATTGAGATTAGCTGAGGGCAGGAATATTGTGTTCTAGAGTTATAAACCTGGGGACATTTGGCTGGTGAGGCAAATTGTTGTCCATACACAGCCCAATACATCAAGAACAAAACCCCTCTAGTTACCAGAAACACTTGATATTCTAGAGAGAACTTTTCTCTTGGAAACATAAAGATGCCACAATGTGCACCAATATGCGTTGAAAATGTTGGCGGCATTTTGGCATAAAGTTAATCGACAAATAGGTGATATATATCATATTTACACTTTTTATTTACACCAAAATGGGCGGGAAATGTCAGTGCGTCTTATGAAGTGAATACTAAGGAGCTCTACCATTATGGAGTACCCAGTAGGACTGGGGAGCGATGAATATAGCACTTTACTCACCGCTTCCTGGTCTGTCAGGGTCGTGCTGTGTCCTGACTGCATATAGCGCAGTGACGCCTGGTCACGGTGCAGCGCTGCAGGAAAAGTGTGGCGGACCTCCCAAGTGGCAGCACCATCGGGAGAAGCAGATGTAGGTGATTGCAGGTCTGATGAGGATTGGGGTCTGATCTGAGGTCTGATGAAACTTAGGGGTCTGATGAGGATTGGGGGTCTGATCTGAGGTCTGATGAGGATTGGGGGTCTGGTCTGAGGATTGGGGTTCTAATCTGAGGTCTGATGAGGACTGGGGGTCTGATCTAAGGTCTGATGAGGATTGGGGGTCTCATCTGAGGTCTGATGAATATTTTTTTTTGTTATTTTCCTCCTATAAAACCTAGGTGCATCTTATGGTCAGGTGTGTCTTCTGGAAGGAAAAATACAGTACTTAGAATGGACAGTCTAAGGCCTCTTTCACACGGGCGTCATGTTTGACGCCCGGATAAGATCGCGGAGTGCGTCTTGCGGGAATATGCGCGATTTTTCCACGCGGGTGCAAACGTTTGTAACGCGTTTTGCACGTGCGTGTGAAAAATCTGCATGTTTGGTACCCAGACTCGAAGCCGGACTTCATCACTGAAGTCCGGTTTCGGGTCTTCTGAAGAATTTATTATTTTCCCTTATAACATGGTTATAAGGAAAATAATAGCATTCTTAATAAAGAATGCATAGTAAAATGAAGAGGAAGGGTTAAAAATAATAAAAGTTAACTTACCTTAGCCACTTGATCGCGTAGTTGCGATTTGTCTTCTCTTTCCAGCATCAGCTAACAACTAAAGGACCTGTGATGACATCACATCACATGGTCCATCACCATGGTAAAATGGACAATGTGATTGGACCATGTGATGTGACGTCATCACAGGTCCTTTAGTTGTTAGCTGATGCTGGAAAGAGAGGACAGATCACAACTACGCGATCAAGTGGCTAAGGTAAGTTAACTTTATTATTTTTAACCTCTTCATCTTCATTTTACTAAGGATTCTTTATTAAGAATGCTAATATTTTCCTTACAACCATGTTATAAGGGAAAATAATAAAGATCTGGTCCCGTTGCTAAGCAATGATGCGGGAGAATCGCACTGCATCCGCACTTGCTTGCGGATGCTTGCGACTTTCCGCAGCCCCATTCACTTCTACGGGGCCTGCGTTGCGTGAAAAACCCACAATATAGAGCATGCTGCGATTTTCACGCAACGCAGAAGTGATGCGTGAAAATCACCGCTCATGTGCACAGCCCCATAGAAATGAATGGGTCCGATTCAGTGCGGGTGCAATGCGTCCTCCTCACGCATTGCACCCGTGTAGGAAAACTCGCCCGTGTGAAAGGGGCCTAAAGGTGCGCCAGATTTATCCTCGAGCATCATCCACTAGTGGGGAGGTGCATTTATAACGGGCTGATAACACATGGCAATGATCATGGATGAGCGTTTATATGAACATGTGTCCCTGATCATTGCCAGCTGCTTAGCTGCATTTATATGCAGTTATCATTGGGCCTGCACAGGAATGAACAATCGTTTCTATGATCATTCATCTCCTTCCAGTTTCCTTATTTGTTGGCAGAACATCTCTGTTCACATAGGGCAACTTACTGCCGACAAGTGATTCTTTTGTGCTAGCTAAATGATCGGAACAACCGAAGAACTCTCGTTTTCCTCATTTCTGGGGTGATCAGTGGCACATTTACATGGGACAATTATCATATGTTTGTTTTTCCTAATAGTCTTCGCTTGTAAATGGGCCTTTAGTTTACACTGTCTAAAAATGAGACCGTAATCGTAAATCGGACCCGTTGTTTCCTCACATGTTGGTCTTAAGGCCCCCATATGTATTAGAGTTGACGCCCATACCTGCCATTTTCGATGGGACCAGCTGGACAATGTAATGTGTAATGGGATCTCGAACAATCTACCAACAGATGATGCTCGAGGAGAGAAGGACACCCGCCCAATCCTTTTCTCCTCTCTGGCCGACAGATGTTGAAGGTGTATGGTCACCTTCAGACATTACATTTCCAGCAGTCCCTTCAATTTTGGTGGGATCTACTGACAGTAGACGGCCCTCAACATCTAACATTGGGGGAACGAGGATATTACAGGCTGGATTTTTACTTTTTAGAGATAAGTGGCTCCAGATGAGTCTCACAACTATTTATCTACCCCTGCTATGAAATGTGCATGTAAATGTGGAGTCGAGGGCTGACCTACAGCTTTCTAAAGGATTTGTCCAGTTTAAGTTGTAGTTCAAGGGAAATCCAATCAAATATATTCTGATTTGTCATACAAAAATGAGAAAATCACATTGGTGATTTTTAAATTTATTTATTTTATTTTTAATATATAGATATATAGATATAGATAGAATTTCTGAGCAGTACCCAAGGGGTCTAACTCTGGTTCAGGTGGTATTGGAGCCATGTATTATGGACGCTCTTGTCCTGTAGGTTATATCATATATTGCCTTGCATTAAAGTCCACCTGCTTTTTGGAAATTTATGCCCACGATGTCTCCTGCTTCATAAGGGCTCATGCACACGGCCATTCCGTGCATTGGGTACCGCAATTTGCCGTGCGGCTGCTGCAACTCGAATGGGTCTGTGATCCGTCCGCACCATAAAAGAATAGAACATGTGCGGAGGCACGGAGAGAGACCCCACGGAAGCGCTCTGTAGTGATTCCGTGGGGTTCCGTGCCTTGCTTTCGCACCTTCCGGATTGCGGACCCATTCAAGTGAATAGGTTCCCCATCCGTGCCGGGGACCAGTATATTAGGGACCCGCTGTTTTCGGAGCCGCAACACGGGCAATGGCTGTTCGTGTGCATGAGCCCTAAATGTTGATCATTCTGACCAGTTGGAAAGATTGTTGTGGGAAAAATAAAAGTATTCAGTTGTTTTTTTCCCTTTGAAGCAGATGAAGCCTGAACAGGAGCGCCTAGATCATCTAAGACAGAAGAAGTCTGAAATAGCCAGATGCTGGGTGAAGTATTGTCTCTGTTTATTGGCAGATGCACGGAAAAAGCTGGAGGTAACTTCTTTTTATTTTTTTATTTTTGTAACAGGTATAATATACTTTAACAAATGATCTCCTTTAAAGGGATTGTGCCGTGAAAAATATTCTAAATTTTTCAAACCAGCTCCTGGATCGGAATACTTTTGTATTTATATGTAATTAAAAGTTAGTATTCAAGAGTTATTTAATAAAATGCATCTGTATAGCGCCGCCTGCTGTTAGTTCTTTTCCTTTTTTCTCTGTCCACCTCACTTAGGTGGTCGCATAAACTCAGTTTAATTTTCAATTGCCACCAGCTATATCTTCTTATAGAAGCTGTGGCAGTTACAGGAAAGAGCTACATCAGAAAGGATACGCTCCCCTGAGCTGCCAGCCTGAAATAAATCTGTCAGAGCAATTGGAGCAGTGAATGTGGAGATCTGTGGACCCATGTGAGGTACAGGGCTGGTTCTAGCTTTTGTGATCCTGAGGATACCCTGCACCACTACTGATCAGCTGGTCTGTGTTGTTCCATCTATAGAAGTCAGCGCTGGAGCTACACAGCACCATTGTACCGGTGGGAGCTTGCTACTACAATGCTGCCTCTATTGACTTCAATGGTAGCAGCGCTGTAATAGCGACCTCCAGCTGCTACAGTGAATATAGCTCAGGCTCTGACTTCCATCGATGGTGCTTTACAGACCAACTGATCAGCAGGGTGACAGGTCTCCCCAATCAGCTAGTGATAGGATAGGCCATCGCTTTAAAAACCCTGAGGTGCTGCAACAAAGACAGACAGAAGCATCTCGAATTGCAAAATCCATAGGCACAGTATATATGAGATGACCACTTAATGATAATGTGAAAAGCAATACCCCAGTATAACGCTAGTATTGGAATAGATTACTGTAGACTTGAGCACATCCTCATGATAAGGGTGCATTCACACGTCCGTAGTTCTGGGCCTGCATCTATTCCGCAATTTTGCAGAACGGGTGCGGACTCATTCATTTCAGCGGGGCTGCAAAAGATGCGGACTGTCTGCCCCCGTAGTTCCGTTTCGTGGCCCTGCAGAAAGATGGAGCATGTCCTATTCTTCTCCTTTTCTATTATAGGGCCGGCCATGTGCGGTCCGCAAAATGGGAAAGCACATAGCAGGTACCCGTGTTTGGCGGACCTGTAGGAGTGTGGGAAGTGCAAGCAAGCGTTCCTCACTGCCAAACCATAGGCACAAAGCTTGTTCTGGTGATTTGCATTCTAGGAAATGCAATCTTTACCCCAGGTACTGTACAGTAAAGTGATATAGGAAATACTAACAGTACTATAGGAGCTTACCCGTCCAGAAGCTTGAACGGTTTCTGTTGTCGATCAGCACAAATGTGAATATTGTTCTCCAAACAATGTATTAAGTTGAATGCACAATCTGTAATTGTTAAAGGGGTTGTCCCCATCAAAGACGGCTCCTTTCAGAATGCATGCCCTGGAATGGTCAGATTATCTCCCTGGGTCCCTCTCCTGGTAACCCCAGCAAAGATTGACTTTGGCAGGAGAAGCCACAGCCAACCAGGCGGCTCCACTGCAATGACTGATGACCGACTCAAGTACTCCAGAATAAGAGACGCAGAGTGGCTTTCCGTTCGGACTCCTAGAGGAGAGGGAACCTTGCTTCTATAGCGTCCATATGACCTAGTAGGGCAGGCATAGGAATAGGAGAGGTCTTCATGAGACGATAACTAAAAAAAAGTTATTGTATTCATTTATTTATTTAACAATTTTTTTTTACTTGTAGGTTTTGTTAATATTTATTTGATTTATTAATAGATTTTTATTTTATTAACCTTTTATTTGATTTATTTTCTCCCTTGGGATAGTTAACATAAATGTATTATTATTATTATTTTTCTTTTACAATGCCTTGGAATACATATGTATATTCCATGTTAGGGCATACCTCAGGTAGTCCTTACACCTGGTAGATCAGAGGCTCCGCTTTCTTTTCTTCTTGGAAACAGAGCTAATTTGCATACCATTTCCCCAGAGGAGCATTGCCTGGCCTATAAGATTCCTTGTGCCCACAAGGAGCTCTCCATAAGGAGAAATAGCACCCACCGAATACTGACAAAGGCCTGTCACCCAGTTAAAGGGGTATTTCCGTTACCGTAAATATAACTTATGTTTTAGACTAATTCATCACCAATAATTACCTAATATAATGTAAATTTCACATATTTACCGTTCAGTGGTTATAAAAGTAGTTTTCTTCCTCTGCTACCCACTGTTTTTCTCATAAATTACCATGGCATCCGCCTGTAGGTCTAAGCCTTTGTTAGGTCGAGCACGCTCAGTGTGTTGCCGTCAGTTCTCTAGCTAAATGTCTTATGAAACAAAGGGCGTGTTAGTGTGCGGGTGATTACTGAGTAGAGGGGGCGTGACTGGACTGTATATCAGGCAGCCAATCAATAAACAGCACAAACTCACAGCAGGAAAGCTAGGGATTGTGGGGATTGTAGTTCTGTGAGGGAAGATCAGGCGCCATGATACTCTCAGAGTGTTGCAGGCTCACACAGGAGCTGGAAAATGGATTGCAAGGTAAATTGAACCTCTGGTTATATGTATAGATATGGGTTCTAGTGGGGTCACAGCTTGCCGCCTTAATGCAGTTTTTCAAAAATTAAGTTAACTTACCGAATACTCCTTTAAGCCAGTTCTGTCTGCTCTGCACTGATGAAGAGTAATCACCCCAAAACAGCAGTCTGCAGATGAGATACTGGCTTAGCTATAGTTCTAAATTATGTCTCAAGGCCTGTTTAAAAGGTCCAACATTTAATTAGAGGGTAGTTACCTTACATCTAGTGGCTCAAAGGCTGTTAATAATAAGGTGAAAGCCCAAGTGATCATTCACTGGAGTAGACGATTTAGGGACAGAGGTAGTCACCCTTTTTGATGCCATAATTGCTGTTGAAAGTGCCATTGGCCGGCATTGAAGAAAACTATCAATTTCTAGTATATGGCAGGAAGAGGTTAAAACATTCCTGGTCATTAATCAATATGATAGCATTTACTATAATTCAAGAAAATGTACTTGGCACAGTGCAGAGATATATGTCCCCGTATTTTACTATGTGCTTGCTTTCATTTTTCTTTTTTACCATCTTAGGACAATATAGGCGAACTAGATGTTGACCTGCAGGATGAACTTAAAGCTGAACGTAAAAAGCAAGAAGATGAGAAGGAAAAGGGTCGTAAGAAGGCGGTTTTGTTTGGATCAAGTGATATATATGATTCCATTTTAGCTGTGGAAGAAAAAGTTGAGTGTTCACTGCCACTAGACTTCAAGGAGGCCAGGAGGTATTCCTTGTGGGGCAGAATTATGTTAATGAGGCCAAAGAGTACTTCCAGCTGGATGGACACGTCACCGACCACATAGAAGTGATCCAGGACCACAGCGCCCTGTTTAAGGTTCTCGCCTTCTTCGAGGAGGACTATGAGCGGCGCTGTAAAATGCACAAACGCAGAATAGATATGCTGGAGCCGCTATGTAAAGAGTTAAACCCTCAGTACTATCTTCTAGTCTGTAGGCAGCTTCAGTTTGAGTTGGCTGACACCTATTACGAGATGATGGATTTGAAGGTAGCTATAGGAAATAAACTGGACGAGATGGACTCTCACACAATCAAGAAAATCAACAGTCTAGCACAGGCGGCAATTAAGTTCTATGAGATGTTTTGGGATTCCTTAAAAGTCCAGATAAAAAGTTTCCAGAAAAATTGGAAGACGACGTCCTCCGTCCTGCACTGGTGGCCAAGTTCCATATTGCACGTCTCTACGGAAAGCTCATCACCACCGATGCAAACAAACAGCTGGAAAACATGCAGATATCTCTAAGCTATTACACATTCCTGGTAGAATATTGCGCCAACCACGAAGAGGCCATTAAGTCGGTGGAGACAGAGTTGGAACTCACCAAAGAAATGGTGGCCCTACTGCCTGCTCGAATGGAAAGGTTAAGGATGCAGTTTTCCTCCTTCCCCTGAGCTGCACTGTGCGATTTAGAGATTTCTATACCTGTCTATTTATTGATCCTAATACTCTACAGTTAACAATTCTTGACCATAAGAAGCAAAAAGTACATAAACCGCGAGCACTGAGTGTTTTTGGATTTGCTTTTGTCAGTGGTTTTATGTGATTGTATATTTTACTTTGCACTGTTTGAATGCGCTATGTACATGTAGTCATTTTTGAGGAATTGGGTAACATGCAGCCATTTTATTGTCAACATAAAAGAAATAAACACTCTTCATGGCCTGTAATGGGATGGTGTCTGGTTTGGATATTTACATCTATCTATATAAAGATAATTATATACAGTAAAAAAACTGGGTTAAAGATTAAAGAAGCACTTCCACAAACAATTTTATTTCTCGCTAATATCATTGGGGACACAGACCATGGGTATAGCTGCTTGCTGTCACTAGGAGGCGACACTAGGCTGAAAACTGTTGGCTCCTCCTCTGCCAGCTATACCCCTCCGGCCAGGAGAGAGCCCCAGTTTTTAGCTTAGTGTCGTAGGAGGCAGACCCCCTGCTCTGCAGGGTGGCTGTTAGAATTTTATTTTAATATATATATATTTTTTACTTTTCTTTTCTCCCTCTAGGTTGGGGGTCCAGGGCTACTGAGAGCTCTGCATCCCGGGGGCTGACCGGTGATGTTTATTCCACCGCTTGCCCCCACCAGAAGACAAAGTGGACCAGGAGGGCTTGACCTTCCTGCTCCCCCAGCCATAGACCCACCTGTCTCTGCCCTGTATCCCAGTCCCTGTCACTTGTGCCAGGGGCTGAAGAGGTGGGGCTGCTGGTCAGTCATAAGGGTGAAGAACACAGATGAAGACAGGTGAGTATGTCTTCTGTGTCCTGTAGGTCACCCTTGCCCAAATCATACTCGAAACCCGAAACCCCCACCCCCGTGGCGGATTTGCTGTGACTTAGGGGGCATAAGAGGCAACTGCCTCTGTGGACTCTGCTGGTGCGGCGTCGCGGGGTTAACGCCGCACAGCATTAGGAGGGAGCTGCGGCCAGCAGGCTGGGCGCTCTACACTTCGCGGGCGGCGGCACTGCTCAGGCCGCCGCTCTCCTCCAGGGACCCCCACCCCCTTCATTCTGGCGCAGCTCGGGAGCGATCTCCCGTTCTTTTTCCGCCGGGTCCCGGCAGCGGGGCTGGGGGCGGAGCTTCACGCCGGGATGTTCTTCCCGCCGGACGGCTCATAGGGGCGGGGCCAAACCTTCCCGCCCCTCTGTACGTCATGCCAGGCCACCCAGAGCGTGCCACCTCAGTCGCAGCCCACTGACGTGCACCTTACTGCTGGTAGTGTGGAACCGGAATGGGCCAGATCCCTGTCCCGGGCGGTGACCGACTTATCAAAAATCTCCCAATCCACCCTTTCTTTAATGGGTCGCTTGGTTGAGACGTCGTCACCTGCGCAGCCTGCCCTCTCCCAGGACGTTTCGTCCAGGAGCAGACACCCCAGCAAGCGTCCCAGACAGGAACGGCTCTCCTCCTCGGACGCGTCACTCTCGCCTCCTCCCCCGGTTCGCTGTCCAAGGCGTCCTCGTTGGTTGGGGACCCCACCTCGGATGGGGAATTCGCAGAGTCTGATGCGGATCTGGATCCGGACCGCTCGTCCCAGATGGCCGCTTTGGTGGATAGTCTAGTCTCGGCAATCCGGGACACTTTCCAACTTCAGGAGGAGGGCCCCTCCTCCAGTCACCAGGGGTCTCTTTCCTCCGTGCAAAGCAGGCTCCCAAGGCGTTCCCGGTCCATGATGACTTTTCCGTTCTCACCACTAAAGCGTGGGAAGAGCCAGGTTCCCGTTTCCTGATCCCAGCGGTTGGATCTTCTTTATCCGTTCCCCGGATTTGGTGGGAAAGTGGTCTTCCCCTCCTAAGGTTGATCCGCCGGTGGCCCGTTTGGCTAAGAATACCACTATTCCGGTCGCGGACGGTTCCTCCCTGCAGGATCCGGTGGACCGACGAGTTGAGTCGCTTGCCAAGTCGATCTTCTCAGCCTCCGGTTCAGCGCTCCGCCCTGTTTTCGCTTCTGCGTGGGTGGCTAAAGCGGTTTCTGAATGGGCCCTGCGTCTTCATCAGGACTTGGACTCGGACCTTTCCCGCACCGAACTCCAGGCTTTGGCAACCCAGATCTCTCAGGCCGGGAAGTATCTCTGCGAGGCGGCCTTGGACGCAGGCTCCTTAGTCACGCGGTCCTCCGCACTTGCCGTCTCCATCCGGCGTGAACTTTGGCTTAAGGCCTGGAAGGCCGACTCTTCTTCCAAGCGCTCTCTTCTATCTCTGCCTTTCGCTGGTTCTCGTCTGTTTGGACCTAAACTGGACGAGATTATCTCTGAGGCCGACGGGCGGAAAGAGCACCCATCTTCCGCAGCCCAAACCTAGCGTCCTTCTCGGCCACGTCCTTTCACGCAGCGCCAGTCCTTTCGGCGCTTACGGGTACTCCGCCCGGCGGCCCCTCGGCCGCGAGACAGCCCACCCAGGAACAGAGGCGGAGACCTTCGTTCAAACCTCAGCCCGCCTGGCGTCCCCGAGCACAGCCTCAGCGCTCTTCCTCCGATAAACAGTCCCCGGCATGAAGGTGCGCCCCACCTTCCTGGGTGGGGGTCGGCTCCTTCATTTTCAGGAGGTTTGGCAGGCCCACATATCGGACGCCTGGGCACTCGAGGTGGTCACTTCGGGCTACAAGTTGGAGTTCAGGACCATGCCTCCGAACCGTTTTTTCCAGTCCCGTCCTCCCGGAGAACCAACTCGGGCAAAGGCCTTCTTCCAGGCGGTTCACGATCTGTTGGTACGGGGGTGATCGCCGCTGTTCCAGAAAGGGAGCGTTTTCCGGATTTTACTCCAACCTGTTCATTGTGCCCAAAAGGAAGGAGCGGTCCGTCCAGTGTTGGACCTCAAGATGGTAAACCGGTACCTTCGTGTGAGCCGTTTCGCATGGAGTCCCTTCGCTCCGTGATTGCTTCCTTGGAACAAGGGGAATGGTTGGCTTCCGTGGATATTCAGGACGCCTACCTACACGTTCCCATAGCGCTCGCCCACCAGAGGTTCTTGCGCTTCGCGATCCACTCGAACCACTACCAGTTTGTCGCCTTGCCATTCGGGCTGGCGACTGCGCCGAGGGCGTTTACCAAGGTCCTCGCTCCACTTATGGGCCTTCTTCGCTCCAGGGGCATCAATTTGATCCCGTACCTGGACGACATTCTCATCAAGGCGTCGTCATCACGTCATTGCGCGGAGAGTCTTCAGATCACCTTGGACTCCCTCGCCCGCTTCGGTTGGATCGTGAACTTTCGGAAGTCCTCTCTGGTCCCATCTACCCGCATTCGTTTCCTCGGCATGCTCCTGGAATCGGGGACAGCTCGGGTGCTCCTTCCGGCGGACAAGGTGTCGGTCCTTCGCGGAGCGGTGATATCCTTGCTTCAGCAGCGCACGGTCTCCATTCGGACCTGTATGCGGGTGTTGGGTCTTATGGTGGCCTCATTCGAGGCGGTACCATTTGCCCAGTTTCACACCCGGGCCCTTCAACGAGCGATCCTCTCGACGTGGGACAAGTCTCAGGAGTCCTTGGATCGTCGATTTTCTCTTCCTCCAAAGGTTCGGTCGGACCTTCGTTGGTGGCTTTCCCAACTCACCTGGAGGTGGGGAGGTCCTTCCTGCCGGTCAAGTGGGTGGTCATCACGACCGACGCCAGTCTGCAGGGTTGGGGAGGGTCTTCGGCAGCCCAGGGCGTATGGTCTCCGTCGGAGTCCAGACTGTCCATCAATGTCTTGGAGCTTCGGGCCATTTTCCTCTCTCTACGCCATTGGTCTTCTCTCCTTCGGGGCCTTTATGTCCGGGTCCAGTCGGACAATGCCACGGCTGTGGCGTATGTCAACCATCAAGGGGACTCGCAGCTCGGCCGTCATGACGGAGGCAGCGAGGATCCTTCGGTGGGCGGAGGCCCACGTGCTGGCTCTGTCTGCAGTCCATATTCCCGGTGTGGCCAATTGGACGGCGGACTTCCTGAGCCGGACGACGATAGACCCCGGGAATGGTCTCTCCACCCGGAAGTCTTCGACGACCTTTGTCGTCGCTGGGGACGGCCGGACGTGGATCTGATGGCCTCCGGCTTCAATCACAAGCTCCCATGCTACTTCGCTCGAGCAAGGGATCCCGCGGCTTGCGGGGTGGACGCCTCGTGGCACCATGGGGCGGGTTCACGTTCCTCTACGTCTTTCCTCCGTTGTCCCTCCTGCCTCGGATTCTCCGCAGGATCAAGTGGGAGGGTGTTCCGACCCTCCTGATCGCTCCCGGACTGGCCGCGCCGGGCTTGGTACTCGGATCTGGTCCTCCTTCTAGGGGACGCTCCGTATCCGCTTCCTCTCAGACCCGATCTTCTGTCGCAGGGGCCCGTCTTCCACCCGAGTTTAAGTACTCTACGTTTAACGGCGTGGCTCTTGAAACCTTCCTTTTGAGGCAGTGGGGTTTCTCTGATGCGGTGGTTCGTACGCTTATTCGAGCTAGGAAGCCTGCCTCTTCCAGGATCTATTATAGGACTTGGAGGTCCTTCCTTCGGTTCTGTGAGGAGCGGGACCTGTTTCCCAGATCCTTCTCCCTGCCGGTCGTTCTGGCCTTCCTTCAATCCGGGCTGGAACGGGGCATGGCGCTCAGTTCCCTGAAGGGCCAGGTCTCGGCCCTTTCTATTTTCTTTCAGCGCTCCTTGGCGGGTATGGGTCCGGTGAAGACCTTCCTTCAGGGTGTTGCACACACTGCTCCGCCTACGCCGCGCTACATCCGTGGGACCTCAACTTGGTCTTGGGGTTCTGCAGGCTTCTCCTTTGAACCGCTGCGGGAGGTGTCCCTTCGGCTATTGTCATGGAAGGTGGCCTTTCTGGTGGCCATCACCTCCATACGCAGGGTGTCAGAGCTAGCAGCTCTGTCATGTCGCGAACTGTTCCTGGTCTTTCATCAGGACAAGGTAGTCCTCCGGCCGGTTCCTTCCTTTTTCCCAAGGTAGTGTCGGCTTTTCACCTCAATGAGGACATTGTCCTGCCGTCCTTTTGTCCGGGGCCCTCCCATCCGAGAGAGGTGTCGTTACACCGTTTGGATGTGGTGCGGGCTCTGCGCATTTACCTCTCGGCGGTGGCCCCCTTTCGGCGCACGGACGCCTTGTTCGTCCTTCCGGAGGGTTCTAGGAAGGGATTGGCGGCTTCGAAGGTGACGATCTCACGGTGGATTCGGTCCACTATTTTAGAATGTTACCGAGTCCGGGACAGGACGCCCCCTCCTGGGATCACGGCCCACTCTACCAGAGCTCTTGGGTCCTCCTGAGCTCACTTTCACCAGGCGTCGGCGGCTCAGCTGTGTAAGGCCGCGACCTGGTCTTCTCTTCATACGTTTACAAAGTTTTATAGGGTTCACACCCTCGCTTCTGCGGACGCCGCTCTGGGCCGCCGGGTCTTGCAGGCTGCGGTGTGATCGTTGGCACGTTGGCCGCTGCCTGCTTCACCTTGTTTTGGTTCCCTCCCCAGGGACTGCTTTGGGACGTCCCATGGTCTGTGTCCCCCAATGATATTAGCGAGAAAACGAGATTTTGTGAAACTCACCTGTAAAATCTGTTTCTCGCTTGATTCATTGGGGGACACAGCACCCGCCCAAGGTTTTCTTTTATATTTGTTTGGCCGCCAGGTTCTGGGGGCTCGTTCTGTTGGGTCCGTTGACCGGATGCATTGGTTTATATGGTGCCTTTATGCTTCTCCTACTGCTTTTGCACAAACTGAGGCTCTCTCCTGGCCGGAGGGGGTATAGCTGGCAGAGGAGGAGCCAACAGTTTTCAGCCTAGTGTCGCCTCCTAGTGGCAGCAAGCAGCTATACCCATGGTCTGTGTCCCCCAATGAATCAAGCGAGAAACAGATTTTACAGGTGAGTTTCACAAAATCTCGTTTTTCTGACCTGTTAGAAAGGTACACGCAGTGAAAGTCATTTTCTTACCGATGACAGTCTTTGTAAGTTATATCCTCCCTTCTGATCCTCAGCGTTTGTCATGTGACCACACTGCCCTGATGATGTCCATAAAAAGACATTCAGTGTTCCATCTGTGACTGTGTCCGTGAAGGGTCCATTTTTTTCCTGTGTGTCATCCGTATTCCGCATGCAGTGCTAAGCTGTAAAGGGGATCTCCAGAACATCTGTCAATGGTCAGTGAAAATCACTGACGGAACATGGATGCTACGTCAGTGGTTTTTATGGACTCATAGACTTTAATGCTTCAGTTGCTTTCCCACTCACTCACGGGCTGAGTCTGCTTAAAATCTCCGTTACGCAAAATTGTGCCACTTTTTTTTTTTTTTTTATCTAGGGTTTCTACACGTTTTTTTCCAACATGCTCAATGATGGGAGTGGGTTAGCAGAAATGGGCCAGACCTCAGATTGGGAAACCCCTTTAAAGAGTTTGTGATTTAAAAAAAAAGGGTGCCACTCTTGCACACAGTCTGTCTGGTATTGTAGCTCAGCCTCGTTCAAGTCAGCGGGTGCTGCAATACCAAGCCCTGCCTGTGGACAAGGGTGGCACTGTTCCTAGAGAACCCCTTTAAAACTCTAAAAGACAGTTAATGTAAAGTTTCAAAAGCTTGTGTCAGTGTTACATAAAAAGGGAACCCACTAGGCAATGTAAACTGTTGCCCAAGGTGGAGGCTTCACATTTGAGGAAGGAAGGGAGGGTGTTGCCTCAAGCCATATCACGAAGTTGGAGATGAAAGATAGTAGGTTTCCGCATGATATGACATTTTCTCTTGTGTGTCTGAAAGAATACACAAGTTTAATGTTTTATTCAGATGGACCTTTGTAGACCACGATGAACTCCACCATGATTTATAATAGTATTTTACAGATTGCTAGGTTAAAAGGAATTTGCTATATATATATATATATATATATATAAATAAATGTTATTATTATTATTATTATATGAGAATACATAAATGTCGTCATTGAGAGTTCTTAGAGATGGACTTAAAGGGGTTATCCCTTGACTAATGTAAACAATAAAAATCAGACCTCATATAGAACATGACAATCTCTTTATAACAAAGCTAGAACCAGCCCTGTATCTCACATGGATCCAGAGATCTCCCCATTCATTGCTCTGCTAGATTTATATTAATCTGAAAACTCAAGGGGAGTGTCTTTTCTGCTGCAGCTCAGGGGGCGTGTCTCAGCTCTCCCTGGCACCGCTCAGGGGGCGTGTCTCAGCTCTCCCTGACACCGCTCAGGGGGTGTGTCTTGGCTCTCCCTATCACAGCTCAGGAGGCAGTTGAAGAATGAAACTGAGCATGTGCGGCCTTCTTAATGAGCCGGTCAAAGAAATAATAAAATAAGTGGCACTATACAGATACATTTTATTGAATAACTCAGTGGCTATGCAAATGTTTTAATTACCGTATTTTTCACCATATGAGATGCTCCAGCCCATAAGATGCACCTAGATTTTAGACGGGGACAACCATAAAAAAAATATTTTTTATTATACCACAGCTCCCAATGTTAATAAAACCCCAATAAGACCTTAGCTCACACCCCCAATCATACCCCAATGCCTCTCATCAGCCCCCATATGCCTCATTTCAGCCCCCAGTAGCCCCTCTTCAACCCCCAGTAGCCTCTTTTTCAGCCACCCAGCGGTACATGCAATTACAAAAGTATTCAGATCCAGGAGCTGGTTTGAAAACTGTAGAATATTTTTCATGGGACAACCCCTTTAAGGCTTTCAACCAGGGCTTAATAGGATCTTTGACACTGGCAGGCCTGGACACCTTCACAAGGCTCCTGGCATGCTATAGAAACTGATTGATTTCCGCGATCTTGTCTCTGGGGGGTGTTCAGTCATCGGAGGGAGCTCTCGCTAAATACTTTCTCAGATGCCATGGATGCAATTGACCACAGCACCTGGTAGGTTAATTGTTCATGATTGGCATTGTCTCTGATCGGCAACATTTGCCTGTGAATGTCTGCTACATAAAACAGCAGACATCCATTAACTCTGGCACCCTATTAGCCTCAGCACCATGTTTAAAGTGATTCTGTCAGCTCCAAAACAGGAGTAAGGGTAAACTGGAGTAAGGGTTTATAGTGTGACAGTGAGTCCGCCTCTTACTCTAGTTTAGGGGTGTTTTCGAGCTGACAGATTTACTTTAAAGACCGACATCCTCCATATGTACAGCAGATGGTGTCGGGGTTAAAGCACATTATCCTAAGGAGGACTGTTTCCTGAGATGCACACATCACCTACACTTCAAGAGCTGTCCAGTTTAGAAAACTCATTCATGTATATCCAATTGGGGAACGGTTAATAGAGGGTGGAAACCCATGTTTAGGATGCTCTGCTCTTCACCCGAGAGGAGACTGCCTACACATGGTCTCTGTCACTTTGGAGGGACTGTCCTGTTTTACACCGGATTGATTTCAATGATCTCTCAGGCCAGTATTTGTGGCAGGAGACCAGTGTCTTAGAAGCACCAGTAATTTCCCTGAACTACTTGGAAATCCCTGACTCCATATATATGAGGTCGGGTCAGTTTTGTCCCAATTGAAAATGAATGGGGACAAAACTGAAGCTTTGAGATCCTATGTCTCCTATACCAAGGAAAATGCAGATGTGAAAGTAGCAGTTTACTTTATGCCAGAATTTTGCACCAAAGTGTTAGCGCATTTTATTGCCGCACATTATTACAAGTCGCGTTCCTTCCTGGTAGTCCACTCCCCCTTGTTGGGACGAGTGGAAAAAAGGGTCCAAAATGTAATAAATGTGGTTCAAAGTATGTAGTTTTTGGTGCAAACTAAGCCAGAACTGGCACAGTGGGGGTCATTTACTATGCCCTCTACTCAAGTCTCCTGGTGTAAAAAGTCACAAACCACCCGTTACATTTAAGGACAAGTGGTGTCTACACCGCCCTCGACACTTTCCTCAAAGGAGCCCGGGCATGGTGGTGCATGGTGTGGTTCAGGCTTTCAGCCCCGGCACCTTTACCACCATTTATACTGGTTTACTACCGTAGATAATGATTGAAATCTATGTCAGCAATGAGCTAGAGTAAATTCCAATCAAGGTGCACATACCAGTGGAGGAAGCTCCTAATTTATGATGGGGCCATCACCTCGTCATAAATTCAGCACATCCTCCAGTGAAGCAGGGGATATCGAGACAGCATAAAAACACGGTCTTAATAAATGACCCCCATTGTGTCAAAATGAACTGAATTTGAAAGCATTTATAAAAGACAATTCTCTGCAATATCAACAAGATCTAAATAATCAGTCCAGAAGATTTCTGTTTCTACAGTTATGAAACTCTTTTTATCTTAGGTTACACTTCCTAAATTTCATGGTAGCTGTCATGGCACATGACAGGTTAACTTAGTGTTAGGACCCGTCTTACAGAGATCACCTTGACGTGTGGCAGACAGGCTCAGATAATTTTGTACAAAATGTACCGTATTTTCACTTTATAAGACGCACCTAGGTTTTGAGGAGGAAAATAAGAAAAAAAAGATTTTGAACCTAATGGTGGTCTGTGGATGACACTGTTATGGGGGATCTGTGGATGACACTGTTATGTGGGAATGTGGGTGACACTGTTATGGGGGACTGTGGGTGACACTGTTATGGGGGATCTGTGGCTGACACTGTTATGGGGGACTGTGGGTGACACTGTTATGGGGGACTGTGGGTGACACTGTTATGGGGGATCTGTGGCTGACACTGTTATGGGGACTGTGGCTGACACTGTTATGGGGGACTGTGGGTGACACTGTTATGGGGGCATCTGTGGATGGCATGACACAGCTAGGGGGATTTGTGGATGACAGCATCTTATGCTATGTGTCATCCACAGATCTCCCTCATAACAGTGTCCCTGTTAAGTGTGAGTGGGGGCCAGCATCTACTGTGGTTCTGTAATGGCAGCGGGGCCCGGTGCAGTCACTGTACTCTATTGCACCGAGGCCCGCTCACTGTACTAATACTGAAGTATAACTGTAGTCAGTTTAATAATAATCTTCAAGTCTATTAACTGAAACTTACTAAAGTCTAAGTAGGAGGCGGAGGTAGGAGGCGGGGCGGGCGGTCACTGGCAGCATAACTCACTACGTCACGTGCCCGCACCCCCTGCTTCATTCATGAAGTGGGCGGCGCGGGCGTGTGACGTAGTGAGTTACGCCTCCTGCCTGCTACTAAGACTTTAGTAAGTTTCAGTTAATAGACTTGAAGATTATTATTAGACTGGCTACAGTTATACTCGTATTAGTACAGTGAGCGGGCCCGGTGCAATAGAGTACAGTGACTGCACCGGGCCCCGCTGCCATTACAAGACTAAATGCCGGCCCCCAGCCCCTCCTCCTTCCCGCACTGTAACTGATGTATCGCCGGCTGCGCTGTGCAGCATAGCGGCCGGCGATACATCAGTGTCAGCGCATCATTCGCTTTATAAGATGCACTAGCATTTCCCCACTTTTGGGGGAAAAGTGCGTCTTATAAAGCGAAAAATACGGTATTTGCCAAGCATCTCTAATTTGAAGATAAGTATAGCATTAGCAGTGGAATACTGTTTTGTGCTTTATTTGGTCCGCAGAGTGCTATTGCATTGTATTTTGTATTGTGTTTTCAGCCATAGCAACGCGCACCTGCATTGGATGTGCGGACTGACTCCTTTTCTTTGCCTCTTTTTGTGTTACGTTACATCATTCATTATATTATACAAGCTCAGAGCAATGAAGAAGTCTGAAAACGGTTTTATAGTTAATTACGGATTATCCTGTTTTCTTTTTAAACCTTCTTAGGCATATTTCAACCTTCAGTTATTTGGTCAGTTATTTCCATCAGTTATTGTGAGCCAAAACCAGTAGTGAAGCCGACAGAGATCAGGTGTAATGGAAAGATCTGCTCCTGTTCTGTGTTTTGACCCAGATCTGTTTTTTGCTCACAATCACTGATAGAAATAACTGAAGTGTGAACTTGGCCTTAGGGCTCGTGCACATGGCCGTTACCCGGCCATGCCCATATTGCAGCCCGCAAACAGGGGGTCCACAATATGTAGGCACCGGCCGTGGGCACCCCGCATCACATCGGAAGGTCCGGTGCGGAACGGAGGCATAGAACCCCACGGAAGCACTACGGAGCACTTCCGTGGGGCTTCTCTCTGTGCCTCCGCACTGCAAAAAATAGAACCTGTTCAATTTTTTGCAGTGCAGACGAATCACGGACCCATTCAAGTTACATGGGTCTTGATCCGTCTGAGATATCCGCACGAATGTTGCCCATGCATTGGGGACTGCAAATTGTCAACGGCCATGTGCATGAGCCCTTCACATCAGCATATAATTTTCCGTTCTACTAATCTGTCAGAAGAACAGAACAAAAAAATAGGATCCTGTAAAAACGGATCCCGTGCATCCACTATGCAAATTTTGCATCCGTTTTAACCATTTCCATCTGAGATCCCCTTTTTTTTTTTTTTACATGAAAAAAAGTCCTGCAAGCAGAATACTTTTTCCGTCTAAAAAGCTGATCTCAGATGGAAATGGCTAAAACGGATGCAAAATGAGCATAACAAATGCACAAGATCTGTTTTTTTCTGTTCTTCTGACGGATCAGAAACATGGAAAATGAAATGGTGATGTGAAATCTGCCTTAGCTACACTCCATATCAGGGATGCTCAACCTGTGGCTCCCCAGTTGTTGTAAAACTACAACTCCCATCATGCCCTCCCATCACTCACACATGGACATTCCTTGCTCTGGATGCAGTGGTCCAGCCACCCAGTCCCTCAGCCAGGCTGAACGACATCCAAAGTGAAACAAATGTTTCCCAGCATCTTCAAATGGAAAGTTTTCCCACATATTGTATTTCTAAAATGTGTATTTGAGTCCGTTTAAAGGGGTTCTCTGCTGCCCCAGATACGGCTAAGTGCTGAGCTCAGCTCTTTTCAGACCATATGCCACTTAGATTGGCTGCAGTTGGGGACGAGGAAGAAGGAGCGGCGATGCTGGATCGAAGGGGCAGGTACTTTTTTACTGGCCTCTTAGCAATTTCCAATACAGCAAATTTAAGTCAGAAAGCCCCTTTAATAATACTGCCACACCACTAAGCAGTGTAGCATGTGCCATATTTCCCAGCATGTCATATTTTGGAGATCGTCACATATACGCACTTTACAAGCACATGGCTTGCACCCAAATTCTGAGCATGGTAAATAACTCAACACATACATGTCTGCACTCCAGCAGTCAAATGGTTAAACACTTTCGAGGCTATGGATTCTTTTAGGACATACTGGAGCTAAAGTGTTAAAGGGTTTCTTGTTTTTTTATATTAATGACCTATCCTTAGGATTGGTCAGCAATATCAGCCTGGGGAGAGGGGGACTCCTGGCACCTCAGCCAATCAGCTGTTTGAAGAGCGCGTGTACAAGCACTGCCTTCTCTTCTCTCTTTACCGGCTCACTGTCGCAACTGCAGCGCTGAGCAGTGCAATTACAGCTCCACCGTCCCCATTCACTTCAATGGGACGGCTCCTTCCTGTTCACGTGAATAGGACAGAGTTACACTGCTCATCGCTAAAGTTGCGATGGCGAGCACATTAAAAGAGAAGCCAGCACTCATACCAACATCAATATAAAAAGCGGACAACCCCTTTAGTTTCATTGAAAAGGTACATGGGTTACAAAAGTTTAAAAACAAAACAAAAAAACTAAAATTGCATACAAAAACAAGCAATACAATGTATTATATAATGAAAGGGAGCAAATAACAGGAGACCTAGCGCAGGCTGTAGTCTCTTAACACTAGGAGTATAATAGACCTCCAAATGTGAGTCCCATTTTACAGTGTATCTCAGAGCACTTGAAACTGTTTCACAATTCTGAGAATTAAGTGTTTTAAGTCTGTTTGCCTGATGACCCTGCGACCTGATGTCCTAGCACCCACTTTATAGGGTGTTGGTTTCTGTAAATACAAGAATTTCATCATCATTTCCCTGTAATTTTGCTATTTCCCAAAACCTTAGTTCTTTTGGTTCATCAATGAGCACAATTTATTTCTAACTGTACGTAAGAATACAAAACATGGGATTTTTCATGTCTTTTGGTGTGCCACCTGATCTCAAATGATTACAAAGATTTGTGATTTTATACATGCACTAAGAAACTATGGTATGTGACATAGGAATGCTTGTTAGCGATTATCTGGCTGTGTAAATGCACTGCTGATTGCACGATAAACAAGCAAAACGCTCGGGTAATCGGGTAATTCGATCATTTGTGCCAACACAAAATTTTGCAGCAGATTGTGTTGTGCAAACCTGATCTGCTGCCGGGAAACAGCGAGTCAGTAGGGGAAGAGCAATGGCATTAACGATCACTCCTCCCCATACTGTGGAGGAGATCGCTGCATGTACTAGCAGCTGTCTCCTCCACCAGTGAGTCGGGAGCGAATGCTTCCTTCCTGACAATCTGCTGCTGTAAATGTAAAGGGACCAAGTACAGTGCCAATGAAACACAGCATCAATTATACCAACAAACAATGTATTAGGGCAGGGCTTTTGACAAATTTCCTTGGAATCTAGGAGCCAGCTAAAAAGTTAGGAGCCAGGTGGAGCCACGTCATAAAGCCCCCAGTAGATGCCCCCATAGGGCTCCATCCCCTCTTCTCCATAGTGCCCCCATAATGTCCGAGTATATAGGGCCCCCATAAAGTGCCAGTATATAGGGCCCCATAGTGCTTCCCCTCTTCAATAGGTTATATGACACGTCAGACTCTGACAGCGTCCAAGTGATCGCTCCTGGCGGCCGCTGTGACATGTGGAAACCCTTACAAGAATTACAGGGTCCGGAGGGGAGGGCAGAGGGGTCCGGAGGGTACAAACACAGCGGGCACCATGACACTTTACTGAGCACTACAACCCTCAGCTGGCGCTCAGCCTCTGCAGTCCCCACATCACTACAACTCCCAATTGGGGCTCAGCCTCTGCAGTCCCCGCATCACTACAACGCCCAGCTCTTTCCCCTCTTGTCATTCCCCCCTTGTCATTCTCTTTCCCCTCTTGTCATTCTCCCCCATGTCATTCTCATTCCCCCTCTTGTCATTCTCTTTCCCCCTTTTGTCATTCTCTTTCCCCCTTGTCATTCCCCCCTTGTCATTCTCTTTCCCCTTGTGATTCTCTTTCCCTCTTGTCATTCTCTTTCTCCCCCTCCCTCCCCACCTCTAGTGTAGCGTGGCCGAGCTCTGTATGGTCTGCGGGTACAGGAGCTTTTGTTTCCTGTACACGGGCGGACTGAAAGGAAGTGCACTTCCTGTCAGTCCGGCCGGGTACAGGAGACAGATGCTCCCTGTACCCTGCAGACCATACAGGGCTCGGCCACGCTACTGAGGGAGTGACAGGAGGGAGCGCTGAACGCTTCCCTCCTGTCAGTCCCTCTCTTCATGCTGTGCCCGGGCTGTGCGCCCTCATGGACGCTCCAGGCTGAGCAGTGCTGCAGCCGCCTGAGGCGCTCTAGAGAGCACTCGGGCGGCTGCAGCATGAGGGGGCTGGCGCTCCTAGTCCGCATATAGTGCGCGCCGGCCCTGCGCCCGGGCACCTTTGAAAACGGGCTGACAAATAACCAGGCTCCAGGACCAAATTTCTGGTCGCCATGGCGACCTGGCGCCTAGGATTTATCAAGCCCTGTATTAGGGTACTTTCACACTTGCGTCGCTGGATCCGGCAATCTGTATGCAAACGGACAGCATTTATAGACGGATCCGGATGCGGATCCGTTTCACAAATGCATTGCAATAGTGGATCCGTCTCTCCGGTTGTCATCCGGAAAAATGTATGGTGCGGTATTTTCTCCGTCCAAAAACGTGCAGTGACTGAACTGAAGACATCCTGATGCATCCTGAACGGATTTCTCTCCAGAATGCATTAGGATCAGTTCTTCTCCGATATTGAGCCCCTAGGACGGAACTCCATGCTGGAAAAGAATAACTCTAGTGTGAAAGTACCCTTATATATACAAATAAATAAATAAAAATATTACATCTGAGTTTAAGATCACCTTTGATTCTGGAAAAATGTTTTTCCTCAACCTTGTCGTATGGCAAAACATGTCCCTATACTGCCCCCACTGCCCTCAGTAATGTCCCCAGTAGTCCCCCACAGCCCTAAGTAGTGTTTACCACTGCCCCCAATAATGTCCGCACAGCCCCTATTAGTTTCCCCACTGCCTCCAGTTATGGATCCCACTGCCCCAGTAGTGTCCTCCACTGCCCCAGTAATGTCCCCTGTAGTGTCCCCCACTGCCTTAATTAATGCCCCCAGAAGTGTCCTCCACTGCCCCAGTAATGTCCCCCATAGTGCCTCTCACAGCCCCTTGTAGTGTCCCCACTGCCCTAATTAATGCCCCCAGTAGTGTCCTCCACTGCCCTAGTAATGTCCCCCGTAGTGCCTCCCACAGCCCCTTGTAGTTTCCCGACTGCCCACAGTCTTCAAGTAACGGGCCCAGCATTTTCTCTGTAATTAATGCCGGGCCCGTCAGAGCACTCATTTCACCTTCATGATATGATCTTCTGCAGTCTCTACGCCTCCAGCATCAGGCCGGCGCTGCCACACTAAAACTAGTCACACATTAAGCAGATGGGCGGAGCCTAACCTACGTTAGTCAGGCTCCGCCCAGCTGCTTAATTTGAGGCTAGTTTTAGAGTGGCAGCGCCGGCCTGATGCTGGAGGCAGATACTGCAGAAGATCATATCATGAAGGTGAAATGAGCGCTCTGACGGGGCCCAGCATTAAGTACAGAGAAAATGCCGGGCCAGGTTACATGTGTGCGCAGCGGGCCCCTCCCCTGCCAGGCCCGGTCGCGGTCACACCCTCTGCAACCGCGATCGTTACGCCCTGCCCGAGACTCCCACCGATCAGCTGTTTTGAAAAGACAGCGTTGCTCCTGTGGGCACTGCTGCCTTCTCGCAACTTACCACGCACAGCGCTATACATTGTATAGTGGCTGTGCTTGGTATCACAGCTCGGCTCCATTCACTTCTATAGGGCTGAACTGCGCCTAGGCCATGTGACCGATGAATGTGTCACTACTGGCCTAGGAAAAGCTGTGAGAAGGCCGTGGGGCTCACAGAAGCTCAAAACCTTCTCAAATAGATGATCGGCGGGGGTCCCAGGTGTCCCAACCCCACCGATCAGATACTGATGACCCATCCAGAGGATAGGTCATCAGTCGTAAAATCTCGGAAAGCCCCTTTTAGGCCACATGCACACGGCCGTTGTTTTGGTCCGCGTCCGAGCCACATATTTTGCGGCTCGGTTCGCGGACCCATTAACTTCAATGGGGCCGCAAAGATGCGGACAGCACTCAGTGTGCTGTCCGCATCAGTTGCTCCGTTCCGTGGCCCCGCAAAAAAATAGAGCATGTCCTATTCTTGTCCGTTTTGCGGAAAGAATAGGCATTTCTACTAATGGGTCAAGTTCCGTTCCGCAAATTGCGGAACAGAACGCGGAGCAGCTTCTGTGTTTTGCGGATCCACGGTTTGCGGACTGCAAAACACATAGGTCATGTGCATGAGGCCTAAGTGGTCGATTACTTGTTCATCCTTATTTAGAAGGCACAGCAGAAGCTTTATCTTATGAGATCTTTGAAGAGGGCTCAATTCTGTAGTGAAATACTGGTTGTTTTTTATCGTACCGTTGCAAGTATTGTGACTAATTGTATTTCCGTCGGACCCCCACTGATCAGATACTGATGACCTGTCCTGGAGATAGGTCATCAGTTATAAAGTCTCGAAACCCCTTTTAAGATCTTCTGCGATATGCATGCCTAGGAGCTTAAAACTGGACACCCTTTTAACCTCAACTCCATCAATATAAAGCAGAGAACAAGATCTATCCGTTCCTGAAATCCACAATCAGCTCATTTAGAGTCAGATTATAAAGAAGACAAGAGTCTGCCAGTTGTTGCACCTCCTCTCTATTTGCTCTTTCCTCATCCCCTTAATCAACCCCAGTTCTGTGGTGTCATCCGTCACAGTATTCTGATCACACATTGTACCACAATCATATATATATGTATATACAGGGAGTTACAGTATAACTGCAAGGGGGCATTAGATCTACAGGAGACACTGCAGGAGGGGCATTATAAATATTGGGGGCACTGGGGTAGCATTATTACTACAGGCATTATTATTATTATTATTATTATTATTACTGGGCACAATGTGGAGGGCATTGCTACTAATCGGGGAGCTCTTGGGGAGCATTATTACTATTGGGGGCACTATTACTGATGGGAACAATTTGCTTGCTCCACCATAAAATCTTGGAGTATCTTCTCTTAGCTGTGTACATACCCTACTGTAGAAGGGAATGGTGACACCCTGCTTCCAGGCATACAGTATTTGGCTACATGCACACGACCATATGTGTTTTGCGGTCCATGAATTGTGGATCCGCAAAAAAACGGATGACGTCCATATGGCATTCGTTTTTTCTTGCAGATCCATTGTAATAATGCCTATCCCTGTCTGCAAAATGGAAAAAATAGCACATGCAGGGCTACGGAACGGACATACTGATGCGGACAGGTCACGCGTTTTTGCGGACCCAATGAATGTGTCCGCATCCTATCAGCAAAAAAAACGGAACGGACACAGAAACAAACAACGTTCGTGTGGATGTAGCCTTTCCAGGAAGAATAACAGATAAATGGCACAGCACAGAATGTCTAAGAGGGATGCTTCAAAATCTCAGGGGGCATACAAACGTTTCTACAGTAGACAGTAGAGCTGACAGATCCTCTTGATGGGTAGATCCACACATAGGTTTTAGTGGCAGTTTTCAGCACTTTTTAGTTATTTTTTTTGATATATGGATTTTAGTGCGTTTTTTGCTGAAAAACACCAGCTCCAGATGTTAAATAAAGTCTCAGAATTATTAAATGCAGGACATGCAAGTATTTTTGCTAGTGCTGTTTTTTTGTAAGTCGTAGGTGTTTTGCATTTTTTATATCCAGCATGTTAAAGCATTTGCATTTTTTCCAGGCATTTTTCATCCCCTTCTCTACTGGGAAAAAATAAGGCTGAAAAAAAGTCACTAAAAATGTATAAAAACCAAATGCAGTATGCAGAACATGCAGGTAGTTTATATGGCATTTTTTAGTGGCGAAAATTGTCGTAGCAAATTTCTGCAGGAAGGAGCCCCTAAGGCTACATGCACACGACAGTTGTTTTTGCTGTCCGCAAATCGCGGATCCGTCTCCCTTTTTTTCACATCCACATCCTTTCCTTGTGTCCGCAAATTTTGTAGGTTGTGTTTCCGTGTGTCTTCCGTTTTTTTGCGGATCCGCAAAAAAACGGAAGGCTTGAAACAGTTTCTTAAAGTACCTGCACAAGTGCCCTGGTTTGCAAGCAACCATCCGCAAAAAAACGGATGCGGATGGAAAAACGGAAGGCTTCAGTGTGGCTTCCGTTTTTTGGCGGACCCATTGACTTCTATGGGTCCGCAAACCGTTTTTGCGGACAAGAATAGAACATGCCATATTTTTTTGCGGACGTGAAATGCGGAATACGGACGCGGACAGGAAACGGAAGAGGCATCAGTTTTTTGCGGATCCATAGAAATGAATGGGATCCGCAAAAAGCGGAGCGGAAGCCGAGAAAAACACTGTCGTGTGCATGTAGGCTAAATCAGGGGTAGGCAACCTCCGGCACTCCAGTTGTTGTAAAACTACAACTCCCAGCATGCATACTTGCTCTGCTCTTCTAAGAAATATCATATAAATGAATGGAGCATGCTGTGAATTGTAGTTTCACAACAGCTGGAGTGCCGAAGCTTGCTGACCCCTGCCTTAAATCTTTAATCAATTGATAGATAAAGATAATAGGTATCGAGGCTCATTATCAGATAGGCAAAGAGATCTTGGCTGTGAGGCATTGCTGCATCATCTTTCAGCTTTGACGTGGAGGAAGTGGTCAGTTTGCATGTTTCTCATCTCTTGCTTTTGCTTCCTCTAGTAAATTATTGTCAACGGCTCTGCTGTGTTGAGATTGAAAGATTCAGGGCACAAGCTTGCCAATATGAAAAATATTTCCAGCACACAACAAACGTCCCCGCCACATCTGTAGCACACTTGTGTAAAGAATGTAAAATATGCAATAAGAGCAAGTCGAGATGTTTGACTTAATAGAGTTGACCACTTTCTGGTTACTGTTGATCAAAGTGTTTGTAAGATGACTGTAGCACTTACTAACATAGCCATTGTTGATATTCTACTTCGCTTTCCTATAAGCCGTGTCCCTTTTTGGGCAAATCTTCTGTTCTGTCTGCATCGAGGTCTTGTCCATAAGATGGTCGCTGATGGAGGGTCATGTGACCGGACACATCACTCAACCTCCTCCATTTTCACACACTGCATCTGCATTAAACTCCCAATGATGCAAGGGCAGATGCAGCGCATTTGAATGGAGTGATGTGTCTGGTCAACGGCGGCCATCTTATGGACAGGGCTCCATTTAGGCATCACATAGGACTTGGCCAACAAGCAGGCATACATGATGAAATATAGAGAATGCTTCAGAATATCAACAACGACTATATTGGTAAGTGTCATATAGTTATCTTACTACACAACTGATCAACAGTAACTAGAAAGTGGCTTGTTCTCAGTGGCTTCAAAAATAATTGTGAAAAATCATGCCTACAAACTCCGGTTGATCCATCGCTTGTGAGACGACCCCTTTAATGTATCTGTATATGCTCCACTTCTTACTCTGAGAACTGTAAAAGTAAAAATGTATTTGTGTAGTATAACGGGAAGTATTTCTGCCCTATCAGAGCTGGTATATGGGCTCAGTTCCAATTAGGTCACCATATACATCAAGTTTTATACTCCTCGTCTTTTGTGGGTTCTGTTTGGTTTCTCACATTTTTGCAGACAGAAAAACACACATAGGGGAAATTTCTTAAAACTAGTTTAGAGGAAAACTGGCTTAGTTTGCTAATTCCACCAATTAGATTCCCACCTTTCATTTAAACCAGTTTTAATAAATCACCCCCATAGAGAACATGTGTATGTTGACCTTTTTCTAATTCCACCAATCTTCACGGTCAATACCGCTGGATTTCACAGCTTTTCTATAGTATACTTATTTATTAAAACGGTTGTCCCATCAGGACAAATTGACAATGCCTGTTATTATGCTGTTTTAGGACATATGTGTAATGGAATAAACTAACCAGTTTGCCTTTCGGCTAAACCTCAGGGCATTATCCTGGCAGTTCCCTGGCATTCACCCTTTACCCCTCAACAGGGATCTGGACTTTGCTGCAGGGAACCAACCAGGCCACTATCTCCTGCAGTAGTCCTAGTGTAGTTGGCAGCTAACCTGTGGGGGTCAGAGACACTGGTGCAAAGCACCAAGGGATAAGGCAAAGGCGTAGTCTGAACACACTCTAACGGCAGCTGAATATGTGCTTATTTCAGATAGGCAGGTGGTAAGGAGCAGAATCAGTAGTCAAGCAAGGTACGGTACATGGGTAGTCAGACAAGAGATCACACCTTCGCTGGTTACTAGACACTAGAAAACCTCAAAGCTCAGGCAAGAAGGTGGAACCACAGCCCAGATAAATAGGAAGGCTGATCAGTACCTTAGTCAGAAGCAGGACAGGGAGCAAGAGGGAAGGATTAATTCTAGGAGTGCTCCAAAGAGGTTGTCCAGCCGTTAATATTGATGATCTATCCTCAGGATAGGTCATCAATATCAGATCAGCGGAGTCTGGAAGTGCAGCTAAATGGAGTAATTACACTATGCCACCGCTCTACAAGAGACGAAGCGCAGTGTAAAGACCAGGAAGCAGAGCTCGCATGTAGTGCTGCCTCCTCCTCTCACAGCTTATCGGCGGGTGTGCCGGGTTACAGAACCCCTCTGATCTGATAGTGATAACCTATCCTGATGGTAGGTCGTCAATATATCAGATTGTTTTGCTAGGTACTCATTTTTAAAAAGTGATTGCGTGCCATATCCTTGTACACTGATGAACCTGATGTTCCTGAGCTACAACCTCAGACAGAGACCTATCTAGAATCCCCAACTATCACATATCATTTAAACTACTGGTCTCCAATGGGGCAGATATCTTTAGCACCTCCTTAGTCTCCATAGACCAGTTCCAACAGTCTCTGCACTCCATTTTGTTAGACTACCGTTCACACCGTGTTGGAAATCTAAGCTTCCAGACACCCCATCTAGAAAATACCTACAGAGCCATTTTAAATAATCTGTATTACAGTGTATCTGTATACATATAAGTAGTGCCTCCCTGTAAGGAACTATACACACACTTAGAGGGGTTGGACACTTTCTGGTTACTGTTGACCGATGTGTATGTAAGATGCCTATATAGCACTTACTAATATAACTTTTGTTGATTTTCTGTGCCGTAAATTTCAAAGGCCACGTCCTCTTGTTAGCAAAATCTTCTGTGCTGTCCTCATAGAGGTCCTGTCCATAAGATGGCTGCCTATGGACAGTCATGTGACCAGGTACATCACTCAGCCTCCTTCATTCTAACATGGTGCAACTACATAAAACTCCAAACTGTGCAGATGGCAGATGTAGTGTGTTTGAATGGAGGAAACATCACATGGAGGTGATTTGCCCGGTCACATGACCCTCCATCAGCAGCAATCTTATGGACAGGACCTCCTGTGGACAGCACAAAAGACTTATCCAACAGGCGGGCATACCTTATGAAATACAGAAAATGGCTCAGAATATTAACAAAGGCTATTGTTGCAAGTGCCATATAGTCATCTGACAAACACACTGATGAACAGTGACAAGAAAGTGGACAACCCCTTTAAATAAGTCGAGGGATCAAGCTGTTAGTCTATCCACTACTGTCACCTTTACCGGTAATCACGTTGTCAATGTGTTTTTAATTCTTGCAGTGTGACAAGACAGAAAAGTTATAATGTCCACTTCTGAAAAGAAAATATTCTTTGTGCTCTTTTCTACGGTAAATTGGAATTATTTCATGGTTTGATCTACTTCAGCTTGTTTTACTTTATTTCACAACATTTCTCTTTCCAGAACTGAAACCACTAGAAGCAATCAAATACAAATATCTGCAAATGTCTAAATATTCCATGAGAACATGATGTCTCGTGTTTCTATCTCACCACCTATTTCCGCAGAATTTGTCACCGTAAGTTAACTACACTTGTGTTTTAACATTTGGGCAGGAAGCTATGACAAATTTGGGGTTGGTCTTAGTGGTTTTAGTCGGAAACCTTTAGTAGCTGGGGAACTAGCTACCCTTATTCAGAGATCTCATCCTGAAGCTGTGAAGCATTCTTGACGATGATGGAACTTCTGTTTTTCAACAGCAAGAAAATGTTTCTCTCGTTCTGCGTTCTCCTCGTTGCGGGAAGCCTTGTACAAGGTAAACTATTGTATCACTTTTTCACTCCAGGAGTGTGGGTATTATGTACAATGAACTGGAAGTAATGTAACGTTTATAGGTTAGGAATTATGAAATCTCTGACTGTATGCCATGTGTAACTGGGGATCTATAGCAGTTTATTGGTAAAAATGGGATAACTTAACTTTTTACCTTTTACAAAATTAGGAAGGCACAAAATGACCAAGGTAATCGTTTATTCTTGACATAAACAATAATTTTGCCAGTAATCAGACATGTTAATAGCCATTATGTCGATTTGGCCACCACCCTTACACATTTACACTGGGTTCAGACCTGAGCGTTTTGAAGCCTAGCGTTTTTGCGCGTTCAAGACAGGCGTTAACGAGCGTTTTTTCAAGCGTTTTGGTAAATAGTGTAGGCGCGTTTGACGCGCGTTTATGTGATTGACTGCATAGTTGGCCAATGACCAAACAGCCCTCGCTATATATACTTTGGCCAATCTGAGTGCTTTAGAGGTGTGAAATTCCATGGTGGCTGATCCAGCATGTTGCAAACTTTGAAAAATGCGCGTCCATTGAAGTATATTGGCACCAAACGCTCGAAAAATACCCGAATTAACGCGAACATACTTGCTTATGCGTCGGACGTTTTTAGGCGCCTTCGAACGCGCATAAAAGCGCGCAAGTGTGAACCACCCCCATTGGAATGCATGGTTCCTGTACTGTTGTTCGCTTTTTGCGCGTTCGAAAGCGGCGTTTACGCAAAAGTGTGAACTGAGTGTTAAAATAACCTTATCAGGTCCGAAAGACAACATTGAAGAGAGCAGTATTTCATGTGTAATCTGCTTTTTCTCATTTCTATATAAAAATAATAATAATGATAATCTTTATTTATATAGCGCCAACATATTCTGCAGCGCTTAAAAATTGGGGATTTTTATATCTGTTTAAAAAAATCCATGTATTTTATTCCAATAAACGGAATACAGAATGATATTGTGCAGCCAAAAGAATGAGTAGCAGGAGGGCGAAATCCCATCCAATGCCAGGGCGGCTTTAGTGCAAAAAATGGTCAATATGGCAACAGTTCTTTTAGTTTTTTCCCTGGCTATAATCTTATCGATAGTTCAATTTATTATGGCTGTAAGGATGGTCTTTTAAACCTCTAATAGTCACATACTTTATAGGAGGCTGCCCTGAGTTTTAAACATACGATATACTGGGGACACACACGTACACACACTATTTGTTCGTGTCAAACTGCAAAATAGCTTATAGTGTGAAACTGAGAGGAAGGCTGATTCATGTGATGACGCCATTGAAAGCCTATTTGTTTCTATTCTCAAGAAGTTTTTGTGATTCTCATAAACGTGAGTCTGTCATCTCCACTTACAGTGTGCTTTCTGATTGTGCGTCTGTTTCGGACCGAGCTTTAAATGCCAGTCTCTTTATTTGACAGTCTTTAGAAGAGCACAAAGGAGTCATTATTGAACTACAAATCTCAACTAATAATTTAAGATATGTGTGCAAGGGATACATATAAATCCCAATCTTAAAGGGAAGCTGTCAGAAGTTTTGACCCTGCAGAACTGCTGACAGTGCTAGGTCATGGACAGTTGCTTAACGATACCTTGGTCAATGCTTTTAGTATCAGCATCACAGTAGGAAAATTGCTTTTGACAAGACGAGCCCTGTTCCCACAAGTGCGTTACCTTGAAGTACTTCTTTCTCTGGCCTTCCCTCTGCGTGACAGCTGTAGCATCCAACCCGGAGACCGCCATAGCTGTCACTCAGAGGGAGGGGCTGTGGAGCAGCTCAGGGCAGTAAGCTCTTCAAGTGTGAGGGACCACCCTCAGGGAACTTGCGGGGTGTCATGAACCAGATTTAGTTCTTAAGCATGCAGTGATGTTGATGATAGCATCATCAAAGGTATGTTTTCCATGGCCTCTACCTAGCCAACACTACGGAGGGACTCCTTGATAGCTAGGAAACAGTAAAGGTGTAAGTTAGAAAGGTAAGGTGTCCAGTGTAAGGGGTATGCACAGTATAAAAAAGCACAAGTAGGAATTGAGCAGGGGAAGACAACCTAGACATATATAAATGAATTTATCACCCACGCCCATTACAGTTTTCTGGTGTAAAAAGTTGCTAACCTCGTGTTTGTGGTTTTTAAACACCATTGTGCCTAAATTTAGGCACCAGTGGCATTTGCCACTTTCCCAAGAAAGGAGGCGTGGGGCCCAGCACATTTATCTTCTTTCACACCAGTTTTCTGGTATAAAAGACTGAAATCTACACCAGCTGCTAAAATTTGCTGCAATAATATGGCACATATAGACCACGCTAGCCCATATACTGTACTGATGGAACATACACGATTATTGCATCACCCCTAGTTTCTTTTTGACGTTTTCTTCTGTAATACTTCTGTCAGGGCCATCATACTTACCCACTGCTCCCTCAGCTGCAACTTGGTTGTCTTGGATGAGTTGTTCACACAGGAAGATGGATGTTGGCAGGGGCGGACTGGCCATAGACCATACAGGGAAATTTCCTGGTGGGCCGATGCCCATGAGCCTGCCCATTATGGCCATTGACTGGGTACCTAACAATCGAATGCTCTCAGCATTGTAGGAGCATCAGGTACTTGTGTTCCTGGCTGGCGGCCGCAGGTCCTCCTCCTGAATTCAACTGTATCACTGTCTTTAGGATGGTGATTCAGGTAAATAGGGCAGAAGGGGTGGCAGCTTTTCGTGCTGCACTGTAATATTTGGTTCTGCTTGGTATTGCTGGCCCCAACTACTTCTGTCGTCCCTGCCTACTTGTGTTTCCCCTCGTTCTGTCAGTTTGGACCCACCCACTTTTAGGTTTTTTACCAGAGTCACTTTAAATTCCCAGTCTGTCCCTGGATGTTGGTGCTATTGGAAGGAGACTCCCCACCCTGCTGGTGGCACAAGGCAAAAAGCAGGGTCGGATTGAAGAGGACCTGTCACTGCTCCTGACATGTCTGTTTATCTATTCTTATGACTTTTGTTGTGCCATTCCTTTGTTATTCCTACTAGAAGTTATGAATTAATTGCTAGCAGTTAACAATGAAGGTATGAAGGTATCACCAGTTTGGGGGAAGGGAGGGGGTATCCCTGCACAGACTGATAATGGCAGAATTGATAGGATAATACCAGACTATGCAGGGACACACTTACAACTAGTAACACCCATCTGGACCTTCATTGCAGACTGTAAGCAATTCATTCATAATTTCTTGCTGGAATAATAAAGGAATGGCACAACGTAGAGACATAAGAATAGATGCTACATAGGGAATGCAAGTAGTTACTAAAACAGACATGTCAGGAGGGGTGACAGGTCCTCTTTAAGAGCATGGCAAAATATAAACTTGGCCATATATTAATCAGATATTTCAGTGGCAACAGGAAATGCAGCCATATTTTCATCTATAAATTAGCTTCTGTTATTCTGTAACCTAAGTTCTACCAGCCTCCTAAAACACCATTATATCTGTCAAAAAATAAAACATCAGTACCGAACTTTGGTTACTAAAACTCTGATTTACTATTTTAGTGTAAATGTATCAATACTGATTGTTCAATTTGTCAGAGGCAATAGCTAGGTACAGATACACACACACCTACATGACGTCTAAGAGAAACCAGTCCCACACTTCAACCCCTGATGGTGGACATCCCCTTTAAATTGCTCACATACTTTGGGTGCCCTATTAAGGGCAGAGCATAGTAGGAAACTTATAGCCGCGCAGCAACTTGAGTGTGAACCTATGAGGAGGCAAATCGAAATAACATGGTTTTCTGGGCTGCAATATAAAATTGTATCCTGCTATACAGTATCACTGAGGACGGGCATTAAAGGGGCTTGCGAAAATCGTCACACTGTCACTTCCTAGAAGCTACGTTTTATGGTTTGATATATTCAGTAAGATTGAAAGAATGGATAGCTGCATGCCAAATAAAGAGGTAACCAAATCCAGTTACAGGGTCTAGTCGCATGATGATGTCAGTGAGACAGGATGCTGCTTCAGTACGTGACGCCAGACAAAAGGCAGGGGCCACACAAGGGCCAATCAGATATTCGCAAATGATAGGGAGAATATACATACAGGATCATAAAAGCAGGGAATCCGATCCCTAATCACACTAGACCCTAAAGTCCCGTCACTGCATAGTTAAATGGGGTATACTCTTTGTAAAGACTGAAAACAATAACCTGCTGGACATGTCGCCCGGCCCTGACAATTTCCTGCCTGCGCTCTATTTTGACCTCGGAACTGCAGCGCCTTGTCAGGGCCAGGCTACATGTCTGGCCCTGTCAATCTAGTGGCAGGTGGGCGTTTTTAACCTGCGGAGGCAGCCCCTTTCCAAGTGATGAAGTGCTGCTGATGAGACTAATCGATTTGTTAGAATTGATTCACTTATCTCTACATAAACTACATATTGGTGAGTTTTCCTGTCAGGCTGCTCAGCCATGATGGCATATCATAGGCAGGATCACATCATTACCATCTATTGTAGAGCAGTGCAGTGTAGTGAGGCCCTACCCCTCACCAGGTACGTAGCCAACGGCTCATGGGCCCTGGTGCAAGAGTCGAGCTTGGGGCCCCCTTCCCTCAATGCTTTGTGTGTCTTCTTATGCGGCACAAGGGTCTTTGGGCCCCCTCAGGCTCCTGGGCCCGGTAGCGACTGCTACCCCTGCACCACCTATAGCTACGCCCATGCCCCTCACCCCTAGGCTGCTCTACAAGTGAGGGCAACCACTCCTGCTAATCTTCCAGGGCAGGTTGCTATTTGAAATAATTCTTGGAGACCCAATCTAAAGGGGACCTTCTGAGGATACCAGTTACCAGTTGGGGGTGTGTCCCTACACAGTCTGATACTGGCAGCACTGATTGAATACTGTCAGACTGTACATGCACACACCACCATCTGGTAACACCCATCTGAATCTTTATTGCAAATTGTTAGTCTGGACTTGAAGAAGGGACCTCAGAGTCCTTAAAGCTCGCCTTCTAACATCAATCATTTGAGTTAGCCTTCAAAACAGGCATGCTTAACCTGCGGCCCTCCAGCTGTTGTAAAACTACAACTCCCACAAGGCCCTGCTGTGGGCTGATAGCTGTAGGCTGTTCGGACATGCTGGGAGTTGTAGTTTTGCAACAGCTGGAGGGCCGCAGGTTGAGCATGCCTGCTTTAAAAGATATCAAATTCCAATATTTTATAATGTTTCTCTTTTGAGAGCATCAAGACTTCTCGCTACTGGCTAACACGGTACCAAACCCTTTTCTTTTGGTTTCATACAAAAATACTGTATATAGGACACATATTAATTATACAATTAGGGGCTGTTCACATGGCAGGTTTTCCTCAGAATTTTGGAGCGGAGTTGAAATTTTGCCGAAAAACACACCAGCGGCTGCATCCTTTCTGCTTCCCAATAATTTTGATTGTGGAGCCGTAGCTTAAAGCCGTGGCCGCCCTGAGAAGGAACATCTCCATTGAAATGAATAGGAGGCAGAAAAGATGCTTTCGGCAAAAATGTGGCGCAGCTGTCCACGCCACAATTCCAAGGTAAAACCTTCTGTGTGAGCAGCACCTTTAAGAGGGTTTCCGGGAGTACAATATTAATGACCTATCCTTAGAAGAAGTCAATATGTGATTGGTGAGGGATCTACTCCTGCCACCCCATCCAGTTAGCTTTTGAAGAGGTCACATGTTTCAGGGAACGCTGCAGCCTCTTCCTAGGCCAGTGACGCCATGTGAAACAGTTACATGACCTATTTACAATAAATGGGCCTGGGCTGCAATACCAAGTACAGCCACTAGGCAATGTATGGCGCTGTGCTCGTTAAGCAGCAACCTCTTCAAACAGCTGATCGGAGACGGAGCCAGGAGTCAGACCCCAACTTTCAGATGTTGATAACCTATCCTGATGATAGGCCATCAATATTAAACTCCTGGAAAACCCCTTTAACAAAAGTGCATTTTATCTCACCCAAATTACAATGCCACTCACATAAAGGAACGGCTGCTGCTGTATGGCCAGGATGTGATAGATACACAGTCGAGACTTCATCATTCCCAAGTGAAAATACTCCTAATGACATAGTCCTGTTGAATCTCCTCCAGGTTTCCCTACAAAGAAAGAAAAATACCAAAGGATTCGTTGCACACCAGAAGATAACGACATAGGTTGTCTTCAAGAACAAGCAATTTTTGATCAAGCCCAAGAAAGTAATGTAATTGATCGCAGTCCAATGTAAGTGCCTTTGTAACTTTGTAAATATGAGGCAGATTCATGAAAATGCGCCACAAGTGCCTTAGACAAGTGTACGTGGTTGAACAGGAAGGGAGCGTGGCTTAGGGCTCGTTCAAATGACCGTATGGTTTTGCGGTCCGTTTTAACGGATCTGCTTTTCCGTTTCTAGTTTCAGTAGTGTTTTGATTTCCGTTCCACTTCCATTCCGTTTACATATGGTTTCCGTTTTGTGATCCGTTTTTGCGGATCGGAAATGGAAACGGAAGCATATAATAATGTTTTAACAGTAAGCACAATGAAAAATTGGGCTGGCCATAAAATTCTTAATAGATGCTACCGCAAAAGCGGAACGGATACGTAAGACATACGGATGCATTCAGTATGCATTCGTTTTTTAAAGCCCTATTGACTTAAATGGAGCCACGGAATGTGATTTGCGGGCAATAATAGGACATGACTCAAAATGTAGCGGAATGGAAAACGGAAAACACAGAAACGGAATGCATACGAGTACATTCCGCTTTTTTGCAGACCAATTGACATAAATAGTTCAGTATACGGACGGTATACTGAGCGCGAAAACGGCCCATATACGGAACGCAAAAACGTTCGTGTAAACGAGCCCTTAGTTTGTGACAAGCGTGCGGCAACATATTGCCACTACTTTTTGGTGCGAAATAAGCTAAATAATAGATGGTGTAAAGGTAAAGTGTACGTAAACTTTTAGATAAACTTTATTAAATCATATTCTAAATATGATGTGAATCATTTTTGTAATGTACCTTAATAATTAAATAATTTTTATTACATTTTTTAAAAGAAAAGAAAGTATATTATAAAAATTATTTCCATCACATTTAGGTTTTAATAAAGCTTATCTAAAAGTTTAGGTATACTTAGAGTGCATTCACCGTATTTTTAGTCCGCGTCCGCTCCATATTATTTGAGGATTGCACGCGGATCTATTAATTTCCATGGGGCCACAATCACAATGTCATTCATGTGCTGTCAACATCTGTGAGGCCGATCCACTAATTAAAAGGGTTTTTCACGATTTTAATATTGATGGTCATCAATATCAGATCGGCGGGAACCGACACTCTGGCTAGTCAGCTGGTAAAGAGAAGGCCGCGCTCTGTGAGAGCGCAGCATTGCCTTCATTGTTTACCTGCTCGCCGTTGACAACGCAGCGGCGAGCAGGTGTAATTACAAGCCGTCCCATTCAATTCTATGGGAGGTCTTGTTCCTATACACTTGAATCTCGACGGCGCGCAGGTAAACAAAAAGGTAGGGCTGTGCTTGCACGGAGCGCGACCTTCTCTTCAACCAGATGATCGACGGGGGTGCTGGGTGTCGGACCCCGCCGATCTGATCCTGAGGATAGGTCATCAATATTAAAATCCCAGAAAACCCCTTTAAGGCTCCATTCACACAGCCGCAATTCTGTTACGCATTTTGCGGAACGGAATTGCGGACCCATTCATTTCTATGGGGACACACTATGTCCCGCCCGGATCCGGAATTGCGGGTCCGCACTTCCGCTCCACAAAAAATAGAACATGTCGCAAAATGTGGAACGCACATTGCCGGTGTCTGTGTTTTGCGGATCCGTGCATCCACAAAACACACACGGATGTGTGAATGGACCCTAAAGAATATTTCCTATTCTTGTCTGTTTTGCAGACAAGAATAGGCATTTTTAGTGGGCCCACGGGATGCACATGGGCCACATCTGTATTTTTCGAAACTGCAATTTATGGACCACAGAACAGATACTTTCTTGTGAATGCACCCTTAAACAAGTTTGTAAAGATGTACCAAATTTATTATCTCACATGAACCATGGCTTAGCTCTTTTACTGCCTAAATGTACTTTTGGGGTCATTAATCAAACTGGTGTATATATTATATACTACAAGAAAATTAGACTAGCAGATTCATAGTTGCAGGTGCACATCCATAAAGCTAGCATGCAGGTAGCAAACAAAAACAGGTATGGCAGCACAACATTTCACATGCAAACAATAAAACTGGGAAAATAGGGATTATACTAAATTAAAGTGGTATTATACCTCTATTAATGAAAAAAATAGAAGCTCTTTGGGCATATTTTTGATCAAAAGTGTGTCGGGCCCATCTACCAGGCGTCAAGGTCACTTCTGCAGATGGGTCCCTAACAGTAACAGAACTGCCTCTCCTGGGCTTGACCTAAGCCTACAATGTTCAGGGCGGTGTAGGAACCAGCTACACATATACTCTGCTCAGTAGCCGGTTATGCTCGGTGGTAATACACTTCTGGAAGAGCAGTTATGTAGATTACTATACTGCATGAGGAGATAAGTGAGATGTGATGGAGGACAGTTAGATGAGGGAGATAAGTCAAGATAGTTTTTATGACAATGGAAATTTACAGAGATTGCCGTAGTAAAGGCAGACAGTGCGTTGAAGGATATCAAGATGAATATCAAATAGAGATTTGAAGGCTATAAAAAGGAATATGAAGAACGTTGAAGGATGGCAGCAGTGGCATGGTTAGCCAGGTGTCACTGTGTAGTTCCAGCCTTAGAGTAATTTATATTCTTAAAGGGGACCTGTCACCATGTAAATCGGTACATTATAGAGCAGGAGGAGCTGAGCATAGCTCTGTTGCAGTTCCCAGTGCAGTGGATAAATGGAAGTGCTCCTTTGCAAGGAAAAGGCCTAAGGGGCATCTTGGGATCAACGGAGGTCCAAGAGTTCAAACCCACACTGGTTATAGTGTTATATCCTAGTAGTATGTAAAATTAAATACTTAAAGCGGACTTCACCTTTCAACAAACTTTGCATTAATCAATAGTACTGGGTGAACATGAGGAATAACACAATATCTGGCCACTATATGACTTTTTCATCTCTCCCAGATCTGGTGGGTGGAGACTAGCTTCCATCCACTAGACACAGAAAGTAGAGGATAATCTGCTTCCTAACCTTCCCTTACTCACCTAGAAACAGCCCCAAGATCATGGAGGACATTACACAGTAGTACTGACCTGTATGGTTATGGATAAAGCACTTGTCCTGAGATATAAACTTCCTATTTAGCTGCAGCAGTCTCTTATGGAGTCCTGTCTTACTCAAGCTTTGCTCGTTCCTGCCCATCCCCTCTCCATAGACTTGTATTGACATGTGTAATCAGAATCTTCAGTAAGCTGCTGTTCCATTTTAGATGAGTCCTTAGGGAAAATCAGATCTAAATGGTGTGCGCTGCAGTAATGGTGGTCCATGCAGAAAACTGCACATTTGAATTGGCCAATTGACTATAATGGGTCAGTGTTGGGTCCAGGTGATGTCCATTCTACACTCACCTGGATGTGAACATCAATCATCTGAATGAACCCCAAAAACATCAAACCTTAGTTAATGTTGGGCCCTTCTGAAATGAATGAATGTTCAGTATTCTAACTGCGGTCAGAAAAATCATATATTTGTAGCTACTTTGCCAAGCCATATTTTCAGTAAGAAACCAAAACTTTCATTAGCGGGACTTCCCCTTCAAAACAACTCTTGCAATTATTTTTCACTACTTTCCAGTTACAGTGGTTAGAAGTAAACCACGAGTGAAAGCCACGTGACTATTTCACAATTTATTTTAGATCCAAGAAGGTCCAGACCTATGTTCCATTTTCTGCAGAAGATCTTGGATCAGGAAACAGCCCTTATTCTGGAGAAGACCCTGGCTCTGCAAGTGAATATGCCGAATATTCTAATGAGATAAAGAATTCCAAGCAACAGTTTTATGAGGAAAATCTTATTATTTAGCTACAGATGAAGATCCTATCTAAAGGCATATGGAACAGGAAGCTGGAAATCTATTGGTTCCTACTTATAACTGGCTTCAGTTTTTGCCTTCTGTTTTCAAAACAGTTTCAAACCTTTACTGTTGATTTTATTTTGTTACATTAAAATGTATGTTTGACTTCCTCTCTAGCCCGCTTTGTGATGTGATTTCTGAAAATGAAAAAAATATGCATGCAAAATTATAAAAAGTAATACTTTAACAGTGTCAAAAGCAATCAAAAATCCTGGAGGAACTCTATGGCACCCTCTACTGGTGATTTGACATGCTGCCGATAAGATACAAAATGTAGAATTCTTAAAGGAAATGTTTCTGCCAGTTAAAACTAGATAGTAACACATTTTTTTCTAATTTCTTTTTTTCTAATTTCTTTTCTGATTGCAGATTTATTCATTCAACTTACTGAACATGATAATGGGGCGGACATCTTGCCTGAGCTGTTCTTAACAGCATTTACACAGCATTAAAAAAAAAAAAATTGCTTTACGGCAGCCCCATGGGCCATAGACATAGATGGTCTGAGGTGACCTTATTGACTTCTAAGGGAGAAAGTTCTAGACATGCTCTGTGACCTGTGCAGAGGTCATTGTACAAGAAAAGAATAGATAAGCTCTGACAATCATCTATTGTAAATGGAGGATCCAGTCTGTCATTCTAATCCTGCCTGTAATGATATCACCTCTGTACAGATAAGCAGATAACTGCAGTAAAGTGATCTGTACAGACCAAGAAGTGGCGCCTATTATTAGGCTTAGTGGCCAGTGGGAAAACTGTATGGTTTTGTGGTTTTTGTTTAAATATAGATATTGACACGGAAAATAAAAATTACATTACCAAAAATTCTTTACAAATATGTTAAACATAAAAACGTGATTTAAACAATAGGTCATTTTCTGATTATACATTTCCTTTAACAGTCTAAAAGAGTGTATTCACATGACAGTGTCGGTTTGACGGACTGCAAACTACAGTTCGGCAAAACACGGACACGGACGGGAAAGATAGTAAGTCCTATCTTTTGTAGCACGGCCGCATGGTCCCGGAAGCACACAGAAGGGCTTCATGGCTGCATGAATGCACCCTGAGGCTGGGTTCAGACTTGCGCGTATTTGATACGTTTCTGTCGCGCGTATTACAGCGCGTTTTTGCAAATTGGAAACGCGCGTCATACGCGCATTTGTGTGATTGACTACTGTGGCGTCAATCACAATACACACGACAAAACGCCCCAAAGAAGCTCAAGAACTTTTTGAGCATAGGGTGTTTTCAGCGCGTTCAAACGCGCTGTAAAACGCTCAAGTGAGAACCAGGGCCATAGGGAAGCATTGGTTTTCATGTGTTGAGCGTTTACCCTCAGTTCACACTTGTGCGTTTTACAGCGCGTTCGAACGCGCTGTAAAACGCATAACCGATGCAAACCAATGCTTCCCTATGGGACTGGTTCACATTTTCGCGTTTTACAGCGCGTTTGAACGCGCTGAAAACGCCCGACGCATAAACAAGTACTTGAGCTTTTTTTGGGGCGTTTGTCGCGCTTCGTGATTGACGCCACAGTGGTCAATAACACGACGCGCGTACAATGCGCGTTTCCTATTTCCAAAAACGCGCTGTAATACACGCAACAAAAGCGCGTGTAAACGCGGCGTATCAAATACGCTCAAGTGTGAACCCAGCCTGAGAGTGACGTCACATATTTGCCTAGCAAGGTTACTGCGTCTTACAGGAGTTTTTTTTAAACTGGCCAAGTAGTGATGTTATTGCAGATATATTAACTTTCTAATTAACCTAGTTACATAGTTGATAAGGTTGGAAAAAGACACAGGTCTATCAATTTTAGTTTATAATCCTACAATGTTGATCCAGAGAAAGGCAAAAACTAAGTGATGGATGCCAATTGCCCCATATTTTGCTGACTACAAATGTGGCAATCAGTGTCCACTTCTGGAATATCATTCCATACCCATAACCTGCAACATCAGCCATCACAACCTTTTCGGCAAAAAGTCCCATAGTCTCCCTGCTCCTACAGTAAGGCTGGGTTCAGACTTGACCGTTTTACAGCGCGTTCCTACGCGCTGTAAAACGCTCAACAGGCGAAAACCCATGTTTCCCTATGGGCACGGTTCTCACCTGAGCGTTTTACAGCGCGTACGAACGCGCTGTAAAACGACCTACGCCCAAAGAAGTACAGGAACTTCTTTGGGGCGTTTTGTTGCGCGTATTGTGATTGACGCCAGAGTGGTCAATCACACGAACGCGCGTTCAATGCGCGTTTCCTATTTCCAAAAACGCGCTGTAATACGCGCGACAAAAAACGTGCGTAAAACGCGCGTATCAAATATGCTCAAGTCTGAACCCAGCCTAAAGAACCCCTGTCCATGTTGATGAAACCTTCTTTCCTCTAGACAGCAGAGGTCCTCTTGTTGGTTTCAGACTGAAGATTATCAGCAAGATCTCTGAACTGTCACCAACCATCATTCACATAGCCTTGTTGAATGTGGTTGAACTGCAATACCAAGCACAGCCACTATATGATGTAGGACACTGTGCTTGGTAAGCGTCGGTGAGGCCTCCACTCATACCAGAGCTCTGGTCAGTGCCACAGCTTCCTGAAACGGCTGGTGGGAAGCCAGGACTCAGACCCCACCTAAGTATAGGTCATCAATATTATCTCCCGGGCAACCCCTTTGATTGGTTAAATGAGAAATAACTTTTTTATAAAAAGCTCAGCAAAAGAAAAAAGAAACCCCTGCTGCTCTTCTTCCAACGCTTTGTGTGTCCCACAAGTAGACAACCCCTTTATTATATCTCTAAGATGCCCTCATATAGAGGACCTTGGGTACCTCTGAACATACCCATGTGATCTATTACAGCATACATTACACAGATGGCCTCCTTACAGATTGTGGGAGTGTCACAGGCCGCCTGTGCAGTGGGAACGAATACTCAGAATAGGGCGGCCGTGTGGCTGCATTTATTTCTATGCACAATTTTTGGGCTGTGTCAGCAGTAAATTTGCCGTTTCAGGATTTTTTCCTGAATTTAATTTTTTAATACATTTGCATTCTTGGGCTTTTATTCTATGCGTGGTATGATATTACATCAGTAAGTAAACTTGGCTGGAGGATAGAAAAGGAAACTATCATTAGAACTTTCACTGGTTTACATTACATTTTTGTGCCACCTAGGATACTCAGTGTCTGCGTGCCAGATGCTGTAAAAATGTATTACCGTTCCTGAAGGCAAGTCTATACTGTCATGATGTTACAATATGCTTACTGCTCCTTCTATCCATTACAACCTTTATGAAACCCCCAACCATGTTTTCCCTTTTCATTCTCACCATTGCTTTGATATAATTGTACAAAGTATGTTTCAGGGTAAGTACATTCCCTCTGAAGGGCCCGACACAGGAGGGGCTGTTGTATGATATTGGATACCCCTTTAATATTGATGACCTATCCTCGGGATAGGTCATCAATATCAGATTGACGGGGTCCGACATCCGGCACCTCCGGCGACCACGGTGTACCCTCTGGGGCGAGCATTAAGCATTAAGTCCTCCTGTGGCTGGAGGACCCCAGATTGCTCGGGGTCCATCCACCACCAAGCTCTGCTCCCATAGAAGTGAGTGGGAGCGTACGGCGCATGAGAGGCCCATGCTCCCATTCATTTCTATGGGGCCGACGGAAATAGCCGAGCCAGCGCTCGCCTATATTCACTGGGCCCATAGAAAAGGAGTGCGCCTCCTTCACTTTTGGGGCTCCATTCTCGATATAGGTCCGCTGGGACCTGCACCTATCGGACAATGGGGACATATCCTAGCGATAAACCCTCATTGTCTGAGATGGGACAACCCCTTTAAAGTGGCCCTCGAAAAGGAAAAAACGAAACCTGGCATCAGGTGGAACAGCAGGTGGAGCCAACACAAGTAGACAGGATCAGCAATCCAGCAGCCATAACCATAATAGTGGTAAGGCCAATGCAGAAATAAAATAGGATGACCCTTTCAGACAAAAGAACAGAGCTTCCCAAACCTTATGTGTAGGTCTATATTCAAATATGGAGCACCACAATTTTATATACAGCCCTATAGTGATACATGGAGCCCAGTCATTACATATATAGTCCTATAATCAGCTGTTATAGGCAATGGAAGAATCCAGCCGGAAATGGAGAATTATGCTAAAATCAATGGCCGTAGAAGCGTCGGTTCCTCCAGAGTGCTGCTCTCTGCAATGGCACCTTGTATTTGCTAATAAGAGGAACTGTGCGGTTAGCAATCATGGGGGTGGGGAGTAGTTCCAAGGGTCATAAAAAGAGTTGAAGGGAAATCAAAGTCTGGTCCCTTCTATCTGCCTGCAAAACCTGCCACCAAAATGGGGAGCCAAGATTGATCAATTGTGTACATTACTGGCTGCCATTATGGTCATATTCCATGCATGTAATAGTACATAATACCACAAGGCCATACACTGGAGCTGTACGTGCAGCAAAAGACGCTTCTTATGACGATGGGCAGGGAGCTTTTACAGTTTTTTTTTTTGTTCAGCTTTTTCAGGGCTATGAACTCAACGAAGGTCAATGGATGACGGTGGTATATGTTCTGACTCAGCAAACACAATGAATTTCCTGATTCACCAGCCATGATTCAGAATGAAAAGAGGAAACAACATACTGTGGGCAGAACACACTCTAAAATCCTGCACTCACGAATAGTTGGATGTCACAGCTTTAACTCTCGAAACATTCGAGTTGTGAGCTAAAAAAGTACATAAGTCAGCAACTACATGTGATACTTATTTGCTGCCTTGTTACCTCATTGCTTGCTGCGGGGCAGCTTTTTAGCCAGTTTCATTAGGGCAGAGCCGTGAAATGTGACTACAGATTAGCTACAGTGGCTACAGCGAATCTGTGGTAGTCTGAGACACGCCCACTGTCTCACCATTGGCTCCTGCTCCCTCCCCTGGAGCTCTGCCTCCTTGGATTGGCTGCTGTATATAACACAAGTCTATCACAAGCTCACCAGGAAGTCAGTGCATCAGGGCATTATAATTATAAAGCACAGATTACTAAACCGACAGAAAACACACAGACTGAGGGGCAGGGCTGGGACAAGGTCCACCACCAACAAAGGCTGAGCTGTCCAAGTGCGCCCCCTCCAACTTGTGGATGACACTGCTATGGGGATCTGTGATGGATGACACTGTTATTGGGAATCTGTGGATGACACATTTGTGTCATCCACAGATCCCCCTCCCATAACAGGGTCCGTGTAGGAATGATCCCCAATACAAGGGGTGAGGCTGTGGGGTTGTATCTGCTTTTTGATGACAGTGCCAGCGAGGCCCGTGCAGTGACTGTATTCTACTACACCCCCCTCACACTGTATATAATCTTAACTATATAACTGTAGTGATTTGCTACAGTTATATAGTTAATAAGATTATATCCAGTGAGCGGGGCCGGGTCGTAGTAGAATACAGTCACTGCACGGGCCCCGCTGTCATTATGAAATAGCATATGTGACCCCCACCTCTTTTATTGGTGATCATTCAGTAAATTAACCCTGTTTTGGGGGAGGGGGTGTCTGTGGATGACAAATATGTGTCATCCACAGATTCTCCCCATAACAGGGTTCATTTAGTGAATGACCACCCAAATTGTGGTGACCCAATACATGGGAGTTGCATCTGCAGAGATTTTGTATAATGCCACCCCACACTATAGTGTCCCCCACACAGTAATGTCCGCCACACTGCCCCCACACAGTAATGTCCGCCACACTGCCCCCACACAGTAATGTCCGCCACACTGCCCCCACACAGTAATGTCCTCCACACTGTAGTGTCCCCACACAGTAATGTCCGCCACACTCCCCCACACAGTAATGTCTGCCACACTGCCCCCACACAGTAATGTCCTCCACACTGTAGTGTCCCCCACACAGTAATGTCCGCCACACTTCCCCCACACAGTAATGTCCGCCACACTGCCCCCACACAGTAATGTCCGCCACACTGCCCCCACACAGTAATGTCCGCCACACTGCCCCCCACACAGTAATGTCCTCCACACTGTAGTGTCCCCCACACAGTAATGTCCGCCACACTCCCCCACACAGTAATGTCTGCCACACTGCCCCCACACAGTAATGTCCTCCACACTGTAGTGTCCCCCACACAGTAATGTCCGCCACACTTCCCCCACACAGTAATGTCCGCCACACTGCCCCCACACAGTAATGTCCGCCACACTGCCCCCACACAGTAATGTCCGCCACACTGCCCCCGCACAGTAATGTCCGCCACACTGCCCCCACACAGTAATGTCCGCCACACTGCCCCCACACAGTAATGTCCGCCACACTGCCCCCACACAGTAATGTCCGCCACACTAGTAATGTCCGCCACACTGCCCCCGACACAGTAATGTCCGCCACACTGCCCCCACACAGTAATGTCCGCCACACTGCCCCCACACAGTAATGTCCGCCACACTGTCCCCCACACAGTAATGTCCGCCACACTGCCCCCCACACAGTAATGTCCGCCACACTGCCCCCACACAGTAATGTCCGCCACACTGCCCCCCACACAGTAATGTCCGCCACACTGCTCTCCACACAGTATTGTCCGCCACACTGCAGTGCCCCCACATAGTAATTTGTCATGCTCTCCCCTCTTGTCATTCTCCCCCTCTTGTCATAATCCCCTCTTCTTGTCATGCTTTTTCTGCCCCCTGTCATTCTCTCCCCATCTTTTCATGCTCTTTCTGCCCCCCATGTTGTCACAGACTTCATGTAAGGGGCCCGGCATTTTCACTGTACTTAATGCCGGGCCCCTCAGAGCGCTCCTCTCACCTCCATTATGTTCACTGCTCCAGGCTTCCCGGATCAGGCCCCAGCGCTGCCACACATTAAGCAGGTGGGCGGAGCCTAACGGAGGTCCCTTAGGCTCCGCCCACCTGCTTACTGTGTTTCTAGTTAGAGGCAGCGGGGCCTGATGCTGGAGGCCTGAAGGCTGAAGCAGTGACCATAATGGAGGTGAGAGGAGCGCTCTGACGGGGCCCGGCTCAGGGAATGACAGGAGGGAGCGCTGAGCGGTTCCCCCTGTCAGTCCCTCTTCCTCTGGCCGGCCCCTGCCTGCGCCCTGAGGCTGGAGCCTCCCAGCCTCTGTGTCGGCCCGGCCCTGCTGAGGGGAATGAGCCTTAAAGGGTTGTCCGGGTTCACAGCTGAATATACCCCAACTTTCACCCTCCACCCGGCTGATATGAGTATCGGAGCATTTCATGCTCCGATGCTCTTCTTTGCCCTGTGCAGAATCGCGCAGGGAAAAGGCATTTTCAAGAGATCCGGTGACGTACTGGGCTCTCCATAGGGATTGCTAGGCGGAGGCTTCCGCCTAGCAGTGAACTGGTGACGTCACCTGTAGGGATGAGCGAACTTCAGTTTTTGAAGTTCAGGGATATGGTGAATTGCATTATGGATTCTGTTGCCACGGAACATAAAGCAATTCAATGACAGAATGCATTCCGTCATAATAGAAGTCTATGGCCACCATAACGGATCCGTCTGGTTTCCGTTATGCAGAAGAGGCATCCCTGAAGTTCACTCATCCCTAGTCAACGGCACTAATGAGCGGGCTTTAGTGCTGCCCTAGCCTATAAAGCGGTTAGGCAGCGCTAAAGCCCGCCCATCAGAACCGGTGATGTCACTGGTAACACTGCTGGGTGGAAGGCTCCTCCTAGAAGTTTTAAAAACAAGCCTCTCTCCTTGCCCTGTATCGCGCAGGACAAGGGACAGAATCATATCAGGGGGCCGGAGGGGTGAACATTTTTCTCCGTACGCTAGGGTGACCAGATGTCTTTTTCTCCAGACATGCCCTCTTTTTGGGACCTAAAAAAAGCATGGCAGGGATTTGTAAATGGCCAAGACTGTGTGGTGTTCTACAAAGGGAAGGAGGTGGAGGCGACACATTTAAAAGTTTATTTTAATGCGTATGTGTGTTATTTTTACTGTCAGTGACTTTATATAAGAGGCTGGGGAGAAGGGAGTGTAGCGCTGCTAGGGCTGTTATTACTTACCGCTCCCTTGTCTTCTGCTCTTGGTGCTGGCTGTACTGTGTCCTGGCAGCATTCAGCATGAGGACGTAGTGCACACAGTCGTGTAACTGTGACCTCATGCTGAGCGATGTCAGGTGAGTGAGTACAAAGCTGGAAAATGAGTGTGCAGGATCTCCAGAGGTAAGTTTCATTTATTTACTTTTGTCTGATCGTAGGTCTGATTTATGGGATGGAGGTGGGTGTTATTTATATTATTTTGGGGTCTGATCTAAGGTCTGATTGATGGAGGAGGGGAGGGCTGTGTTTTAGGGGCCATTACTTTCAGGTCTGATGTGTGGTCTGACGGATGGAGGGGAATGTTATAGGGTCCATTATTTTGGGGTCTAATCTGAGGTCTGACTTAAAGGGGAAGGGGGAATTGTAGTGGTCATGAATTTGGGATCTTATTTAAGGGATTGGGGTTATAGGGGCTATAAATTTGGGGTTTGATTTAAGGGATAGAGAGATGGGGTTATAGGGAACCACATGAATCTGAGGCTAATCCAGGGTCAGTCTTCATTTTGAGTTCAGTTCTGGGGTTTGATGCCTAAAGTCTGAATTGGGCCTCATAATTTTCTAGTTCTGTAGCTGCACCCTTTGGCACTTTTATTTTGGCAGTATGGCATTTTCAGGGAAGCAGCGAGCACAGCATTGGTGAATGCTACATGATGGCAGTGTTAAAGGGGCAGCTGGATAGGGGTTATTTGCTATAGAGGGTGGGGATTGACTGCAATGCAATAAGTCAAGTCAGAACAGAGGTGTATCTTGGTTTTGTGCTGCCCTAGGCGAGACTAAACTCGGGCACCCTCCTACCTAATATAAATTTGACCCACCCCTTTCTGTCAAGGCCAAACCCCTTCCTCTGTAAACCCCACCCTTCCTCTTTAGGCTCCACCCTTTCCTGTTAGAGCTTCACATATTCCTTTCTGTATTTAAAAGTGAATAACAAAGGCCAATATTTTGTGCTTTCTGTACCAAATGTTGCATCTATTATTTAAAGAGAATCTTTGAATATAATAATATAAAGTGTAAATTCAACCACTTTACAAAGATCAGTCATCCATGATCCACAGATCCCCTCCACATAACACTGCCATCCACAGATCCCCGTCCTCATGACAGTGTCATCCACAGATCCCCTCCATAACAGTGCCATCCACAGATCCCCTCCCCATAACAGTGCCATCCACAGATCCCCTCCCCATAACAGTGCCATCCACAGATCCCCCTAAACATTGCCATCCACAGATCCCCTCCCCATGACAGTGTCATCCACAGATCCCCTCCCCATGACAGTGTCATCCACAGATCCCGCTCCCTATAACAGTGTCATCCACAGATCCCCTCCTATAACAGTGTCATCCACAGATCCTCCCATAACAGTGCCATCTACAGATACCCCACCCATGACAGTGCTATCCGCAGATCCACCTCCCCATGACAGTGTCATCCACAGATCCCCCAATAACAGCGCCATCCACAGATCCCCTCCCTATAACAGTGCCATCCACAGATCCCCTTAAACAGTGCCATCCACATATCCCCCTCCCCATGACAGTGTCATCCACAGATCCCTCCATAACAGTGCCATCTACAGATACCCCACCCATGACAGTGCCATCCGCAGATCCACCTCCCCATGACAGTGTCATCCACAGATCCCCCCAATAACAGCGCCATCCACAGATCCCCTCCCATAACAGTGCCATCCACAGATCCCCTTAAACAGTGCCATCCACATATCCCCTCCCCATGACAGTGTCATCCACAGATCCCCCCATAACAGTGTCATCCACAGATCCTCACCCATGACAGTGCCATCCACAGATCCCCCATAACAGTGCCATCCACAGATCCACCACCCATGACAGTGCCATCCACAGATCCCCCCATGACAGTGTCATCCATGGATCCCCCATGCACAGTGCCATCCACAGATCCCTTTCCCGACGCTCAGAGGATTATACATTTATTAACTGTAATCTGTTACTTTAACTTTAAATGAGCGCTTATCTCTTTACTAGGGTATCTTACCTCAGGAGCGTGACATCAGTGAGTGAGCGCCGCCCACACTGCTTCCTGTTACCGGAGCTGAGACCTGAGCGTAATATACCCTAGTAAAGAGATAAGCCAGCAAAGTTAAAGTTACAGATTACAGTTAATAAATGTATAATCCTCTGAGCGGCGGGGCCCTGTATATTCCAACCCCCAGGCAAGCGTCCCTGTCACCATGGGAACTCCTGGCTGGAGGTTAGAATATAATTTCTAGTGTTAGAAAGTCGTGGTAACTATAACTATCACTAAGCAAACAAGGCATTTTTCCATCCCATTGGCAAGTGCCGCCCTAGGCAAATGCCTTGTTTGCCTCGTGATAGATGCACCCCTGAGTCAGAGGCGTAACCTGAATCCCCTGGTTTCTATTAAAAAAATTTGTAACAGGTCCCTTTTACAGTGTGCCATTTCCCTTTTGTCCTAACCAGCAGCACAAGTGGGGAGTTCTCCTTTGTGAAACTGGTAGGACGGGTGGAATTTTTATTGATAAAATTCACTACCAAGCTAATTAATGTTAAATTAATAAACCCGCCCCTATAAAAGAGACGCCCGCCCTACAACCAGTGCTTTTTTCTGCTATGGACAGTAGGACAGGGTCAGGCAAAGCTGCCTGTTACATCTTGATTTTTTGGTACCAGTCCTAGATTTTTTGTCTTTTTCAGCTAGGTGTTGGGTATGCAGTGTTTTCCCTCATCATTCTGCTCCCATCTGCCTGGTCCCCTCTGGATTCTGTGGCTGGAGTGCGGTGCTTGTGTGACCCGGCTGGCTTCTTTTCTGCTCTGCTTCCCCAGCACTGACACTTAGGCGTCCGCAGTGTTAGCGCGCGGCCGCCTGGCAGTCGGGCTGTTCACCCGGCGGTGTTCTTGGTCGCGGCGTGCATGTTCGCGTAGCCTCGGCGTGCGCGCCGTACCTGAAGTGCGTCAGTGACGACTTCTGGGCTGACCCGCGATTCATGTAGCCTCTACCTGCAGAGTATTTTTCTACTTTGGGCCCCTATAGTCAACTTAGGCCAGTGGGATATATTATGTTATATTTAAATAACATTTGAGGTATTTAAAAAAAAAAGTCTGGGTGACCTGCCTCTTTAGGCAGTAAGGGGTGGAGCTACACAGGAGGAGGAGTCTACCAGCTATATAAATGCTGGTGGAAGCCATGTTCCCCCTCTCTGCCAGCATTGAGCTATATAGCCACTTGTACCTAACTACACTTCTAGTGTTTTTCAGATGGCGTCTCCTAACGGTGATCAACATGGGAAGGCTTCCCTCAAACAGAAGCATTTAACCTGTGCCACCTGTGAGATGCCAATGCCGGACTCCTATGAGTACAATAGGTGTCCTTTATGCCGCCCCCTACATGGGTGACATGTTTGGTTGGATGAAGGAGTTTATGGGGAACTCCATTATGGAGATTAAGAGTGCCCATTCATCAAAGAGGGCCAGAGTATCTTCGCCAGGTCCAGTACCAATGACAGAAGACATAATTTCTCTGGATGACTGTTCCTCCTCCTCGGATGAAGAAGATGCCACCTACCGTTTTCCTGCCCAGAAGACACAAAGACTTTTACGCTCCATCCGATCAAGGGATCAAAATGTTGAGCAAGGGGAAGCTCCGCCTTCCACCGCTAGAGGGCCAAGAGCCTTCAAAGTGGATGATAATTTGAGGAAACTAATGCTAACAGAATAGAAGCATTATTAAAAGGGTCCGGTCCTCACCAAGAGGTTCAAGCTGATGTTTCCCCTCCAGGAGTCGGAGTCAGAACTTTGGGTACCGCCTCCGAAGGTCGATATGGCGATCTAGAAATTATCAAAAAGGCCTTAGTTCCTTCTGATGATGGGAGTAACCTTCAGGATCCGTTAGACCGCAGGGCTAAATGTAAATGTACCCTAAGACGCAGCTATTCCGCAGCCGCAGCCTCTGCTTCGGTTGCAGTTGCTTCTTCTGAGGTTGTAGATTTTGTTCGGTCCCGCATTCTCAGAATCTAGTCGTACCTGGAATCTGGCCTTTCCAGAACTGGGATGTATTAGACCTTGTTCAAAACACTGTCATGGGGGGTCTGTGGATGGCACTGTCATGGGTGGGGAACTGTGGATGGCACTGTCATGGGTGGGGGATCTGTGGATGGCACTGTTATGGGGGATCTGTGGATGGCACTGTCATGGTTTTTGAACTGGCCTAATACATCAGTGCAGGGCAGATTTTGTGTCCCCTCGAGAATAATTTGTGTTAATCAAAACCCTACCTCATGCCAGACAGTCGATATGAGAGGACGCTGTCCTCCTTTATGTTCAGAAGAGGGGCCCCAGAGGAGGTACCCCTGACGCAACAAGGGCTGGGAGTAGTACGCCCCATTTTTCTAGTCCTGAAGCCACAGATCTCGTTATAAGGCCACATTAGGAATCATAATGAGACCCTGAACATGAGCATATGTTTAGCTCACAGGGCTGAAAAGTGGTGACAGAATCCCTTTAAATCGCTTTCATACGACTGAAACGTTTCAGAATGGAGACCATTCAATCTTTAGTCAGTATTTTAAATCCCGGGATATAATGATCACCATAGATCTGAAGAATGCATACCTTCACATCCCCATTCATCTAGCTCTCACAGGAGGCTCTCGATAGGTGGAGTGGTAAAACATTACCAGTTTGCTGTGCTGCCCTTGGCTATCTCTTTCCGCTCCCCATACCTTCACCA